>CM052886.1:65622688-65657716 GCA_028534135.1 Potos flavus
TAGTTTCATTCTTCTGCATGTGGCTGTCCCAATTTTCCCAACACCATTTGTTGAAGAGACTGTCTTTTGTAAATTGGACATTCTTTCCTGCTTTGTCAAAGATTAGTTGACCATACTGTCTTGATGATTACAGCTTTGTAATAGAGGCTGAAGTCTGGAATTGTGATGCTGCCAACTGTGGTTTGCTTTTTCAACATTCCTCTGGCTATTCGGGGTCTTTTCTGGTTCCATATAAATTTTAGGATTATTTGTTCCATTTCTTTGAAAAAAGTTGATGGTATTTTGATAGATTAACTGTATAGATTGCTCTAAGTAGCACAGACATTTTCACAAGTTTGTTCTTCCAATCCATGAGGATGGAATGTTTTTCCATTTCTTTGTGTCTTCCTCAATTTCTTTCATGAGTACTCTGTAGTTTTCTGAGTACAGATTCTTTGCCTCTTTGGTTAGATTTATTCTTAGGTAGCTTATGATTTTGAGTGCAATTCTAAATGGGATTGACTCCTTAATTCCTCTTTCTTCTGTCTTGTTGTTGGTGTATAGATGTGCAACTGATTTCTGTGCATGGATTTTATATCCTGACACTTTACTGAATTCCTGTATGAGTTCTAGCAGTTTTGAGTGGAGTCTTTCGGGTTTTCCACATGAAGTATCATATCATCTGCAGAGAGTGAGAGTTTGACTTCTTCTTTGCCGATTCGGATGCCTTTTATTTCCTTTTGATGTCTGATTGCTGAGGCTAGGACTTCTAGTACTACGTTGCTAGGACTTCTAGTACTATGTAGAATAGCAATGGTGATAGTGGACATCCCTGTCATGTTCTTGACTGAAAAGCTGAGACCTTTTCCCCATTGAGAATGATATTCACTGTGGGGTTTTCATGGATGGCTTTTATGATATTGAGGCGTTATCCTCTATCCCTACACTGTGAAGAATTTTGATCAAGAAAGGATGCTGTACTTTGTCAAATGCTTTTTCTGCATCTATTGAGAGTATCATATGGTTGTTGTTATTTCTTTTATTAACATATTTTATCACATTGATTGATTTGTGAATGTTGAACCAACCTTGCAGCCCAGGAATAAATCCCACTTGGTCATGGTGAATAATCCTTTTAATGTACTTTTGGATCCTATTGGCTAGTATTTTGGTGAGAAGTTTGGCATTCATATTCATCAGGGATATTGGTCTGGAATTCTCCTTTTTGATGGGGTCTTTGTCAGTTTTTGGGATCAAAGTAATGCTGCCTCATAAAATAAGTTTGGAAGTTTTCCTGCCATTTTTATTTTTTGGAACAGTTTCAGAATAGCTAATAACTCTTCTTTAAATGTTTGGTAGAATTCCCCTGGGAAGCCATCTGGCCCTGGGCTCTTGTTTGTTGGGAGATTTTTGATGACTGCTTCAATCTCCTTACTGGTTATGGGTCTGTTCAGGTTTTCTATTTCTTTCTATTTCTGTTTCAAAACTGGTTCAGTTTTGGTGGTTTATACGACTATAGGAATGCATCCATTTCTTCCAGATGGTCAATTTTGCTGGCATATAGTTACACATAATATGTTCTTATAATTGTATTACTTTGGTGTTGGTTGTGATCTCTCCTCTTTCATTCATGATTTTATTAATTTGGGTCTTTTCTCTTTTCTTTTGGATAAGTCTCACCAGGGGTTTATCCATCTTATTAATTCTTTCAAAGAACCAGTTCCTAGTTTCTTTGATCTGTTCTACTGTTCTTTTGGTTTCTCTTTCATTGATTTCTCCTTTGATCTTTATTTCTCTTCTCCTGCTGGGTTTAGGCTTTCTTTGCTGTTCTTTCTCCAGCTCCTTTAGGTATATGGTTAGCTTGTGTATTTGAGAACTTTCTTGTTTCTTGAGAAAGGCTTGTATTGCTATATACTTTCCTCTGAGGACCGCCTTTGCTGTGTCCCAAAGATTTTGAACAGTTGTGTTTTCATTTTCATTTGTTTCCATGAATTTTTTTAATTCCTCTTTAATTTCCTGGTTGACCCATTCATTCTTTAGTAGGATGCTCTTTAGCCTTCATGTGTTTGAGTTCTTTCCAACTTTCCTCTTGAGATTGAGTTAGAGTTTCAGAGCACTGTGGTCTGAAAATATGCAGGGAATGATCCCAATCTTTTGGTACCAGTTGAGACCTGATTTGTGACCCAGGATGTGATCTCTTCTGGAGAATGTTCCATGTGCCCTTGAGAAGAATGTGAATTCTCTTGCTTGGGATGGTATGTTCTGAATGTATCTGTGATGTCCATCTGGTCCAGTGGGTCATTTAAAGCCTTTATTTCCTTGTTGATCCTTTGCTTAGATGATCTGTCCATTTCAGTGATGGGGGTGTTGAAGTCCCCTACTATTATTGTATTATTGTCGGTGTGTTTCTTTGATTTTGTTATTAATTGGTTTATATAATTGGCTGCTCCCATGTTAGGGGTATAGATATTTAAAATTGTTAGATCTTCTTGTTGGACAGACCCTTTAAGTATGATATAGTGTCCTTCCTCATCTCTTATTATAGTCTTTGGCTTAAAATCTAATTTGTCTGATATAAGGATTGGCACCCCAGCTTTCTTTCGATGTCCATTAGCATGGTAAATGGTTTTCCACCCCCTCACTTTAGTATATGTGCTGCTGAAGTGAGCACCACCCCCTCACTTTAAATCTGGAGATGTCATTGGGTCTAAAATGAGTTTCTTGCAGACAGCATATTGATGGGTCTTGTATTTTTATCCATTCTGATACCCTGTGTCTTTTGATTGGGACATTTAGCCCATTTACATTGAGGATAACTATTGAAGGATATGAATTTAGTGCCATTGTATTGCCTGTAAGGTGACTGTTACTGTATATTGTCTCTGTTCCTTTCTGATCTGTTACTTTTAGGCTCTCTTTGCTTAGAGGACCCCTTACAATATTTCCTGTGGGGCTTGTTTGGTGTTTGCAAATTTTTTTAGTTTTTGTTTGTCCTGGAAAATTTTTATCTCTCCGTCTATTTTCAGTGACAGCTTAGCTGGATATAGTATTCTTGGCTGCATATTTTTCTCGTTTAGTGCTCTGAATATATCGTGCCAGTCCTTTCTGGCCTGCCAGGTCTCTGTGGATAGGTCTGTTGCCAATCTAATATTTCTACCATTGTATATTACAGACCTCTTGTCCCAAGCTCCTTTCAGGATCTTCTCTTTGTCTCTAAGACTTCTAAGTTTTACTATTAGATGACGTGGTGTTGATCTATTTTTATTGATTTTGAGGGGGGTTCTCTGTGCCTCCTGGATTTTGATGCCTGTTTCCTTCCCCAAATTAGGAAAGTTCTCTGCTATAACTTGCTCCAATATACCTTTTGCCCCATTCTCTCTTTCTTCTTCTTCTGGGATCCCAATTATTCTAATATTGTTTCATCTTATGGTATCACTTATCTCCCGAATTCTTCCCTCGTCATCCAGTCGTTGTTTATCTTTCTTTTTCTCAGGTTCTTTATATCTGTCATTTGGTCTTCTATGTCACTAATTCTCTCTTCTGCCTCATTTATCCAAGCAGTAAGAGCCTCCATTTTTGATTGCCCCTCTTTAACAGCTTTTTGATTACCACTTGGTTAGATTTCTGTTCTTTTATTTCTCCAGAAAGGGAATCCCTAGTATCTTCTATGCTTTTTTAAGCCCAGCTAGCATCTTTATAATCATCATTCTGAACTCTACTTCTGACATCTTACTAATGTCCATATTGATTAGGTTCCCAGCAGTTGGTACTTCCTCTTGTTCTTTTTTTTGAGGTGAGTTTTTCTGCCTTGTCATTTTGTCCAGAGAAGAATAGATGAATGAGAGCACAAAATGCTAAAAGGGTAACAATGACCCCAGACAAATATACACTAACCAAATCAGAAGAGACCTGAAACTGGGGGGAGAAGAAAGGGAAAAAAAATATGATTAGGCTGGTGAATAGAACAGACAGAGCCACACACTTGATTTTGGTGTATTTTGGTCTGTTAGAAGAAACTGCCTCCCAAATTTTAAAGAAAGAAAACCTTATGTATACAAAAATAAGTGGAAATATGATGAAGGGATGGAATATGACTGTAAAGATGAAAATTAAAAAAGATTTTAAAAAAGGAATTGATAAGAAGTTGGTTGAAAAAGAAAAGGGAAAGAATGTGATCAGGCTGGAGCTTAGAACAAAGGCATACGCTAGATTTAGGTTATATTTTGTTCTGTTAGAAGAAACTGTATACCAACATTTTAAAGAAAGAAAAACTTATATGTATACAAAAAATAAGGTTCAATATAAGGAAGGGATAGAATATGACAATAAATATGAAAATTAAAAGAGAGTTTTAAGAAGATATTGATAAGATAAAATAGTTAAAATAAGTTAAAATAGGAAAGAGGAAACATTCAAAAATAGAAAAAAATAATGAAAATTTAAAAAATTTAACTTTGAAAGACTAAAGAATTATGGGGAAAAAGCCATGAATTCTATGTGCTGTATTCCCATAGCTCTGAAGTTTTATAGTTCTCATTGATTGGTGAACTTGGTCTTGGCTGAATGTTCTTGCTGATCTTTTGGGGGAGGGGCCTGTTGCCATGATTCTCAAATATCTTTGCTTGAAGCAGAATTTCACTGCCCTTGCTCTGGGCCAGGCTAAGTAATCTGCTCGGTTTTGCTCTCAGAAGCTTTTGTTTCCTGAATGCTTTCTTTATAGCTTTGGAGGACAAGAATGAAAATGGCAACCTCCCAATCTCCTGCCCCGGAGGAGTGGAAAGCTTGGGGCCTCCCTCTTCAGTGTGCCCTCGGAGAAAAGCAGGCAATCACTATCGTCTTCCTGGTTTCTGGCACTCCGTGCTCGCCCAGGCTGTGACTGAGTGTTTCTATCTTTGGCGCACGGCCCCATTGGGAGTCTCTAAACCCAGCAGATTCATGCAGTGCGCTCCTCTGCCATTCCTCCTGGAGGAGGAAGGAGGGAGTCTCCGTGGATCTGCCGCTTCTGGGGTCCCTGCTGGAAGAGTAGTTGCCCAACTGTGCCTCGGATCATGGTTTAAGGTAACCCCAAGCTGAGATCCCCCCACCCCTTGTCTTTGCAGCCGGCTTCCCTGCTCCGATACCTGGGAGCTCTGCCACATTCAGACACCCCTGGTCTTTCTGTGACCCCAATTGTCTTTCTGGACCTGAGACCACACTGACCCAGGGAGGATTCTACCCCCTGCAGACTTCTAATAGTTCCGATTATGTGCTCCACTGCTCTCTCACTTGACAGAACCCAGCTCTCTCCCTCCATGGTCTATCTTCCCATATATCACCTCGGATTCACTTCTCTGCACATCCTACCTTCTAGAAAGTGGTCGATTTTCTGTTCCTAGAATTGCTACTATTCTTCTCTTTGATCTACTGTTGAGTTTGTAGGTATTCAGAATGGTTTGATAACTATCTAGCTGAATTCCTGGGACCAGGTGAAATTTAGGTCTCCTATTCCTCCATCATCTTGCTCCTCCTCCAGATCTCATCATTAAGTATGATACTAGCTTTAGGTTTTTGTTGATATTCTTTTTCAAGTTGAGGAATTTTCTCTCTATTCTTAGTTTACAATTTTTCTTTTTGGGTGTTGGATTTTCTCAAATGCTTTTTCTGTATCTGTTGATAGGATCATGTGATTTTTCTTTAGCCTATTGATGTGATGGATTACATGAACCGATTGTCCAATGTCAAACAGGCCTTACATACCTAGGATAAATTCCACTTTGTAGTGGTATGTAATTCTTTGTAAACATTGTTGGATATGATTTGCTAATATTTTATTGAGGATTTTTGCATCTATGTTCATGAAAGATATTTATCTTCAGTTTTCCTAAAATGTCTTTGGTTTGGTATTAGGATAATGCTGGTCTTATAGAATAAGTTAGGAAGTATTCCCCCTGATTCTGTTTTCTGAAAAGGATTATAGATAATGGATATTATTTCTTCCTTAAGTGGTGTAATTCATCAGTGAATCTATCTGGGCCCAGTGCTCTCTATTTTTAAGATTATTAATTATTGATTCAATTTCTTTAATAGATGTAGGCTATTTCTTATTGTGTCCATTGTCTTTTCTATTGTCTATTTCTTGTTGTATGAGTTTTGGTAGATTGTGTTTATCAGAGAATCGTTCCATTTCATCTAGGTTGTCAAATTTGTAGGCATAGAATTATTTACAGTGTTTCTTTATTGTTCTTATAATAATCATGAAATCTGTAGTGATCTGATATTACTCATTTGTGTCCTTTCTTTTTTCTTAGTTAGCTTGGCTATACGCTTATTGATTTTGTTGATTTTTTTAAAGAACCAACTTAATTTTTTTTTCTCTACGAATTTCCTATTTTCAATTAGACTGATTTCTGCTAAAATTTTTATTTCCTTTTGTTTACTTGGATTTAATTGCTCTTCTTTTTCTAGTTTCCTAAGGTGGAAGTTTAGATGAGTGATTTTGGATTTCTTTTCTTTTCTAATGTATACATTTAATGTTATATATTTCCTTCTAAACACTATTTCCACTGCATCCCACAATTTTGTTTTATGTTGTACACATGTCAAGATTTTATTCTATTGTATGATGTTGTAACCAATTCAGAGGAGATTTTTAAGAATTTTTTTAAATGATCAGTCAACCAAAGGAATATTGAAAAGAGGTTACTAATAGATGGAAGACAGGTTAATATTCTAAGGGTAATAAACTGTGATGTGGTTTCTACTGTGGAGGGTTTTTTGTTTTTTGTTTTCTTTTTTTTTTTTTACCAGAGAGAGAGATCAGGGGGATCTCTTGATCTCTTGATAAATTTTATTTGTTTTGCTCTAAACAGGAATCTCTGGTCTTGTTCTCAGACAGAAACCATTTGCATTGATATCAGTTTTTTACAAGTTGACCTCTACCCCTACAGAATTGTAATATAGCCAAATCAGTCAAAGGTGCACACAGAATCAGTTCATCTCCAAAAGGTCTGCTAAACAATGCTAAGCACTCCACTGTAAGGACACCTAACCTCTAAAAGAACAAGAGCTGGACAGTAGTTAAAGCAATAAAAATAGATTTCATTCAGGAATTATTGCAATAGAAAATATGAGACCTTATATAGAACTGGGCTCAATTTCAAATATAGCAGGGACAAGTGAGGATTTATAGTCAAGGAGCAGGGTGAGCGTCAGTGGATGGAAGATGACTGAGAAGAGACATCAAGCGTAAGGAGATTCTCGCTATACTGACCTAATAGGATTTCTATTGCAGGCAGGCTAGTCATCAGATACCTACCTAGAGGTTGATGGAGGTTGAGGAATTTGCTTAGATATGAAGGATGATCAGATATCAAGGGTGGGGGGATTCTAGATAAACTGACTTAGCAGGGTTATTAAAATTAGATTCTGGAAGGATGGACATAGAAGCCCAGGTTGAGGCCTAGTTGAAAAGAGGACTCAGAGATACCTATCTAAAGTTTAGTCAAGGAGTATTTTTCACTAGTAATCTCTTCTATTTCCAGATTTTGGGTAATCATTTCTTATCACATGGACCCCTAACTGAAAGGAGGACATGAGCATTGGGAAATAGGGAGGGGTATTTCCTATAACCCTCACAATAATATCCAAACTCCTCTGGTGGCCTACTTGGCCTTTAGAGTCTTCTGGTGAGCTTGACTCCACCTCACAGTCTCCCATGTGCCTCAGTGACCTAGCCACATTTTCCTCAACATGCTTGATTTGCCTTCATTCCTGCTGCCTTGCCCAGAGAAAGCTTTGGTTCTACCTGAGCCCCTGAGAGCCCCTGAAGAACAAGACAGGGATGAATTGCACAAATTTTGATAACTTGTGTTTCCATTTTAACATAGTTTAAATATTTAAAAATGTCTTTTGATATTTTTTTTTGACCTATGTGTTATTTAGAAGTATATTATTTAGTACTAAAATATTTTGGGGGGTGGTTTCCAGCTATCTTTATTGTTTTTTAGTTTAATACCATTACAGTCTGAGAGCAGACATTGTATGATTTCTATGCTTTTAAATTTGTTAAACTGTGTTTTATGGGCCAGAATATGGTCTGTCTTGGTGAATGTTAGTATACTTAGACTTGATCTTGAGCTATGTCCCCCTGATCAGGTACAGGAGAGATTACCGTATGTCACAAAGCCACTTTATCTATTTACAATAGACTATAATTTTCTTTTACATGAATACTGATATCTATGATCCAATCCTCTTTCCAGTCCTGGTGCCTTCTGGTATCAGCATTAATTAAAAGTTTGCTTGATGAGTTTGGATCTCAGAGCAAAGAAAGATTCATAGTCTTATGGGGTAGAGACAACCTTCAGGAGTAAGCCCTTATCTTGGCTGAGCTTGTGAGTCTGGACACTGTCACATCCAAGATGACCAGCTCCATGACCTTAAACCATTATGCAGGAAGCTGGGAAGGCTTGGCTAAGTGCTTGACTTTGGATCCAGAGAGTGGTTTCACCACTTACTTCCTGAGGGACCTAGGGAAGGTTATGAAATTCAGGCCCTGAAGCTTCTCTGTGGCTCAACTTTCTCATCTATAAAATAAGAGCAATATGAGTCCCCACCTCACAGCATCATCATGAAGGTTAAATTAATTGAAATATGTAAAGGATGCAGAGTGTGTCATATTAGTACTCAATAAATGTTAACCATGAAGATGAAACCAACTCCACTGCTAGGATCTCTTTGGCCCCTTGCTCTGGGACTCCCTCTCCCTAGTGATTAAGGCTGCTTTATTTCTCATACCTGAATCTTTGCCCTTATAATGCACCTAGTTATTCAAGTTCCCCTAAACTTTGTCTCAAGGCCCAGAGCATGTTCCCAAACCTGGTGCGGGCTGGGATAAGAGGGAGAATTGATAGAAGACATAAGAGCTGAGTAAATCCTCAAAGGATAAGTAGGTCTGAGAGAGGTAAAAAGAATGGGGGAAGGGGGATCGTGTGAGCAGAGGCATAAAGGGAGGAACATCATGATGTGTTGGGGAAGCAACAAACTCCTGTATGCTTCTGGAAGGTAAAATATGACACCTGGAATGGTGACAGATAAGATCAGCATGCAAGGAGAGGCTAGATCAAAGACACTTCCCTTGCCATGTTAGGTTAAAATTTATAGCATTTATACCATAGCCAGTTATAAGATGGAAGCATTTAAAACTTCAGAAAAGCAAAGTGACATGGACAAATGTGAGTTTTAGCAAGGTAGCCCAGATTTCTCTGGTCCCTCCAACCTGGGGACAGACATGACTTAGTGATTATAAGAAGGGTTAGGAGGCTTTCTTCCTGAATTCATTCAGACAAGATTTATTGAACTACCGATTCCTGGAAATGTTTTAGGTGTTGTAAATAAGTAAATGGTAGATTAAATCCCTGCTCTATTGGGGAAAGAAGACAATAAACAAACAAATACATGAAGTATGTATGTACTAGGGGCTGCCCTAATACATGGCAAGTGGTGGTGGGCTTATGAACCAGGACAATGGGAGTAGGGATGTAATAAGGACAACAGAGGTCACGTGTCTTTTGATCCTGGGAACATTCCATGTCACCCTGTGTCAGCTCAGAGGCAGAACCCTACATCTGTCAGATTTATTTCTAGAAGACTCTAGGCTTACAAAAGCAGTATTAGACAATGTAGTGAACTGTAAGAGGGTTTCATTGATCACCCTACTGCAGAGACATAAAATCTCTTTTAAATATTTTGTTTCTTCTACATTCTTTCTCAGCCGCATGCACCAGAGTGAGGAGGTGATGATAGCCTTGGAATCTATGGTTACATAGCTCACTAAGGCAGGGAGAGGAAAGAATATCCTGGGCAGGACAACATAACATGAAGCAAAGTTTCCAAGGCCAAGGGATCATGTCAAGTTTAAAGAAGAGGAAATAGTTCAGGATTGTTATGCCTTCCTAAGATTTGGGGAACAGCATGAGTAGAAGTAATTTTAGAAACATTCTTCTGATGGCAGGATGGAGAATGATTTGAACGGTGGAGACATTAAAAGCAGTGAGAAACTTAGGGCAATAGTAAGGAAGGAAGGGGATCCAAGAGGGAAAAGATGAATGGAAATAAATGAAAGGTTAAAGTCCTAGATATCTCTGTGAGGTAGAAGGGAAGGTATTCTGTGAATGAGAACATAAGATAGATGAAAGTTAGGGATTTGTTAGAGAGTAGAATATTGGGGTACCTTATGTAAAACTTAAAATGAGGAAGGGTCCTGGGTGATGGAAAGTTGAAGATGTGGCTCTGAAGGTGAGAAACCGAATTTTAATGGCTGGTAAGAGACGATGGTGCGGATAAGGATGAGGATGTTGATGATGCGTGACTTGCCATTAGTTTCATGAATGGAGAGTATAAGGGTAAAAATGTTACGTGGAAATGAGATCATCACTGAGAACATGGCCTGGCACGTAGAGACACTCAGTAAATAAATGAATGGGGCACTGGGTCTCATATATCTTCCCCTTACAGTAGTTGTACTGGTGTCAGAACAAGGTTCGAGTTGCTGTCAGTGTCTAGCATAGTTTAAGTTAAGTGGGGAGGCTCTCTAATCCAAGTGAGGGCTGTTTCACCCCACTAAAATCCTCATCACCCTTGGGACTTGGCCTGAGTGGTTCCTTCTCATGTGTACTTGTAGAGTACTTTGTTTGCCCCACCTATACAGTACGTATCATGAGTTGAAACATTTTATGACTTGTTCTGCCAGTTTGCTCTCTATTCTCTCATGGTAACAACTCAAAGGATCTGAAAAAGCAAAATGGTCCATGAGACCTGGGGCTGGCTGTACTTAGATGTGTATTACAAGGTCATGTTCTAACGAAAGGGGTACTTGCACATCCCTGCAGTATCAGTCAGAGCCCCAGAAGGAAACAGCATAGCATAGGATGGCTTAAGAAAGTTTTAGTTAAGGGACTCTTTACAAAGGTGGGGGCAGGGTGTGGGGGAATGACTGGGGAATTCAGAATGGGGCTAGAAATAGCCCAGGCCTGAAGGGATTGGGGAAGGAGAGGGATAACCAGGACAGAGAGTCATATGGAGAGGCTGCCTTGAGAAAACCTGGGACCTGAGGAGCTTTGCTCTTTGGTGGAGGTCACTCTGCGGGAAGGAATCCAGGAGAATGAATATCCGTACTTTCCTGTTCCTCTTTCTCTGACCTTTTGCCATCCATTCATGAAGCCCACTAGAAGCTGGAGGACAGGGGAGTCCTTTGATGTGGCCCATCACTGGTCTCCAAAGCAGAGAAGGAGAGGGGAAAAGGAAAGGAGATTTCAGAGATGCTGACAGGTACTCTCAGCACACCGTCTTCCCTGTTGGCCTGTCAGGGCAAGCGACACTCCCAACCTGCCTGGAAGATTTAGTTATCTCCAGAAAACATGGTGAACCATGTCTAGGTGTAGATAAGGGATGAGCCCAATTTGTTTATACATGCCTTGACTTTTCTTACAATGGCTAAGAACCCAGACCATAGGCAATAATGGGTAATACAGTGGTACACCTAAGGTACTCGGAGAGGATTAACCAAAATGGCAACATAGGAGACTCCTGAACTCCCATCCTTCCATGGATACACTGGATATATAGCTACATGTGGAACAGTTACCTCTGAAAGAAATTTAGAAACTGAGTGACTCCTACACATCAGATGTATGAGAAAATATCCACATTGAAACAGGTAGGAAAGGCCAAGACACAGTCTTGGCATAAACCACACCACTAACACAGCATCAGACAATTGGGAAGGAATTCACAACTCTCAGCTTCTTCCTGAGGCGTGAAGGGTTTGACCCAACTTTTAAGACTTCTACCGAAGGGATAGATCTTCAAAACATCTAGCTCTGAAAGCCAAGAGAGCTTGCATCCCTGAAATCCACTATAACAAACAAAGAAGCAGTTGCTCCCTGGTGGGTACACAGAGCACTCACTGTGGCTATCCCCCCAGGGTTCAGCACAGAGAAAACAGGCAAAAATGCCCATCTCGCCGTCTTTTAGTACACATATAGGGCTGACTCTAATCTTCCCTGGGAACTTGGGAAAGTGGCTGACCTCTTTTCTGCCTTCTCCCTCTAGCCTGCTCCAAATCTCCAGTATCTCCCAGGAAGAAGCTTATGCACACATCTGGCACCCCAACTTTCGTAATTGTTCTCTGAGGGCTGGGTCCCCTGGGTTGCCTGTCCCTGATAGCTAATGGGGCTTGCATTCACAACTCCTATAAGGCAATAGCAAACAAAGAAGCAGCTTTTAATGGGCAAAAGAACAACCCCACCCCCACCCCATGGCTATAAACTAGGCTGGCACAGAGAAAGCAGGCAAAAGTACCCACCTTCCAGTTTCTCCCTGAAAAAGGCTTAGCTACATACTATCCCAGCTGATGCCTGAGGGTCCAGCTTCCAATCAGCCTGCATCTAGGTGCTGAATGCAATTCTCCCCTTTGGTGCACTGATGGGTCTTGGCATACCTTCAACTACTGGGAGTTATTAAGAATAAAAAAGATGGTTTAGACAATCACAGAGGTTTGAGAGACAATTAGGAGCTGAGGTGGGACTGATTGATGAGGTTATCTCCTACACAAGAGCACTCTATGTAGACTGGAAAAGGTGACTATTTGAGCTCATGCACAGAAGCCAACAGAGAGTTAAGGAAAATGAAGAAACAGAGGAATATGTTCCAAACAAAAGAGCAAGATAAATCTCCAGAAGCAGATCTTCATTAAACAGAAAAAAATGATTTACTTGATAGCTGAAAATAATAGTCGTAGAGATGCTCACTAGGGTCAGGAAAGCAGTGCATGAACAAAGCGAGAATTTCAACGAAGAGGTGGAAAGTATAAAAAAGTACCAAATAGAAATCACAGAGTTGAAGCATATAATAGTTGAACTGAAAATTTTAATATAGGGTTTCAACAGCAGGCTAGATCAAGTGGAAGTAAGTGGGACTTGAAGACAGGCAATAGAATTCATCCAATCAGAGAAGCAAAAGAAAAACTAATGAAAAAACATGAAGATAGCTTAAGAGACTTAGGGGACATTAGTAAGTAGACCAATTGATTATTATAGGGGTCTCATATGGAGGAGAGAGAAAGGGACAGAAAGCTTATTCAGAGAAATGATGGCCGAAAACTTCCATAATCTGGTGAAGGAAACAAACAACTCCCAAGAATCCCAGAGAGTTCCAAATAAGAGGAACCACAAAGAGTTACAGAGAGATACTTTATGATTTAAATTGTTAAAAGTGAAAGACAAGGAGAGAATTTTAAAAACAGCAAGAAAAAAACAGCTTATTATGTACAAAGGAGCCCCCCACAGGACTGTGATCAGAAGTTTCAGTGGAAACTTTGCAGGCCAGGGAAGTGGGATTCAAAGTGCTGAAAGAAAAAAAAAAACCTGCCAACCAAAAATACTCTCTCTGACAAAGTTGTCATTCATAACTGAAGGAGAAATAAGTTTTCTAGACAAACAAACCTGAAAGAGTTCATCACCACTAGGCTGGCCTTTCAAGAAAGCCTTATTATTTTTATTGTTATTATTATTATCATTATCATTATTTTATTTTTTATAATACAATAATTTAATATTCTTAAATGCATGTTTGACATACTTAGATTTGAGGGTATTTGAGTCTAGAATAAAAGAACTTTATTGGTACCATAATAGCTGTGTCAAATATTTAAATCCATTGAGTCATAGATGAACTCTTACGCTAGTAGAATCAAAACCAGGAAAGCCTTAAAATGTGTTCTTTGAGCTGAAATGAAAGGATACTAATTAGTAACATAAAAACATGTGAAATATAAAACTCATTGGTAAAAGTAAATATATAGTTAAATTCAGAATATTCGAATGCTGTAATAGTGGTGGGTAAATTGCTTATAACTCTAGTATGAAGACTAAAAGACAAAAGTATAAAAATAACTATAATTATGATAATTTGTTAATGGATAAACAATGTAAAAAGATATAAATCGTGACATCAAAAACATAAAATGTGTGTGGGAGAGTAAAAATGGAGACCTTACAATTTTTTTTTTTTTTTAATCTCAGGACCGCAAGATCACAACCTGAGCCAAATTTAAGAGTCAGATGCTTAACAAACTGAGCCATCCAGGCACCCCAAGGCTTTCTTCTTAACCACTTTTAATTAGCATTTCAGTTAGGAAATTGTCACCTGAGGCTCTTTGGAAGTTACAAAGCTCCAGATGATCTGGGACATGGCTTACGGTGGTTCCCATGGGGGTTATGAGTTAGAGTTGGGGAGGAGAGCGAAGATAGAGACATGGACAAATGTCTGTGCCAGCCTGTGCCCCTCCAAGGGAGAGGGGAGCACTGGCTAGCTTTCCAAGTGCTGCTCCCTGCTCCCCTCAGAAATGCCAGAGGTCAGTCAAGCTGTGAGGTACATTTTCAGATCGCACACAAAGGGCCTGGGTAGGCCGGTGTTTCCCCTGTAAGGGAGAGTCTCACTGAGGAGAGAACAGGTGAATAAAGGAGCATTACAGTGGGTGGTTCAAATGGAGAAAGGCCAGAAGACAGGAGGAATGTTAGGAGTTGTCTCTAAAGGGTGGGGTCCACCCAGATCACAGATTTTCCCGAGCCAGAATGGAAACTGGCTTGGCTAGAGCTGGGTAGTCATCCACCCTGGACTTTGCACAGGCTTATCAGGCATTAAACTTATTAAGACAAATCCACCCGCCCTTAGTGGAAGTTTTCACATTTTATACCACTTGGCTTTTAGCCCCACCTTTCTTCTGGTTTGAATCAAAGATGTGCATAGTTTTTCCCTTAACAGTAATAACTGGCTTTTTTTTTTTTTTTTTTTTTTCTGTGCAAAGCTTTGCAGCTCTCAGAATCAGCACTGTTTATTTTGAATTCCTAGCCACAGTGGGACTAGGAGAACTGGGCTAAAAGTACATGGTTTGGAATACAATTTGAGGGATTGTGGTCTGGAGAGATGTGTTGTTTTAGCTGAGAGGAAGAAATGGAATTTTCTCTTGTAACTTAGTGTGAGTGTTTTGTGTGCCCAGTAAGGACTGACACCTGGGATTCCTTTCATCAGGGACACCAGGGAGGGCTCACCTGTGTTCTGATACCTGAGACCTCCTTCACGCAGGGTGGCCATCAGATCTCTTTGACAAACAAAAGACAGGGGGAAGTAACTGGGTTTAAGTCATCTGCCTCAGGTCACACTGTGACTGTACTTCTCTGCCCATCGTTTCTAGGTTCCTTCCAATTTTGGAAGATAAATGAAAATGCCTCCTATTATTTATTTGCATATCATGGACAGGTCTCACCCGGTCTCCTGAACTGTGGCCAACTTGACTCACCTCCCCCAGTAATGCCCAATTATCATACCAGGGCTGGAACACAGGGGCAAATTGTGTGAACATAAAAGGATTATATTATTCTTTCTTTCAAAGTTATCTCTGGACTCAGAGTCTAAACCTCTTTACTCTTTTGGTACATTGATAAAAGATACTCTAAGGTAGCCCTAGTCGTGTTACTCCTAAAGCTGGATTCCCAGACTGCTTCGGCTTTCTTCGCTTATTCAGGAAAATGAGTAACCCCACTGATTAAGGGCTCTAAATTAAGCCAGGCTGCCTTTTGCCTGGACAACCCTTGGCCACCAATGTAACCCATCCTGAATCAGTAACAGAACTTACCTGTCTCAGGGCTTCGAGTGTTTGGTTATAGCTGCATTAGTCCGATGAGTCAACCCAACCAGCTTCATTTCTGAAGACATTGCAAAGCGCTGGTTTACTCAGCTGGTCATATTTCCTGAGGATGTGATTCATCCTACCCAGGAGACGGGGAAAGAACAACATTTGAAAGCTCACTTAAGAAGGGGTGGATAAAACGTGATTCTTTCTGGCAAACCTGTCTTTTATGATATGCTGTGGAGGTTTCTGGCATTTCTTTCCGGGGTAAGAGCTGGAGATGATGGCTTTGAGGCTGCATATGGGGGTGTGAGAACAGTTTGCTCCTGCTCAGCCTGAGGCCCTGGGAGAGGAGGGGTTTTCTGCTCACAGAAAGACAAGTAAGCAGGCCCTTTCTGGAGTTGGGGCCATGCATGCTCCCTGACTATGAGGCTTCACAGCTTTTGCCACATTTTGTGCCTCACTCCAGGACTGCAAGGCACAGTGGGGGCCTACTGAAGTGGAGGTGCGCCTGCTCTGGTGACAGGGATCCAGTGTTCTCACTGTTTCCCCTTTTGTCACAGGCACAGCTCTCCAGTCCTTCTTTACCAAGGAATCTTCGCTGGATCTTGGCTCTGGCTTTGCTTTTCCTTCTTAGGCACAATGTCTGTATTCTTCTGTTTAGAAAACATTCCAGCCTGCAGATAACCTCTTTGCCATATAGGTCTTTATTTCCTCTGATCACAAAGTTTTATGGGAGCCAGATGCCTTGTGCTGACTTGTCCATGTCGGTGTATTTTGCAAGAACACTGGATTCCACTTCAATCTGGAATGCAGCTTGATTTAGGGATATTTGTGACTAGGTTCTATTCATTCATTTATTCATTCATTCCCTTATGTATTCCACCGATATGTATTAAGTGCCAGCTATGTGCCATATACTAACTCAGTTATTCATTTATGTGTATACATTTTATTCACTAGAATTTGGGGTGGGGTACTGGGAATGACTGGCCTCCAGGAGAGGAGCAGGCAGGAACAGACAGGGCTGGACTGGACTTCCAAAGGCTCAGTGTACAGGGTGTATGGTGATGGCCAGAGCTGGGGCTTTGAGTGGGTTGGCTCTGTGAGAAAGAGGAGGAGGTGGGGTTGGGCCCTGTGCTACACTGTGACAAGTGCCCCCACCACCAGAGTCCCTCTAGTCATCAACCCAACAACCATAATCATGATATTGTCATCTTGGGGAAAAGCGTGTTGGTTTTGCTTCTAGGTTGGCCTAGGGGTAGAACTGGCTAAACAGAGGCAGGAACAGAGACAAAGGTGTCTAAGGAAATAGGGTTGGATCCTGCAGCTCTCATGGTGAAGACATGAGATTCATCCAAGATGGTGCAATTAGAAAGCTTGAGCCAGGTTTATCTAATTTTTCTGAGGGCGAGGAAATCCTTAAGTGGCATCTTCTGAATTTCAACAGTAATTCCTACTCAGGTTATAGCTCGAGACCATGATGAGCTCGTATCGAACAGAAAGATACACAAAGAAATAAGCTTGATATCCTCTACTATTTGTTGTGAAAATACTGTAACTCTCAAGGAGGAGCAGCTAACTATCTATGGGTCTCTGAGAAGGGCTCATGCAGAAGGTGGCATCTGAACTGGGAGATAAATTGCTAAGACATCTGACAAGTGGTAAAGAGAGGGAACCTACTGTTCCAGTTGGAGGTAATAACAAATACAAAAGGTAAAGCATTTTGATATAATTCAGTAAGGCTATGTGCAAGTTTAAGGAGAAAGGCCAGAGCCAGTGGTGAAAAAGGGAATCCATTCAGGAAGCTCATAGGTAAGTTTTGTGGATTTCCCCTTTGGTGACCGTGGAAATATACCCCTCAGAAGACTCTTCAAGAGAGAACCTGCCAGAAGTGCACTTAACTGACAATCTCCAGTTGCAGTGCAAGTGAGGTCCACTTCTGTTGGAAGCCATGCTGTCCTTCAGCAGCTCCAACCAATGACTAGCACGGTGGAAATCCCAGGGCCTGGCAATTTCTGCCCAGCAGGGACTCCCACAAGCACTCTTTGCTCCAAGCCAGTCTCCATATTGGACTGGCCAAGACTCTCCCAGAGCTGCACCTCAGTCTCAGTCTCTGTTTACATGATTCTTCCTGCCTTCTACTCCTTTCATGGTGTCAGACCTGCATTATGGTCTTGAGTCCTTCCTGCTCCTGCTCTCCTTCATAGTTTCCAGACATCACTCCCAATTAATCTCTTGTATTTTTAACTGTCTTGCCTCTGCTCCCCACTTGGCACCAGTTACAGGCTGCGAAATCAAGTGGCAATTTGGGGACTGAATCATTCACCACCCAACTGGCTAGGAGGACCCTATCCCCAGTGGTTTATGGGGTACAGGTGATCTCTGGCACAAGATGGTGGCCCAATTGCTGAACATTTTTTTTTTAAAATCAATTTTGACTTAGAAAAACATCTTGGGAAAGAAAAATGCCCTTAAAGTACCAAGATTCAGCATTTGAAAGGTATGGGGGAAAACAAGGCACACAGGACAATGCAATTGGCTTGTTATTACTAACTTGCATTGATGCCCTACATGGGGTAATAAGAAACCAAGAAACCAAGAGTAGTTAAAGGACAGTTAAAAACTAGGTGTGAGAACCAGATGGCCTCCTTGGTAGCTTACAAAGAAGTCCTTATCTCCTAGAGGGAGAGAGTTGACATTGCTCAGGAGCAAACTCAGAAAGACCATTGAATGCTCAGCCAAGGCAGGTTTGTTGTTAAGGTCAGGGCCTGAGATGGGAATACCTGAGACCCTGAGGGGGCAGAGGGAGAGGGAGAAGCAGACTCCCCACTGAGCACGGAGCCCAACATGGGGCTCAATCCCAGGACCTCAAGATCATGACCTGAGCCAAAGGCAGATGCTTAACCAACTGAGCCACCCAGGCATCTTCTTATTAAGACCAAGCACTTATCCCACGTGGAAGGCACTGCTGTGGCCTCTCCCTAGCAAAGACACAGGTGCTCCGTCAGGAGCTCCCCTCAGCTCCCCTCCTGGCTCCAAAGCCAATAAGTAGGGATAATAGCAGCATAGCCCAGCTGGGATTACAGGCCCTTTCAAGGGAGAAGTTTATACTCTAGTGGTGCTTCAAGAGTTAGCATTCATCGGTAAGTGCCAGGAGGGTACTCAATTGGATTGGATTTCACGGGCACTTGATCAAGGGGGTGGGTACATGAAACTGGGTTCTTTTACTTGGGGGGGCACTCTTTCAAGACAAGCAATTTGTTTTTTAATTTTATTTATTTTATTTTTAAAAAATTTATTTGGCAGAGCGCAAGTGAGGGGGGTGGCAGGCAGAGGGAGAAACAGACTCCTTGCTGAGCAAGGAGCCAGACATGGGGCTCTATCCAGGGCCCTGGGATCATGACCTGAGCTAAAGGCAGGCACTTAACTAACTGAGCCACCCAGGTGCCCCAGGACAAGTGGTTTAACATCCTGCAAGGCCCCTGGAGGATGGTGCAAACTCACTTCTAGAGTAGCTTTGAGAAGCCTGGGAAAATAATGGTCTATCATGAGTGAAGTTGAAATGCCTGAGTTGCTGTGGCAGATGGTAGGGGAAGAGATTAAAAGTTTGAGGGAAGTGGGCATGCTGAATTACATCTATTATATGAGGCCTGAATACCCACAAAGAATCTATGGGAGGACCCAGAGGACACTCCATTAGCGAAGGCCATCAGGGTATGTGCTGGTGAGAGGGGTACCCGCTTCACTAGAAGTTCAGTAGTTGCTCTCCCCTGCAGGCTGGGGCTGATGTTAGGATAGGTGGTCTTGCTAGTAGCAGTGTGGATGCTGGGGCCCTGGAACGAGAGAGATCCTTGGCAGCAATTAACCATCAGAAGCCAAGGAGCCACAGCTACCATAGGAATGGCCAAAGGGGTGTGGCTGCATTCATTGTAACCATGAATGGACACCTGGCCTGAAAAATATTTGGCACCAGGTCTTAGGGCAGAATTACGTCACAAGTTTTTGGTTCCATTTTTCATCATAAAGATCTAAGAGGTCAGAAATTGTCAACTTACAGTACAACTAGGGATGCGCAGAGATTTAATTTCTTCATTTGACACTAAGCGATCTTCTGTTCCACTCAATCCCCTATCCACTAGTTAGTGAGGAAAAACTTAACCAAATGTCAATTCAGTTTAAGTCTGATATAATTGTTTGAACCAAGTTTCTAGAGGTGTTCGTTCTCTCAAGGTGGCTTACTGTCCTCTGGCTGCTTTCCTTCAAGCTGGTATCCCTGTGTAGAGGGGAAAGATTTTGGCTCATGGATAATGAGTTCCATATTATTGTTAACTGCTTCACAGAGTAAAAACCTTGTAAACATAAATTGCCAGATAGTTATATGCTCCTGATCTCTTTCAGAGTATGTTTTTTTTTCACCAAGGACTCTAGTTGGTAAGTTCATTCTGTTTTACCTTCTGTTTTGTTGTTGATTTTCACTTTGCATTCTTCTGTATATGTGATAACAATTTTGTCTTTAATGGCCACATAATTTCCTATTGTAATGGTCACTTGGGTCTTTGGAGATCAGCCCCAATGCCAGTTTGAATTCCAATTTAAAGAAAGCCTCAGATTGTGGCGAACCTAAATTCTGTCTGCCAACTCAGAGTTGGAGAACTATTTGGACTTAGAATTATTTGGAATTGATGCTTCTTTCCCGAGAAAAGTTAGAGAAACAGCAATGTAGAGGGATTTTTTTGTTTAGGAAGTTACCTTTGTGGAGGCCTCACAGGATGGCTTGTCATAGGGTCTCAGCCTTTCCCTTACTTCTCCATCAGCTCTATAAGTGACCTGAAATAAGTTACAATCTAAGTCTAGTGCTGTGTACAGAAGCAGTTTCAAGCCAGGCCCCAGTCAGTATCTGTACCTAAGATCCTCCTGGGTAGAAATTCTCAAGCTTTCCTTCAACATAAGGACAAGCACAAGTTGACGGGAGGCCTCCTCAGTTCCACATTACAAGTGGGCTGGTGAAGTAGCTAGCTATTCCCTGTGTATCCCTGTGTCTATGAAACTACCCTACTTGTCCTGACTCTTTTAGACCCTTGTCATCTTTCAATGTTTTCTCGAATCCCACTGGAGTGTGAACTCCTTAAGGGAAGCTGCTTTGGAATCTTAGATTGCCTCATATTGCCCAGGATGCCAAGCGGAGCAGCTTAATGAGTTTGATGGGAGAATAAATGGAACTGGGCTAGTAGTGGGAGCAGTAGAGAGGAATGAGATGGAATGCTGCAGAACCCCTCCCTTTTGAGTGAGATCATATGGGGAATCCATTATGTTAAAGATGATGGTGGGTGGCCAAGGCCCTGCACTCAAAAGAAGGAAGGGAGAGAAATGTTGAGAGTGGCTCTTGGAAGTCCCCACAGCATGGCTCAGACACCTGCTGAAGGCTCGTGGTGGAGGTCAATGGAGGGTTATGGCATTGACAGACTGCTTGGGGCTGGCGGGGCTTTTGAGGAAGATGTAGAATGGAAACGGGAGGAGGTGTGTACAGAGAACTTAGGGTATTGGGCAGTTTAGGGGTTTGCTATTCCAGCATTTAGAAGCCAGAACTCCATTATCCTTCTGTGTGTAAAGAGCCTGAGTCTGGAGATCCTGCCGAGGGGGTGGGAGACAAAGTGGGGAACTGATAGGGCTGAGCCTTTTTACTTCCATTATGAGAGATGCAATACGATCATGTGAGTCATTTTTAAGATTTGGGTCAAATGGCTTACATTGGCTGTGTGTCTTTCTGCCCTGAGGGGACAGAAGATTTTAGTAAGCATCTGTGTGCTCCCAGTGTCTCATGGCTCTGGATTTTCATCAAGGCTAGTCACACAGGTTCTCTAACCTCTCAGTCTGTATATCTCAAGATGGGGAATGCTGGAGACAGACGCACACAGCCCAGTATAGATCAGATATTAAGACAGCTGTACTACGAAGGTACATGGCTTAATTTATGCTCAACAGAATTGAGGCATTTTTGGGAAAGCTTTGGTAAAGGCTGCAGAACTTCTATTCTGCTCATTCCTTCTCTCAGGTAGGCCTCTCCTCTTCTCCCCCTTGCTGAGTACAAACCATATCTCAGGGCTTCGTTCAAACCCTATGCCTTTTATGATACCTTCCTGGAGGCCCAGCTCCCTCTGGGATCTCACCCTCCTCTGAACCTCAGAGTATTTGTTCATCATACCAAAATGGTTGGTATTTTTTGTACTAATGAAAGGAGGGTGCCTTGTCAGGGCAGAAGAATTAGAATATTTTTTTGAGTTTCTGCAGCGAGTTACCATTTGTTATTTTTACAACTTTTTCATGAAGGTAATGCACATATTTAAAACATCCTCAAACATTAAAAAGACATTATCCCTCCAAATAACTGACATTTTACTAGCAGAGTTATAAGCACCTACATCACTGAAATTCTTTCCTCTTACTTTTTTTTAAAATACTTTTTTTTAAAAATACCACTGACCAACGGGTGCAAGAACTTCTCTTCTCTTCTAGGAGAAGGTGCCTTCTCAGGGCAGAGAAATTAGAGAACTTTTCCTCCTGCAAGCAGCATAGCTACATGGACAATGGGCTTCTCTCCCAGAGGCCCCTTCATGCAAAGAAAAGTAAAGCTGCAAGTTGTAATCACTGAACCAGGGTCTTGTCTTGGAAGTGGTGTGGGGCCTGCAAATCCAAATCCCCTTCCCTGGGTGACTTTGATCTGAACACACGTTGCTTATTTCATCAATCTGCTTCTGTCATCCTCTGGTGGATACTAGTTATAAACAGGACGGCTTCCAAATGTCTGCTTGTTCATCTACCAACCATGAGTAATGCTGATCTTTTGGGAACTTGGTTTCAGTGTCTCAGAGAAAGTTATCTGTGGCAATTTTAGCCCTGTGGTAAATGATAAACATCCATTTAATTGAGGAAGTATTTATTATCCCTAAGTACTATTGGTAATAGTAGGGAAGTGCATTTTTCAGTTCCAGGGTAGGACTCACAAAGCATTGTCCTGCCTTCCAGGAAGTTCTTCTTCTGGGAGATATTACTTAATAATAACAATAATAATCATGATAAAAGTAACGATTTAGTACTTACACTGTACTATCAACTTTATAAAATAAAACTCTCATGACACACTGGGTTATTCATGGTAAGAAAATAGAAGCTCAGAGAAAGTTAATGATAAAAAAAAACAGGCAGCCAGTCTTTCCCCAGAGGTTGAAAAAAGTCTCCCTGAGCAACCGACTCCTCCCCTCTGCCCCAGGCCATGTTCAGTCTGGAAGTCTGGCAGGATGGGATCGCTTGGAGGTGTTCATTTTCTCTTTCTGAGTGTATCAGTCATTTCCCCAGTCAGGTTGTAATTGCTTTGAGAGCAGGGACAGAAACGTCTACTTCTTTGCCTCCTCAAATACCTAGGTTGGTCTCTTAAAAAGAGTAAATAAGTGAGTGATTGGATTATGGATTTCTAAGTGGGCCATCCTGGGTGTTGGTATGCTCAGAAGGAAGCAAGCACCCCACAAGGTAAAAGTCTGTATGTCTAAGTGTCTGAGTATGTTCAGTGCAGTATTTGCTGTTTTCTCCCCATAGCAGCTGCGAACCCATCTCTTGCTGGTGGCCATGCCTTCTATTTTCAGGCACTTCCAAAGATCCTCCTGGTTGCCGAGGGCCAATCTATACTCCTGCATTAATAGCCCTCAGGCCGACCTGGGTCTGCAGCTGGTACATACACAGTGTTTGTTTTTATTTTTACCCCATTGTGCTCTTCCGTCCTCCTCCCTCTTCCTTCTCTTTTTTGAAAACATAGCTAAGGAAAAGATGCAGTTAGTGAGCTCTTTACCAGAGCTGTCTTGCTTTTCACGTGACTTCGAAAATTCTGTTTTTTGAAGGTAGTCATAAAATGTGGGTACTGAGAATCTTTGGTATTAATCAGGCAGATTTATATTTGTGCATAAAACTGGCAGGAAATCACAGCTTACCTGAATAAAATGAATTCCTCTTAGCTTAGCACCAGAATAAAGTTAAAAAAATAACCAAGCAAAAGAACTTCAAACATGAATAATTTAAGTTTAATCCTGAACAGACTATTCACATTTTTATTTTGCCCCAGAATAGCAGCTAGTAAAGATGGTCATCTTTGGCTTCAAAGTAGGTTTCGAGAGTATACACAGTTTTCCTAGAGTTTCCCATTTATTCAAGGCCTTGTTCTGAACAGAGGACCGTGCTAAACCCTGGTCAGATTTTAATGCCTCTTTAAGACTCTGAGCTTGATCTAGAATCTTTGCTCTAATTTAAGATGTTAAATACAGGTATTACAAGACAAGAGGGCTGGAATTGATAAAAATTAATAAGCAACTTTTTTTATTACCACTTTTACATGTATTTATTAGTTGATTTTTAGACTAGCCTTATCAGTAAGTGGAAAAATGTAAGACGTAAAAGTTGACATTCCCCTAAGAAATTTCTGTGTGAATTGTGTGGCCTGATTAAAAATATTACAGGTTGGCACTAAAATTACAGGCTTCTATTTTTACCACCCACAGTGGTAAGGGAAAGTAGTGAGGGATAAAGAGAAGCTATTTAGAATCAGAGTTGTTTGTACTATCCCATGGGCTTCCTGGAACAGCAGCTCTGTGGAAACATCAAGTCATGGTATTTGTAGGAGGAAAGAAAATATGATGGAAGCATGAACGGAATGGTTAGCTATATGTAGAGTCAAGATGTGGGTTGTATGAGTGGTTAATTGCTTGTCTCACTTGATTGGGCTTTTGGAAAACTTGAGAAATTCCAAGTTGTTTTTCTAGTTAGTAAGAGCTGCCTTACTATTTGGGTCTGGTTAAGTCTCTACATTTTGTAAGGAATAGTTAAGAAATGGTTGAGAAATATTCTTGAAAGCAATTAGCTCCCATATTCCTCTCTGTCTTTTATAATACCTGGGGACTTCGACAGTCTCCCAAACAGAATCAGAGAACAAAATCTCCATGACCTCTATTCTAGAACACTTGAGAACTGGGCCTTAGAATACTATATATAAAGTGGGTTAGATAGAATAGTGAATTAAAAGATAGGTGTAACTTTTCTGGGTAGGTGACTTCGTATTAAGATATAGACAGTGTTTATGCAATGTTTATTTTTCCATTTATTCAATACCAACTAGGTTTTTATTGAGCACTATAGCAGAAGGTATAGATGGCCCATCCCCAAGTTCACCCGCAGTCGCAGCAGACAGCTCTTATGCACACTGGCAGCTTCTCACCTGTCTCTGCTTCTCTTCCTGCAACCAGAGTTTGTTCAGCTCACATGCAGTACTGCTGGAAATTAATGCTCCTGGGTCAGCCAATAAAGGATGAGAGTCAGTGAATCAGTACTCTGTCTTCACTGTCCCTTGGTGGGATAATTCTGAAGGAGGTTTCTCAGAGGGTCTTCAGTGGGACTGAACCCTAGATGCCCACAATGGCAATGAGCTCATTGACGCACACTATTAGTGGCCCTCCTTCCCCTACTCTACCTTCCCCACTTGTGTTTCTTGGGATCATCTTCCCAGTAAACTGCCTAGCTCAGGATTGCCTCAGGGTTTGCTTTCAGAGGAACCCAGAGGCAGATAAGTACATATTGTGACTAAGGCATCATGTTAGACCGGATAAACTCTCAAGGATCTAGTAATGGAGGCAGAGAAAGAACTGAGCAAAAGTACAGTACCAGCAGAATGCGCCCAACTACTATGAATGGTACAAAATAACAGCTATGGAGGGATCCAGAGAAAAGAGGATGGCTTCAGTGTGGGAGGAACAGGACCATGGAGAGAGCAGGATAAAGTTGGGCAGAAGAATGAGTTGGCATTAAATTATTTCCGTATGGGTTTGAGAAGATGGCATTGAACCAGTGGTCTGACAAATAGACTTTGAAGGGGAAAGGAAAAGGAGGGGAAGCAAAATTTATGGGTTGTAGGTCACAGGTCACAGCCTAAGGGACATGGTGATTAGGAACACAGATTTTATACACACCATCACCTTCAGTCCCCCAGATAACCATATGAGGAAGGTACCCATCATGGTCAACTCAGGCTGCTATAAAAACCATAGACCAGGTGGCTTATGAACAACAGAAATTTATTCTTACAGTTCTGGAAGCTGGACGGCAAGAGATCAGGGTTTTAACATGGTAGGGTTCTGTTGAGGTTCTTTTCTGGATTGCAAACTGCTGACTTCTCCCTGTATTTTAACATGGTAGAAAGAGAGTTAGCTCTCTGACCTCTTCTTATAAGGGCACTAATCCCGTTCATGAGGGATCTACCTTCATGACTTAATTATCTCTCAAAAGTCCAATCTCCCAAATACCGTCACACCAGGATTAGGGTTTCAACATATTTATTTTGGGGGCATACATTCAGTTCATTGCCGTATCATTATCTATAGTTTATAGATACAGATATTTAAGGTCCAAAGAGTTCAATTGGTTGGCTCAAGGGGACACAGATAGCATTTATATAATCAAAATCTACATGGGGCCAGTCTTGGAAAGTGGATGCAAACACAGCTGATTGAAAAGTGAAAGATTAAGTGAAAGTATTCCATTGGACTACCGTGCCAAAAAGGATGTTCATTATTTACTTCCATCCCCATGTTCTGGCTTATTATTTGCCCAAATGAAACTTGGCAGACACTTTTAATCATGATTACTCAACAGATGAAGAACCTAACACCTGGGAATTAAGATTATTGGTTCTAGGACACCAACTTATTTTTTAGATGGAGAGACAGTTAATTCCCATCTCAGTAGACACAGCAAAAGGCATTAGGGCTTTGATTTATATTTAGTTTCAACTAGAATAAATGGCTTGCATCTGGTCAGTTAAGGTAGATGATTAAAAATATTCTTTACCTTGGGGTGCCTGGGTGGGTCAGTCATTCAAGCATCCAACTCTTGGTTTTGGTTCAGTTCATGGTCTCATGGGTCATGGTCTCATGTGTCATGAGATCAAGCCCTGTGTAGGGCTCTGTGCTCAGCAGAGAGTCTGCTTGAAATTCTCTCCTCGCGTTCCTCCCCCTACTTCCATGCTCTCTCTTTCTTTCTAAAATAAATAAATAAATCTTTAAAAATATTCTTCACCTAATGTTCTTGTTTATCAGTGGACTTGATTAGGGTTATTTATTTTCCTGAACTTTGCCCCCAGATCTGATCTCAGCTTAGTAATAGGAAAGAAGAATGACTGTTACATATTTGGATAGCAATTAGTAGTAATTCTCCTGCTGGGATGTAGTTGGCTCTGTTAAAAGTGATGTAAATTGGGACACCTGGGTGACTCAGTTGGTTAAGTTCTGCCTTTGGCTCAGGTCATGATCCCAGGGTCCTGGGACTGAGTTCCGCATCTGGCTCCTTGCTCAGCAGGGAGCCCGCTTGTCGCTCTGCCTGCTGCTCCCCCTGCTTGTGGACTCTCTCTCTCTGACAATTAAATAAATAAAATCTTAGGGAAAAAAGTGATATAAATCATTAAATAGGTATTAAATAGGCATAAAAAGCTAGGTTTCTCTCTTTAAATTCAGAAACTACCAAGAAAAGAAAGATAAAGAGGGAAGGCAACAGGTGTAAGAAAAGATGAAAGCCAGAGGCCTTCTCTTAGAGCAATTTGAAATTTTGTACTTCTTGAGGTTTTCAAATTATTTCCATTTGCATTTATACGGGTTTAATCTAGGTAATAATTTGTCTAGAGACATTGCAATTCAAGGGGTTCTGCTTAATTACAAATGTAAAATATGACTTGAAAGAGTGGTGGAACATCACACTAATACTCTTTCTCCACTCCCCAAAGGCAGAGGGAGGTGAAGGTGAAGAGACAAGTAGAAGACAGAGAGCAGCGGGATGCAAGGTCTGCTTCAGCACCCTGGCGACACTAATGGTAAGTAAAAGCTATTGGCTGACATTTATGACATTTTTATATGGGCTCACCACTCTTCTAAGCACTTCATCTGTGAGGACACTGAAGAATGAGACACCTCATTTTGCCTAAAGTTGATCTGGGATGAAAGCCAGACATTGGGTTCAGGGTGTGCATGCTAAACCTCTGAACTCTCTTGCTTCAGTACGAGTAGTAAGAATAATTAATAACCCTTCTTATGTGCTCTCTGTGGGAAGGTATTATCTCTATCTTATAGACGAGGACATTGAGTTTTGGAAAAGTTAATTGATCGATCAGCTCAAGATCAGACAATGTAGATGATGGAGCATGACTTTGAGCATAAGTCTGTCATTTCAAAATCTGGACTTTAAGTGTGATGCTGCTTAAAGCTCAAGGTCAAAAGATGTTACCAAGTGGTTTTTCAGAAAGAGGCTTCAGCTTTCTGCTCTGGAACTAGGCTTAGAGTGCAGTGCCATGGCCAGGAGACTCGGTTAACAGAACACTTGCAGTCCCTGGGACTGCTTCTATGTGCTTGTTTAGGTGAGCAGGCCAGTCCGAAGGAGACTTCCATGAGCACAGGCTTCCACGGAGACTGAACCACCTTGCTGTTGTGAGTTCAAATGCTAAATAAACCTCTTGTTAGCTCAGGAATGTTTCCTCATGGGCCCTCTGGAGCCCATCTTTTTGAAATGTAATCATCAAAGAAGGTAAAACCCTATCTCCTGGTTTCCTGGGACAAGATGGGCCTAATTACAACTGTCCCCTGACTTGAAATGGCAAACCCTACCTTCAGTCATAAAGATATGACAGAATTAGCAATTTTATCTTGAAAACTGATGGAATGGATTATATCCACTTAGCTATACGAAAGATTTTCTTCTTTGTAACCTCTTTAAGGAATTGCTTGTAATGAGCATCACATTCTGGTTGATGCTAATTCAATAATGCAACACATTGCTAATTCAATAATGAAATTGTTTCCTTTCTTTTTTCCCTTTGTGGGGAGAATTTCTACATTGGGAGGAGGTTTTGTTTTTAATTATATTTCCTCAACATTAGCTTAGGTGACCACTTCTAAGAGACGCTGCAAAGCTAAGACAAAGCTACTTCTGGAAAGGATCTAGGGCACAAGGGAGGGTGGGTGTGTACCAGACTTGCTAGAATGGTTCCTGGAATTGAGATGTTTAACTGTTTGAGCCATTAATGAATTAATTAATTCAGTATTTATTGAGCACCTACTATGTGTCTGGCTCTGTGCTGGAGTCAGGATGCCAGAGAAATACAATTTCTCCTGATCGCAGCCCAAAGAGGGTGTAAGAATTAGCTGTAATTTCCCTTCCTGGGAATCCGGGAGCTCTACAAAGAGATAAAAAACAGAAGAACTTATGATCTCTTGAAGTTTAAGGATGTCTTCATGGGATTGGACCTTGAAGAAGGCCTGAAACTCTTTTCTTCTAGACTGGCATTTTTATATGGCACAGCTCCTCTGTTAATTATCTTTGTATAGCCAGACTGTATCTGAGTGCCTGACAATCAGTAGGTAGACTGTAAATCGTTGTTGATTACATGAAAGAAGGAAATTAAACTTTTCCTTCTGGCCAGGAAAGACTCAGAGACAAATTTCACTATGATCTCCACAGGTGTTTGTTGGTTATGCATTTTCACTGTTCCTCTCCTGTGCATCATAATAATGTCATAATGTCATTATGACCTTAAGGGTTATAGTTTGCATTTTCCTGAATGTCCCCCATTTCTCCCATTTTACTAGTTCTTTATTATTCCCATTCTCTTTTGGACTCTTTTCTCTCCTTTTTCTTTCCCTTCTCCCTCAGCAACTTCTCCTATTGAAGTTGAATAGAACTGAACCTTAACAATTAATTAGCCATTTTAGTGGGACTATTTTTTTTCTTTTATTTTCTTTTTTAATTTTTAATTTATTTTTTATTTTTTCGGTGTTCCAAGATTCATTGTTCATGCACCACACCCGGAAATATAATGTTTCTTCATTATGCAAGACATCCTTTACAATGTCTTCTTGTCATTCATGTCTGTCACTTGACAAATTAATAGTAGAAAGTACACATATTAGTTTCTAGGGCTGCAGTAACAAAGTACTACAGACTAGGTGGCTTAACAAACAGAAATTAACTTTCTTATAGTTCTGGAGGTTAGAAGCCTGAGGTCAAGGCGTTGGCAGGGTTAGTTTCTTCTAAGGCCTCTCTCTTTGGCTTATAGAGAGTTATATTCTCTCTGTTTTCACGTGCTCTTCTTTTTGTACCTCTCTGTGTTCTAATTTCTTCTTACAAGCATAATTGTCATATTGGATTAGGACCCACCTTAATTGACCTTGTTTTAACTTACTTACCTCTTTAAAGATCCCATCTCTAAATACAGTCACATTCTGAGATACTGGGGTTAGGAATTCAACATATGAATTTTGAGAGAACACAGTTCAACCCATAACCATATGCTGTTGAGTTTGGTGGAGTTTTGTTTTTTCTTTTTTTTTATTATGTTATGTTAGTCACCATACAGTAGTTCATTAGTTTTTGATGTAATGTTCCATGATGCATTGTTTTGGTTTTTTAATTACTGGTTTAAAGCAAAGATTGCTAAAGGTGGCTGATCATGAGAATTACCTGGGGAGACCTACCTCAAGAAGCAAGAAAAATCTCAAATACATAACCTAACTTTACATCAAAAGGATCTAGAGGTAATACCTGTTCTTCTCAAACTGTTCCAAAGAAAAAAACAGAAATGAAAGGAAAACTTCCAAATTCATTCTATGAGGCCAGCATTACCTTGATTCCAAGACCAAAGACCCTACTAAAAAGGAAAATTACAGGCCAATATACCTGATGAATATGGATGCAAAAACTCTCAATAAAATATTAGCAAATTGAATTCAACAGTACATTAAAGGAATTATTCACTATGATCAAACGAGATTTACTCCTGGACTGCAAGGGTGGCTCAATATTTGCAAATCAATCAATGTGATACACCATATTATTAAAAGAAAGGTTAAGAACTATATGATCCTGTTAATAGATGCAGAAAAAGCATTTGACAAAATACAGATTCCACTCTTGATAAAAGCCTTCAAAAAGTAGGGATAGATGGAACATACCTCAACATCATAAAGGCCATATGTGAAAGGCCCACAGCTAATACCATCCTCAGTAGGGAAGAACTGAGAGCCTTTCCCCTATGGCCAGGAACAAGACAAGGATATCCACTCTCACCATTACTGTTTAACATAGTAGTGGAAATCTTAGCCTCAGCAACCAGAAAACAAAAAGAAATAAAAGGGACCCAAATTGGCAAAGAAGAAGTCAAACTTTCACTATTTGCAGATGACATAATACTCTAAGTAGAAAACCCAAAAGACTACACTAAATAATTGCAAGATCTAATACATGAATTCAGCAAAGTCGCAGAATATAAAATCAACGTGCAGAAATCTGTTGCATTTCTATACACCAGTAATGAAGCAGCAGAAAAAGAAGTCAAGGAATCAGTCCCATTTGCAATTGTACCAAAATCAATAAGATATCTAGGAATAAGCCTAACTAAAGAGGTAAAAGACCTGTACTCTGAAAACTATAGACCACTTATGAAAGAAATTGGACAGGACACAAAGAAATGGAAAAGCTTTCTGTGCTCATGGATTAGAAGAACAGACATTGTTAAAATGTCTATACTACTAAACCAGTCTATACACTCAGTGTAATTCCTATCAAAATACCACCAGCATTTTTCACAGAGCTAGAACAAACAATCTTAAATTTGGATGGACCACAAAAGACCCTCAATAGCCAAAGTGATCCTGAAAAAGAAAAACAAAACTGGAGGCATCATAATTCCAGAGTTCAAGATATATTACAAAACTGTGGTCATCAAGACAGTATGGTACTGGCACAAAAACTGACACATAGATCAGTGGAACAGAACAGAAAACCCAGAAATGGACCCACAACCACATGGTAAACTAATCTTTGACAAAGCAGGAAAGAATATCCAATGGAAACAAGAAAGTCTCTTCAACAAATGGTGTTGGGTAAACTGGACAGCAACATGCAGAAGAAACTGGACCATGCTTTTACATCAGACACAAAAATAAATTCTAAAATGGATGAAAGACCTATACATGAGACAGGAAACCATCAAAATCCTAGAGGAGAACACAGGCAACAACTTCTTTGACCTCAGCTGTAGCTACTTCTTACTAGACATGTCACCAGAGGCAAGGGAAACAGCAAAAATGAACTATTGGGACCTCGTCAACATAAAAACTTCTGCACAGCAAAGGAAACAGTCGACGAAACAAAAAGGCAGGAAGAGGAGCAAGACGGCAGAGGAGTAGGAGACCTAAATTTCATCTGGTCCCAGGAATTCAGCTAGATACTTATCAAACCATTCTGAACACCTACAAACTCAACAGGAGATCGCAGAGAAGAATAGCGGCAATTCTATGAACAGAAAAGCGACTTCTTTCTGGAAGGTAAGATGAGCGAAGAAGTGAATCTGAGGCGATATACGGGAAGATAGACCGCGGGGGGAGGGGCCAGCTTGCAGCAAGTGAGAGAGCAGCAGAGTACAAAATCAGAACCTTTAGAAGTCTGCTCCGTGGAGGGACATTGCTCCAGTGACTAAGTTGGGGGAGGTGGTGGATCCTTGCTGGGTCAGTGTGGTCTTAGGCCCTCAGGCGTCACAGAAAGATCAGGGGTTGCTTAGTGGGACAGAGCTCCCAGGAATCTAAGCAGGGAAGCTGGCTGCAAAAACGGAGCTGAGGAGGGGGCTCTCAGCTCGGGGTTGCATAAACTGTGATACCTGGCACAGTTGGGCCACTACTCTTCGAGCAAGAACTCCACAAGTGGCAGATCCAAGGAGACCTCCCCATTCCCCAACCAGGAGGAGTGGCATGGGAGTGAGCTGCAGGAATCTGCTGGGTTTGGAGACTCCAAATGGGGCCACGTGCCAGAGATAGAAATGCTCGGTCACAGGCAGGGTGAGCATGGAGTGTGGCTGGAGAGCAGGGAGACAGGAGTGATTGACTGCTTTTCTCTGAGGGTACACTGAGGAGTAGAGCCCTGAGCTATCAGCTCCTATTGGACTGGAGATTGGGAGGCTTCATTCCTGTCCTCCATAGCTGTACAGAAAGCATTCAGGAAACAAAAGCTACCGAGAGGAAAACTGAACAGATTGCTTAGCCTGTCACCTGGCAAGGGCAGTGCATTTCCTCCTCAGGCAAAGACATTTGAAAATCACTGCAACAGGCCCCTTCCCCAGAAGATTAGCAAGAATATCCAGCCAAGACCAAGTTCACTGATCAATGAGAACTGCGGAACTCCAGTGATAGCAGAATACAGTGCATAGAATTCATGACTTTTTCCCCGTGATTCTTTAGTCTTTCAAAGTTAAATTTTAAAAATTTTGGTCATTTTTTTCTTTTTTCTCTTTTTTTTTGAATTTTCCTCTTTCCTATTTTAACCAACATCTTATCAATACCATTTAAAAAATCTTTTTTAATTCTCACTCTTATATTCTATCCCTTCATTGTATTTAACCGTATTTTTTGTATACATGTAAGTTTTTCTTTCTTTAAAATTTTGGGATACAGTTTCTTCTAATAGACCAACATACCCTAAATCTAGCGTATATCTTTGTTCTAATCTCCAGCCTGATCACATTCTCTCTTTTTTAAATTTCTTTCTTTCTTTTTTCAACCAACTTCTTATCAATTCCTTTTTAAAAACCTTTTTAAATTTTTATCTTTACAGTCATTTTCCATTCCTTCATCGTGTTTACCCTTATTTTTGTATATATATAAGTTTTCCTTTCTTTAAAAATTTGGGGGGCAGTTTCTTCTAATAGACCAAAATATGCCCAAAATCAAGTGTGTGGCTGTGTTCTAATTACCAGTCTAACAATGTGTATATATATGTTTTTTCCTTCCTTCTCCCCCAGTTTCAGGTCTCCTCTGATCTGGTTAGTGTATATTTGTCTGGGGTCATTTATGCCCTTTTAGCATTTTGTTCTCTCATTTGTCTATTCTTCTCTGGACAAAATGACAAGGCAGAAAAACTCACCTCAAAAAAAAAGAACAAGAGGAAGTACTGACTGCTGGGAACTTAAGCAATACGGACATTAGTAGGATGTCAGAAGTAGAGTTCAGAATGACAATTATAAAGATGCTAGCTGGTCTTCAAAAAAGCATAGAAGATACTAGAGAATCCCTTTCTGGAGAAATAAAAGAACTAAAATCTAACCAAGTGGAAATCGAAAAAGCTATTAATGAGGGGCAATCAAAAATGGAGGCTCTAACTGCTAGGATAAATGAGGCAGAAGAGACAATTAGTGATATGGAAGACCAAATGATGGAGAATAAAGAAGCTGAGAAAAAGAGAGATAAACAGTTACTGGATCATGAGGGGAGAATTCGAGAGAGAAGTGATACCATAAGACAAAAAAACATTAGAATAATTGGGATCCCAGAAGAAGAAGAAAGAGAGAATGGGGCATAAGGTATATTGGAGCAAGTTATAGAAGAGAACTTCCCTAATTTGGGGGAGGAAACAGGCATCAAAATCTAGAGGCACAGAGAACCCACCTCAAAATCAATAAAAATAGGTCCACACCCCGTCATCTAATAGTACAACGTAGAAGTCTCAGAGACAAAGAGAAAATCCCGAAAGCAGCTCAGGACAAGAGGTCTGTATTAAATAATGGTAGAAATATTAGATTGGCAGAAGACCTATCCACAGAGACCTGGCAGGCCAGAAAGGACCGGCATGATATATTCAGAGCACTAAATGAGAAAAATATGCAGCCAAGAATACTATATCCAGCTAGGCTGTTACTGAAAATAGAAAGAGAAATAAAAAGCTTCCAGACAAACAAAAGCTAAAAGAATTTGCAAACACCAAACCAGCCACACAAGAAATATTGTAAGGGGTCCTCTAAGCAAAGAGAGAGTCTAAAAGTAACAGACCAGAAAGGAACAGAGACAATATACAGTAACAGTCACCTTACAGGCAGTACAGTGGCACTAAATTAACATCTTTCAACAGTTACCCTGAATGTAAATGGGCTAAATGCCCCAATCGAAGACACAGGGTAATATCCAGAATGGATATTAAAAAAACACCCATCAATGTGCTGTCTGCAGGAAACTCATTTTAGACCCAATGACACCTCCAGATTTAAAGTGAGGGGGTGGAAAACCATTTACCATGCTAATGGACATCAAAAAAAGCTGGGGTGGCAATCCTTATATCAAACAAATTAGATTTTAAGCCAAAGACTGTAATAAGAGATGAGGAAGGACACTATATCATACTTAAAGGGTCTGTCCAACAAGAAGATCTAACAATTTTAAATATCTATACCCCTAACATGGGAGCAGTCAATTATATAAACCAATTAATAACAAAATCAAAGAAACACAATGACAATAATACAATGATAGTAGGGTACTTTA
>CM052886.1:65666019-65734647 GCA_028534135.1 Potos flavus
GGTATCTTATAGTTCTTGGTGCTATAGTACATGGAATCGATTCTCTAATTTCCCTTTCCGTATTTTCATTGTTAGTGTATAGGAAAGCAACTGATTTCTGTGCATTGATTTTGTATTCTGCCACATTACTGAATTGCTGTATGAGTTCCAGTAGTTTGGGGGTGGAGTCTTTTGGGTTTTCCATATAAAGTATCATCTGTGAAAGTCATCTGTGAAGAGAGAGAGTTTGACTTCTTCTTTGCTAATTTGAATACCTTTTATTTCTTTTTGTTGTCTGATTGCTGTCGCTAGGACTTCTATTACTATGTTAAACAAGAGTGGCGAGAGTGGGCATCCTTGTCATGTTCCTGATCTCAGAGGGAAGGCTGTCAGCTTTTCCCCATTGAGAATGATATTCGCTGTGGGCTTTTCATAGATGGATTTTATGAGATTGAGATATGTTCTTTCTATCCCTATACTTTGGAGAGTTTTAATCAGGAACGGATGCTGAATTTTGTCAAATGCTTTTTCTGCATCAATTGAGAGGACCATGTGGTTCTTCTCTCTTCTCTTATTGATTTGTTCTATCACATTGATTGATTTGCGAATGTTGAACCACCCTTGCATCCCAGGGGTAAATCTCACCTGGTCATGATGAATAATCTAGAAAGGACCAGTTCTGTTGGTGCTGGGAAATGGGGAAAGTTTTCATAGAGATGCTGAGATTTTAAGATTTTTTGTTATTTTTAATTTTCCAATCTTTAAATTTAAAAAATTGTGGTAAAATACACATTACTTAAAATTTGCCACCTTAGCCATTTTTAAATGGTGCTAAGTTCATTCACGTTCATCTGCCACCATCACTACTATCCATCCACAGAGCTCTTTTCATCTTCCCAAACTGAACCTCTGCCATTAAACAATAACTCCCCATTCTCTCCTTCCCCCAGCTCCTGGCTACCACCATTGCACTTCTATGACATTGATGACTCTAGGTACCTCATGTGAATGGAATTATATAGTATTTGTCTTTTTGTGACCGGGTTATTTCAGTTAGCATAACGTCCTCAAGGCTTATCCATGTTGTAACATGTATCAGAATTGCCTTCCTTCCTAAGGCTGACTAATACTCCATTGAATACACCTACCACATTTTCTTTATATATTTGTTTGTTGATGGGCACCTGGGTTGCCTCTACCTTTTGTTTTTTTTTTTTTTGTAACTAATACCACAGTGGACAATGGACACAGGTATGCATATGTCTCTTTGAGTCCCTTCAGTTCTTTTAGGTATATACCTAGAAGCAGAATTGCTAGATCTGATGCTTGTGTTTGAGGGACTAAGAAGTCCCTAAGCAGACTAGTTGGGAAGGGTATGCCAAGCAGAGGGAAGAGTGGTGCCAGGGCTGGGGGATGAGAGGGTATCGAGGCTGGAGAGCAGCAGATGGTGTGCTGTGGCTGAAAAACTAAATGGTGGAAGAAGGTTTGGAGACACCTGGGGCCAAAGGGTGGAGAGAGCCTTACACGCCTACTCGGGGTCTTGGCTTTGACTCCATAGCTATTGCGGGATGGTCTTAATGACAGTGTCACCCTGTGAGCTGAACATATGCTCGAGGAGGTCCACAGAGAGCCCTTCCAAAAAAGTTTAAATGACTTTCCCTTAATCAGTCCATTTCAAATAATTTAAAAAGTGTCTAGTATGTTGTTGACACTCAATAAATTACTTAATAATGGTAATTTTATTAGAAGAAAATAGAGGAGAAAATTCCTATGATCTCCAAACCCTGAGTTTCTTTAATGCGCCACAGACTTCCTGCATCCTTTTCCAATTAAATAAAATGCAATATCAGGCAGCTGCTGTCACAAATGGCCAAATTGCTTTTCTTAAGTGGCCACTTTTATACCCTTTTCTGCTGCCAGACAGAACTTTAATAGCACTAAGTACACTCGAACAGAAGAAGAAACTAAATAAAAATTTCCAATAGCTGTTAACTTTGGACATCTAGCCTGTAACAGTCCCAGGCCAGCTCTGCTCACCCAGAGGTTTTTGGGACTCGTATCAGAGAAAAAGTTATTAAAATCCTTACAAAGGCAAAAATGTGCCGTAGAAATCTAAATGTGCCAGTGCTTTATTAAGAACCAAATAATTTGTGCTTTATTAAGAACCAAATAATTTGTGTTAAACATATACATTCAACGTGCTTGTAAAAACCACTTGCTGGAGAGAGAGAGAGAGATCTGGTGGTAGTCCAGAGACTGTGTTCCTTGAAATGGTACAGTATTCTCTATTGGCCTTCTCCAAGTCAAGAATTTGTTGGATCTACCAAAGCTGTCCTTTTCAGGGCCTTGCAGGGTTTAAGGACAATGTTTGGATTTTCTTCAAAACAGACTTGGGGAAAAGGCCGGTGGAAGAGCCTGTGTTTCTGATGAAACCACAGAGATGCACTGAGGTAATTTTACCCCAAATTCCTGAGCCAGATGAATGCACCAGAATCATCTCTGAGGGGAGGGGCTGGACCTGGGGGAAAAAACATACCATTTCTTTTGTAAATTCCTAGCACCTGGGTGGAGGTGAAATGAAATCTAATGAACAATAAAACAATCTTGATGGAGAGAAAGCACCAAGAGCATGACTTGTATTAGAATGTGTGTCTTGTCAGAGGTGGCTGGATTTTATGGAAGAGGTGCTTTTGCTTAAGTTTTTGTGTATATATATATATATATATATACACACACACACAACTATATATATATTTCTCTTCAGAGAAAGGAGGAACAATGTTCTTCTTTCTAAGCTAATGTGACATTGGGGGGAAAATTTCAATCCTGTGACTGGAATGCTTGTAGCCTACCTTCATAGGAGTCAGAAAAGCTTGATTTGGGCCTTACTACAAAGATTAGGATCCTCACATCTTTAAAGCACAATGTCACCTTTGCTGTCTACTTGATGAGGATGGGAGCAAGTCGAGAATGGCAGATATGTGACTCTGACTAGTCAGTAGAGATATATTCTCACTTCAGATCCCTCACCAGAAATCATCATAACCCAGCTTCTACCAAAGCACAGTCTGAACGCTGGTACATGAGAAATGAAGTCATTGCTTTGTTTTTTGTTTTTTTTTTTGTTGTTGTTGTTGGTGTTGTTTTGCTGTTACTATGTTAAACACGAAGTTGTCCAGTATTTTTAAGCCCCAGCCCTGCATTGAACTAGATGTGATGTGGGAGATCCTGTCACCAGTCACAATTCCATCTCCGACTTCTGTATAATGGGGTCTGTTTTCACATCTGTATAATGGGAATACTGATGTTTGCTGGGCTCCCTTCACAACATATAGTTGCATGTGTGTCAAATACGTGTGAAATATGAAGTCCCATGTGAATATAAGGGACTTGTTAAGGAATTAATAACAGTATTATTGTTAAAAGTGACAGCATGGGCTTGGGGGAAATGTGGGTGGAAGGAAGGGAGAGAGCTCAGACAGACTCACTCAGTATCATCAAACAAGCAGCAAGGATGGCTTGTGGGATGTCTGTTTCCTAAATTGCTGTGGAACCTCCTTTTTGTCCTTATTTAAGCCAGGATGACTTCACTCCAAGTATGCCCCAGAGCTCTTTGAGGTGACTGCTTAGGCCTCTTTACACTTGGAGTCTGCTTCTCTTTCTTTGGTCTTCTCCCTGCCAGATTCGAGCTCCTGGCTCCTCACTCCCACTCTGATTCTGCCTCTGAACTTGGTGTTTGTGTTTGGTTGCCCTGAGGTTTGACTCTTTCCTCTCTCTAGTTGAATTTAGCTTGGATTATCCCTGGGCATTGCCAGAGCCCTCCTGCCTGACAACTGGTCTAGTTCAGTCATTACCCCACCGTGAGTGGGGAACTGGGCAGTTTGAGCGTCAAATGCTAGAACCAGCCTTCCTGTGGGATAAGCCAATAAACATAAATTGGTCCCATAGTTCAATGTGGCCGTAAGCCTTGATTTTTCTGGGAATTTCTCCATTGTACCTATTCCCAATTCCCTTGTGAATCTATTCAACCTCAGCAGAGTTGTGTCCTCATATGGAGAGCAGATGCCCATGGCAGCCATCTGGCCTGAAGGTGTGGCTTGAAATGCTAGACAAAGGCAAGCAGGATGTCCCTTAGAGACCACCATTTTACAGGTTTACCTGTGAATTTTATCTTAATTATGAGTGTCTGTGTAGTTCTTCCCCAGTTCTTGGCTTCCGTTTTGTGGTCACTTGCATTATTATTCCTTCTTTCTGCCTCTGCATTAAATTCTTTTTCAGATTTTATTTATTTACTTGAGAGAGAGAGAATGAGAGAGAGAGAGAGAGAGAGAGAGTGCGCGCAGGAAAGGGGGGAGGGTCAGAGGGAGAAGCTGACTCCCTGCTGAGCAGGAAACCTGGTGCAGGACTTGACCTGGGATTCCAGGATCATGACCTGACCTGAAGGCAGTCACTTAACCAACTGAGCCAGCCACCCAGGTGCCCCATTAAATTCCTTTTCGGTTCCATCCAATTCACCAGGCATTTATTGAGCATGTCCTCTGTGCTAGGCACTGTACAGAGATGGGTGACTCCTTGTAGTAGCTGATGGGTGGTTAAGTGTATCTGGTGTGCATTTCCTTCCTTCCTTCTCTAAAATTGGCCAGCCATTGTGTGTGAAAGACCTCTACATACAGCTGAGTCAGGATATGATGGGGGTGTGTATGGCATTCACACCTCATTTTGGGAGAATTTGTGAGGGAACACTGCCATTTTGTGTGGTACCCATGGCTGGGTAGGGACACAGAAAGAAGAATGAAGATGGCATTAGGAAGGGAGGGGGAAAGGATCGATTTCTCAGTTATGCAATACCTCACTATGTTTACTGTTTACCAAGTTCTCCCAAATATATTCTGGTACTTTTTCAGCTCCTCATGAAATGATATTACTGCTCCCTTTTTACAGAAGAGGAAACTAAGGATTTTAAAGGGCTGAGTGGCTATACAAGGTCTTGTAATTAGATTGCATCTTCTATTTTTGTTGATCCAGCCACACTGGCCTTCTGGCTATCCCAAATAAGCCTTGGATGCTCCTGCCTTAGTGTCTTTGTCCTTGCTATTCCTTCCACCTGGAATGCTTTCCCCCATTTAACTACATAGCCTAATCCCTTACTGCCTGACTACCTGCTTATACTTGTCATTTCCCCCCAAACAGCTATACCCCCTTTCCCAGCTTTTCTTTTTCCACAACACCTTTGACTATCTAGCACATCATATATTTCATTTTTTAATTTTGTTTATTTATTGTCTGTCTCCCTCTACTAGTCTCCCTCTCTTCCTCCATGTAAGCACCATGAAGGCTAGGATTTTTGTCTATTTTATTCACTGTTGTACCCCTACAGTGCTTACACGTATTCCTGGAATGGAAGAGATACTTAATAAATAGTTGTTGAATGAATGAATAAAGTTAATGATCCAAGGGCCAAAACCATTCCAGCTGACTTCCAGTCTTTTCAGTGTACATTTCACAAGGCAAAGCCACTGGATTCTGAATTGGTATTCAGATTGATGCAGAAGTAAGTTGGCATTACTCGTGGAGGTAGGAACTTATCATGCTGGAACTCCCTCAGAATAGGATGTATTTGGATGTATTAATTGAGAGTTTAGAATTCATATAACTTGACACTAGAGCTATAATAACTCATACAGTGTCTTTCAGCAAAACAAAGGGGTTCAATGTCCTCTTGGTGGATATCGCCTCTTATCAGGACTTATGACACAGTGAGGACCTGCTCTCCCCTCCACATCCCTTCCTTGGACAAGGTGCAATATGCACAGCTATACATGGAGGCCCTACTGTGATGCCAACAGAGAAAACACAGCCATGTGCTGATGTGGGTCTCAGGGTCCGTGGATTATTAAACTGGGGAAGGGGGTCACCTGTTTCCCTCTTTACAATGTGTTCATTGGTCACCAGGGCTTCCAGGCATGTTTTGGGGGCAAAGAAGGAGAGAAAGGAATGTATTACATAGAGAGGGGAAGACTCCACTCAAGTCTCCTGCCTCAGAGGTGCAGGGAGCCAGGCAACTGTGGAGCAGCATCTGGGAGGATGTGTGTGGTTACCTGAGAGGCTGTCTTGAGCTCCCTACTGCCCATCCCTGCTTTCTGTCCCAAAGGAAGTTAGGGAACCAGATTTATGAGTAAGAGCAGTGGATGCCAGGGAGCAGATGCAGTAATAATCTCATTATTAATCTGGGAAATCAAGGGTAAGTGCGTAAAACCACATGTAATATGGTATGTGATTTTGGATCCTTGGTGGGGACCCTGTGAGCTTGGCTGTGCATCCAGGGCTGGGGATTTAGGGAGAATGTTTCCAAGGCCAGGGGTATTTGCTGTGGGTGAACCTGCAACTTCCTGTGTTCTCTGGCCACATCCTTTAATGAATTCTTTCCTCAAATGAACCTGACTGACTGGAAACATTGGGTAGAGTATCCACTATGTTATCTTGCCTCCAGAGGATGGGTCTTTCCTAGAGTTGCATACTTAGGAGAAGATCACCCTGAAGCATTTGTCATTCTGGAAAGTTCCATGCTATTTTATCCATCTGGGCCTTTGCTTGACAGGCTGGTCTGCCTGGGATGCCTTTTCCAACCTGATCTGTCCCAGTGAATGTATCTCTCATGTTTCTTCTTACCTTGGTTATCACTTTTGGGGAATCATTCTTGAAGCTTCAGTAGAATCTGCTCCTCATTCCTTTGTGTCTCTCACTGAACACAGTGTGAGCCTCATAACTGCTCAGCTATGACAGGATGGAGCAGCTAGCACTGTCTTCTGAGACCATATACTGAATGGACATAAATGTTTAAAATAACATGCTCAATTTCATAAATCCCAAATTCTTCTCTGACATTCCTGTCAACATAGACTGTTCTCCAAATGATTAGAGTGGTAAAAAGATGAATTTCGTGATATCTATATCCCATGATTGGGAGCCATCATTTGGTATGCATGGCCTCCTTAGGACTGTCAGCATAGGGGGCTGAACAGGGAACTGATTTCAGGCAGCCATCCTCTTGGCAACTTTAAGGAGGGATAGTTAATCCAGCTATGGGAATCAGAGTTTGAAAACTACTGGGTCAATACTGTATATGAATACAATGACATCGAAGGGTCTGAACAAATCCACCATCAGGCTCACAAAAAGTTAAGGGAGACTGACACTGACTTCTTTTCTTTGGCTAGACATTAATGGCTGCATCTGGGTGGTGTTGGTTGGTAGGCAGCATGGAATTCTTGACTAGAAATAGAGAAAGCCTCTTAACGATGTTTTATTACAATTGTTTGTTTACATGTCCATCTTTTCCTTCCATCCCTTCTTAAGCCCCAGGTGAGATTTTACCCTGAATGCCCTAGGTACCCATTATATGTGATTAATTAACTTCCTTCCTATGCATCTGTGGTACTAGTTATATCTCATCTTGGGAAAATTGAGAAAATAACCACTTAAATTGTTTTCTGTCGGGCACCAGCAGGACTGTGGGTAAGATGGGCCATAAACTGCTTGAGGATTATGTCTCCCTCTTTCGTATTACCAGGCACCAAGAACAATGCCTGGCAGGGAGTAGATATTCAACAGATGTTAATTAAATGAATGAATAAGTGAATGAGTGAACAAGCTGATCTGGTTCTTTCTTCCTCTTTGTAAAAAACAAAGAAAATCTGCTCATGCCATTCCCATTTGTGGACTGTCCTTCCATTTTCTTTCCAGAGCTCTTGATAGACTGAAAAACACAAACGATAGCTAGACCATATATAAAAATAGGACTCTGACTCACAATATGTAGCAACCAGTCCAGGAAGCCAACCTACTACCCATAACTCAGACTTAGAGGAACTCAGACCACTGTCTTTAGCAACCAGTCTAGGAAGCCAAATAATAATACCTTGTGGACAATGGGCCCCAAATCTAGGACTTGATTAATAATTTCCCTAATTTTGCCCCCACTTCCAACTTAGGAACAGTTGGAGAAAGTCTTAACCAATCATACAGGATGTGCCACTTTTAGTTAGCTCACCTACAGCTTCCCCATGCCAACTGCTTTTGGTCAGGGCCCTAGAGCCTTCGCTTTTCTTCATTGTATAGCTTTCCCATTCCTCCGCCCACTTCTGAGTCTCTGACAAATGTAAGAGATGGTGGCAGACTCCCTTGCTATAACAAGCTTGGAATAAAAAGCCTTTGCTTGTTTACATTTGGGTAATCTTCATTTATTTCCATTTTTTCTCAAGTTCAAGTTCCCACGTAAGGTTTTCCCAGTCCCACAATGATATAGTTACTTCTTTTGATATTGATCTTTCTGGTGTTTGTGTGTCTTATCTCCACAGCAGAGCACTAAGCCTTTTAAGGGAAGGTACTGAAATACCTTCTCTAACCTCTTCTCAAAGATCAGCACAGTCCTGTCACTTAGTTGACGCTTATTAATATGTAGTTGATGGATTTATTTTATTTCCATGGAAGCTGATAGTTTCCATGGCAGAGTTAAGCTAGATGTTCACCAATTCATTGCCTTTTCCTGAGCACACAAGGAAACTATATACTATATTTCCTAGCCTGTTTGAGGCTAGGTTGGGAACATTGGAGTGGGTTCTGGTTAATGAGAACATGAACAAAGATAATATGTCATTTCTGGTCTGGAGCAATGAAAAGAGGGTGGGCTTTCTCTATTTTTTCTCTACTCCCTGTGATTGGAAGCAAAGAACTCAAAGATGGTACAGTTGCAAGATGGAAGGCCTCTGGGCTGGTTGGAGAAATCCTCACAGGATTGTTGACTGACCAGCCTCTGACAGTGCAATGAGCGAGAAGTAAATCTTGGATAAGCCACTGAGATCCAGTCTCCCCACCAATCCAAAACTTTGACTAATGATGTTGTTTCTTCCCTCATAGATCACTGTGGACGTCTGTCACTTGTGCCCTGCACCGTCCACTAAAATTTTCACCAAAGCAAACAATTTAACAATATTTTTACCATTGCAAAATGTGTATTTGGTATGGCTTTATTCAGGGAAGGTTTCATATGTTTACAAGCTGTATACATGGGCTCTGTACTTAGAAAGGCCCCGCACTTGATTTAATGCTCTGATGTTACTGTCTTAAAATTTGTAATAATTTTTGAACAAAAGACCTAACATTTTCTTTTTCCTCCCATATACTATGCCTTTTATTTCCATGACTTATTCATTGCAAAACAGAAGCCTGTATCTTTCACTCCCTCTTAACCATTTTGCCCAACACTCACTCCCCCAAAGCACTCCACATTTTCATTTCGCACTGGGCCTCATAAATTATGTAGCAAGTTCTGACTGGTGACAAGAGAATGGGATTAGGAGTGAGTATCGATTGTGATGAAGGTGGGGTGGATTGCTTTTTCAACAAATGATGAGATGAGCCATTTAATCCCAGGGCTTAATGAACCTGAGAATAAAATATCTATGTTCAAGTTTTCCATGCCCTCCATCACATAAAATTCATCCTAATCTCAGAAAATCATGACCCATAAGAAACAAAGGAAATTGTCCTGCTTCTTTGTTCTCCTCCAGGGGGGTGGTCCTTACCACCATGGAAAGCAGCTCTTCTGGAAGGTCCATGAGCATGGGAAAAACTGACCAACATATTTTCTAAATATACTTTTCCTGTTGCACGTGGTTATCTTAAATCCTTCCTTAAGTGAAGAAAGGTATAAAAACATGAATATGATATGTGTTATAGGTTGAATTGTGACCTCCAATGCCCACAAAAAGGTTATGTTGGAGTCCTAACCTCAAGCACCCAAGAATGTGACCTTATCTGGAGATAGGGTCTTTATAGAGGTAAACAAGGTCATTGTGGTGGCTCCTTTCCAATAAGACTGATGTTGTTTTAAAAAGGGGGAAATTTGGACACAGAGATAGGCATGCATAGAGAAAAGATGACATGGAGAGACACAGAGAGAAGATGGCTATCTACTAGCCAAGGAGAAGGGCCTGGAACAGATCCTTCCCTCATAGTCTTGAAAAGGAACCAACTTTACCAACGCCTTGAATTTGATCTTACCCTCACGAACTGCAAGATAATAAATTTCTGTTGTTCAAACCACCTAGTCTATGGCACTTTGTTATAGCAGCCCTAGCAAACTAATACAATATATGTATGTAAAAATAATAACATACTAATAATTTTATCATTGCATATTTATCCAAGTTATCCAAGATGGGTATTCTAAAGAAATCTAACTAACTCTATTGGGTACAAATGAAAATGAGTCTCACTGTTTATAATCAGACTCTATATAAAGAAAGAGATTTGGATTGCTGCCATGAAACACACTTAGCTTCAAATGCCTGAATTATGCCTTGAAGGAACTACAATATTTTTACCTGTATACTTTTGTGAATGCTTACGGGCATTTCTTTCATGACAAAAATTCATGAGTTGGGCTGTTCTCCCAGAGTCTCAAGATGAATTTGGATGACACATCTTCCTTGAACTCTTCCTTTTCTTGTTCCAGTTTCAGTCTGTCTTTGCAAATTAATTTTGGCATTCATCAAATTGGAAAGATCAATTTGGATTGGTTTCAGCTCCGACTTTATTCTCAAGTATTGTGAAAGGTGATGCAACAGCTCTGAGACAATCGTTGCTATCTTGTCTTACCTGGGCACTTGCTTATCACACCTCTTTGGTCAGTTGGTCTTAATCGTGCACACCGACTAAAGACTATTTATGGAGATAGAAGGGAAGGGGGGGGGGGAACTTCAGAAACAGCAAGCATCCTGAAAGAGGAAGAAAATTTCTAGTTATAAAGTTAAGTGATCCAACAGCTATAGCAAAATCAATCCAAGCAAAACTCTACTTATTGGCGAAACAAACTTCATTAGGGTGGGGATGTTTGACTCTGGGTGGGTGATAAATTCAGAAGCTGAGACTTTGGATGGTGTGTTGTTTAGTTTTGCTTTAAAGACCTCTGCAGATGCCAGATGAACAATTCTAGGCACTTAAGAATTTGGAAGCCTCATTTTCTACTGGCATCAAATAAGAAGTGAAATCTCAATTGAGATGATAGGGTCCAAACTAAATTCAAATGTGAGAAGTCTATAAATCACAATGCCAAGACTTGGAACACAGGGGATGCTGGCCATAGGCTGTGGTTAGAGACTTCAAGCCAATGTCAGGACTGTGGCCACAAGACAGGAAGTAGGATCAGGAATCCAAATAGGGGTGCAGGCATTCCTACTGGAGGCGCAGCCGGTTCTGTAAGCCAGGAGTGGGACAGCCAAGAGTGCCAGGCCAGCATGTGGACAGGACAGGACAGCACCAGCACAAGGTTGAGAGGCAACACAAAGGAAAGGTCAAGCAGAAACAGGTGGACTCAGTGCTTTGGGAAACCAGGAGTGAGTTCTGTTCCAGCAATGCTCAAGGCATGTCCCTCGTCTGTGACACAGCAGTCTAAGGAGATGGTGAATGGGCAAGGGCAGCTGGAGGAGGCAAGAGTGAGCTGTCCCTGGCCTAGAGGACTGTGAACATGTAGGAGACTAGGGAACCCCAAAATATTCTTTTCTAAATTATGCCACAGTTAGGGCTTTCTAGGTCACCAGCCCTTTAACATGGACCTATATGAATTATGGAATTATGAATATCGTATATAATTATATACGATAACATATACTTTACATATATTATGCAATATATAATAATCCTATATGGTTTGTTGGAACTAAACCAGATAAATGCAAAATCTCACTTTGCTATTTTGAAATACTTACTCATTGTGGGAAAGGGAGCCAAGGGGCCTTTCATTCAACAAACAATTATTAAACGTCTTCTATGAACTCAACACTGTACAAGGCTGAGTGCCTACCACGATGAAAGAGATTCAGTCTCTTACCTCAAAGAGCTCACAGACCAGAAAGGCAGATAGAAGACAATAATCACAGTGCAGCTAGATGTGCAAACTAGAGCTGTGGGCACAGTTGTGGCTCAAGAGTATAAGAGGAGCTGAAGGATAGTGGTCTCACTGGGAAGTGGTGGTGGCTAAGGGAAGACTTGTCTTGAAGCTGTGTTTGCATACAAGTGTATCGTATCTTACTCAGTTTGTACACTGTTTGGGATGGTAGAAGGATAGGGTTTGGTACCCCAGAACTGGGCCTATGATAAGACATGGGAGGCACTTATCTTGCCTTGACTGAGCCCCCAAAAGTCAGTTATCGAGCTAAATAATATTTTAATATTATTGAAATATTGCAATATTTTTTCAATATTGCAAATAATATTTTAATATTATTGAAATATTGCAATATTTTTGAAAATAAAAATTAATGCCAAAAAATCCATGATGAACAAAAAATATCAAAAATTTCAGACTGGGTCAGTGCTAAGCTGCCTTGGAACCAGAGGCAAAAGGAAAAGTCCTATCTTTGTCTAAAATTCTGATACTTTGTTCATCATAAATTTTCTGCACTTATTTTGATTATTAAAACATTGCATTAAAATATTATTTAACTTCATTATGCTAGGTAAAGTAAGCCCATCACAAAAAGACAAATACTGTATGACTCCATTTACAGCAGGTGTCTAGACAAGATAAAAACCTAGAGACAAAAAGTAGAATAGTGGTTACTAGGGCTGGAGGGAGGAGAAATGGGGAGTTACTGTTTAATGAGTATAGGGATTCTGTTTGGGAAGATAAAAAATTCTGGAAATGAATAGAAGTGATCTTTGCACAACATTGTGAATGCACTTAATGACACTGAACTGTACACTTACAAATGGTCAAAATAGCAAACTTTATGTTCTGTCCATTTTCCTACAATAAAAGTCTTATTGACTTTGCTTCCCGAATGTTTTGGCACCCCCTTACCTTTGCCCCATTCCCATCATCCTTATCCCCACCCAGGCACCAGCACCAGCACAAGGTTGAGAGGCAGCACAAAGGAAAGAAAGATCCTGTCGGGGAGAGAGGAGGACCTGGCAGAGGAGAGGTTATGTGAGCTGAAGCTTAAAGGAGGAGGAGGAGATGGGAAGGCATTCCCAGTAGGACGACCAGCACACAGACAGCAGAGAAGTGTGATAGAGTGTTGCCCCCCCAGGAAGAAAGGCAATGGTTCAGTGTTGCTGGAGGAGCAAGTCTGAGCTGAGGACGAGAGTGGGTGTAAATTTGGGAAATGAGCTGCAAAAGCAGATGGGGACCAGCCCACGGAGGACCTGGTGTGAGGTTAACTTCAATCTGCAAGCAGTGGTGGGATAGTGAAGGCTATACACAGAGCAGATCTTCATTTCTAGAGTGCAGTGACACAGCCTGGAGTGTAGGTGTGAAGGGAGGACTTGGAGCCTGGAGAGTGGTTAGAGGTATTGTGGTCACACGGGAGATGATGGAACTGGCTTGGTGCAAAAACCCATGGAGAGGGGAGATGAGAAGAAGGCTTTGAGATGTAGATAGGAGGTAGAATTGATGCGGTTCTACCCTTTGGAGACATAGACTCTACAACTAGATAAAAAAAAGCACCATTGGTTGAGTGGCTCTACTTTTGCTAAGAGGAAGCTACCTGGAGTGATGGTTCTGAGCTCTGTTTCTGGAAGCCAAATTGTGATTCTGCCACTTATCCTCTTGGTGCCTCAGTTTCTCCATTTGTAACATGCAAATAATGTTAGTAACCACCTCCGAGGATTATCAGGAGAATTAAATGAGTTCCTATTTGTGAAGCACGTGGAACTCATCTGGCATATAGTAAGTTCTAAATGAGTGTTAAAATATCAGAAATAAAGAAATAATGTTGCAGATCATCCTTTTGAGGCATTGTCAAAGAAGGTCAGGGTAAAATTCTGGGACTTTTCTAGCATAGAAGTGCTAGTAAGTACGGGAAGAATGTCTGGTGTCTGGGAAGCTGAGAGCTCCAGGTAAGTAGATGTCCATATAAGGGAAAACTGGCACGGGGACATGGTACAAGTAGTTACAAGTGTGCAAAGACAAAGAGCTCAGTGGGTTCCTGAACTCCCAGTAGGTAGGCTTTAAAACTGGAAGAAGGCCCACTGTGTACAAGGCTTGGCCACTGTTCTCTCATTTCCCAAGATAAGAGCGGATGACTCAGTTTGCTGCAGGAATTTGGTTAGCTGCTGAGAAAGGTTTATTGGCTTCTAGAATCTATTTTTTTGGAGGGAGGATCAGTTTTATAGATATAATGTCATAAAGACACGAACACCTGTGACAAGTTCACATCCAACGACTTGACCCTCTCTGCCTGGCAGTTAGTTGCTTTTCACATCCTCATGGCTCTGCCTGAAATGCTCCCCCCTTCCCTTCTGCCCTAGCTCTCCAGAACTCCCATTTGTCCTCCTGGTCTCAGTTTTAATGTCACTTACACAGGGAAACTGTCTCTACTCCCCTAGATGATACATGCCACCATGGCACTCTGCCTTTCCTTCACGTCCTTTGTCACAGTTTGTAATACGTTCGTTTTGGGGATTATTTGAAGGTTGTTTATTTTCTTCCTGACACAGCAAGCTCATGAAGGGCAAGTTTTGTTTTTTTGTTCACTGTTGTATCCTTGATGCCTACGCTGTGCCAGGACAATGTAAATGCTCACTAAATATTTGTTGAACACAATGATATTTCTGTTGAATAATGAATGACTGTATTGATCCTATGCCATATCCAGCCACCTGAAAGGGTCTCTTGGTTTTCTAAATCCATAGGGATTCCTTTGGTATTAAGTGGTTGGAGTGTTTGGGCTTGGAAGCTGCTTTCAGATCAGGATCGATTGTCTGCAATGTATCTAATGATCAGGGCTCTCTTACTGCCGCTGAAGCTCTTAGTTGGTCTCCGGAGTAGCAACCTGAATGGCGTGGGACCAGGTTCTGTCATCTTAAGTGGGCTGTCCTTGTCCTACTGTGATTCCTGAGGGAGCGCCTCAAAGATCACCAGGGATGCTGGTCATTTGCCTGGCGTGGGAGTATTACATAGAGTGGGACAGGTTGAACCCCCTCATAATTTTGTCACACGCCATTAGTAATGGGGAACAATGCCACTGAGATATCATCAAGTCTAATGTGGCCGGCCGTATTAAATGGTAGAAATAATAATGGAAGAAATGTGAACCTCTCTTTGCTGCAGGGTACGTGGCTGAGGAAATGAAGAACGTCACATTCAAAACCTCATTTCCTCTCTTAACTGCAAGGGATTTTAGCATCAAAGACCTTCATACCCAGACTTCTACCTTGTAAAAACGCAGCCTGCAAAGGAAACCAGCAGGGGGCGCTGCTACCCTTTCTAAGAATCCTTTGGCTTGCACGGTAAGACAGTGACATCTGGATTATGAACCAAAGATGATCAAGTCTGATATTTATGACCCTCCAGTTACAAACCTGAAAAAAGAAATGTTTATGGTGGTGTAATTTATATGCTTTCTTTAAAAGTCACATGAACCGAGTTTGTATAAGCAATCTGTTTGCCATGTAAAAATATCCTCATTTAGTCTGGGAAAATCACCTTGTGAAAGAAAGGATGACCCAAGCTTTGGGAACAGTGATTTAACGTGATCCAAATTCACACATCAGTTTCAGGTCATCTGAGCTAGAAGGGGCTGTAGGAACTTGGATGTGATTTCTCAGTGTGGAAACAAGTAGGGGAGATTGAAAGATGATTTTGATAAATGAAGGCGGGGGGAGCTTTTCATAGTTCTTACACTAGATATCAAAATCTGATTTTAGCTTGAGGCCTTCAGAGCGAGTACAACAAGCAGGAAGTTAGAGGGAAGCAAGTGGCCTTATCTGTGGAGGTCTAGCTGGTGTATCTAACTCCCTGGGACACACGGCCCTGGTGTAAGGGGCCAGGGATTTTGAAAATTTGTGCCACCTGAGAAGAGATTGACCCTGAAAGCGTCTCCATTTCCAGCCGGGTTTCGGGTTTCTCTCAGGGGCATGTCATTGTGGACTGGAGTGGGCAGTCACATCAGTCACCCCAGGCCTCCTAGCTTCTGTTGCTGAACGTGAGGCAGATGCTCAAACAGCATCAGCCTCTCACAGCAGGGGGGCAGCCCTTCAGCCGGCTCCCAGGCGGTCTATCTGGGGGGGGGGGGGGCTGGCGGGATGTGTCCATGGCCCCATTCTCCTTATACAATCCTGGCGCTTTGGTGGATGCTACTGATAACCCCCATGTGTCCCTCTCAGGCCATCTGATGCCCCACAGAGGGGCGAACCACAAGCCCTGATGGGGGAAGCGGAGGAGGAAAGGCATTTCAGGAGGCTCTCTGAGGCTGAAGGATAGCAGTGGCAAGGAAAGCAGACATTCCCCTCAAGCTTGGTGAGTGTTCCTCATTCACGGTTCTGGCTACAGACCTTTCCTGGGAAACATCACTGTTTGTACCTGTTTTTTCAGTCCTGGGGCTATTCCTAGCACCTCCAATTCTTTCATGTTACCGAGGAAGGAGAGTTGACTTCCCTGCTGTTTCAAGCCAGCAGAGTGGGAATTTCGGTGGAAGCTGGCCCCATAGAGCTTGAGGCTTGATTGGGAGTTTGATCTGGGGAAGCTAAATAATTATCAATCCACTGTTGAAAAGGGGTGGGGACAGTATTTCGTGTCATGTGTTACATGCCCCTTCCCTAAGAGAAGATCTATGAATCTCTTTTTCCTTGTGAAGAATAAAACACTCCAAGGCTCTGGAATGTTTAGGAATTTGCCTCCCCTCAGGCTGGCCTCTCAGAAGCTGAGGGCTGCCAGTGGCCATGTGGGGGAGGGTGGGGAGCCCTGGCTGCCTGAGACCCGCACCTGTGCCTTGGCCCCCACGGAGATTAGAACAAGACTGCCGGCTCAGGGGCCAGAGCTGGGTGACACGGTGCACATAAGCGCGGGCAGATGTTGGAATGTTTAGAGACAAGGGGGCTGGTCCTGTTTGCTGGGGTGGGATTGATTAATGGAGGTGGGGCCAATGCAAATTCAACAGGCCAAGGAGACTGCTGGCAGGAGAGCTGGTGTTTGAACACTTTTTATAAAGACTTCGTGGAGGTCTTTAAAAACAGGGTAAGTCCCCATGTGTCTGGAGATTTAGTGGGAGGTCTTCCCATAAGCTTGGGTGTGGATCCGATGAACCCTCAAAGTCTTTTTAATGTTCCGATTCTGTGGTCAAGATTAGACAGACACATGTGGCCACAAAAGGAATAAAATAGGAATCCAATGGAAAATTTTATGTTCTGTATCTTTAGTTCCTGCTTATTTCCAAATGGAAGCTAATCTCTTGTATGCAGCAAGATCGATCCTGTCCTGTCTCTGTTTCAAAAGCTCAATAGAATCAATTCTCTTCATCTTGACCTTAGTGTTCTGCTTTAATGTTGAAACATTTATTCTAAATCCTTCTTAAAAACCCAAAGCAATAGGCCTAGGAAAATGTACTCTCCTAGGATATTACAGATGTACCTATTTGAAGTCATTCATTTAAACTTCTCATTCCCAATTCCATCAACATAATTTGGTTTCTCTATTAACATTTACAATTTGTCCCAGAAGAAATAACCACCATCCCAAACAAACCAAAACTCCCAACAAGTGTCTTACAGAAACTGTCTTTTTTTTGGTGGTGCTTTTTGCTCATAACAAGAGGATCTTGTGGTGTGATAAAATGTTTTGAATACCCAAGGAGGGCCTCCTTTTGAAGGTTTATGCACTGCAGTCTTTCTCAAGGTTTGAATTTACTCAGAGAAGAAAGGTGAACTGCGTTTGTTCCAAGTAAAATATACATCTGTATTATTCACCATCACACCCCAATTCCATTATAAACAAATACTGACCTTGTTCTTGTGATGTGAAGCCAGAGGGGGTGTGAAATATAGCAAGGAGAACAGTCTGATGCAGAAATATGAATGTTCCAAGCAACAGAAACCCAATATTTAAAAGGAGTAGGGAAGGTCCCAAGTTGGTCTTTCTAATTCCTATTCTGCTGCTGACCTTGAGGGAAGTAATGCAATAGTTATCAGTCACTTTGGAAAAATTGCCTGTTATTTCAGATTGCCAGTTGGTTTTTTTTTTTTTTTTTTCCTTAGGATCCATTTCTTGGAAGTCCTTCTGTTTCTTTCTTTTGGCCTTAAGAACTTCTTTTGAGAACTTTTTTGGGTGAACTCTTGGCCTACATACTAGAAACCAGTTTCTACTTGGATGCCGAGCAAATTCCCTCCTTTCAGTGGGGCTAGGAGCTACTTCCCTATTTGTGATTTTTCTTAGTGTGACATCCTAGGAAAGGCTTTTGAAAGGTGGAGGTACTTGGCAAACATTACATTAGGAAAAAGGGAATACAGATTGGGAGAAGATGCTCAAGATGTGGGATTTTAATGTCAAATTGAAACCACACCCAGTGTTCGGTGTTTTCTCTTGTAAAGTCGGGATAAAGGGAAGATTAAAAGAGATAATACGGTTATTTCTGCTACAGTGTAATATATGTCTTCCTAAAAATCGAGGCATTATAGAATTTCATGCAATAAAAGTGATGGGGCTTATGGGAAAAATAGAATTGGGTAGAACATTCAACACCTGTATAGTTTAGTAAGGAATACCCTTCCAAAAACCCAATAAAAGTTTTAAACATCTTAAATCCCTGATAAATTTTTTTTTAAAAACTAGGGTATACAGAGCACTTCACCGTACAGAAAGCATGAGCTTTGCTTGGTCGCAGCATACCATGAAATGTGGGGGTTTCTGAGTTCCAGAGGAAGAAAGGGAAGGAAAGAAACAGGACATCAGGTTGTGACACCAAAGAGCTTTGTCCCATTTCCCTTCTGCATTAACCTAAAACAGAAATCCAGTATTTGTTATTTTGCCACGTCCTCCTTCCTTTACGAAGCTGCCCATATGGCTGTTGAGTGAGATGGGAAGCCGCAGTGGGTGGCCGCTCTGCCTGACCTTGCCGTCTATCCCGGCAGGTGCCTGTCAGCCCAATTCCAGCGGGTGACGCTTTTGGCATTTTCAGCTCTGGTGGGCAGCCACCCTACCTCATCACGAGTTCTACACCAGCAGCCCCAGCACCATCCCTGGCTGCCTCCTCAGGCTTGTTTGAGAGACTGCAGCCCCCACAGTTCCTGCTGCCGAACAGCTTTCTTGGATGTTCTCTGCATCATCCCTGTGGTGCCCAAGACCGATTCCCTTAGCCTCTTGCTCTTGTGATATCACAAGTCCTCTTGTTTCTTTTTATGCTTTATCATTTTAAGCTGCACCTCATGATCCAGAGCTTTCCCTTTTCATTTGCTACTTGGATTCCTCTACTCAGGATGCTTATTCGTGTTTGGGATGTTGCAGAAAAGACTTTTGGCAAGACAAGTACATGAATTTGGAAGGAAGTATAGATGCTCGTGGGGCAAATCATGTAGGTTAAGTGGAGAAACGGATGAGGGGGGGTATGTTTATGCTTCCCCCCAGTCAAGGCATGCAACTCTTCGGCATTTTTGAATTTAGTTGGTGTTTCTAGGTGATATCACTAATAGTCATCTTGTGAAAAATTATATAGCTACCACCATTTTGTATCTTGGGGACTGTATCCCCTATTTATCCATCTTGTATGAGTCAATACATACATTACAAACAAGTTTTGTAGCTGAAAGAGCATGCATGAAACATGAGTCCAAGCCATACTGGAATAGAATATAGTAAGCACTCAACAGTTGTCAGCTAACAGTATGTAAATGGACCTTTTTGAATTGCTACCTTAGACACTTTCAGTAGTACGGTGAGATGTGTGCATGGTGAGATTTTCTGTTGCATAATTAGTGAAGACAATTGGATGAACCCCCATGGAATAAAGTGTGAGGTGGTACACACACGCCTTAGCCTTGCCTCATAGCAGCAGTGAGACCGCCAGAAAAACCTACTCCACACCTTCGACTCTACTCTCACATCTGAAAGATGGAGCCATTAAAACCTGCCTTTCCTCTGTACCTGCTGCGGGAATTCCTACCTCTGAATTCTAAACGGGAGAGTGAATGAGAAGGCTCTCTGAAAACGGTGAAGCATTATGGAAATGTGCCATCTTTGTTCTGTCACTGAGCTAAGAGACCACAATGCGGGCTGGTGAAATTTGTTTGCAGGTCTAAAAAGGTCATTTTTATCCTCACAGAAGCATCCTTTTTTGCTTTCTCATTACCCCCTCCATGGATAGGTGACCACATGCCCTCCATAATTTGATAGATATTCCAGAAATTTCTATGGGTGTGCCTGCGTTTCCTTTTTGCTTTGCATCAGGAATACCTAGGTTCTTCTTGAAGCCAAATCAGGGTAGGGATGGAGGAACCCTACAAGCTATGCCCCTCATCCCCAAATCTGTTCCCTTTGAGGCTTTGGAGAGTGTCTGACATTCTTCCATGAGGTTTATTTTGTTTCTTAACTTGGGCCGTGAACAATGAAACAGAGGTGGTGCCAAAATGGTCATAAAGGGAGTGCAGTGTCTACACTGTCATCTGGAACACTCACACTGGAGTGAGTAAAAAATTTGGCTATCCCAAGGCCATCATGCTGTGAGGAAGCCCAACCCTCAGAGAGAGGCCATTTGAGGTGCTCTTGTTGACAGCCCCAGCCAAGTTCTGCTGGAGTCAGTGTAGCCCCAGTGCCAGAAATGTGAGTGAAGGACCTTCCAGATGGTTCCAATCCTCAGCGATTGAGTCATCTTCAGTGTCTGAATCTTCTCAAGTGAGGCCAAAAGATAAACATCCCTGCTATACCCTGTTTGATTTCCTGTCATAAACAAATGGTTGCTTTACCCCACTGATTTTGGGGTGGTTTGTTACTGAGTAATATTAACCAGGACTGTAGACAACCATAAATGTCCACCTCAGGAAAGTTCTGCCCCATCTTCTAAGTGTGTTTACCTCCACAGAACAGACCGATTTAAAGATGTATATAAATGAAAAGAAATATAGCACCTCTAAAGTTATGAATATAACCTTATATATGAGTAAGAAATGTTACTTGAATCATGTTTTAAAGGACTAGTGCATTTACTCCTAAACATACGTGCAGGCCAAACTCTGGGTTAGCTATATAAAAATAAGGATTCCAGAGCCCAGCCTCAGACCACGCTCAATCAGCCTCTCCAGGTGTGGGAATCGGCATGTCAATGTTCAGAATCTCTCTGGCTACTCAGAGGCACACCCCTGGCTGAGAAACATTGATTTAGACATTCTACATGAGCCATTAATATCAACAGGCAGTTGGTGTCAGGCTGATAAATTATTGATGAAAATACAAAATGTGAAAATGTGTGAATCTTAAGGGTTGATTAAAAGTTGAAGTTGGCCTTGTACTCAAGTCTTTCAAAGCATATTTCAGATATGTTAACAAATTGCCAATTCTGCATGACTAGTTGAGGTAGAAGGCCAAAGTGTGGCAAAATTCAGATATGTTTGTTTTTCCAATGCACTCATTCTTCCTAATGAATTAAATTAGATTGTTATGTGTTGAAGGGTAGTGGACCCGCAATTACCATTATGAATGAATTAGGAACCCCCAAAAGGTTTTGAAAATAGCATGTTGTGAAATTAAATTGACACAAAACATTAACGTAGCATTTGGAATCCTTCTGAAGTCCTTGGAACACCCAAACACACACAGTATTACTGCTTGGGGTTGCCCTCTAAGATCCCTCATAGCTCCATCTTGAGTGTTTTCTCTCCATTTGGCAAGCGTGACCGGTCACATGGAAGCCATTCACAAACCACACGTGGTCCTCATTAGCACTTCATTACTCCGCATCACAAAGTCTAATACCTGGGTGATTAATTGGATGCTATCAGCAGTAGACTTACTGAGAAGGCAAGACCACTAAATGAAGGCTGAAGGTGCAATGGCGTCGCATAAAGGCTCTGTTTAGGATACTTGTGTTTTATGATGACTAGAGTTGAATGTGTGGATTTTCCCCCAGAGTGGTAGGTGCCTGTTTAATGATTCCCTCTGCTTAATATAATTGGAAAACACCTTCTCCATTTAAAAATTCATATTTTGAGGATTTTTTAGAGCCCACGGCAAAGAAAAGTAGATGTTGACTTTATGTTCTTTGAGTGGTGCTGAAAAAACATGGTGTGAACTCCCATTTTTGCCAACTTCACCGATGATTTGACAGTTGGTATAGATTATGAAAAATAAAAAGTTTGGGATCTGGGAAATTCTAAGAACTTTATGGAGAGAGACTATGTTGTTTAAAAATTCTGATATAAAAAGGGAAATTTGATTTTCCAATTCATGGAGGGCAAAGTGTTTATACTGCAGTGTTGTAGAGAAGCTTGGGACATGTCTAACAACATTAACAAGTACTAATGGATTATATTTGAGCAGGCGCATATGATTTAGCAGCAAAACCAAAGGCAGTATCATTTGGATGTATGCAAAGCAGCAGCAGGCCAGTTTGGGGATGTAATAAACATAAGCCACAGCACTGGGAAATACATGTGGGTACCGTCTTAGCTGTGTGTGTGAGGGAATGTTCTAGATCTTTGAGGGTATATGTGCTATTGGCTCCAATAGGAGATGAGCTGGGCCTCGGATGGGCCAAAGTCTTGCAGAGTTAGATCTTGAGATGCACATGCTGTGAAAACAAAAGGCATCTAAAGCTTGCAATCCCAATAGGGGCAATATCAACCTCCAGGGGACAAATAATGGCCTTTGGGGGCAAAATATCATAATATCATAAAATATTTATTTATTTATTTATTTATTTATTTATTTATTTATTTATGAGAGAGAGAGAATGAGCATAAGCCAGGGGAAGAAGCAGAGGGAGAAGCAGACTCCCCACTGAGCAGGGAGACCAATGCGGGGCTCAGTCCTGGGACTCCAGGATCATGACCTGAGCTGAAGGCAGTCGCTTAACCAACTGAGCCACCCAGGCGCCCTCATAAAATATTTTTTAATATGTGAAGCACAGATATATACACAGTATACAAACAGATATACAGTATATCTGTGGCATTAAAATTTTATTAGGGATGGTTGCTGGCTTTAAAAAGCCTTTTGGCTTTTAAAACAAGTTTAGTCTAAATAGAGAGGAAAAATTATCCCTAACACAGAAGTCCAAACAAGTCAAAGCATTTCCATTGTCTGGAACATTCTTTCCAAGTTCGTGTCTGGAAAGGCACAGACCCATTGGAGGGAACATCATTAGATTCTCGTGAACAGCTCTCCTGACATCCCCAGAGATGTTACATGTATATTTGCACCAATGTCTTACTTAGAATGGGACCTTCATTTGGGGCCCTTTCTTAGAAAATGTGTATACTAGGTCTTTCTGTGTTTCTCTTCAAGAGATTGGTAGAAATAAATATAAATATAAAATATAAAAATATTTTTTATTTTTTATTTATATAAAATATAAATATTTTATTTATATAAAAAATATATTTATAAAAATATAAAAAATATAAAAAATAAAAAATATAAAAAATATAAAAAAATAAAAATTATATTTTTATATAAATATAAAAAATAAAAAATAATTGGTAGAAATAATGACAGTGCATCTTAATCTTGGGGTGAATGGGTAACTACAACTCAGAATGATGCCCCCAAGCCTCTCTAATTCTAGTGTACCGAGGTCAAGGAACCTCCAGAATGTGTGTTGTCTAGTTCCTGCTTATACCGCCTCATGAGGGACCACAGCTCCTTCCAAGAACCCTTTAGTAGGCCCTAGGTGAGTTTCTCTCTATGTTCTTGGGACTCAGGCTCCTCATACTTCCACCCCCCGGAGTCTCTATTGGTGTCCACTGCTCACAGGGTAATTAGGGGAGGGAACTTATCCCTTGTCACCTGCCCTGTTGTGGTGCCATCCACCCCAAAGGCTCACTGGCCTCCCCACTCTTCATTGCAACCCAGCCCCAGAACTGTCTTGGAGAAAGGGAGACTGTCCTCTCAGCTGAGGGCTCTGATGGAGCCTCTAGGTTGGTCTGGAGCAGATGCTGTATCCTTCCCTTCATGGTCCTTGTCATCTCCATCCCTCTTCTAAATTCTTAACAAGATGATTTTCCTCCCACAGGATCCCTATGTCCCCATGCATCTTAGACTGCTCAGGCGGCTGTAACATAGTGCCACAGACTGAGTGGCTTATAGACAACAGAAATTTATTTCTCACACTTCTGGAGACTGGAAGTCTGAGATCAGAGTAGCAGTATGGTTGATGAGGGCTTACTTCTCAGTTGCAGACTTCTCACTGTATCTTCAATGGCAAAAAGGGCTAGGAGCTCTGTGGGGTCCCTGTTATAGGAGCACGGATCCCATTCAGGAGGGCTCCACCCTTGTAACCTAACCCAACGTAACCCACCTGCTCACACCATCACATTGAGTTAGGATTCCAACTTGCGAATTTAGGGAGGAGACAAATATTCAGACCACAGCACGATGTAAATGAGCTCACTCATTACACAGAGGCAAGGGAATACTCCTGGCCTCACACCCAGCCCTCTGTCATTTATTCCCAGAATTTTCATGGGTTGCTTTTTACTGGGAAAGTGTTGGTAAGTACCCTGGCTTAGAACCTGCAAATATGCAGAGAAAAGAAGTGGGAAAATGAATTTCTGGGAAATTTTAGCAGAGCATAAGAGACGTTTTTAAAGAGTGGCACAGGAGAGCCTTGGAGATGCCCTGGAGTTGCGGAAAGGCTAGCCAGGGAAGTGAGCAGGATCTGGAGAGCTAACACAGCAGACGGACAGTAGGGCCCAGGATGCCTCCTTGAACACAAGTCTAATCTTTTGTATCATTGGTTTACAACCCTACGTCCATTAGAAGGTTTTCTTTGGGGATAAAAACCTTCAATTTTATAATGAACATCAAAGTACAAGTTGGGTTATTATTACAAAGAATATTATTAAAATATTCTTTTTTTCAATGCCAGCTTTGCTGTACTGTATCTCTGTAGAAATATACAGTTACTTAAACATTGACTTCCTACTTTCATTAACTGTGAAATTAACTGATTTGCCCAGGAGCTAGAGAAAATTGTGATGACCCTAGAGGGAATCAGAAAATAGGTGCTGCAAATAGAATGAATGCAGTTTGCCTACTTTCCGAGAATGATATTATGTCTGTATATTTCTCTATGTATCTCTATCTCTCTCCCTCTATGTCTGAGAATCTCTATCTCCATCTCTGGACCAATCACACACAGCACAAGCTTTCACTAGTCAGAACCGATGCCCCTCTAGGTGCGAGGCATTAAGATTTTATTAGCTAGATTGTAGATGGTGGGGGAGAGAGGCACTCAGGTGGTCAAGAAATATCCCAGCCTTTTAACCAGTTGTTACAGCCGTCTTGATGGATATTTGTTTAATTTTAATTTAATTTTAATTTGTTTAATACTTTTTCGTTATTTAGATTTCCCTTTAATTATCTTCTCCTTTAATGAGCTTTTCATTTGTTTATTATAATTTTGTAAGGGGCTAGCAGGAGGAGACGAAAATGATGACAGTGTTTTGTTTTTTTCTTTATACTAGACATATGGGCAAAGATGGAACTTGGGGAGACCTGGGTTGGCGAATATGGCCTGGGCCAAGGAAACCATTGTAAACCAAATGGTTTTTGCTATTGGAGGCCTCCTAAATTTTGAAAGCTGTTTGCAAGAGTGATTTATTTGCAAAGAGGTACTGTAGGGAAAGGTTTTTTGTATCTCTGCTGTTGAAGGCCACCCAGTTCAACAGTGTAAAAGTTCCTAGGATCAAGTATGATTCCAGACTCACTGTTTAGTTATTCAAAGACTCATTGGTCTTCTTAAGAGGGTGAATGGAATTTAAAAAAAAATGGGTAAGGCCTTTTTATGCTCCATTTAGTTCAAATAGTCCAAAAGTGCCAAGAAAATGTTCTCAAGTTCATGTCTTACATGGTAGACAGCTTTGAGCTTGCTGGACTGTAATGTTTATCATTTTGCTGTTTTTATGTTACTGCATCATTTTTCCAGAATAGTAACATAGAGATACTTTTTGTTTCTAAACTTTAATTAAATCTGAGAGATTGAAAAATGTAATGATACATCTTTTCTCAAAATTGTACTGCAAGTCTTTTATCTTACAATTGTTGGAGTCATATATAGGTTTATGGTTTGAAGTAGAACAGAAGTATTATTCATGGTTCAATTAAGGTAAGAAACTCTATTCCTTTTCTTATTGAAAGTGTTGTAGTATACAGCTGGATCCCACCTGTGAATACTGGGAAGAGTGGTTCTAGTAATAACATTTCCTTTTGTGGGCCACCCACCCGTCTAGCATCAGTTCCAATCCATATTCATTATTTTTTCCCCAAATCATCACTTCTGTCCAAAGTTAGCTTTCCCCATTTAAATTCACTGTATTGAGTGCCTCATACTTGCAATCCCTTTAGCAAGAAGTTTGGACTGTGACACATTGTGATTATAGATTATTTGCTCATTAGATTTTGTCCTTAAATGAACTTCATTCATTCATTCATTCATTCATTCTTTCAACAAACGTTTCTCGAGTGTCTAGTATGTGCACCGCGTCTCTTATATAACAAGGGCTGCATAATTATTGGCTGAACGAATGAAAGAATGAATTCCAGTCAGTCTACTGGTGCTGATTATCCAGCAATAAACAAAGAGGTGAACTTCTTAACCTCGTGGAGCTTATAATTAATAGAGAAAGAAAGTAGATATTAAAAATTGAATATAATTATATAATGAATATTTTATATTATATATTTTATAATTATATCACTACTCATTTAGCTAATGCTACTACGTAAGCTATTAAGGAAAAGCATATGGTGCTAAGCATATTTGACAGAGGGACCCAACCTAGTCTGGAAGAGAAGACAGGTCTCCCTAAGGAAGTGGCATGTTAAAATGAGACCTGAAGGATGATAAAATTGCTCTGAGGAATACTCACAGCTCTCCAAATATTATGGCATCTTTGCATCTCTGGGGTCTAGCACTAGTGCCTGTGCCAAGTACTACTCAATACCCAAGAATAAGCAAATCTAAAAAGTGAATATTAAACCTGTCCTATTATGAACCAGTCACTGTGCTGGGTGTGTTAGAGAAGGGGTGGGTGGGTGCCAAGGATGAGGTATGGGGCAACCATGATCATCTTCCTCAACCATGATAGACTCTCTCCTCAGTGCCCTCCCTCACTGTTGCCCCACTTTCCCTCAGCAGAGATCCTTAGCTGCCTCTTTTCAGACAAACTGAGTGCATTGGTATGAACTCTCTCAGCTTCCTACCTCCACTCTATGAACTTCCTTTTTTGCACTCTCCCTTCCCAGCCTTATCTCTGGTCTCAGAGACATCTCTTCCTCTACCCAAATTGATTTCTCCACCTGTGATCTTGGTCAGATCCTCTTAGATCTCTTTTAGGACTGTGCTCAAATTGTTGAATTCAAAGGAATCATTGTTATTTTTCATTTTTGTTTATATTCTTGTTGGAATTTGATGCTTTTGATCGTGTCTTTATTCTTGAAGTGTTCTCCAGCTTCAGGACTCTTTTTATTGTAACATTGCCCCCGATCTCCCTCCAGTTAGTGAATATTCTGCTCTTCTCAGTCTCTTTTATTGGCCTCTCCTCCTCTATTCGTTCCTAACATGGTGAAGGAACACCAGCTTCTATCCTCTGCCTTATTCCCTTTTTCTACCCACTCCTTCATAGATCTTATCTACTCCTCTTGTTTAATCTGCCAGCTATATGCAAATGGTGCCCAAATCCATGGTTCCAGTCCAGACTTCATTCCCAGTCTCTAAAATCATTTATCTAACTGCCTTTTGGATGCCCCCACTTGTTTTTGTACAATTGCTTCAAATTCAGTCTGTGCAAAATCGAGCTCATTCTTTTCCCCACAGCTGATCTATTCTTCCCATTGTAGTTCCCCACTTTGGTAAATAACACTGCTCTACACCTTGTCATTCTAATAAAAAAACTGGCCATCATCTTTGACTCTGCCCTTTCTTTTTCCCCCAACTCCTAATTGGTGAACAAGTTGTGAATGAAGTCTTTCCTCTATGTTCCTCCTGTCTCTTCTGCCACTAATTTATTTCAGGCTTTCCTCTTTTTTACCTGGATCATTGCAACAGCCTTCTACCTGGGACACTTCCCTTCAGTCTCTGAAATCGCCAACCCATCCTCCATGCTGCTATTGGAATGAGCTTTCCAAGATACAAATCTGATCATATCACTCTCACTTTAAACCCTTCAGTGGTTCTTCATTGCTAAGGGTAAGCTCCAAACTCTTTAGGTAGATTTCATGGTCTTTCATAACTGGATCTTCTCTCTGCTCTGGTCTTACCTTTTTCTATACCTCACTGTATGCTATAGTTCCTCATACCATTTCATGACTGCATGCTCTACACTTGCGTTTTACTCTGCTTAGAAAGCTGTTTTCTCCTTTGATTGCCATGTAAAGATTGAGTCCCTTCTTAAAATATAGTGCAAGGACCAAGTGTTTCTCAAGCATGTCTGTCTGTATGTGTATGAGTGATATAATTCACTCACATACACCCAGCACACAAAAACAACTAATTTTTTTTAAAGAGCTTATTTATTTATTTGACAGAGAGAGATCACAAGTAGGCAGAGAGGCAGGCAGAGAGAGGAGGAAGCAGGCTCCCTGCTGAGCAGAGAGCCTGATGCGGGGCTCGATCCCAGGACCCTGAGATCATGACCTGAGCCGAAGGCAGAGGCTTTAACCCACTGAGCCACCCAGGTGTCCCCAAAAACAACTAATTTAAGAGTGAAGAAAGGAGATGTATATATTATAAGACTTCGGGGGCTTTTGGTTATGCATATATCATCCTTTATAAATCATCAGGAATAGCAACACAAAGATCCTAATATATTGGTTAGGAATTCTTCTTCCACATAGAAGACTCGCAGTAAAACTGATGGTTGACCAACTATCTGACATTAAATGTAACAGGTCAAAAGATTTCCATAGCTCAATGAGTCAAAGGCGGGGCGGGTTGGGGGCAGGGCACAAAGCTGTGAAACAAGCCCAGAGAAAGACTGCAAGAAAAATAGGAGGCTTCGGGTCTGTTGTTGGTTTCTTCATTCAGTGTCTTGGGATATTGGTAGAGTCAAGTGACATCTGGCTATCAGGTGGCAATTACCTATGTTGACAGGGCAGTGGGCAGAGCTTGGGTCTTCCTGACTATACTGGTCCTCTCTTATTTTGGTAAAGTGAACCTACAGGTCAAAGGGCAGGTTTATTATCTTAAAGCTATCTCTTGGCTACCTCTCTCTTTCTCTTTGTGAAGATAAAATAAAAGGAAGGCAAAAAACAGAAAACAGACAAATTTCCAAGTCTGAGGATACACAGACTCCTGAGAACAAGTCTGTTAAGTGACTCTGAGAATTGCCTACCGAATTCCAGTAAAGCCCCAGAAGTATATTTGGGGCTTCTTTCTAGCTGGCAGAGTGAAAGGCAGTTGGCATTGAAAGCCAGCATTAATAAATAGGGTAAAAGACTTGATTCTTTCTAAATGTGCTGCTGAATTTGCTAATAAAACCATTTATTTACTTTAGCAAAGCCATAGGTTTAGCCAGACTTCAGTTTTATAGGCTTAATATAACGTCAGCATCATTTATTGTAATCCTGCTCTTAAAATTTTTGCCTTTAAGAATCTAGAGAAAGAATAAATTAGGAAATATATTGGACCTACAAAAAGTGGAGGCAAAATTTTCAATGGAAATTTTATAATAAAGAGTAATTTGGAAGAGAATTTAAACTTTGTTTTCAAATTAATTTTAGTTTGAATTTCAGGAGTAACAAACCTATTTGTTTGGTTCTGTAAAACATTATACTCTAGGCAGGTAGTCACACTCCCTAATCCTGTCAGGTTTCCTCTCTTGAATAGAAAAAAGAAAACAAAACAAAAACCCAGGGGTCTTGGTAGGGCGGCTCTGGCGAACAATTTTATATTACTGTGACTTTGAAGTGGAGCTCCCATTGATCCTATTAAATCTCTGTGAGAGGAGAATAGCTGCCACCTAGTGCTGAGGTTTTAAGTGTTATGAAGTCTTAAATGCCATTCATTAGAATGACTAGAAAATCTGCTTTCATGATCAGGGCTCTTTCTAGACCCTACAGTACTTGGATCATTTCTGACATGGACTTGCATACCTTGTTGTAGGGATTTCTTTGAGTTCCTTTGAATCCATCTGATGGAGAATCTTTCACATCTAAAGAATCTTTAGAGTCAGCTCGTCCACCAGGCTTCTCTCTCAGGAACCCACTAACAGGCCGAGAAAGGCCGTTTCCTCATCTCAGAGCTAAAACAGTCTAGGGTTTTCCAACATCTCTGTGGCATAACACCACATTAATGTGATGTTATGGCTTGTAATCTCTCAAACATCCAGTATGGCTCATGTTCGTTGAGAGTAATATGTTAGCCCCTGAAGAGGCCTTCTCTCAAGACTTGTGGACTGGCATGCCAGGTTGTACCCAACCATCCAGGCCTGGTGACTGCATTTCCCGCAGGCTCACTAGACACTGGTGTGTACACCACAAGGCTGACTGGTTTGTTTATTGTGAGAAGTGTCCCTGGTGGAGGTTGGATACTTGAAAGTTGGCAAGTACTTTTACTCTTGAAGGTTGCTTGGTGGGTACAGAGCAAGAGCCATGAGAACCAGGATCAGGCAGGCAGGATGGATGGATGGATGGATGGATGGATGGATGGATTTATTTATTTATCTATCTATCTATCTATCTATCTATCTATCTATCTATCTATCTATTTATTTATTTTATTTATTTTTCTGCCACAGGGTAACTGCCCCTCAAGGGAGGGTTCCTCTGTAGCCCTCAGACTTATTCTGTAAATAAAAAAATTATTTTTTATAATTCAGTTCTTTCCTTTCTTGACAAGATTGAGTAAATATTGACAAATTCATACTCTTTAGTTAAAGAGTTAGTCTGCATATGCTTTCTTCAGATATGTTGAGGCCACTGATAAAACTAAAGATTTTGTTTACATTTCATCAAGACTGAATTATTTTTTCCAGCTTCCTTCCTTCCGTTTTTGATGTGGAAACTACAGGCCTTCTGCAGATATCTGATGTCATTTGCCATGTGTTGCTTTTAAGCAGTTTAACCCTTGAGACTGAGGGGTTCTTAACTCCCTATGTACTAACTACAGCATATGTTTGCAATGTTTAATTAAAGTGAATTACAGTTTTTGTTTTGAGAATTTTCAACACTATTGGAAATAATAAGATACTAAAAACACGTTAGAAAATGTGTGCCTTAGAATAATTACAAAATGACTGACAATTTTTTCATTTGGGATACTCAGAAGGGATGTTGAAACTTGTTAAAAGATACAATGGAAGAGAGTAACACTTTATAATAGCAAAATATGCCAACAGAAAGTGCCAAAACATGTATGATGAAAACTGTAAAACATCCCGAGAAACACAAAAGTGGCCTTGATCAAGTGAAAATGCATACCAAATTCTTGGATAGAAAGACTCAACATCATAATGATGTCAGTTCTCTCTAAGTGTACCTATACATGTAGTGTAATTCCGATAAAAATATAGTGTTCTAGAAAGAAGAGCAAAGATGCAAGAATATTCAGGAAACCTCTTTAAAAAGAGCAATGAGAAGAGTGAATTCTATCAGCATACTGAAACATATTATAAAGCTTCTATAATCGAAATAGTGTAGTGTTGGTTCACAGAGAGTAGAAGTGTATAAACCAAGCTGCACATGGATATGGAGGTTATTATACAGGCAGCATCAGAGTTCAGTGGGGAAAAGATAGAAATTTATTTGGTTAATTTGAATTATGTAAAGAATTCCCATATAACCTTTCCTAAGATTTCCTGAAATTTTTACTTTATCATTTCCATTTTTTCCCTGTCCCCTCTATACACACACACACACACTATATATATATAGTGTGTGTGTGTGTATATATATATATATAGTGTGTATATATAGTGTGTGTGTGTATATATATATATATATACACATATATATATATATTTGAGAAGAGTTACACAGTCATGTCCCTTTACCTGACAATATTTTAGTGCATATTTCCTAAGAACAAGAGTATTCTTATAAGTACCCACAGTACAGTTATCAAACAAACTGAGGGTTGCTGGAGGGGAGGTGGGTGGGGGGATGGGGTAACTGGGTGGTGGGCACTTGATGTGATGAGCCCTGGGTATTATGCAACTGATGAATCACTGAAGTCTACCTGTGAAACTAATAATACACTGTGTGTTAAATAATTGAATTTAAATTAAAAAATCAAATTTAGAAAATTTAATATTGATACAGCACTTTAATATATAATCCCAGATTCTAGTTCTGTCAGTTATTCCATAATGTCCTTCATAGCTATTTTTCCCCAGTAAAATATGCTAACTAGAGTCACGTATTGCTTTTAGTTGTCATATCTCTTTAGTTGCCTTTCTTTGCTTTGTGCCATTGCTATATTTTAAAGAATATAGGCCAGTACTTTTAGAGAATATTTCTTAATTTGGGTTTCTGTGATGTTTCCTCTTGATCAGATTCATATTATACTTTTTTTTAAAATGAGTAGTGATAGGATAATAACATACCATGTGGAAAAACAATTTAACAGGAAAAATTCTAAATGTTTTAGAAATTTATTATAAAAAAATGAAACAATGCAATTACCAGATTAAAACACAGATAGGTTTCTTTATGAGAATTATTTCCTATAATTCAAAATCCATAAGCAGTATGAGCTGATAAATATATAAGAAAAATCTCTTTTATGCCCTCCCCCAAATAATATTCATAAATATAGTAAAATGGCAAGCTAGCAAAATATTTGAAATTTCTCTCACAGATAAAGGATTAATATTCTATTATTTAAAGGGCTTCTAAAAATAAAATGAGCAAAAAAAAATAAAAATAAAAATAAAATGAGCAACAATCCTACAGAAAAATGAATAGGAGAGACTGAGAACTCATAGCAAAAGAAATTCAAATAATTTTTAGAAATGGGAAAATATACTCTGTCTTTTTCTAATTAGAGAAATACAAATTAAAGCTATACTGAGATACCACTCACCAGCTATCACACTGGCAAAAATTCCAAAGTTTTACATTAAATACTCTCAATTTGTGGAGAAATAAGTTCTCTTGGGCATTACTAATGGAAAGCAAACTATCAGGACTCTGACAAGATCTAGCAAAGTTACATACACATTTACCCTTTGGTCAAGCAATTCTACTTCTAGGAATGTATCCCAAGACACAATCTATATCCAAAGTTATGCCTCCAAGTTCTGTACAAGACAGTTTATTAAAGTAGTATTTGCAATAGCGAAAGGCTGGAAACAGCACATGTGTCCTCACTAGAGGACTGGTTGAATAAATTATGGTGCAGCCACCTACTGGAGTGATATGTAGCTATAAAAATAAATGAGGAGCACTATGTAACTATAAAAACAAACAGAAACAAGGATGTCTATATACTTTCATGAAGTGCTTTCTGGGATATATTGTTGATACACTGTTAAGTGGAAAAAGTAAGGTAGAGAAAAGTGATCAAAGAAAGGGAATATATATATACCCCCTCTAAAATATCAAATAAAAAATGAAAAGATGGCCAACAGACATATGAAAAGATGCTCAATATCACTAATCATCAGGGAAATGCAAATCAAAACCACAATAAGATATATCACACTTGTCAGATTTACTATTATCAAAGGGACACTTAAAAAAAATAACAACTGTTAGCAAGGACGTGGAGAAAAGGGAACCCTCTGTTGTTGGGAATGAAAACTGGTGCAGCCACTGTGGAAAACAGTATGGAGGATCCTCAGAAAGTTAAAAATAGAGCCGTATGATCCAGCAATTCTACTTCTGGGTATTTAATCTGAAGAAAATGAAGATAACAAATTTGAAGAGATATATGTACCTCCTGTGTTCACTGAAGCATTATTTACAATAGACAAGATATGGAAGCAACCCAAATGTCTATCAACAGATGAATGGATAAAGATGTGAGATATATATATATATATATATATATATATATATATATATATATATATATTTCTCAGCCATAGAAAAGAATAAAATCTTGTCATTTGCAACAACATGGATGGACCTAGAGGGTATTATGGTAAGTGAAATAAGTCAGTCTGAGAAAGAGAAATACCATTTACTTTTACTTACATGTAGAATCTAAAAAACAAAACAAAACAAAACAAACAGACTCAAAGATCTAGGAAACAAACTGTTAGTTACCAAAGGGAAGAATGGTTAGGGGATGGGCAAAAATAGGTGAAGGGGGGGTTCCTGGGTGGCTCAGTAGGTTAAAGCCTCTGCTTTCTGCTCAGGTCATGATCTCAAGGTCTTGGGATCGAGCCCCGCATCATCGGGCTTTCTGCTCAGCAGGGAGTCTGCTTCCTCCTCTCTCTCTGCCTGCCTCTCTGCCTACTTGTGATCTCTTTCTGTCAAATAAATAAATAAAATCTTAAAAAATATTTAAAAAAATAGGTGAAAGGGATTAAGAAATAAAAACTTCCAGTTATAAATAAATCATGGGAATGTAATGTGCAGCATAGGAAATATAGTTAATAATATTGTAATAACTTTATATGGTGACAGATGATAACTAGACTTATCATGGGGATCATTTAGTAATGTATACAAATATTGAATCACTATGATGTACACCTGAAACTAAGAGGGTATTGTATGCGATTTATACTTCAATAAAAAGAGAAAGGAAACAAATAAATGCAACTGAGTATCAAGTTGGTGAAAAATAACCACATAAAGGTCTATTCCAAGCGATTTTAAAACATCTCTCGTGGCATATTCCCTAACATCAAAAAGCATTCCTTAGAGAATTGTCTGGCTTTAGCTTTGCCATACAAAATATATAAGGTGAGCCTGAAACACCTTATTATAATAAAATGAAGAATTTGTTAAAGACTGTAGGATCATGACAAAAGAACTCAGGAGCCAACTTGAAGGGATTCTTATTAGTTAAAAATGGGACAGATGTTACCTCATGATAATTTAGCCATTTCGAATGGCTAAAATCAAGAAGACAAGAAAGAAGTGTTGGTGAGGATATAGAGAAAAAGGAACCTTCATGCACTGTGGGTGGGAATATAGATTGGTGCAGCCACTGTAGAAAAGTGTATGGAGTTCCTCAAAAAATTAAAAATAGAAATACATATGATTCAATTATTCCACTATTGAATATTTACCCAGAGAAAACAAAGACACCAACTTGAAAAGATATGCACATCCCTATGTTTACTGCAGCATTATTTACAATAGTCAAGATATGGAAACAACGTAAGTGTCTCTCAATAGATGAATGGATAAAGAAAATGTGGTATATATACACAATGGAATATTACACAGCCATAAAAGGATGAGATCATGCCATTTGAAACAACATGGATGGACCTAGAGGGTATAATGTGAAGTGAAATAAGCCAGACTGAGAAAGACAAATACCAATATGATTCCACTTATAAATAGAATTGTAAAAAATGAATAAACAAACAAAAAGCAGAATCAAAACTATAAATACAGAGAACAAACTGATGGATGCCAAAGGGGAGGCAGGTAGAAGGTTGGGCAGAATAGGTGACGGGGAGAGGGAGAATCAGGCCTCCAGTTATGGGATGAGTAGGTCACTGGAATAAAAAGTAGAGAATAAGGAAAACAGTCAATGATATTGTAATAGCGATGTAATGGGACAGATGGTGGCTATACTTGTGGTGAAAACAGCATAATGTATAAACTTGTCAAATCACTAAGTCGTACACCTGAAACTAATGTAGCATTGTGTGTCAACTATACTCAAATTTTTAAAAATGGAGACAATTTGAGCACAAATAAAGAGTGGACTAATAACTGCAATAGATTGAAATATACAAAACACTAATTCATGAGTTCATAAAGATAGTAAAAGTAAAATCGGAAAAATCCTTTTAAGGATGCTAGCAAATGAACTCAATTTTTAAAAAATTGATAAAGGGAAAGAATTAAGCATTTTACCTTCTTTGCAAGGTACCTCAAGGTAATCAAATTGTTGATGAAGAAAGCATTCTCTTTAAAGAAGTATTCAAACTAAATGAAGAAAGAATAGAATGAGAATCGTCTCCATTTTGCAGCCACTGAAAATAATTCTGACAACAACCTGCAACAGCCGCTAATATCACAAAAAGAGACAGCTAGGTATAATGATGTAATGTGCTTTTTGATGCCTGTATTTAACCACTCATGGAATACTTTTGTCAAAAAAAAAAATCAAAACTGAATTTAATCAAGCCTCTGGACCTAACTAGTAGTTTACAGGAGGAAATAGGTGAAGAGGGATATGTTAAATGACATCATGGGTGTCAAAATTCAGAGGGTGAGAAATGATTCAGGAAAAGAACGCTGGTTTATTCAATAACAAACTGCAAGAGAGTGAAAAAACAAGAGAAAGTACTACAGATAGAGATACAAGACATATCAGTTGCAATATAAGGTCCTCAATTTGAATGAATAATAAGTTTGATTATTGACTGGATGTTTGATGATATTAAAGAATTATTTCTAAAATTTCATATATGTTAATGTTAATGACTTTGTGAAAAAAGAGTCCTTGTCTTTTAAAGATGGACTGAAGGGCGCCTGGGTGGCTCAGTCAGTTGAGCATCCGACTCTTGGTTTTGGCTCAGGTCATGATCCCAGGGTCCTGGGATCGAGCCCTGTGTTGGGCTCCCTGCTCGGTGGGGAGTCTACCTGAAGATTTTTCTCTCTCCCTCTCCCTCTGCCCTGCCCCTTGCTCCCGCATGCGTGTGCTCGCGCTCTCTCAAATAAATTTTTAAAATAAAATTTAAAATCAATTAGCCGACATATAGTACATCATTAGTTTCAGATGTGGTGTTCAGTAATTCATCAGTTGCATATAACACCCGGTGCTGTCAAATGCATCACATGTCCTCCTTAATGCTCATCACCCAATTACCTCATCCTCCCACCCATCTCGCCTCCCGCAACCCTCAGTTTGTTTCCTAGAGTTAAGAGTCTCTCGTGGTTTTTCTCTGTCTCTGTTGACTTCCCATTCAGTTTTCCCTCTCTTCCCCTATGATCCTCTGCACTGTTTCTTATATTCCACATATGAGTGAAACTATATGATAATTGTCTTTCTCTGACTAAATAAATAAATCTTAAAAAAATAAAGATAGACTGTAATGTTTACAGATGAGATTGTATGATGTCTGGGATTTGCCTTAAGGAATCCAGTGTTGGTGGAGTGCAGTGAGTGAGTTATTGATGCAACATGATTGGTCAAAAGTTGATAATTATTGAGACTAGGTTATAGGCGATAGGTTCATTATGCTAGTCTTCCATTTTAATATATGTTTGACACTTCCCATTATAAAAAAGAGGAGAGGTATACGTAGAGATAGGGCTTTCTCTCACCCTATCTGGTATGGTGAAACATGGTATGGTGAAACATGGAATATACTGGCCCTTCATTAAATAGGAAGCTTAATTGCCATTTCGGTTCCATATAAATTTTAGGATTATTTGTTCCATTTCTTTGAAAAAAGTTGATGGTATTTTGATAGGGATTGCATTAAATGTGTAGATTGCTCTAGGTAGCATAGACATTTTTACAATATTTGTTCTTCCAATCCATGAGCATGGAACATTTTTCCATTTCGTTGTGTCTTCCTCAATTTTAATTGCCATTTTGGAATTTTCAGAGTATCGATGAAGGCAGGTGTATCCTCTATAAACTGCCATGGGCCTTCCTCAAGGTTTTATGTATACTTGGTGACTTATAGCTCAAATATATCCCCTCTAGGACACCAAGAGGGGCACTAATGATTTTGGATCCGAAGTCAGCTCTTGCAGCTTTCTCCCAGAAGGCTGCACCAGTGGAATGCTTTAAAGAACTCAGCTTTGCCTTGTCTGTGAACTCAGAGTGTGAAGTGTATGTAGCTGTCTCTACTTCCGTTCCAGAAGTATTTCTGACTCCCCTCTGTGTAGTCTGTCGGTGGTTGATCCAGTGCTGAATGGGGGTCAGGTGGACCCCTCACCAGGAGCCATGCTAAGAACTCCATCTTAGTTTGCTGAGCGAGGCTGTCTACTGAAATTGGCTTTTGGAAGGCAAAAGTAGATTTCCTTTAGCATTGCCAGAGCTGTCGTTCCCACCAGTGGTATTTTAATTGCATACCAAGGAGCCGTCTGCATATTTTGTTGTCCAATATGTCTAAATTTGTCCCCAAATGATTCCAGTGCATTTTCTTTTTCAGCGTATCTTAAAGGAGGATGTGTTGCACAAACATTTATCAGGGTGAGGTCCCTAACTGTCTGGAACTGATACAGTGACTCTTACTCTGACATCAAAAATTAATATTCTTGAAATGGTGCAGTCCTTTCTTTCACACATTTGGAGGCAATATTAAGACTATAAGAGGTATAAATCATTGCTATGGTGCAGTTGAGAAAATTTTTGTCAACTGTAGACTATTTCTGTTTTGACTATATAGTCTAGAAATAAAACCGGGTATGTTGATCTCACCACATTTTATTACCTGTTCCCATGGGTAGCTGAGGGCATATTCCCACAGATGGGGGTTCTCAGAGTGTCTCCTTGGCCTGACTTGACTTGAGAAATAAGGTTTAAAGCTATTGGATTATCTCGGGGTTGGGAAGTACAGAACCAGAATCCAGACCCTTTCCACACTCCCCCTGGTTGAATCTGTTGATGTTGGCCTGTGCCTGTCACACATTCAGAGCTTTTTTATTCCTAGAAAGTGCGTCCAGAAAGCATCAGTGTGAAATGGAGGACAATGGCCTAGCCCAACTGTGTGGGTGGTCACTTGTCAAGATCTTGTGTCTTGATTTGGGGTCAGAGCTGAGTCAACTGAAGTGCCTGGAATTTCACTCTAACCATGTGTTATTTCTGGATTTTCTGTCTTAGATGCGTCATTTCAACTTGGAGAAGGAATAGTAAAAAGAAATCCTCATTTATTTTTAAACATTGTGCTCTTGTGATGGGGAAACCATATCGTCAAAGTGCTTCAATATCTGATCTAAAAATAAAGGCAGAGTTTCATGGCCAAAACTAAAGTGATGTAAGTTCAAAAACACTCATTTAGTGCACAAACACTGTGAAGTTTCAATACTTTCTAGCGTTGGGCCAAGTGTGGGGAAACTGAGGAAGACACAGTTTCTTTCTTCAAAGAATTCTCGGCATAAGTAACCTGAGAGCTATAAACCTGGACCTTTAACATTCATGGATTTGATATTGGAGATTTTGACTCTTCTCAAGTTATCCTCAAGGCCTAACAGAGAGCCATTTAGAATTTTGCTGGGACCAGATCATGGTCAGGGGAGGGGCTCACTGAACTGGCAAATGAGTCCAGCAGTCTCTTCCATCCCGTCCCTCCCTCCTAATCAGTCCTTTTGGAACTCCGTTTTGCCCTCATGTACCCCAGTACCAATTATATAGTAGAGATTATAGGTTTGGTGATATTGAGGGATTTGCCGACATGTGAAGATTTCAGGAATGCTAAGCTGAGGTGGAACAGGCAAGGAGAGCCAGCAGAGAGGCACTGACCCGGATGGGTCGGAGATGGCTCTGTGGAAGATAAAAGGCCCTAGCTGAACCCAGGACAACGGGTAGGAATAAGCCAGGGAAGCACATAGCTGGCAGTCACTGGTCACGTGAAATGAATGTTGTATTCTGTGTAAAGAAGATAGCACATTCAGAGAGCAGGAGGGTGACAGCCTGGCATAGTTTGGAGGGAAAGTAAGCAATTCAGCCATTTGACATTTGACAAATATTTATTTACTGAGCATCTCCTACATACTTAGTTTCTGTTGTAGGGGTTAGGGATACGGTGGTGAACAAGATGGATAAGCTCCTGTTTTTACAGAGCCTGGGGAAGATAGTAATTAAACAGTCAATAAATAGGGATGCCTGGGTGGCTCAGGTGGTTAACATCTGCCTTTGGCTCAGGTCATGATCTCAGGGTCCTGGGATCGAGCCCCAAATTGGGCTCCCAGCTCAGCGGGGAGTCTGCTTCTCCCTCTCCCTCTGCCTGCCTCTCTGCCTACTTGTGATCTCTCTCTCTCTGTCAAATAAATAAATAAAATCTTAAAAAAAAAAGTCAATAAATAAATAAGTTAATTTCAGACAGATACAGTTGCAAACTTCTCCCGGGGCTTTGCATTAAAAAGGATGACTATTTATTGATAGGATTAAATGTCTAATTATGACAATTTACTTTATTTTATTTTTTAAAAGATTTTATTTATTTATTTGACAGAGAGAGAGAGAGAGAGCACAAGTAGGGGGAGCAGCAGAGGGGGAAGCAGGTTCTCTGCAGAGCAGGGAGCCCGATGTGAGACTTGATCCCAGAACCCTGGGATCATGACCTGAACCGAAGGCAGACACTTAACTGACTGAGCCACCCAGGCATCCCTAATTATGACATTTCAGAGGAGGTTTTATGTTAAGGCCAAAGGGTCCCTTTGACTATCTCTCAAATCACCAAACATGAGGTTGGTCTTATTCATGGGAATGAGTGGGGGCATAGGCAGTATCTGATAAGGGAAAAGAAGAGACACTAAAGGTGTTAGGGGAAGAAAGAGGAGGGAGAGAGTGATAGAAAGAATAAGACCAGGGTGCATATTATGGCGTGGATTATGAATAATAATTGTTGGCATTTTTGAGTGCTTATATTGATCAGGCATGTTGCTAAGTGATTTAGATATATTAACTTACTTTATCTTCACCATAACCCTTGAAGTAGTTACCAGCATCGCCCTCATTTTATACATATGGAACCTGAGGCAGAGAGAGGTTGACAACTTGTCTGAGGGCTTAAAGCCAGAGGTGAGACTCCCCATGAGTTTCACTGCGGCCACCAAAGGCCTGGGACAGTGCAGTGGCTTCTTCATGCCCCACACAGGATTGAGAGACTCATCTTTGGAGTTCTGGATCCAGCTTAGACTTGTGATTTTGCAGAAACAATTTTAGACTTTCTAGTGTCATGGCTTTGGGCACAACTCTGTTTTACCTTCTGGGGCTATCACCTGGGTAGACTTTGAGGATCCCAGGAGAAAGGTAAAACCCAAGACAGGGTGTTATCAGAATCTCTGTTCTGCTCCTGTGAGGACCACTGGGATGGCCTGTGAAAACCCTGCTGCTTGAGAGTCATGGAAATGAAGCCAGGAAAGGAGACATGGAAGTTCCTGCAGTGATGTCATGATTCTGAGAATCTAGAGGAAAATACCTTCGAGAAAGGTGACTTCACAGCATTCGTGGGTCATTTATTCTTGTGTCTAACCACCCTGTGATCAGCACATTTCTTTTCCTCTCTTAGTTTAATACTTAACTGTGACTTTATTGCAGGTAAAAAATGTCCTGTTCCCATCCTTGATATAACCTGTCTCCAGAATTTTCAGTTATTTATAAGGGCTAAATACTCACCTTTTTTAAAATAGAACTTTGTCTGAACTCTCTCTGGGAATTTTATACTGTTCAAGTCTGAGCAGCGTGTTTGGGGAGGATTACGTGATGCATATAAGTTTTCTTTTCTCTCTCTTTCTTTCTTTCTTTCTTTCTTTCTTTCTTTCTTTCTTTCTTTCTTTCTTTTTTAAGATTTTATTTATTTGAGAGAGAGAGAGACAACAAGAGAGGGAACACAAGCAGGGGGAGCGGGAGAGGGGGAATCCCACCAAGCAGGGAGCCTTACGTGGGGCTCGATCCCAGGACCCTGGGATCATGACCTGAGCCGAAGGCAGACGCTTAACACCTGAGCCACCGAGGCACCCCTACATATAAGTTTTCTTAGACTGTCCTGCTCGATTTGCAAAATACTTCTGGAATTATAATTGGATCATTGTATATTAATTATTGCAGAATTGCTTCTTTGTATGGAAATGAACATTGATTTGGATGATGGTAGACAATGGAAACCATAATAATATTATTGGAATAATGCTACATGAAGGACAGTGCTGGGTTTGTGCAGCAGAAGCCCAAGTCCTGGCTCTACTGCTTGCTGGCTACCCTTGAACCTGTAGCTTCAATATTCCATACTTGCGTTTACTCAGCTGAAAATAAGTTTAGATGAGATGGTTTTAAGTTTTTTCTGGTTTTCAAAGTCAAGGACTTTAAACTGTTAAAGACAAAAAGTAGGATGGTGGTTCACAGGGAATAGGAGGAGAGAGGAAAGAGGAAAGAGGAGTTAATGGGTATAGAATTTCAGTTTGCACTATTAGAAAGTGCTAGAGTTGCACAACAGTGTGAACACAGTGAACACTACTGTACTGTAAATTTATATAATATATATATATATATATATATATATTCCCACAGTTAAAAGTCAGGAACTCTAGTGGGTTTCTATGTTTTGTATCTCAGTAAGAACAAACTGAAGGTTTCGGAGGAGGTGGGGGGGTGGTTGGCTGAGCCTGGTGGTGGGCGTTGAGGAGGGCATGTATTGCATGGAGCACTGGGTGTGGTACATGAACAATGAATCTTGGAACACTGAAAAAATAAAATAAAAGTAATTGGAATAAAAATAAAAAAATAAAAAATTTAAAAAGCAAATACACTAAAATTGCACGTCATATTTATCTTGAGGTCTACTTGAACTCCCAGACACATCTGACTAACTTCCTGCTTTAGAACACATACTCTCTCTACCGCTGTCTCTCTTTTTCTGGGGAGTCTCTGTAGAATTGTCCCTTATGAGTGCATTTTAATGACAAGGGAAGTTGTCACAGTGTTCCCAAAGTAAAAATTGCTTGGCTGGATTCATTTATCTTCAAGAACTTTTCCTTCATGATGGGCCTGGAGAAATTTAGAATTTATCTCCAACATGGGAAATATTATCCCGCAAGAGTCTTCTTCAAAGCTCGTTGTCAAAGCCAGAGAGTTGGCAAAGGCTTACATTTGGTTTTGGAACAAAGAGAACTGAAGTGATTGCTGCTTCTGTTCACAGTGTGTGCCTGAAGGAGGTCCTCCACGTTGCTTTTTCAACACTTTGTTGGATCCTCTTTGTTGACATGGTAACTTGGAGGAGAGCTGAGCTGCTCTGTGAACATCAGAGAAAATCTAGTGGGGGCAGGGGGTGCTTCGAGGTGGGCTGAATTAAATGCTGTGAGCAGGAGCAGATGTCAGCTTCCTTCCCAGCAACCTCCACCCCACCCCTTTCCCTACATGGTCTTCATTTATTTATTTAGTACCAGTAACATTTCTCCATTGTGTATATTGATACAGAATATATTAGTGCTGCGGAAGTTCCAGAAAGTTTTGGAAAGGAAAATGTGAATATTCTTCTACTGAACATTTAGAAAATAAGACCACTGCCTGCCAAAAAGGAAAAGAAAATAGAGATTCCACAAAGGGACAAATGCCCTTAGCAAAGGTGAACTTCATTGGGCTACTCCTTCTGTTGGGATGTTGTGATTCCTGTCTTATCTCCCATAGATTATGGAAAGCTGTGAACTAACTTGAGGCACAAATTGACTCTGCATGTTTCCCTTATGGTGAACTCTTGCTTTTGGATCACTTCACGGCAGAAGAGAGGCAGTGCTTGGGGGGGCATGTGGCTTTGTGCTGGTGGTGATGGTGGTGGGAGGGGGGGGGATGGGATGGATTCTCCAGCTGAAACCAATAAAATCCACCTTGGAAGAATTCTTCAAAGTCAGATGATGATTTGACAGTCCCAAAATGCTCACACAATTCCAATAGCTGTGTAGGCCTTTAAAAGAAGAAAAGAAAAGAACAGAAAAACAAGCAAGTTTCATGAAAAAAAAAAAGACAATGGTTCTGAATTTCTCTTTCCACCCGCACCCTATGTCTTCCTCTAGGCCTATGATCATAAGTACTTACTTTTCAGTGATGTTAATTTATTAATAATTGCAAATGCCCCTATTCAGACATCTCTGAAGTTAGCCACATTTCTTTATTTTTGGTAGAAGTGTGGTCAGCTTCATCCCCATTGATTTTATCTGGATGGAGAATAGGCTCCCTGTTAAGTGTGTTCAGGGGCCACTATCAGCCCCTGGAGTTTTCCGTTTTGATATGTGGCTAAGAAAACATCCAGGTTCTCTACTGGGTCTGGGTTATCGCTTAAGTTAGTACTACTTCACACTTTGCAATTTGTAGAGGAATGGTGCTGAGTTGCTACCTTAAAAATGTTTTTCCTCTTCTTTTAAGGGTTGTAATAAATGGTATTCTCATTTATCTGAAACTTGCACATGGATGTTTATAGCAGCGTTGTTCATATTACCAAAAGGTATAAACAACCCAAGCATCCATCAATAGATAAATGGATAAACAAAATGTACTACATAAATAAAATGGAATATTATTCAGGCATGAAACGAAATGAAGTACTGAGACATGGCGCAATTTGGATGAACCTCAAAAAAATTATGCTAAGTGAAAGAAGCAGACACAAAAGACACATATTGTATGATTCTTTCTATTTGATAAACCCAAATTAGGCAAATCTATAAAGTCAAAGAGCAGATGAGGGAGGGGAGGATGGTATGGGTATTTTAGGCCCTTGGACTAGGCACAGTTGCTGTTTAGCTCATCTCCTTGTATTCTCTCCCAGAAATATATACATTCATAGTATATAATTTTCATAGTATATCATTCATAATGCCACTTTCTTAGTGGCAAATGTATTCTTTTGAAGAGTCTGTACAACTGTGTTCAGGACTAGCCCTGATTGCAAGTGAGGAGAACTCTGGAAAATTGGTGGAATCTCTGGAACAGGCAACTTGAGGTAAATAATCTTTTAGCCTTTCAAAGCCTTTTGGGTCAGACTGCAACAAGTGTAGCTCCCTCCTCCTGCCCCTGCCTCTACCCTTCCCTTCCCCTCCCTTCTCTTCCCTTCCCTGTCCCTCCCCTTCCTTCTCCTCCCCTTCCCTTTCCTTTCCTTTCCTCTCCTCTCCTCTTCCCTCTCTTTTCTTTTCTTTTTTCTCTTTTCTTTTCTTTTCTTTTCTTTTCTTTTCTTTTCTTTTCTTTTCTTTTCTTCTCTTTCTTTCTTTCTTTCTTTCTTTCTTTCTTTCTTTCTTTCTTTCTTTCTCTGAACATCTCCTTTGTTTCTGTGCTTTTATTTATCCAATTTCCTTGACTGGTTTCCTAGGTGGAATGTTTTAATAAAGGAAAGAGTTTTCCTCCTACTTAGTTCTCTACTGGAGCCGCAAAGTAATGGGAGATGCTAAAGTGAGCCTATTTGTAAAAGTAGAACACCATAAATCCAACTGTCCCTGGGCAATGGTCATTCATATTCTGGATGAGAGTGCCTCAATAGGAGGGAGAACACTACTGGGAGGAGGTTGCAGAGTGGATGGAGAGAATGTGCTCCCCTCTTCCACTTATGGTGTTACAATGACTTCTGGATAGAATTATATTTCAGTTTGCTGGTCTTGTTCCTCTTTGACATCTCTTAGCCACAGGAGACAAGGAGAACAGTTTTTCTCCTAAAAGCAAGAACAACTTAATGTTGAGTAAACTTAGTGTTGGATCACTTGGGGGCCAGATGAACCAACCAAACTCAAGCTGAGGCACTATGGGGTTCAAGTTCCATATACTGAGGGTGAAACTCAGTCTTCTTGTTCATAGGGAAAGGACCGTGACAGCTTTTTAAAAGATTTCTGGACTGCAGATAACAGTCAATATTGAGATGAGTTAAGTGAAAATTAATTAGAAAAACATACATTGCAGTTTATCTTGAAGCACACAGGTTTTAAAATGACGGAGATTAATTAGCATAAAAGTTTGAGGAATTTCAGCAAAATGCTCCTTGTGTTGCTTTTGTAGACAAATTCTTAGATAAGAATTCAGATTATCCAGAAGATTCCAAAATCAGACCAGATTACTCATTGTTTACAAATACTCTTGCCATTCCCATAGGTGGTTCTTTCATAAGAGTTTCAAAAGGAATCTAAGAGGGACAGTTTGTAAAAGAATAAGGTTTTCATGTAATAACATTATTGTTTTTCGAGTAGAATTTAAATTAAGGCAACAGAAGATTTATTTGACCTATTTCTGTGTGAGAGTTTCATGTTTCTCCCAACTATATTCTCAGAGTGCCAAAAAGGAGTACCCCTAGTCACAAGTGATTGGATCATGTGTGGGCATGTGATTCAACATGGATCAATCAGATTTTATCACCTGGAGAAATATGGAATTGGGGCATGGAGACTATATCCTTTACTCTGATATCTGAGGAATCATGTTAAATTGGAAGATGAGGTTGCCATTGATAAGTGGTTAATTAAATTGAGAAACTGGCTTGAGGAGAGAAGATAATTCAATATATGTACAGAGAGATGCACAGCATTAAGAGAATATTTGGTCCCAAAGAGAGAGAGAGAGCAAAGGTTCCTGGTGACTTTCCACTTTCCCCAAGGCCCAGCTCTGGTTCCTCTATTTGGTCTCCTTGAGATTCCCTAGTGTTCTCACAATAAAGTCTTTCCATTCATTCTTGCTTGGGTGAGTTTCAATTTCTCACAACCCCCATATGAGCCCCAAATAATTCAATCCTCTGCCTGTTCCCCAGAGCCAGCACCTCTAGGGCAAATAGTGATTTCCTCCATTTTAAAGGCTTTTCAGGGATGGAGATTCCAACTCTCATAAAAGCCTATTGCAGTATTTAGAAACCTTTAATTAGAGTCTTTCTTATTCCACACCAAACTTTTACAGAAATGAGAGCCCTTTTTTTATTGTTGTTCCTTTTTGTCCAATGAGATAGGTAATGGTTTCATTTCTTACCCAAAGTAGATTTCAGATCCTTCATTAGTATTTCCCAAATTTGCTTCATCATAAGAATCACCCAGGAGACATGAGTTAAAAATTCAGATTCCCTGTGTCTTTCTTTGGGTCTGATCCAGGAAGTCTGGGGTGGAGCTAGGAATCTGTATTTTTAACAAGCATCCTTAGTGATTCCTATAATCAGGGAAGTTGAGAAACATTATACTTAAAGATAGTTAATAAGTTATTCCTTGTGATTTACTGTCTCCAAAAAATTTCCTCACCTCTAATTGCCTCCCCACCTATGTCTACAAGTTCAAACTCTTCATTCTCTTCAAGGCTCAGAACAAATGCCAATGTCTTCATGATCCCACAGTTGGAGGAAATCTCTTCTTTTATTTCAAGTATAGGAGGATAATTCCTGAACAGTGCTTGGTGCAGTACAATCTATCCTTGCCTTATCTGTCGCTTTTTATGGAATTAGTTCTACTTTACCATTATGATTTTTCAGCTACTTATTGAATACCCCCTGTCAGACCCTGCACCCATTCACTCTGGAATTCTTTGGAGCATCCCACAGAGGGATCTGTAAAGAGTAGATTCATGGGGTGCCTGGGTGGCTCAGTCATTAAGTGTCTGACTTTGGCTCAGGTCATGATTTCAGGGTCTGGGGATCAAGCCCTACTTCAGGCTCCACACTTAGAGGGGGATCTGCTTCTCCCTCTCCCTCTGCCCTCCCCCCCCCCCGCTTGTGCTCTCTCTCTCAAATAAATAAATAAAATCTTTTTTAAAAAGTAGATTTATGTGGTATATGTGTAAGGACTGATGGAAATCCTCGTCCCTAGAAACCATCCAACAGTAGCTCAGGGGTTACAGTGGAGCCCTTCTCCCCTGCCCCCCATTCAGTACATGGGAACATTTACTGAATTCTCTCAGACCTAGTCCAAAGAGGACTTGCTTCTTAATGTGTGTCTTCCTATCCTACCCCATTGAGAGGGGCTCAACAGTTTTGAGATCTTTATCAAGAAAATGTAGAAGAAGGTGAGTGGGTTCAGGAGATGATCTTGGGTAGACTGCAGAATTAGTCAAGAAGTAGTGGTATCTTTCTCCTCTCTTTGCCTCATAGAAGAGGGAGCATTTGATTTTTTTCCTTTGACTGTCTACAAGATGGGGGGTGCTAGAATATTCTTCTCTCTCTAGTTAGAAATGGATAATAGTTTCTTCTCTGAAAGTTACTGTGCCCCTAAATCCCAAACCATCAGAATGTGTGACACTGCTTTTGAGGAAAAGGAGTAGGAAAGAAATGGCAGAAGAGAGAGGGAGTTCTGGGATGAGGTGGAGGGCAGTTTCCATCATCTGCCTTTCCATTGTTTGACTTGACAAGGAGACCTGGGAGTTCTTTGTGGTCAGATGGAGACTTCAAGTGGAGAATGAGCTTAAGTAGGCTTACTTTTAGTAGAAACCTCTAAGAGTGATGTCCATTTGGGTGAGGGGCCTAAGTCCCAAAAGGGTATGGATTGGGCCACCTATTTTTGTGAATTATGGTGGGGAATAAGAGGCAGAGCTGCAGAGCCTCAGCAGCCTTTTCACTTGGGGGGGCACTATGCAGAGAAAGGTCACTGAGTGCCCTCTAAAGAAAAACATGTAAACCCCCATGAGACAATCAGCATTTGGCTGCCATGGTGAAAGAAGCAACAAAAAGGAACCAGAAAAAGGGACAGTAGAATTTCTATCTATGATTTTTGGTCACTGAAGCATGAGGGTGTCACACCTGCTCCAGAACTCCCCATGGAAGCTTTTGTAGTGACCATGTGCTGGAGGGGTGAAGAAAGGAGGGAAGTGAGAGAGAGGAGTGGGAGATCAGACCACTCCCCACCTCCCCAACCCAAGCAGCTTGAATCAATAGTTCAACTAGAACTGGAGAGAAAAGAAAGCTTTATACAGGACCTGAGATGGTTTTAAATGCCAAACATCATGGAAAAATAATGGCACTGGAACCGAGATTTTGCTAGTGGAGCTACTCAGCAGAAAGGGGATTTTGAAATGGTGAGATTAGTAGCTGTTAATTAGAAAATGTCAATAATCCAAGCTTATACTTTTTAGTCTGGCCAATTACATATACAATGAATGGATTTTCTACTGAATTTCATTCTGTCATTTTTCAAATATGGACCCTAGATCAACCTCTGTGCTTGAATAAGGGTATGACCAGTACTGTTACAATGGAAAGATTATTGCCAACTCTTGCACAACAATACCATGTTGCCTTTCTGACAATAATGTTATAAAAATGATATGTAGATATACTGAGCTATCCATTATTATGCAGTTCCTTTCTTTCTTCATTTGGAATTACTCTTTAACTTTTATTTTATGTGTGTGTGTTTGTTTACCATTTTACCATGGTATTATCAACATATAATAAATTATATACAGTTAATATGTATAATTTCATGTTTCAACTTATGTATACAACAGTGAAACCATCAACACAATCGAGATAATGAACATATGTACTATTCCCCTAAGTTTTCTTGTGTCTTTTATAATCCTTCCCTCTTAATACAAATCGAAACCACAGTGAGATACCACCTCACACCAGTCAGAATGGTTAAAATTACCACGTCAGGAAATGACAGGTGTTCACGAGGATGCGGAGAAAGGGGAACCCTCCTACACTGTTGGTGGGAATGCAAGCTAGTGCAGCCACTTTGGAAAAACAGTATGGAGGTTCCTCAAAAAGTTGAAAATAGAACTACCCTACAACCCAGCACTTGCATGATTAGGTATTTAACCCAAAGATACAAATGTGGTGATCCAAAGGGGCATGTGCACCCCAATGTTTATAGCAGCAATGTCCACAATAACCAAGCTATGGAAAAAGCCTAGATGCCCATCAACAGATGAATGGTTAAAGAAGATGTGGTATGCGTATATATACAATGGAATATTATGCAGCCATCAAAACCCCCGAAATCTTGCCATTTGCAACGATGTGGATGGAACTAGAGAGTATTATGCTAAGCGAAATAAATCAACCAGAGAAAGACAATTATCATATGATCTCACTGATATCAGGAATATGAGAAACATATGATCTCACTGATATGAGGAATATGAGAAACAAGACAGAGGATCATAGGGGAAGGGAGGGAAAAATGAAACAAGACAAAACCAGAGAGGGAGACGAACCATAACACTCTTAATCTTAGGAAACAAACAGGGTTGCTGGAGGGGAGGGGAGTGAGACGGATGTGGTGGCTGGGTGATGGACATTGCGGAGGGTATGTGCTATGGTAAGTGCTGAGAATTGTGTAAGACTAATGAATCACAGACCTGTATCCCTGAAACAAATAATACATTACATGTTAATTTTAAAAAAATAATCCTTTTCTCTTGTTGTTCCTTCCTACCCTCCTCATGCCCTACAGCTCCCATCTCCCAAGCCTCCAGGCAACCACAGATCTGCTCTTTGTCATTTTTAGATTAGTTTGCATTTTAGATAATTTTTTTATAAATGTAGTTATGCAATAGGTATTCCTTTTTTTGGGCTCCTTTCACTCAACATAGTTATTTTGTAATTAATCTATGTTGTAGTGTACTAATAGTTCATTCTTTTTTTTTTCCTGAGCATTTCATCGTATACCACAATTTCTTTATCCAAACACTTGATAATGGCCAGTTGGATTGTTTCCAGTTTTGGCTATTGCAAATAAAGTTGCTATAGGAATTACTAAGAGATTGGAATGACTAGATCACATGGTAAATAAATGTTAAACTTTTTAAGAAATTGCCAAACTCTTTTCCAAGATGGGTACAACATCTTATGTTCCTACTAATAGCATATGAGAGTTTCATTTCATCCACAACTCTTCTGTTCAATTTTCTTAATTTTAGACATTCTGTGAGGTGCTTAGTGGCATCTGATTATGGTTTTAATTTGCATTTCTCTAATGACTAATGATAATGATGATTAACATCTTTTCATCTTATTTGCCATCTGTATATTTTCTTTAGTGTAGTATGTGTTCATATCTTTTGTCCGTTTTTTTTTCCCAAATACTTTTATTTTATTTTTTCAGTGTTATAAGATTCACCGTTTATGTACCACACCCAGTGCTCCATGCAATACGTGCCCTCCTCAATACCCACCACCAGGCTCGCCCATCCCCCCACCCCCACCCCTCCAAAACCCTCAGTCCCTTGTTCTGAGTTCACAGTCTCTCATGGTTCTTCACCCCTCCGATTTCCTCCAATTCATCCCTCCCTTCCCTCTCACAATGTCCTCCATGTTTCTCCTTATGCTCCACACGTAAGTGAGACCATATGATAATTGACTTGTGACCGTTTTTAATTTTTTTAATTTTTATTTATTTTTTGTCTAAGTTTTATTTTATTTTATTTTCATAACTAAATTTTATTTTATTTATTTTTTTAACATCTTAATTTAATTTTATTTTTTTCAGTGTTCCAAGATTCATTGTTTATGCATGAAATACTGGATTTCAAGAAACAAACTGAGGGTTTTGGAAGGGAGGGGGGTGGGGGTTTGGGTGAGCCTCGTGGAGGGTAATGGGGGGGCACGTATTGCATGGAGCACTGGGTGTGGTGCATAAACAATGAATCTTGGAACTCTTTTGTCCATTTTTAAAAAAATTTGGTTATTTGTTTTCTTATTATTGTGTTCTTTTGAGAGTTCTTTATGTATTTTAAACACAAGACGTTTATCAGATGTGTGATTTACAAATGTCTTTCTCCTAATCTGTGGCTTGTCTTTTACTCTGTTGACATTGTCTTTCAAAGGGCAGAAATTTAAAAAATGTTGAAGTCTATTTAATTTCGTGTGTGTATTTATTTATTTATTTATTTACAAATCATGCCTTTGATGTTATATCTAAGAAATCTTTGCCAAACCCAATTTTGTATTTGTTGTTAATCCATAAGCGTTCCTAAAGAACATCATTTTGGTTTTAGCCAGGTACCTTGAGATCACCAAATTCTATTCCCATTTTTTCATAGCATTCCTGATTTGCTGTTAAATGTTCCAGTGACATTGTGTTGCTTATCCGGCCAGTCAAGTGGCTGATAAAGCCATTAATGAATGTCAACCATCTCACTCAATGACATCCCTTAGGTTGGTGTTGAGTATAACCAAATTTTGGATTAAGTCCTCTAGTTGATTGTGTACTCACACATTAAAATATGAGCTAGACCATATATTGTTCATTGATTCATGAGAATGTCATATTTAGAGATATCAGAGTTTCTGGAACTATTGTTTTTTTTTTTTTTTTCTTTCTTTTTCTGACATGATCTATCTATTGAAGAAGACTAAATTGACCTGGCATAATTCTCCCTCTGGGCTCTCCAAACATTTTACATATACCTATCTTTAGACTCACCTAACTTAGATATTGATCTACACTAAGCACAAATAATCAGTGACATGATTGAGCACATTTTCAGATTTATGGTGGCTAATAAATATCCTTCCAACCTCTTCTAGATATTAGTCAAGTTGATTTAAATTTTTGGTAGCATTCCTGTCATTTTTTTTAACTGAAGGAAGCACACCACTATTCTTTCTTTCTTTATGTTTTACTTCACCACTCTTCAGAGTCCTCTACTGAATTCAGAGTTCTTCTGCCTCTTCTCTTGACTTCTTTTCATGAGGTTTGCAGAGAACTCACATTCTATCATAAGGAATTCACCTCTCCACTAGGTTCTTATTGTTCAGGTTGTCATAAACCTTTTATTTATGGCTCATAGTCACTCTTTCTGGGTGTGTTGCTTCCAGATCCACACATGTCTTAGAACGAAGTTTACTCATACTGTTTTCGACCACAGTTCAACATGCTTCCATTTGTGTTTCCTGTCTGGCTGTTTTCCATCAGATTTCCAATTCTTATCTTTCCCTTCTTTGACATATTAGCTATGTTGGAGACTCAGCCTTATTGACTTTCGTAGAACAATCAGACTCATGATTTTTCTATGCATCTGTCCACCATCTTGGTACAAAGAGGCTAATTGTCTTGACATGCCAATTTGTCAACATGAAAGTGTATTTTATGTAAGCTCTCTATAGCCCTTTTAGAAAATTTGGAGATTTGAAAGTATCTTTTTGCATTCAGCTTCAATATGATCTTGAAAGTTCTGGGACATTCTAAAAATATAACAAATAAATGAATAAATGGTGAATGAATGAATAAATAAATAAATAAATAACATCTTCATGCCCAGTGGGTTTTTGAATGAAATGTCTGTAGTTGACTCATGAATATTTGATGGATTTATTCACTGATGAATAAATCTAGTGCTTGGCAACTATCAAGCATCATGCTTTGGACTCCATCTTCTTTTACCTACTTTCCCCAGGTTACTGCTATTACTGTTGTAATAGCTCTGAAGAGAGGATTTTGGATTGATTTGAAGTAACATGTGAAAATGTGGTCATGGGTTCCTTACAGTCTCCAGTGGAAATTTGTTCACATCAGAGAACCTTTGCATGAGGTGGCATGATTGGTTTTATATGTTCCAGGGAGGCCTAGGATTTGACAAGCTGGGAATGTTTTGGATTAAAATGGAAGCACGTTGGCAGAATGATGTGGGGAAGCTTGCATAATGTATAATGCCTGTCAGCACCCTGCCCTGATCGAGCCAGTGCTTATGAGTCCCTCAGTTTAATGAGTCCAATATACACCTATGAGTTTTTATAAGCTAACACCAAAGCAAGTTAGAAAGAGTTGAAACACATATGTTTTTTGACCAACTGTGATATTTCCAGGGACTCACCCATGAGACTTTAAAATGCCTATAAAATTTTCTATTGGAAGCAGTTTCTGGCAGCAATAGTGTGCTTAGGGTCTAAATTTACACAGAGCTGTGAAGGTGTATCACCTTCATGATCTGAAGATCTGCCTTGTGGTGATTCCTTCTTTCCCATTCGTCTATAGTCTTGCATTCATTTATTTTGGCCAGAGACTAAAACCTTTTGCTTAATCTAATGTGCCTTGATCTATACAGTTATTCAAGTTTAAAAAGTCCTGGAATTACCAAAAGCATTCATGGGTAATAGAGTTGGGTGTTTATAATAGAATTATCTGATTAACTGAGGCTTGACAATGAATCCATTTTTGTTTCCTTTCTTATTTTTTTAATTTAATTTTATTTTTTCAGTGTTCCAAGATTCGTCATTCATGCACCACACCCAGTGCTCCATGCAATACGTGTTTCCTTTCTTATTGATGAAAATCTTATTTGAACATTTTCCCAACCTTAGTAAGTTTAATATGGTAAGCATAAGATATTTTTTTCCTAATGATTGAAAGTGTTGTGTCTGAGGTCACATATATGAACATTTACTCTCATTCAGAACAGTTCTTAGCATACGGTAGGTGCTTGGTGAATATTCGCTGAGAAAAAGTGAATGAATTGCAAAACACTGCCATTACAGAAGATATAAGAAAAGAATTAAAGTCTGCAATGACTCCAGGGCATGCACTGCCCATTTGCCTGTAAAAGATTGTTTTCTACTCTTTATTTTTTCTGAAAGTGGAATGCAGAAAGAATCACTCAGTTAACTGTGCGAAATTTAGATGGGTTCTGATTAATTAACAAATATTTTTCTCCTTGTGTCCTTTGTAGAGAAAATATTCAAAAAGACTGACAGTATTAGTAAGAAACAGGTTTGCTCAGATGTAGCTTAAGACACTGTAAAGCTGTCTTGAGCATTCAAGAATGTAGTGGGCTTTGTGTGTGCCAAAACTCTTTAGCTTATACCATCCCAACTCCAAGATCAAGAAAGTTCAACAAGCCACAGAGTCAGCTGCGCTCAAGCCAAAGAGAGTGACAGGATACACTGTATATATTGTATATTGCCCTCTTTTAAGAGATGCTTTTTCAAAGAAGACATGAAATGAGAATTCCCTAGCCAGGCTCTCTACTCTCATCATTACAGCATAATTGGCACGATGGTTTCCCTGACATCTGTACCAAAGATGTTGCTGATTGCTGAACGCATGATATTGGCAATAGTTGTCAGCTGTTCTGGGTTAGTGTAGCTGATGTAATCACCAAAGTTTCATTCATAACAAGCGCTCATCTTGTATGGCCCCTTAACCACTTGAATATGGATTTGTGCTGTACAGATCAGAGTTCAAGTATATATGCAGGATGAAGCAGTCCAGAATGTTCTGGTAGGTATTTTATTTGCCAACAATGTTTCTTTCAGTTCTGTCCAATAAAAATAGTTTAAGCGGATGGATGGTGTGGAGAGACAAGGTTCTTATACCTATAGGTCTCTCTGATCTTTCATCTTTCCCCCTGAGATCTCTACTACACTTTTCATCAAAAGCACCAGATACACACTTCTTCAGGATTGATTCTCATGCCTGTTTTGCAGCAATTGATGATGTGTGCTTTCCTTGTGTAGCCATGTGGATGGTGTAACTGATCTTCCTTGTTCAGCAGTTAATAAGCACTTTGCTTTGCCTGGCAGGCTCCTACTTCTCTTTTAAGACTTGGCTCAGGCATCCTCTCTGTAAGACTCATTTCTTGACACCCTCCTGCCCCCAACACTTCTGCTTCTGCTCTCATAATATCATGTGTTTATGTCTGTCAAAGCGCTCATAGCACTGTATTGAAATTTTGTGGTATATATCTGTCATCCTTTCTAGAGTGTAAGTTTTTCTAGGTCAGTGGCTGCCTGGGATTTCAACTCCAATTTTTCTGATTTCAATCCCCCCACAAACTCTTCACACTTTGTCACACATGCATTATAAAGTGAAGCTATGGTGCCTGAGTTCCAGAAATGTGTAAGAACAATACATTTAAACATGCACGCAGTGTTACAAGACTGCACACAATCAAATCCTTTTAAAGAGACAGGACACTATCTGAGGACTCTAGCAAAAGCACATACCAGAGGCCAAACTCATTTAAGAGTTGATTGTTCATTGTCTGAAGTTTCATATTGTGAGCATGATCTTTGTGTAGAGGTGGATTGGATGGAAATATTTAGGGTCTGTGTTTTACTTTCCTCTGTTTTTTTTTTTTTTTTTTCCATAGTTTTGTAATAAGATGGGAATCTTAAGTGGTCTTACAAGTAGAGAGAATAATGTTGGTTCGCAATAGGTGACTGTGAGCCCATAATGTGTGAAATAGAAGAGGGCTTCACTTCTTTCCTGCATTAACTGTGAGGGGTAAATGCCACTGAGTGGGCTCAGAGAGTTTTCCCGAAATGCTTAATTTCCCTCCTGAGCAGGAGATAGCAGAGTTATGGAATCCCAGTGTTGGGAAACACTTCAAAGATTCTATTGAACAGTGAATCTTGTAATGCTGAAAAAATAAAATAAAAGTATTTGAGAAAAAAAAAAAAGATTCTATTAATACATTGGTGACAGATAGATTGAGTAGAGAGTTCTAACTTTCCAAATCCACAGTGCTCAATAGTTGGTTAACAAACCAACCGTTAGCTCCTTTCCCAGACAAATGCTTTGCATTAACAAAAGGTGGAGATACTTAGATTGATTTGCTTTGTTAGCCTGATCCATTACACATATCACTTAATATTCCCAAGTGGTGTGTATATGTCTCTAGAGTGAAATTCAAAAAATATTTTACCAATATATATTATAACAGCACATGTCTTAGTCATATTCTCAGGTGTACAAAAAAAGTAACTGTCTTTAGTTTCCTGTCACTTGAATTTATCTCCATCTCTCCATCTACATCTTTGCAGAAAATGAAATCTTAGAAAATGCCAGACAAATATAGTCATTTTAGGTTAAAACTGAATCTATTCAAATTTTCCTTCTGCTTCTTTCCCCAGGCCATGCCACCATTTCTCCAGGATTCCATACAGGAACTCTTGGACTCCCAAACTTGTTGGGGTGTTCTATAACTTCACCAATTGTAGCTAAACAGATGGGGGACATAGGCCCAAGGATTCTAAGAAGTTATCATTAGAGTCTAACTCTTACTGCCCCTCTAATTCTTCTCTAGTCTTGTCTGATGGAATCTTTACTAAGTCTGGACTAGCAAACTCATTATAACCAATATTCTGTGCTTATTGTTCAAACTGGGACTCAAACAATGCAAAAAATTCAGGGTTTTTCAGCTCAAAAGCCTTCCTCACAAAGCCCTTGTTTCTTCTAAAGATCCACAATTGTATTTTGAACCTCAAAAACTGAGTCTGGATCACTGTGTGTTGGGTCCATTGTAGTTGATGTTATTATAAACCTTATGGCTTACATATATATTATATATATATAGTTTTTCATGGGTAAATATTTTAAAAGACGAACCTGATCAGTAACTTTCTGCATCTTTGCAATAGCACAACTCTGAGGCCATGAAGTTGGAGCACCCAGCTGGCTGGACTGGTGGTGGCAGGGACTCTAGGAAACAAGGACATGCAGAAGATGGAGGCCATGCATTATAAATTCTACAAATAATTATCCTTCCACATATATGAAGCCATTCATTTTTATAAGTCTGATGGGTCATTAAATGTTATGATGCTTCTAATCTCATTATAATGGAAGCTTATTCCTACAGTCTACTGAAAGGGTCAATTTTTTGCCTCTTAAAGTTATTAACCATGATCAATAAAATATGGAAGAGGATAAATTCTTGCTATAAGTTCTTTGGAAGAAATTTATTATTTCAGTAGAATTATTATTTAAACATAACTTTAATTTTACATATTTTTCATGTTGGTTTTTTGAGATAAGTGTGTATTTTTGGGGGGTGGGGTCAAAGTGCTTTATAGCTAATGGAATTTCAGATTAAAACGTCAGTTATATTGTGAGTGTTTAGCAGTTGCCCTGGCCCCTGTCTTGCAGGCCCCTGGGATGCTGGGGAGGGCAGAACCTCCAGAACCAGGCTGCCTGATTCCATATCCTGGCTACTTTCTCTCTCTCTCTGCCCCTCTCTCTTTTGTAGTTTCAAGTTTTTATTTAAATTCCAGTTAGTTAACATACAGTGTCATATTAGCTTCAGGAGTAGAATTTAGTGATTCATCACTTACATACAATACCCAATGCTCATCACAAGTGCCCTCCTTAATGCCCATCACCCATTTAGCCCATCCCCCCACCCACCTCCCTTCCAGCAACCCTCAGTTTGTTTTCTATAATTAAAAGCTGTTTTAACTCTTTTTTCCCCTACATTCATCTGTTTTATTTCTTTTTCTTTTTTCTTTTTTTTAAAGATTTTATTTATTTATTTGACAGAGAGAGAGAGATCACAAGTAGGCAGAGAGGCAGGCAGAGAGAGAGGGGGAAGCAGGCTTCCTGCTGAGCAGAGAGCCCAAAGCGGGGCTTGATCCCAGGACCCTGAGATCATGACCTGAGCCGAAGGCAGAGGCTTTAACCCACTGAGCCACTCAGGCGCCCCCATCTGTTTTATTTCTTAAATTCCACATATGAGTAAAATCATATGATATTTGTCTTTCTCTGATTTATTTCACTTAACATAATACCCTCTAGCTCTGTCCATGTCATTGCAAATGGCAGGATTTCATTCTTTTTGATGGCTGAGTAATATTCCATTTTATACACATACACACACATACACACATACATCACATCTTTATCCATTCATCAGTCAGTGGACTTTTGGACTATTTCCATAATTTGGCTATTGTATCAGTGATGCTGCTGTAAACATCGTGGTGCATGTACACCTTCAAATCTGTAATTTTGTATCCTTTGGGTAAATACCTAGTAGTGCAATTGCTGGATCATAGAGTAGTTCTATTTTTAACTTTTCTGAGGAAACTCCATACTGTTTTCCAGTTTGCATTCTCACCGACAGTGTAAGAGCATTTCACATCCTCACCAACACCAGTTGTTTATTATGTTGCTAATTTTAGCCATTCTGACAGGTGTGAAGTGATATCTTATTATAGTTTTGATTTGTATTTCCCTGATGACGAATGATGTTGAGCATCTTTTCATGTGTCTGTTCCTGACTTTTAATGAGCTGCTATCGGACCACTGTGTGCCTCAACATCCTTATCTGTGAAATAGCAACATTAACTCTACTGCAGAAGGTTGTTGTGGGAATAAAGTGAGTTACTGTATGTGGAGAGTTAGGCCAGGGAGTGAAATCTTAGCCATTAAACCTTGCCTTTTATTCAAATCCAAATGCACATTTTTTCTCTCATAAACATGACGTCCAAGGGTCATAATCATTAGATTGACTTCTTTTTTTAAAGATTCGTTTAATTTAGAGAGAGAGTGCAAGTGTGAGTGGGGGGAGGGGCGGAGGGAGAGAGAGAATCTCAAGCACGCTCTGCACGTAGGTCGGAGCTCAACATGGGGCTCGATCTCATGACACTGAGATCATGACCTGAACCGAAATCAAGAGTCCAACGCTCAATTGACTAACCCAGGTTCCCCTAGATTGACTGACGTCACAAACAGAGGACAGACAGGTGAAAGGACTTGTTTCAGACTATTGCCATCAATGGATATTGTCAGGTTACATCACTGGACCATTATTGGATATTTACCATGTGTCAAGTGCTGTACTGGAGTGGATGGCAGGAACATGAAGTGGCCTTAAACATGGTCTGACTCCAGGGAATTTAGAAACATGGCATTAAAATGGGCACATAAAAGATAGTTTTCAGAGCAAAATAGTTTATGCAAAGGGTCAGTTGAAACCACAATTGTGTAAGGAGAGTTTAACTTGTGCTGACATGGGCTGGGTGTCCAGGACTTTGTGTGTTGTACTCTACTTCATGCTTCTTGTGTTAGGTGAAAGGTATCTTTCTCCTCCTTCTGGAAGCTTTCCCTGACTACTACAAGTCTCTTCTGGCACACAGGGCAAAGAATGGGGAGGGCATTCCATGTAGAAGGAACAGCATAAACAAAGCACTAAAAACATTGGAGATCTTATGTGCGTTTGGTTCTGTGAAAATGTAGTGCGTACCATGGGAAGTGATAGGAATATTGCTGAGGCGGGGCACGTGATGGAAGGCCGTCAGAAGCTTTTAGGCAAAATGTTGTTATAAACAGGCTTTACATGTTAGGAAACAATCCAATGTCAGTGTGGAGGATGGTGTTCCCAAGGACAAGACTGGAGATAGGGAAACCATTAGGAGGCTATTTAATAGTCCAGGTGAGTGTTGTTGCTGGCACCTATTAGTTAAGTCATCATAGGCATAGAGAGGAGGGGATAGATTCATGAGCTATTTGGGAGGAGAAATATGCAGAGGTCAGGAGTGATATGAGTGCTTTGTGTTCATTAGAAGGTGTCATTGCCTAAAATGGCAGACATAGGAGAAGAAGCAGTATCAGACAGATGGGAATCATGAGTGTGAAGAACGTATCAGACATCCTGTCAACATCCTATCAACCTGTCAACAAGAGTTGGGTGTGAGTTAGTTACTGGCATACATGGGTGAACTGGGCCAGGACATGTGTGGCGTGGGCCGAGTGGTAAGCCAGGATAGGGTCTGGGAAACACTTGTATTTAAAGGTGGGAGGAGGAAGAAGAGACCCCAAAGGAGCCTGAGAACAAACAAAGATGGGGGCAGGGACAGGAGTGAAGGGGCTGGGAAGGAAGTAGGAGGAAACCAGTGCGGATTACCTTTGAAAACTTGGCTTGTAAGGTTTGGAGAGAGAAACAGTAATTAGAAGAGAATAGGCAGAAAATAGGTAAGCAAAGGGAGATTTGAAGAGGGAAGCCAGGAGAAACCTGTTGGGATGGTCTAGGCATGGAGTTGTGACTGCAAGAACCAGAGTGACAACAGAGAATAGGAGAGAAGAAAAGAACACCGTGGGTATTAAGAAGGAGGGCTCTTTAAGGCTGGGAGACCGGCAAACGATGATGCTGTTGTCAAGAAGGTCGTCCCTGGTTCGGTTATTTCCAGGGATATGTTCTTCTAGGTTGATCACAGTATAGAAATTATAAATAGAACAGGATGTAATAGTGTTATTATTTAAAATCAGATTCTTTTTGTAGATACTAGCAAAAAGTGTTTCAGTGATGTTTTTCACGAGCGCTCATTTCTTATTTAAATGTGCTGAGACTGTGCCTTAAAGTGACAAAAGAAGATAATACCAGTTTACATCTCTTGAATGGTGGGCAGGCAGTATAACATACTGGGTAAACTCCCAGACTCTGCTAGTTCCCACTTTAAAGATGGGCACAGTAGAATATCTTCTTGAAACTGTTGTTTTGATGACTCAGTGAGATCAATCTACACATAAGCGTAGTGGCTGGACATAGTAAGCACAGTAGAAAAGATTAGTTGTTATTGTTATTCCTATAGTGGCAGTGACTCTTACATGTGATTTTTATGCAAATTGCAGTTTATTGAACAGAGTTCCAGTAGTTTGAAATTTGTGATAATTATAATTAGTAAACTTATATTTGCTTCTGAGCTGTTAGTTAGCAAAATAAAATTTACAGAAATTATTTAAAGGGAATAATTACCTAATAAAGAAAGCTGCTTTTTCACCGTTTTAGGAAGGCTCTTCACGTACACATGATTGAATTCCATGTAAACTAAAGCTAACAGGCAGATAATTGGGGTATGTTCCAAGTTATTCAAATCTGTTATAGAGTGCAGAATGTCTACTAAATAACATTTAACCCAATGTAGCCACCAGAGACGCGTAGCCTTAAAATTTATTTGTTTATGTATATTCTATAGCAGAAAAATTGTACTGAATTCAGGAAATATTTCTCTCCAATAGGTCAAAATTACTGAGGGGTTTGGTAACTTTTTTGTTTGCTTTTGGGTCTGTATAATTTTATTGCTGAGACTAGAAAGAGCTTTATTTTATGTTCCCTCTGAAATATGGCATTCTCTGGGACTGTATTCTACATATGGGAGGTATTCAGTAACTATTACTAGTATTTATGCAGGAATAAAATAAAATTTTTGTAATCATTTCAGAAATTTGTTCATTATTGCATGCAGCTTATTGGAACATTTTAATGTTTATTTTAGACATCTAGTGTCAGGATGGGAAGATATCTCACTTTAATGTTTTGATTTTCTTCTGGAACACATATTTACAAATTATTTCCCTTTCTTTCCCAGAGAATAGACTAATTCATCATGGGTAGGCTTCTTGGAAATGTGATGCTTAGCATCAGGCTGTGGTTATTATATTTATGAAAAACATGAGTCAGGTTTCTTCTTCTCATGGAGGATTGAGGTTTCATATCAAGGAGTATTCATTTATCAATCTCATTTCCTCCATAAAAATCTGTGAGATATGATATATTTTAAGCTCAATCTGGAAAGACACTAAGATTTGTAACAGTCTTGAAGTAAAATTGTTTCCTAAAAAGGTTTTCAAATAACTATTGATTTCCCTTTTCACAACTGTGGTTTTGGCTAGCAGAATGAAAAAAAGAGAAAAATTTGGGCTTCCCATGCTAGGATGCCTATCAGAAGTGCATTTACAAGTAAGAGAGGGCCAGACCCTTCATTGTCCAGGGCTAATTTTAGGCTTATTTGAGTTAAATCAGAAGAGAAAATTATCATATAATCTTTCACTTCCATTCTAGGTGAGATTAGTCATTGATCCCGACCAGATCTCCCCGCCTCCCCATTTTACAGTATCTGTTTCCTGTCTTTGGAGAAAAGCAGTATCTTTTCAGAAATGAATCGGAAGAGATTCCAGCATGGTCAGTGCGGTCTAATTTAGTTGAAATAGAGGTTCAAGTTTGAGGGAAAGGATCTGAACTGGGGAAGAAGATTCCCAAGAGTCCAGAGTCCCATCTCAACAGTGTTTTGGGTCTTTATTCTTAGAGATCTCTAAAATAATCTATTTCAGCAGGTTGTACTGAATAAGGTATTCCAATGAGATAGTCTAATTGTTATAGCACTCCACTAAATCCAGTAGTTTATGTGTTCTATAACTTTATATCTAGTGATTAGTGAAATCACATAAATCTCAGTGGTGAAATCAGATAAGTCTATGTCTTCCCAATCGCTCTTTTAGTTTTTCCATTTAAAAATATGCATTGAAAAGTGGCATACTTACCAAGAGCAAAACAAATAATAAAAAAAAAAAGCAACCTTTTTTGGAGCCTGATGCCTGATGACCCTTGACAAAAGAAATGAGTCCTGCAAGAGATCCTCTAAAGAACCACTTAGCGTAAATAGTATGCAATTAAAAACACTTAGTAAATCCTTTTTTCTTAAACATATTCTGATTTCCCAGCCCCTTATTTTTTCACATCTATTTCATCTATTCATTGAGGTTTCAAATTCCCTTAAAAACCAGATGAAAACTTTTCTTTCCCAATTATAAGTGAGATTTCAAGTGCAAATAGAGCATGGAGGTTGAGTAAAATTCACACTAAGGTATAAATGACTAACGCCAGTGTCTTTTCACAAAGTAGGGATCATTTGCCGCTCAAAGGAAGGGCCTGAAACTGGTGGTACTAGGAGCAGGCATAATGCAAATTGGATGTGTTGTTCACCATTTCTTCTGTTTTGGTGTGACTCTGTTTATGTCTTGAATCAATAGATTGACTCTATATATCACCAATAACACATTCATCACTTCTGCATGTTATCTCTTGGCTTTTGTAAAGTGTATAGAATTGGAATAATTATAACTCAGGCTGTTCATAGATTAAAAACATATGATTTGAAACAAACATACCTTTAAGAAAAGACAACATTTGGAACTTGTTATCTTTGTAAGAATAGTTTTTATTTTTTTTTTCTTTTTGAAAAGACAATTGTATGGGATTCTAATGCTCTGGCTGACCTAAGAGAGGAGCAGTAAGGGGTTTAATGCTTTTCTTTCCTCACACAGTTTTCCTGGCCAGTGCCTGCGATTTGAATGATTGGCAAGCTCTGTAACTGAGTTCTTGGGAAAACAAATGATCTCATAGATGGAGCTGTTCTACGTTAAGAAGTACAAGAATTATGAAAGGCAGTCACAGCAGGGAAAGAAGTTTGTTTGCATTGGGATGGCGACCTTTTGTTTCTAAGGTACCATAGAGTGGATGTGGCTAGTAAATGCCTTTACTGTGGTTATGGGGAGAAATTCTGGTTTCTTTTCCCCACTCTCTTCCCATTTAATTTTTTTTTTTGTTTTGGGTTTTTTTTTTTTTTTTCCATCCAGGTTTTTGGCAGTACCTCTAAATCATGTGATATGCTTGAGGCTACCAGGTGAGAATACCTTTTGGCTTGGATTTGATTCCAGGAAGCAGAGCTTCCTGGTTCCTGGCTCTTCTAGAACATTCATCCCTGTAGTCCCCTCAGTGGTTTGTAGTCATTTGTCTGTGTTGAAGTGATGTATATTGTTTCTGCTATTATTATAGGAATTCAACAAGAGTTTAACTAGTACCGTTTTACATCTTTTCATATATTCAGGAAGCTGTAGCAAGAGGGAGAGGTGGAGACCTTGCCCTAGGGAAGGACTTGTTCTGTGATGGGACACAGGCCAGGAAGGAGAGGTCTCAGTAGTCTCAGTCCCCAGCACATCTGGCCAGCTCAGACACAGAGTCAGTTCTCTTCTCTATGCTTATCTGGGTGGCTCCTAGCAACCTAGCTTCAGCTTTTATCTTTCTGTTGTCTGCTCCTTAAGTGCTTCTCTGGACCCTTGGGCTCAGAAGACTTAACAGAGAAGAATCTTCTCCCTCCATCTTTTCTCGTTTTGATCTCTAAGCTGATTCTGATCCCCCCCGCCTTTTAAAATAGACTATTTTTTAGAAAAGTTTTGGGTTTACAGCAGAATTGAATAGAAATACAGAAATTCCCTGTATACCCTCCTGCAACCTCCCTCACTACCAATATGTAGCACCGCAGTGGTACATTTTTTGCAGCTGAGGACCTACATTGGCTCATCGTTATCACTCAGTCCATAGTTTACATAAGGGTTCACTCTTGGTGTTGTACATTTTGTGGGTTTGGACAAATGTGTAATGACATATAGCCATCATTATAGTATCATGCAGATAGTTTCACCGCCCTAAAAATCCTCTCTGCTCTGCCTATTCACCCCTCCATCTCTCCTAACCCTTGGCAACCACTGATCTTTTTATCAGCTCCATAGTTTTGCCTTTTCCAGAAGGTCATATATTTATAATCATATAGTATGTAGCCTTTTCAAGTTGTTTTTTCCACTTAGTAATATGCATTTAAGATTCTGCCATGTCTTCTCATGGCTCAGTTGCTCATTTTTTTAGGTGCTGAATGATATTCCATTGTCTGAATGTACTACAGTTTATTTACCCATTCACCTATTGATGGAAATCTTGGATGCTTCTAAATTTTAGAAATTATGGTAAAGCTGCTATAAATATCCTTGTGTGGCTTTTTGTGGGAACAAATTTTCATAAAATTTATAAATAAATTTTCATAGGGGCTCCTGGGTGGCTCAGTTGGTTAAGCATCTGCCTTCAGCTCAGGTCATGATCCCAGGGTCCTGGGATCAAGCCCCACATCAGGCTCCTTGCTCAGCGGGAACCTGCTTCTCCATCTTTCTTGGTCTCCTGCTTCCCCTGCTTATGCTCTCTCTCTCAGTCAAATAAATAAATAAAATCTTTAAAAAATAAATAAATTAAAAATAAAATAAGTTTTCATAAATTTTCAATTTCTTTGGGTAAATTTTACCAAGGAGTGTGATTGCTGGGTTGTATGGGAAGAATATATTTAGCCAAACTGTCTTCCAAAGTGGCTGCACCATTTTGCATTCCCATCAGAAATGAATGAGAGCTCTTGTTGCTCCATGTCCTTGCCAGTATTTGCTGTTGTTGGTGTTCTGGATTTTGGCTTTTCTAATGGGTAGGTAGAGGTATCTCACTGTTATTCCTTTTCTTTTCTTTTTAAGATTTATTTATTTATTTGAGAGAGAGAGTGCATGCAAGCTGTGGGGAGTGGCAGAGGGAGACAGAGAGAGAATCTCAAGTAGACTCCCCACCGAACATAGAGCTCAACACAGGGCTTGACCTCAAGACCCTGAGATCATGACCTGAGCTGAAATCATGAGTCAGAGGCTTACTGATTACCGACTGAGCCCCCCAGGCACCCCTCATTGTTGTTTTAATATGCAGTTCCCTAATGACATTTGTTGTTGAGAATCTTTTCATATGCTTATTTGCCAGCCGTGTATCTTCTTTGGCTTGGTGTTTGTTCAGCTCTTCAACCCATTTTCAAAGTCAGATTATTCATTTTCTTATTGGTAAATTTTAAGAATTCTTTGTATATTTTAAATAGGAGCCCTTTATCTTATAGATATACTTTTTGCAAACATTTTCTCCCAGTCTGTGGCATGTCTTTTTATTCTCTTGATCATGTCTTTTGCAAAGCAGAAGTTTTTAATTTTAATGAAGTCCAGCTTATCAATTTTTTGTTCATGCCTTTGGTGGTATATCTAAAAAGTCATTTCCATACACAGAGCAGTCTAGATTTTCTTCTATGTTGTCTTCTAGTTTTATAGTTTTGTGTTACATTTAGGTCTATGATCTGGTTTGAGTTAATTTTGTGAAGGGTATAGGGTCTGTGTCTAGATTCATTTTCTTACCTGTGTATGTCCAGTTGTTCTAGCACCATTTGTTGAAAAGTCTATCTTTTCTCCATTATATTGCCTTTCTTCCTATGTCAGGGATCAATTGACTATACGTGGGTCTATTTCTGGGCTCTCTATTATGTTCTATTGATCTATGTGTCTGTTCTTTTTACCAATACCAGACTGTCTTGATTATTGTAGCCTTGTAGAACGTCTTAAAGTTGGGTAACGTCAGTCTTCCAACTTTCTTCTTTTCCTTCAATATTGCTTTGGGTGTTCTGGATCTTTAGCCTCTCCATATAAACTTTATAATCAATATGATGATATCCAAAAAATAACTTGTTGGTATTTTTGACTGAATCTATAGATCAAAGTTAGAATAACTGATACCTTGACAATATTGATCCTGATTATTTTTTAAGTTCAGATTTGTTAAGTTAGGCACGATTTTATTTATATCATATGATAATCCCATGAGATGAGCAAACTGCAGAAACCAAGGTTCAGAGAAGCTGGGTAATTAGTTCAAGGTCACTAGGTGGGAAATGATAGAGACAAGATTTGAATGCAGATCTGCTAGGCCCATAGTCCTTGTTCTGAGACAGTTTCCAAGGTAGTATCATGTAGTGCTTCAGGGAGCAGGCTCTGGTGCCAATATAACAGGATTTAAACCTTGACTCTGGCACTTGCTGGATATGTGACCTCTCTTGCTTCAGATTTCTCATCTGTAAAATAGAGTGATAATAATAGTATCTGCTTCTTAGAGTTGTTTGGGGGATTAATGGAATTGGTCATGGGCAGTGATGTGAACAGTGTCTGGAACATAGTAAAACCTTAATGAGTTGTAGCCGTTGCCAGTATGCCCATTTCCTGTTGGACATAATGCCCTTTGGAGCCTGGGCCTTAACATTTGGGCAATTCAGACTAAATATTGTAGAAAGGGCAGTGACCATATGGCATGTCTAGAAGAATGCCTACACATTAGTACAAAGAGAGCTTTGAACCTAGTAGGGATGAGCTCGTGTGATAGTGTAATATCTTTTATTTCAAAGTTTGATAAAAGCCTTACAATGCAAATATGTCCACAAAAGACAGATCTTGCCTTGAAATTTTTCTAAGGTATAGGTGATTGGTATGACAGATATTTTCCTCAGCACAAAAAGATTGTGTATCAGAACTTGGGATCAGGGCAGAACAGAAAGGAAAAAGAATGCTAAAACTGGAAACCAGAGACACTGAAGACAATCTTCATTACTATGTATATAAAAGAAACATCATTAAAAAAACCAAGTCTATTCTAGGTCTAGACCAGTGTCTCTCGATCTTTTTTTCATTGCCATATGTTTAAAGAGAAAACGAAATTGAATTTAGATTAATGAATTAATTAAATTAAATTAAAATGAATTTGATTTCTCCCTAATAAGAGAAGTGAAAACCCAAATACTAAGAAATGTTATTTTGTTACAAATATTATCATCATAAATATTATTACACTATTAAATATCTAAGGTTTTTTGTCACAACCTGCTTTCCCACCAAGAACTAGTTATTATCCCCTTGGGGGTGATAAAGCCCCTGTTGAAAAGGCATATTCTTTACTATAGTTGCCTCATCTCTCACATGAATTACTGTGATAGGCTCATAACTGGGCTTGATACCTTTAAAACTTAAATTGATCTACAGACCAAAGGACTTTTGATGGAAGTTTATTTTTGGTTTGAGACTGTTAGGAGAGGATGAATTTTGGGATTCTCCTTAACATTTCCTTGCTACTTTGTTTTTAGTTGGATCTTATATACTTGGATTGAGTATGATAGCCATTAGTTTGTCATGAGATTATGGCTAAATTCTGTAGCATCTCATTTTAGGCCTCTATCAAGGGCTGTTTGCTGCCTAATTCCTCTGGTTTCTTATGACCCATCCATGATAGCCAGGCCCGTCACTTTGCTTTGCTCTACATCTGAGGTACTCTCACTTTCTCCAAGATTTCTTTTCAGTGCTTCTCTGTCTATTCAGAAAGCCCTCTGTATCTTTTTAATCAACACAGATACCTTGCTTCTTCAAACAACCAGATCAAGAATCATTTCTTTTATCCATTTCGAGTTTATCTTTGTGTATGGTGTAAGAGAATGGTCAAGTTTCATTCTTCTATACATAGCTGTCCAATTTTCCCAGCACCATTTATTGAAGAGACTGTCTTTTTGCCAATGGATATTTTTTCCTGCTCTGTCAAGGATTATTTGACCATAGAGTTGCGGGTCCATACCTGGGCTCTCTACTCTGTTCCACTGGTCTATGTGTCTGTTTTTGTGCCAGTACCATGCTGTCTTGGTGATCACAGCTTTGTAGTAAAGCTTGAAATCAGGGAACGTGATGCCCCCAGCTTTCTTTTTCTTTTTCAACATTTCCTTAGCAATTCAGGGTCTTTTCTGGTTCCATACAAATTTTAGGAT
>CM052886.1:65735147-65767996 GCA_028534135.1 Potos flavus
ACTCTGAGCAACAAACTGAAGGTTTTGGAGGGGAGAGGGTGGGGGGTTGGGCGAGCCTGGTGGTGGATATTGAGGAGGGCATGTATCGCATGGAACACTGAGTGTGGTACATGAATAATGAATCTTGTAACACTAAAAAAATAAAATAAAAGTATTTAGGAGAAAAAAAAAGAATCATTTCTTGTGTTACTCCCCCTACAGTCATTTCTCGAGTTATTTCTCGCTAGATCACTTGCCCTTTGTGCCACACAGTCTTGCCCTTGGCAAGACGTGTGTGTGTGTGTGTGTGTGTGTGTGTGTGTGTGTGTGTGTTTGTGCATGCGTGCTTGTTTTTTTTCTAGTTCACATGGGTGCTTATTGTTTTACAACTAGACTATAAGTCTTTATTGGCAGGGATTGTTCTTTCCCTCTTCTGTAGGAATTCTGAGATCTGTACTGAGTACACAAAAGGTGCTCAAGAAATACTTCTGGTCTTAAAAACTCTGGTATCTTGAGTAAATCATTCATGTTAGAAGTCATCAAAGAAACCTCACTTTCATCTTCTGTTGCCATATGTGAGCTGCCAGTTGTAGCAGGGAGATTGGACTGGCTTAGTTTCTCTCAGACTTTGGATTCCATGCACCAGTAGAATCTTAAAAACATATTTTGGGGCATACAATTGAATTGTTAGCTTTTTACTTTGCCAATTACAGACAAAATACTAGGAACTATCTCATATAGTTACGTTGTTTCATAAAAGGAAGGATATTTATGCACTAAAATAATAGAAATGATATAATCTTAAAGTATATAGTCTGTTAAGTTAAATACATTTAACTTTATAAAAATCTCATTGGATTTTTCTTACTGTTTCTAATTTTTCCACCCATGAGTGAAAACTGGCATATGCTGATAGAGGGCACTGATCAGAGCCATCCTTCCCTTATTTGGTCCTCTATAATATCTCTTTCTTACTTATTATGGAAATGGTCCAGTGGCCCCCAAACATATTTAAAAATCCATTACAGTGGTAAATAAAATTATTTAAAAATTAAGGGTCATTATTTTGATCATTTCCCTATCCATATTATTACACAGAGTTGAGAATCAAGTAGAGAATGTGCTCTAGTGCAATATCAAATTGACTTTTGGATCACCTGTGTCACAACTCCATCTATAACTTATTTCTTGTTTTATCTAAAGACTTTTGTAAAATGATGATATAATGAATACAATATTTGTAGCAGTTGATGTTTTGTTCAAAAATTTATGAAAACTGAATATACCTAGTTCATTCAGAAGATTTAGATAGAAGCGGCTATTTGTCTGTATTTCTGCACCACTATTACTGGGATTCTAGAGCATCAAGAGTCCTAGAGAACATGGAAGCCAAAGGCAGAGCATGTGATAAGCTTTTGCCCAAATGACAGAACATCAGCTCTATTGTCCTCAAGGAAAGATGAGGCTTGTAAAGTTACCACAGAAATTTCATATATTAATTTTGGTTAGCAAGGCACAGAAAGCAGGAGTTGGAAGCAGTGGTCAGCTGTCTTCCCACTTTGCTTTCTGGAGCCAGCTGTGGTCTCTGGAATTTCAAGTCACACTTGATTTGTGAAATGCATGACAGCCCTTATAGACCGCTCCAAGTATGTGTGAAGTTTCTATACTCTGCATGTATGAAGTTTCAGGGGCAAGATATTTATTTCTCCTCTAGGTGGATTGTGTGTGATCAAGACGTTGGAAATAACATTGTCTTTGTATGAGGCCATTTTAAAGTTCAGTGCAACTTTGTGGGCTCCCCTGAAGCTCAGTTCCATGTCTCCAACTCAGAGGCCTTCATGTCCTGGGGAGTTTTATTGGATAAATGAATCTTAACACTCAGCTAACTGGACATCTCAATTAAAGAGAACATTCTGGTTTCTAAATCATACCTCTCACCTTAGATGTTACTTAGGTGTAAGGTATAGTAATAGTTGAGCATTACAGTATATAACCTTTAAATGAATTCTGCAGTTATTACTCCCCTATTTCTGAAACTTTAATGTGAACGTTTTTATATGAACATTTAATATGAACATATAACATTTTAGTATGAACATTTTAATATGAACATTTTTATAGCAAGTTGTTTTAAGAAAACAACTTTAGTAGTTTTCTTACTGACCTTCTGCAAGATTTGTCTAATTATGGTTTTTTTGTTTGTTGCAAATAAGGAAAACACACTAAATGTTTGATCTCTGCTGTATCTTGCTACCAAAGTCTACTATTGAACTGGCAGTATGGCATTGTTTGAGGTCTACAAAATAGACAGCGTAAGACAGAAAGGTATGGCAGATGGGGATAGACTCACCAAATAGGCATGCCATCATGAGATGCATCTAGAGATGTAAGGGCATAGGTGAGGGGAGGTACTCTGTGAATGGCATATTGGGAGAGAGCATCACTTTGATTCCAGGTTGCGAAAATGGTCACCTGGAAGCGGTTAGAGGTTACTATGGAGAGGCTCCTTTAAGCATTTTACATGTTTTTGAGGAAGATAAAAATGTTTGAGGTAGAAATGTGTTCCTGTTTAGAGTCTGTGCTGCCCCTTATTATCTATGGGTCACTTCTCTGTGACTTAGTTTTCTCACCTATAAAAAGGGAGCTAGTGGGAAGTCTTCGCTGTCATTCAGGAGTGTAGGCCGACAGAGGCTCTGCTCTCGCAAACATGTGGTCTTCAACCATGGGTGGTGGTCTGATCCAGTTACCCAGAAGAGGAGGAGCATGGAAGATTTCCTGAGAGACACTTAGAAGTGACTCCTACCACTTGCACGCATCCTGCATTGGCTTCATCTTGTCACAGGTCCACATCTTGCCGTGGCACAGGAGGCTACAGAATGGGGATTAGTTGTGTGCTCAGGGAGAAGAAGAAAACAACATGGATTTCAGTAAAGAATCAACATCTAATACCAAATGTGTTAGTGCTTAACAGTTTTTTTGTTACTATAACCTCCTAGCTTAATGTACTCTGTATGCTTGGAAAACATTCATTTACTTACTTGTTTATTCATGCCACCGGTATTTGTTAAGATCTACTATGTGCCATTTATCTTGCCCAGTTCTGGTAGCTAAAATGAAGATGACTTTGATTATTTATTTATTTATTCTTGATAGCAAAAGAGAGAGACTCCAAAATTTCAAAACATGTAAGTGTTGTGTTGCATCATAACCTATAATTGAAAGCAGAAGTCATGTGAAACCCTTGTTTCTTTTGCATCAGTCTTATACATCTTCCAGATCTCCTTTCTGACTTGGCACAGTTCTGACTGAACACATAGTGAGCATTCAAACATATCTGTTGATTAACAGTGTATTTATTTGATCAAGGAACGAGTGTGCCTGAAACCCATTAATAAATATGAGTCACTTTCTCCACTATGTTCCCTGATAGGATTTGAATTCTAAGAGAATATTTTGGTTTTTGTTAGGGATTTTGGCTAAATTCATTGACCACTTCATTTAGTACTGTGTAGACAGGACCTTTAGTTCTTGGGGTAATAGATCTTATGGGACCAATTTAGTTTTATTCGGAAAAGCAAATTTCCCTCCTCTGAATGAGATCTGATTTTCATTAGATGGGGTTGCTACAAGATTATTTAGTGAAAGTAATGTCCAGAAGCTTCTGACTCAATTCAAATTTAGCTTTTTCTCATCTGCCTACATCCCTATGGTGCCTGATTCTGGAAGCAGGCTGGAATTCCATTTGGGAAGCTACCATTAACACAATTTGGTCTGAAAGCTTAGCTCTCTAAGGAAGACAAATGAAAGGATGGATGCTTGGGCATGACTTTCTCAGAAGAATAAATTAAGGATTAATATTGCATTCCAACTAGAGTTAGCCAGTAATTATTCTTTGTACCATGCTTTCTCAAATAACATAATCCTTGGGTGAATCACAGAAATGAAGGAAGGAGAGCACTAGATCAGCTCAAGGGGCAAGTTGCACAGGAAAATATGCTGAACCACCTAAAGCATATTTTAATTAGCCCCAGTGGAGCAAGCATTAAATTCGCTATGCTTTGGACTCAAGACACCTTGAAGCAGCAAAAGGGATTTGGGGGGTTGAATAGCTTTACTTTTGTCCAAAGAAAACCATTATATAATACATCTGTTGGTGGTTAACAGATCTTCAACATGTCTGAAAGACTGAAAATATTGTATATTTAAGGGCTATAACTTTGGATTCTCTGCTTTTTCATGAATGCAGTGGTAGGAAGGAAAACTTATCAGAAATGAGGCTTCCAGAACTTTTAGAACATTCTAGGAAAAAAAAATTCCATCAACCTTCACAGCACCTGGAGGAGACTCAACCACCTAAGGACACTTTAAATATCCCCTCAGCCTCGGAGCTATGTAAGCAGAAGAGTAAGCTTGTAATACCTGTGCAGTCAAAATTGTTGATCTTTGATGGTTCTCAATTTCATATCATACACTTTCTCTTCTCATTTGGGTAATTATCTCCTTAGCAGATCTTACAGGAGATTGGAACTGGGGAGAAGGTTGTGTATGGATTGGAAATGGGAGTGCATGGCAACTGAGGATGTCTTTTCTGGAAAGGCTGGTTGTTAGAGCAAAGAAGCATCTAGAAGTGATTTTCGTAACTGCTGGGCTGCTGCCTCCAATTACCCTGTAAACCGTCTTGGGGTTGCTCATCTCCCTGTTGGGGCTTTTGGACTTTGGAAGGTCCCTGGAAGAGATGCAGTGGTTCTCAATGCTGGCTGCATGTTCAAATCTCTTAAAGAGCTTTTAAGAAATAAAGATGCCATGACTCATTCTCAGATATTTGATTCAGTTCATTTGGGTGGGGCCACGCCTTGTGTATTTAATGGTGATTGCTGTGCAGTCAGCATTCACCTGAGGCCATAGACACAGGGCTGCTTTGTATTTACCAAGGCCCCAGGGGACAGTCACAAACTAGAGAAGTTGCTTTCTTCCATAGTCGCTTGCAATTTGTCTTTTTCAAATCCTAGTTCAATTTTTCTGCCCTTATCACTGACTCTTCTGTTAGTAGACGTTTTTAGACTAGGTGTAGCATTGCTCCTTAACATTGGATACTAACCAGGGATAGTTCCCATTTTTTCAGATGATCTACATTGCTTATAATATGCTATGTCAACTACCGTAATTAGCTGGAATAAACCTCACCAGTGGCTGATTGGGGCCAGATTAACTTCTCTCTGACGCTTTGAGTTATTTTATGGTTTAGTTGGTTTCCTGTCAGCCAGTGACATGTGAAATAAAGTTTGGTGTGTATTACATAGAATGTATAGGAGTAGAATCAGACATGAGAAGTTCAGTGATTCTACAGTGAAAATATCCAAACCACATCTCTACCTAAACCTTTTCCAGTCGACATCCCTGTTTTTAGGCAAAACGTGCCTGTTTGTATGATATAGTTTATGTAAACCATATTTTGTGAATGGAGTTGGAATGAGTTCCTGTGCAGTGCTAAGTTGGCTCACTGATCTAACCCTGTATATTTGTATTAGGTTATAATCTTGGTTCATAATTCAGTAGTCTCAGTGCCCTAAAGACTAAATAGTTTTAGTTCCCTATTAGGTAGAGCCACTTCTTTGCTACATCTGAAGTTAGGGAAATATTCTTAAGAAAAGCCAGTTCTAAACATCAATAATCAGCAATAAATTGAATAGGTTGGGAACCTATTACTTGCTTTGCTAAAAAGATTATTACAGGATTTCTTTGGGAATTCAATTTACTTATTTAAGGTGGGTCACACTTACTGAGAAGAATGTGATAGCTTATTGATTCCATTCTACAAGGAGCACCCGTGTAACATTCCATGAGAAACTTTAATGCAATTGCACATAAAACCACAAAGTTTATAAGGGCACTAATCAATTAGTAGGTGAAATGCTTGGCTAGTTTATATCCTTCTGAAGACAACAGACCTGGGGAAGTGGGCGACCCCAGAAAGAAAGAGTGGGGAGTATCGGTAGCCTGGGAATGGAGGAAACAACCCAGGGTTGCTTCTACTGCTTTTCATGTGAGAGATGACTTGACTGAGCTTAATTACACCTCACTTTCTTTCCAGTCCTAACAGCCCAAGTTGTGGTTCACTACCATATTTTGCATCTTTGTTTTTGTGTATCACATCATTGCCTCCTCGTGCTTAGGACCAGCATTACTATGGTCTTTAGTGCTGATGGCCTATAGAATAGTGTTTCTCATTTTCCTTGTTAAGTTCACTGGTGGTCTTTAAAGGATATTTCATTTTTTAATTTTTAAAAATATTTATGTATTTATTTTTAGAGAGCTCGAGCGAGCGAGCCAGCATAACCAGAGGGAGGGGCAGAGGGAAAGAGAGAATCCTTAAGCAGATTCCCGCTGAGTGCGGAGCCTTGTTTGGGGTTCAGGGGCTCAATCTCACAACACTGAGATCATGACCTGTGCTGAATTCAAGAGTCGAACGCTGAACTGACTGAGCCCTCTGGGTGCCCCGGATTTTTAAATTTTTAATGAAAGGATGCTTCTTGCAGTCTTCTCAGGACATCTTAGGAAGGGGCTGGTCACTGACTGACTGCCTTAGAGGAAGGGTGTGGGGCAGAGGGATTTTAAAGAGATGAGGGAGTTGGTGAAAAGTTGGTGTATGAAAGAACAGGGAAACATGTGGAAGAAGGTAGGAGTGGGATGGGAGAGGTTTTATTTAAAGGTTTCTTTCCTTGTCTCTGGTTGCAGTTGAAATTCACACAGATGCCAAATCGGTATTATTATTTTTTTTGAACAAGTTCATGAATTGAAGTTGTTGCTTTGAAGCTTTTCCCAACCACTTGAAAATAAAGATTACTGAGAACAAATCTCCTAGAAGTTAATCTACCTGGGTGAAACTATGCCAACTATCCAGGCCGTAACTCTGGGTTGATGTCAGATTGGTGATCAGAGCATGAACAAAGATTTCGATTTTTCCTAATCCCTTACTGGCTCTCCTGGGCGCTACCAAAGCCAAATTGAGGTCTTAGGGGTTTGGCTACGAAGCTGGCCTGAATGTGGAATCCTTTGAAGTTTCTGTGGGATTTTTTTGTTGCTGTTGTTTCTACTCCATGGAAATCCGGGATGAGACCCTGCTCCCCATGAAGCAGCAGGTATAAAAGGAATTCAGCTAGAAGCATGGACAGGACCCGTAGCCCCATCACCGAGAGAGCAGGTTTAGGGACACTGTCATCTGAAGTTGTATTAGCGTTGAATGAAAAATTTTCACAAACCTGGAAAATGTCGTATTACAATGAGTTAGTCTGCCCTTTTAAAAATTCTTTTTTTAAAAAAGCCACTTCATAAATGACTCTTTTGATCAGTTTGTTTTACTTTAATAATACAGTAAAATCAGTAGATATGTTGACAGGCTGGGGGAGTTGGGGCTAACTCAAGGAACATTTTAATTTTTTCCCCCCACTTTTTCCCTTCCCTTTTGTTCACTGACTACTTCACTGGACCAGACATCCTTCTCCCAGGTGCCTCATGACTCCCTTTGACACTGAGACCCCTCACTGTCACTCACTTCCTGGGGAGTGTGACATGGTCCTGAGCTCTTTGATACTCTCATTCTGCCTCCCACCTCCCTATTAAGATGGCGGGATAATGTACTGTTTCCTCAGAGCTTGTTAAAGGAGGGACCAATTTAGTAAATTAATTTGGGATGAAGGGTTCATGGACCACAATAGTCTAAAGCAAGGACCTATAAACTTTTTCTTCAAAAAGTTTTATAGTAAATATTTTAGGCTTTGTGGGTCATGTGGTGTCTATCACAACTAGTCAACTCTGCAATTTTGAGAAATCAGCTATAGACAATACAGAATACTTCTGTTCCAGTAAACCATTATTCATGGAATGCTAAAACATGACTTTCATATAGTTTCCATTAGCCATGGAATATTTTTCTTCTTTTGAATTTTTTCAACCATTTACAAATGTGAAAACTATTCTTCACTCACATACCACACAAAAATAGGCAACAAGCTGGATTTGGCCCTGGGGCCATAGTTTGCTGACCTCAGGTCTAAAGTATAAGTTCTTTCAGATCATTTTCCCATATATACTGAGACATTACATTTCTTTAACAAAAGAAGTAATTAGCAATTTCAGGTCTTGTGCGTATGAGGGGTAGAGGGGAAGCTGTCAACAGCTCTCAGTCATAGCTCAGGACCCACTGCCTGTCAATCTTGCTTCCTTAAAAACAGCTGGGGAAAGAGCCCCATCTATTACGTGCATCTGGTCAACCCTGTATAAATAAGCTCCATGGTTGAGTAGGTTTCACTGAATAAACAACTCATACTTCTCATTTAGGTTCTAAAGCCCAGAAGGCTCTGATTCACAGTGTGGACCAATCATGGAGCTCCATTTATCTTTGGAAATACTGCCATTTCTTTCCTTTTCTTAAGTCCTGCTGTACTGCTCTAACACTTGTCCATAGTGGCCTACCTTCCTTGTTTCCTTCTTCTTTAGAGTATGCCAACATTGGGAGTATGTAACAACCTTAAAAATCCCAGTGGCATAATAAGTAAAGATTTGTAATGGTCCAGGGAAGATTGATGGCAATGGGCTGGTGGGATGCAGGTTGGGGGAGATGTCTCTGCTCCCTTCAGTTCCTCAGGGACCCAGGCTCCTTCACCTAGTGGTTTTGTCATTCCAAGACCTTGGAGTATCCTACTGGACTGCATCTGAACAGAAGATAACAGAATATATAGAGGATTTTATGAAGGGTGCTTTAGGGACCAGGCTGGGAGCTCTGCTGAGGCTGTTGCCAGGAGCCTCTGTTCCTCTCCATGAGGGCCTTTCTGTGGGACTGTTTGGACTTTCTCACAGCATGGCAGCTGGATTCCACAAATAAATGCTCCAAAAAAAGACAGGAATGAGAAAATGCCAGTCTTTCAGATTCTAGGCCTGGAAAGGGGTACAATACCCCCAACTATTGGTTATGCAATCACATAGATAGCTCCAATTAAATCAGAGAAGAGAGATCTTACCTTTTCCAAAAGAAGAAGTTCAGAGAATCTGCAGCCACCTTGAATCTACTGGAATGTTATGTTGAGAGTTGATCTGAGTGAGTGCAGGTGCATGATACTAACACAGAAGTCCATCTCTAGTCACATCCACTGTGAACTTGGCCTCAGCCATTCTGGGAGAATGTTGGGGCTGCAAGTTGATTGTCTACAGCAAGGCTCAGCAAACTACAGCCTGTGAATCACATCTGGCCATTGTCTATTATTGTAAATAAAGGTTTATTGAAACCCAGCCATCATCAGTCATATATATATAGTTTGTGGCTGCTTTTGGGCTTCAACAGCAGAGTTAAATAATTGTGATAGAGGCTATATGGCCTATAAAGGCTAAAATATTTACTCTCTGACCTTTATAGAAGAAGTTTGCTGATGCCTGTTCTTAAGAGAACCAAAAAAAATCCCCATTATTAGGACTGAGTACTTTTTCTTGAAAAAGCTAGATCTGCCTTTGTGATTGATATGAGGACAAGTACATTGCTAAGGATCAAGAGTTCCCCTGGCAAGCTCCCTTTCTCTTCCCCAGTCTTCCTCCCCCACTTCTCAACTGGATTATCTCCATTAATCCCTCTCTTGCTCCAGGTTGGCACCTATGACAGATCACGGCTTTTAGCTCTAGCCACTAAAGCTCGTGGCTTTTCCGCTTTCCTTGCAGAGTCTCCCAGGCAGAGTTGTCCTATGTCTGTGTATTAGGAGGACAGTTGATCTCTAACAATTTTCCAGTGATTTCTCTTAGGCAGGTGCTCAGTCTTTTGGGGCCTGGTGTTAGCTGGCTTCAAGGCTGAGAGAAGAGAGTGAAGCTGCTCTGTGTGAGGCAGAAAAAGAAATTTGTTGGGGTGCCTGTGTGGCTTAGTTGGTTAAGGATCTGATTCTTGATTCTAGCTCAAGTCATGATCTCAGGGTCTTGAGATTAAGCCCCGCGTCAGGCTCTGTGCTCAGAGGGGAGTCTGCTTGAGATTTTTTTCTCTCTGCCTCTCCAGCTCATTCTCTCTCTCTCTCTCTCTCTCTCTCTACTGCTCTAAAATGAATAAATAAGTAAATCTTGAAAAAAAAAGAAAAATATATCGGCTGCTGAGAAGTTGTGGAGGGTGGAGAGTAAAGGGCCACGGGGTGGTGGAAGCCATGCGGTACATGATGGGACTCTCCCCTCTACCAGTGAAATTGCCAAACTCACACATCAGTTTATAAGAACATATTTCTTTGTGGAAGGTGACGAAAAGGTCAAGTTTGTGACTGGATTAGTGTGGAGTGAAACAGTTTACTCAATACTAATGGCAGCATTGGAAGCGATCTCATGGAAACATACGCTAAGGAACTTTCAGAAACCATGGGGAGTTTAGACTGTCATGGACCATGGAATTGAGGGCTCAAGTCAAGTGTATGTAAATTCTTGAGGATTGAGAAAGCCTCAGGTGACATCTCGGGTATACTGGTTAATCTGTTGGAAGCAAGAGAGCTTTGGTAAGTATTGAACCGATACATGTATGGAACCCTTCACTCCTCCAGTGGGGGGACTTAAACTTGGCAAGGAGAGGGGGTAGAAGTTCTCAAGCATTTTTTCTTTTCTTAGAATTTAAGTTAGGATATGTTTGAATCAAGTCAGCAGAAAGGGACATCTCTCACTACCATATGCTAGGAATGGGTGCAGGGAACAAAGTTAGAGTAGCTAGTAGACACTTGGATAAATGGACTATAACCCTCTGTGTGCCTGTCTTTGCTTCTCTGACTCTCTCTCACAAGAGGCGACCCAACATGGAGGGAGCAGGGTGGGCTGTGAAGTCATAGTGCCATCTGGATGGGCATTTTCCCTGGACAGAGGAGGTCCCTCTTTTTCTGATTCCCATCCCCCTAAGGCTAAAATGAGTTGATCAAGTATTAAAGGCTTTTGTTCATCAATTAATCAATTAGAAATAAGGTCTAAAATAAGTGTCCTTCCTTCCTTCCTTCCTTCCTTCCTTCCTTCCTTCCTTTCTATTTTATTTAAATTCAATTAATTAACATAGAGTATATTATTAGTTTCAGAGGTAGAGTTTAATGATTTAGCAGTTGCATATAACACCCCGTGCTTATTACATCAAGTGCCTTCCTTAATGCCCATCATGCAGTTACCTCATCCCCTCACCCACCTCCCCTCCAGCAACCCTCAGTTTATTTCCTAGAGTTAAGAGTCTCTTATGGTTTTTCTCCCCCTCTGATTTCATCTTATTTTATTTTTCCCTCCTTCCCCTATGATCATCTGTTTTCTTAAATTCCACATATGAGTGACATCATATAATTGTCTTTCTCTGATTGACTAATTTTGCTTAGCCTAATACCCTCTAGTTCCATCCATGTTGTTGCAAATGGCAAGATTTCATTTTTTTTGATGGCTGAGTGATACTCCATTATATATATATATATTTATACCACATCTTCTTTATCCATTCATCTGTTGATGGACATCTGGGCTCTTTCCACAGTTTGGCTATTGTGGACATTGCTGCTATAAACATTGGGGCACAGGTGCCCCTTTAAATCACTATGTTTGCATCCTTTGGATAAATCCCTAGTAGTGCAATTGCTGGGTCATAGGGTAGCTCTATTTTTAACTTTTTTGAGGAAGTTTAAGTTTCCAGAGTGCCCAAACCAGCTTGCATTCCTACCAACAGTGTAAGAGGGTTCCCCTTTCCCTGCATCCTCGCCAACATCTGTCCTTTCCTGAATAAAATAAGTGTTCTTGAAAGAGGTTCCACGTTGATTTAAAAATCGGACTATGGCCAGTATCAGGACCTGGGATGGAGAGTCGGGAGGAGGCAGAGTGTGAGGAGGGCTGGAATGCAGGAGGGAGGTAACAGCTTTGGAAGGTCCACAGTTCTAGATGCTCATACATTTTAATCCTTGCAACAACTCCCTCGAAGATGGCATTATTTTCTCTAGTTTACAAATGAAAAGAATCAGTTATTTTAAACAAATAGGAAAACCAAGGCACTGAAAGATATGTACTACCATTGGATACCCAGCAGTGGTGAGCTGAGGGGAGGAAAGTTACATCAAAGGGAACACAATGTCCTGAAGAACAAATTTCCTATTTCCTGACTTGCCTTGGGATGGCTGTGTTGGTTGTTGGGACTGGGGGAGGAGAAGGAAAGGATTAGGTGGGTCAGGGAGGGAGACTGATCAGATCAGAGGAAGGGCTAAACCTGAGAGAGGAGAGAAAGAAAAGTAGCAAAGAAAGGGGAGTGGGGAAGAATGAGAGAAGGGCTCAGGGGTGCAGCAATAGATATTCGTGTCTGTCGATGGTGAATTTCCCTTTATGCTCTATCTGAACAGAATAAATTCAGTAAGATATCATAATTGAAATTTAGCAAAAATATTGTGCATGGTCTGGAATTGGTTTTTAAAAAAAATCAGAGCAGTCTAGGAGAGATTCTTTATTTTTCTGACTTAAAAAAGTTGCAGATAAATGTGCTTCTGATCAGAGGGGAAGCAGGGAGAGGGCACTTGGCCAAACATATGTAGGCAGGTGCTGTACAACTTCTCCACACAGCTCTGCCAAAGCACCCCATGGGTGACCTTGGCATTTAATGGAAAATGTGTGTTTCTCTGTGCACACATTAGGAGGAGGATGAGACCTCCCAGCTGATCTGGATTTGATATCAAGACAATATGTGAGCACATCACTCCGAAGGTGTCAGAATGGACAATTCCCTTTTCATGTTTTGTTCTGTCCCATGCCTCTATGCAAACTCACTCCAATGCCCCGGTTGTAGTTTATCCAGCAACAAGGGATGGGAGCCTTTTTATCTCCTAGCATAATGAGGCTGCTGAGCATCATTGTTGGCAGGTTTTGAAAAAATAACAGAAAATAAGTCTGCGTCTTGGCCCACTCCCCTTATCTTTAGAATAAGCAAAATTAGCTGCTTTGTGCCTTAACTTTCTGTGGTTAGCAAATAGGTCAGAGAAGTGAAGCATAATGAGGTGGAGTGTATTTCTGCCATCTCAGGACAGGTACAGTGGAGGGTTTCAGCTTCCGCCAAGTGGGCATCTTAGTTTCCTAGGGCTGCTGTAACAAGTTACCATAAATTGGGTGGCTTAAAACAACAGAAATTTATTCTCTTATAGTTCTAGAGGCAAGAAGTTCAAAACCAAGGTGTCAGCCACTATACTCCCTTTGAGACTCTGGGTAGAATCCTCCCTTGCCTCTTCCTAGCTCCTGGTGGTGGTCGTCCATCCTTGACATTCTTTGTCACATGGTGTTCTCTGTCACTGTCCTAACATGGTTTTTTTTCTCTCTTCTTATAAATACAGCACTCATATTGAACTAGGGCCCACCTTATTGTCCTCATCTTAACTCGATTGTATCTGCAAAACCCTCTTTCCAATGAAGGTCACATTTCAGGTACCATGAATTAGAATGTCAACATCTATTTTTTGGGTGACACAATTCAGCCTGTAACAGCAGGTGTTCAGGTCTGCTGTGCTGGTGGGGCAGGTGCTGCAGTCGGATCTAATTATACTTGCTGATTGGCAGGAGGTGGGGGCAGGAGCCTGGGTGGGTGAAAGAGTGGGGAAAGGACAGAGTCAGTTGAAGTCTGTTGTACTCCTTGGTTCGCCCCAAGGAGACAAGTTTGAGGCCTGTGGAGAAGGGCTGCAGACTGAGCTGTTAGGAAACACTGGGAGGCTCGGGCCACAGACGTTCACTGCTCTGGGGCCCAAGTGATGCAGAGTGCGTAAAGGGAGAAGAAGAGGGACTTTCTTTACTGTTTTCAAGGAATATAGTGTGGCTTCGGCACAGTCAGAACACCAGGGACCCAGCACTGCTTGGCACCTTGGGGGCTGGCATTCTTAAGGGTGCTGGGAGAAAGTAGAGGTATTAATGGAAATAAATGGCAGTGGCAAGATGAGGCCCTCTCAAGATGCTTGGGATAGGAGTAGAGGGGCAAGGGAAGAGTTAAGGCCCAAGGACTCCCCGAATTGTTGGCGCTTCAGTAGAGAGTAGCAGAGCAGAAGGGAGTGTTTTCTGTAATGACCCATGCACAGCTGGGACTTCTCAAGCAAACCAGTCTCATGGTCCCCTAGTCTTCAGAGACCTGTGCAGTATGAGTAGGACAACCCCTTTCAGTGCTGACCTTAATCATAGCTACAGTGGGACTGTAGGGCAATAATCTTTTACTGAATTGAATTGGTTTAGAGGTGGGCTACAGGAGACAATGAAGTTGATTGTTTTGATTTCAGACTTAACTTTAAAAGAATGCCCCTTTTTAGGCTAATCGAAATGATACAGACTTTTGCCTTTGGACAGAGGGTCCCTTCAGAACAGTGCTCCCTTTTTTTGAGACAACGCAAGGGCTGCAGGAAAATGCATGACTGCTGCTGATATTGGTGGAGGGCCCTGGCTGCGAGAGGGAATGGTCTCACCTGAAACACTGTGGCTACTGGCAGGTTGATCAGAATAGCAAGTGATCACCGTTGATAACAGAAACTGAAGTGACGAGGGTTCCATGGAGGAGTTGGGGAACGGGGAAAGGGACCATTAGACACTTGCCTGAGTCCAACCCCAGATTCAGGGCTGGAGAATAGAGGCTGGTGGGGAGCATGGAAAGAATAGAGGCTGGTGGGGAGCAGAGAAAGGATCTCAGGAAAGAGCACAAGAAGAACCAAAGACACTCTATGTCTAATTCTTATGGGTCTAAAAGCAATCTCTTTTATACCCAGAGGGAATCACTGGTGGGAGAATTCTGAACTATTTAGTTTCTCTTCTTGGTTGGGTAATCATCCTCCTCCAGGCACCATGCCTGGCTCCCCTGAAAGATGTTTGATTCCAAATATGACATTAACAACAGAGATGCCGTTATGGTTGTACCATTTCAGGGGCTCCCTGATTGCTACTGTGGAAGAATGCAAAGAGCTTAGCTCCCAGAGAGTCTTTATGAAGGTCAGAGGCATGTATACCCACTATGCCAGGCAATCACCGAGAGTATCTGAGCCTGACTCTGGCCTTGCATCTTTTCTAGTAAGTTCATGCTAGCATCTGGATGCTGGCAACTTGGAGATGTAGGGATGAAAGCTCATCACCATCTTCAGTGAGCTCTTACTTGCAAGAGGCTATTAGCTTAGTAACATTCCATTCCATTTAGTGACCAGTGACTATTTTCCTCCTAGCTTTATTTTAGTCATGTTCTGCCATGCGTGGTTCTTGGAGCCTTCAATATTAAAACATCGTGATATTTTTTCTAAACATTGCATTTCTCATGGACTTCCTCTTTGGTGGTGACCTTCATGAACTCATATTTTCCAGGTCCATAAACTTTATGAGCTATATGATATATTTACTCTTTCTAATTTTATCTTTCATTGTCCCTGTCTTAAGTCTTATTGCTATTTAGTAAGTTAGGGCTCATCCAGTTGAAAACATATTCCTGGGCCCAGGTTAGAACTCTTTTGAGTGGTGATAATACGAAAATTATTAATTTGCCTTTCTCTTCTGTCTTATAGAAACATAAGCTTTGGGGCACCTGGGTGGCTCAGTGGGTTAAAGCCTCTGCCTTCGGCTCAGGTCATGATCTCAGGGTCCTGGGATCGAGCCCCACATCGCATCGGGCTCTCTGCTCAGCGGGGAACCTGCTTCCCCTTCTCTCTCTGCCTGCCTCTCTGCCTACTTGTGATCTCTCTCTCTCTCTCCCTCTCTGTCAAATAAATAAATAAAATCTTAAAAAAAAATAAAAAAGAAACATAAGCTTTGCTCTCATTAGCCCAAGGCATGCATTTGTTTCAGGGAGTGAAGGACTTGCTGCTGGCACACTGTGGTGAGAGAGGATATTCAGCTTTTTCTCGGTCTATATCAGTCAGGAAAGCCACTATGAGGATGGCAGGAAGAGGGATTTAATGTAGGAATTAGACCTGATGCAAAAGTGGGAGGAGCTGGGGAAGTTGTCATCTAGAGGAAGGTTGGGAGACAGCAGACAGAGTCTCTTCCTGATATCCAGATGCTGGTGAACTCCTGAGAGCCTGTGGGAGAGCCCAAGAAGCTGAACCCACGTGGCCACTGAAGTGAGACCATGAAGGGAACTCGGGAAGAGCTCTATAGGATGCTGTTGACCTTGATAGCTCCTGCCTTGTAGATCTGTGTCCAAGTGTCTGGTGGTGCTGCTAATCAGCAAGGTCAGCATTCTGGAAGAGGAACATTTCAATCTTTTTTCACTCCTCGTTCGGACAAAGGTATATTCTGTTGGCATTTCTCCTTACTTACTCAAAGGTTGAACAGAGGGTAATCTGAAATGTTCTTGCTGATCAATTATTGCTAAGAGGAAGTCTTATGTTTAAGGCACAGTGAGTGGGTGGAGGGGGAATGGCCATTGCATCCCCTGCTTTGTCAGAATGGTTTGCTGTGGTTTGTTTTATCATCACGTTTGAAAGATTCCCAGTTCACTTTTCCAGAGACATAAATTCTCCATAGCACAAAATGAAAATTTCATCACTCAAATCAACATTGCATCAAACGTGCAGACTTCAGGTCTGACACCTGTCTTACAACATCTCTCCCAAGTAAGTTAAAATGAGTGAACAGAATACCAAGAAGGACATATCTTTCTGAATTTTTAAGTTTAAAAGTCTGGGTTAGTTGTTTTATTCATTCGTTCACTTTCATGGTTATGGACACCTCTACTTGATTCATTCTCTCCACCCTTTTTGGGGCTCCCATTATGCGTATGTTGTTATATCAATGGTGTATCTTACATGTCTCTGAGGCTCTGTTCATTTTCATTCACTTTTCTCTTTCTGTTCCTCAGACTGGGTAATCTCTATTTACCTATCTTTAAGATCACTGATTCTTTGTTCTACCGGTTCAAATCTGTTGTTGAGCCCCTCTAGTGATTTTTTTTTTTTTTTCACTTCAGCTGTTATGCTTTTTCACCCTGGAATTTCTATTTGGATTTTAAGTTTATAGAAATCTGCCTCTTTATTGATATTACTTATTTGATGAGATATAGTTGTCCGACAACTTTTCTTTGATTCCTTAGCTGGTTTAAAATCTTTTTCTAGTAAATCAATATCTGGGACACCCTCAGAAACAATTTCTATTAATTGTTTTTTTTCCCCTCTGTGTATGGGCCACACTCCCCTGTTTCTTTGCATCTCGTAGATACTTATATTTTTAGCCTGAAAATTGGACATTTTAGATAATATGATGTGGCAACTCTGGAATCAGATTTTAACACCCTGCCTCTAGAGTTTGTTGTTGCTCTTTTGTTGTTCTTTGTTTGTGTAGTGACTTTTCTGGACAAGTTCTGTAGAGTCTGTATTCCCTCCAGTATGTGGCCACTAAAGTTTCTGCTTGGTTTTGTCTTTTACATTAGTTTATTAAAAATTTCTTATTTTTATTTTTAAGACTGGCTTTGCAGGGATTGACTTATAGCTTATTGGTCAGCAACTTATTGGTCAAAAGATTTCCTCAAATGACTTGACCCAGTAAGTATTCCACCTTTTGATAAGGGGTGTGTGTGTGTGTGTGTGTATGTGTGTGTGTGTGTGTGTGTGTGCCCACACATGTGTTGGGGATATATCTTCAACTCTTAGGTAGTGTACATGTGTAAGTCTGTCTTAGCCTTCCTTTCCTACTTGTGCAGAACTTCAAAGTCAGCCAGAGGTGAGTGATTGGTGCCCTCTCTGGTCTTTCTTGGGCGTGAACACAGCCCTACACATGTGTATGATTTTCTAGGTTCCCAGCAATACGTCAGAGCTTTTCAAAGCCCCTTAATGGAAGTCTCATTCCCCAGATTTTCCTTTTATATTTTTTGCCAGGCTTTTATTTGCCCCAGTTGGTACTGCAATGTTAGTCAGATGGAACGTTAAATAATTGAATCTGATTGTTTTCATCGATTCCCTGAGAACAGGACTTTTCCTCTGGAGCTGAACTCTGAGTCAGTCAAATACATAGCACCCTGTGGATGTGGCTATTCCAGGGAACTGTGAGTCAGGTCCAATAGTGAGGAGTTCCAGAGCCTGCCTGACCCTCCGGTGCCTCCCAGGCTAGTGGCTGTCAAAGCATTGGTATGGAGCAGGGGAGGGGGTGAGGGAGGTAGAGAGGTAGGAGTAACTCAAGTTAAAATGTTCCTGGTCTACTTACCAAGGTTTAGTAGTTTCTCTTGAATAAACTCCTTAGACTGCTGCAAGCCTTTGATTAATTTCCAAAGTTCTAAAAAAGTTGATGTTGATATTTTTGCCAATATTCTCGTGGTTTTTATGGAGCGCTGGATTTATGGAGGTCCTGATTCTGCTGTTCCAGAAGTCCTGTCTCCCCCTCCGCTAGTTTCATTTTATATTATGTGTTGGTTGTTTCACTCTTCATGGACAAAATGACCAGGAAGCATCATTTCTCAATCCGATGAATTCGAAACACAATTCATATACAACTCCGGCCAAATACTCTGTTTGCACTACACTGATTATAATTCCGTGGAAGAAAAAAAGTATATCCATACAGAATATCTTTGGACTCGGGTCTTCTGTTTTCAATGTCTAAGAATGTGGCACTGGTGTAAACATTCCGAACATTCTTGATATTACTCAGCAATATCAAGTTAAACAAAGAATTTAAAACAAATACTAGCGGGAGGGAACCTAACATTTATTGAGCATTTAGTACATGCCTTTTCATAAGAAAAATATTATCTTAGGTTTCTAATACATAGTATTCATGCAGTGAATTCTTCTTTTGGTTCCTGCACCCGAAGTAGGGGAGAATTACTGAACAAGAAAATGCTTATAGGTCACTTTAAGATACTACACTCCCTCAGTATAATTCTTGCTTATTTCTATGTGTAACTAACAATGTTGTATGTATATGCATGGCTAGTAATGAATGTTGAACGGATATGTTAATGCATATATACATTTAAGTTTTGCTCATTTTTGCTTTTACAAATGCTGGTAAATTTGTTTTTGATCCCCTTTCTCTATTAGATCCTACGTAATTAGCCTATTTCTTTTTATTTAATCAATGTTGTGGGTATAGGCCCATCCCTGTGCACAAGACATGCTCAGAAAGTTGCTGACTTACTGACTGTCCATTTCAAAACCCAATCTGAGGCTGGGGCATGCCTGTGCCTGTACCTTGAAAGAATTCTATCCTAGTTCACAAAAAGATGAAATTTCTAGAATTCTTATCTATAAAAATCGACTTTATGTTATATGCTGAGACACCAGTGCTTACAATATGTCAAAAATGAAGCAAAATTGAAGCAAAGATTTTTGTTCTTCTTTGCTATTCCTAATAATCACAACTGTATACACTTATGGATACCTAGTTACCCCGAGGAAGGGAAAATGTCTGTGTAGATTGAACACCCCCTCCTCTCTGTCTTTCTCGTCCCCTTCAGTTTGCCCCATCCTACTTTAGCCTAGCAGGTTAAAGTTAGAGACCTGATGGTACAACAGTGAGGTTTGTGGGAAACTGAAGAGGGCCGGGGACATAGCATATTGAGGCAGACCGGGACCTGAATGAGGCAGAGAGAGCAGAGAGTTTTAGGGTTTTTGCTTTCTCTCTATTCCCAAAGCATGTGACAGTCTTTCGTATCTACCTCAGCAGTGTGAGGGAACTTTGAAGAAAATGAGGAGAGAAGTCACTTCTAGATCAAGTTCCTGGGTATGCTTTTTCTGTTGTTCTTACCGTCGTATCTCAGAGTAACTTTTAGGGAAAGGTGAAGGTTTACCTTTCTGAATGTGAGTATTTGGCTGGTGCATTGCTGCTGAGGGAGCTAACATGAGTATCAGACTCAAAGTCCTGGGAGCTCTGTCCAAGTTCAAAGGCGAGCTTCATGTTGCAGAAGGCCTCAGAGTTTTTTCAGGGGATCCTGGTCATATTCACTTCTCTGGGCTGGAGGTTAGAGGACAGACTGTGGTCTGGAAATAGTATAGACCCGCTCTGGATCTGGGCTGGGACCTGTTGTAGAATCGAATTCTAGTCATCCGCAGGGATTGTTTGTCGGCATAGGTAATGGAAAGGATAGAATAGAACTTATTAAGTCATACTGAAATCCCGTGTGAACATTTGTATTTAAAGTTTTAACTGGTAAAATAAGAAACGAAGGATTAACATGTCTTTTCAGGATTTTTCAGTGACAGTTTGACTGTCATGTACATGGAGATAAATATTAGGTTAAGTACAGAACTGTTAGATGTTTCAAAACTGTTTACAGGAGTGATAAATGTTAAGAGTCCAGATTGTTTCCAAATTTGTACTTGTGGCGCCTCTTACCTCCTTGCTGCGTTATGTGGAAAGTAAATGAGATATGGCACATAAACCAAGAACTTAAGGATAAACAAAAGTCTTTTTTTTTAAAAAGATTTTATTTATTTGACAGAGAGAGAGAGACACAGTGAGAGAGGGAACACAAGCAGGGGGAGTGGGAGAGGGAGAAGCAGACTCTCTGCTGAGCAGAGAGCCTGATGTGGGGCTCGATCCCAGAACCCTGGGATCGTGACCTGAGCCTAAGGCAGACGCTTAACGACTGAGCCACCCAGGCACCCCTAGGATAAACAAAAATCTTAAGGACAGATTAGAACCCTAAGTTTGACTTTATAATTTAGGCTCCTGACCTCCTCGGCTTCCTGTACTCTCCACCTCACCCCAGGCCCTTCAACTTCCACAAATGTCATGTTGTCATCATACAAAATCTTTGGGATCATGGGTTCTTTCTCTGTCCGAGTCTAGAGTGGAAGAGATAACCCTGGGACAGTAAGACCTGTTGCTCCGTGAACATATTTTTGTTCTCTTAAGTTTATTCTTGTCTTCTTGTAGTTAACAGCATTTCTGTGTATTTCTTTATGCTGGTTTGGACTTCCCTTGGCAAAGGTGTGCTGTTGTGGGGGTGAGGAAGCTGGTCAGGATTTACTCGCCATGAGTAGAGTTGATTCCTTTGGCACCTCCCATGAGGTTCTACTCCAGAATTTCTTTTTTGGTGCATTTTTTTTCCCTCAGGATGGAGTGTCTAAATCTGTGCACTAGGGGATGTGGTGGAGACTCCTTCATTGTTGCACTAGGACCTCTCCTCTCATGGTCCTGCTGTGGTGGTGGGGGTCTCTCATCCATGCCTTTCATGAAGCTATTTAGTGTGGAGTGGTAGGGACACGCGAGGGTCCTTCTGCTGCTTCCACCATCTTTTGGAAAGCTGTTTGGCACCTATTCTGGATAATTATTCAGCCCCAGAAGGGGCACTTTGGGGAGATGTGGTGATATGGCCTCCAGTGAGGGGTGTTGGGGGGATGGGGGGATAGCTCACCATGCTGTGCAGTGTATTTGGGAGATCTGAGGAGGAGGCCCATCATCAGCATCCCTGAATTTTTTCCAGTTGCAGCTTGAAGGTGGGCACGGGAAATCAACAAACAAGGTAATGTCTGTTCACACCAAGGACAGATGGACAGAGATGGCTTACTTTGCAGGGAGGAGAAGCAATATGGTTGACTGACTTCACACAGGCACAAAGTAAAATGAAGAACTGAGTCAAGAACTAGACCCTGTTTTTTTTTTCACGAATTGCCAGATGTTTCCCATTACATTTCCCAGATCCCCTTGCTAGGTACAACAAGAAAATATATATACATCGTTGTTCATTATTTATTTACTAAGCTTCATATTTGTGGTATGTGCAGGAGACTTTAACATGAGAGTTGGCACTTGATGGAGTAAAGCTTGTAAGTCTCATGGATTGAGATTTCAAATTGGCTAGCATTAATATTAACATTTTTCTTGTATGTGTTCAATAGCTTCCAGTTCAATTTCTTTTGAATTTCAGTGAGCACGTGGTTTCTAATATAGGAGCTATGCAGTGCGGAAAAGGCAAGGCTTTCCTTGATGGACAGGTCGGGAGACCTCAAGTACAGTAGAAGAATTGTTTGTATCACCTGAAGCCCGCAGAAGCTGAAGCCCGCACTTAGGGTCTAGGGCAGCTTTCTGTATTCTGTAGAAAATGTGAGAAATAAGTAAATGAAAATGAGCTGAAAACCATGTTAATCTCCTGTCCTGACAAAATCATAGGTTTGACCATAATTTAGTCTCATGACCTCTGCTAACTCTTGTCAATGGAGTAGTAGTCTTTTCTCTTTGCTCCCTAAGCATTTTTGGCCATCTCTGTAATATCACTTACCACACGTTAGGGCAACTTATCCATCTGTGTGTTGTTCTCCCCACTACATTTTTAGGGCCTGGGTCTTAGCCAGCACTTAACACAGAGCCAGGCCTCAGGAAGTGCTCGATAAATGTTTGGTGAGTGAAGTTGCGTTAGCAGCCGCCCACACATAAATAAATCCTCTTTCCTCTCTTGGTTTTCTATTCTTCAGGCCTCCTGCTGTCCTCCAGCCTGCTCGCTCTACAAGTGCCTGTTGTTTTAATTACTCCACCAAAATAACTGCAATCATCACATTCCTTTCTGATCTTTACCTGTTGTTTCCGTTCCCATTGACATGCCAAAATTAGAGCTGGAGAGGACTTCTGAGTTTCTGGATAGTTCTCCTTTTACTTAATCATTGCTTGGAATCTTCTCCTTTGGACTTTAAATGTTTATCAGTACCATATCCACGTTTTACTTTCTGTTCAGTCAGAACCAAGCATAGCGTGTGACAAAACTGTATCTTCACGATCCCCTGGGAAGGAATATGTGGATTTTGACACGTTATAGATGCTACAGTGCACAGACGATAAGTAGCTACTCTAGGTTCTGAAGTCAATTAATAGCAAAGCCAACAAAACCAGTAGACTTTCCAGTTCTCAGGTTAGTATGTTATCTGGGGCCCTAAAGATCTCCCTAATTATCTTTAGAAAACTCTTCTGAAGGAAGGAAGGGAGGAGGAAGAAAGGGGGGAAGGAAGGAAGGGAAGAACAGAAGGAACAAGATCTGTATTCAGTACCTTGGTTTTCCAAAGTAATATCAATTTCATCCCCTGGTAGAATATCTACCAAAGCTGAGGTTTGTGCAGAGGGAAAGATCTTACTATGGTGCTCCTTGAGACTGGCAAATCTGGATGCTTCGTTTTTGCAGAGATCTGGAATTTTTGCTTCTGGAATTGTATCCTTTATATCATCATGTTTTATGTCCTATTCTTCCTCTATAAACACTAAATAATTGTGAAATTATTAAAATAGTACAATGTTATATTTTATATTTTGTAGCTGAGTTAGGGAAAAAAAAAGCTGCTAGTTGACTTCTAGCTTCTTACTTTTTCATTCTTAAAAGAAGGTACAGCTATAATCCTTATTTTGATGCTCCTAGCTGGATGAAATATTTGAATAGTCAACTTCACATTTGAGGAATTTTTTTTTCAAAAGCAAATTTATTCACTGGGCTCTCCATAGGCAGTCAAATTACACATTATAACAAAATAGTTTTCCCTACATTTTGGGGGGAAAAAAGTGTCAGTGTTGACTGCATAGATCTTTAACCATCAGATCATCTGGGAATTCACAGTGTCACATGCCTTTCAGCAAGGCGTTCAAACAGTCTCTCAGGATTTCAAACACTCCTGGTTATGAAAACACATTTTCATCTTTATTTTTCCAAGCTGTCTCCTTACATATAGCACTTCAGAAAACTCACCATTACTGGTTTTACTGCCTGATTGCTTAAGAGTTAATTGGTTCAGCACCTGGGCAGGAAGCTATTTTGGCAGAAACTCTGTTTTCTTCAAGTTCTAGCCATAAAATTCTGGATAGCGAATTGTAATCAGGCCCTCCTTTTTACTACAGAGCACAGAAGAATACTAATGTGTTAGGTGACGGGATTGCGGAGCCCACATTTGGAATATGGACATAGTTTCTTGGTAATAATGACCTTAAAGGAGCACCTCTCTTACTGGCTTTGGGGTCTACATTTTTTTATACTCATTTAAAACAGATCAGTTAATCTCCTATACTTTCTTCTTACTACAAATTCCCCCAAATGAATTATTTCATGCCCTTAGATAAGACAGGAGCTTGATGCTTTGGCCTTTGTCTCTGATTCTCCTGGGTTGTTAAAGTGGAAAGGGGAGGGTGAGAAGTTTGGCTAGTGTATTTTAAATAAGACCACTCCTGACAAGTTTCCTATCTGTGTTTCTCAGCATCTTAAGTGTTGTTGTCACATCTTTTATATAATCTCTGTATTGATTTATAACAGTGAAAATTTGTAAGAGGGTAGTGTTCACAGCATACTTCTCCGTACCCCCAATCTGACAAAGATAAATTGAATTGCTATCCCAGTAGTTGGTGTGGGAAGAGCTGCAGGGGAGCAGGAAGGGGGCAGGGGAGGCATGGAGATTTAGTAAGTGCCATTGAGATCCTCATTATGTTTTTCTATCAATTGCGATCCTCATTATGGTTTTCTAGAAATATAGCAAAGAATGGAATTCCTTTTAAATTACTTTTGGCTATTGCAGTGTGTTTCTTGAACGCATTACAGCTCCAAGACTGAACCATGTGGGGCCAGGTTCCCTTAGGGTTACATGTCTGTCCTAACAAAAGACAACTTCCTACATGTACTTAGCCTTCCCATAATTCTTGGTCCACCTGAGCCCTTCTACTCTTGTTCTATAAAAAGAACAGAGCACTGGCAGGTTGCACATAAGGATTCTGCAGAGTTCTGTGTGTTTATCTTCATTCCAACAGGAGCACTTGTTTTCCCAGCTTATGTAAAAGAATATTACTCTTGCTTCTGTCTAATCTCATTGCCCTGTTGCTGTCCCTTCCCTTTCATGGGTGAGCGTGATTTTTTTAAAATTTATTTTATCTTTTTATTAACATATAATGTATTATTTGTTTCAGGCATGCAGGTCTGTGATTCATCAGTCTTACACAATTCACAGCACTCCCCATAGCACATACCCTCCCCAGTGTCCATAACCCAGCCACCCTATCCCTCCCACCCTCCTCCCCTCCAGCAACCCTCAGTTTGTTTCTTGAGATTAAGAGTCTCTTACGGTTTGTCTCCCTCTCTGGCTTCCTCTTGTTTCATTTTTCCCTTCCTTCCCCTATGATCCTCTGTCTCGTTTCTCAAATTCCTCATAGTGTATCAGTGACATCATATGATAATTGTCTTTCTCTGATTGACTTATTTTGCTTAGCGTAATATCTTCTAGTTCCAGCCACATCGTTGCAAATGACAAGATTTCATTTTTTGATGGCTGCGTAGTATTCCATTGTGTGTGTGTATGTGTGTGTGTGTGTGTGTGTGTGTATATATACACATCACATCTTCTTTATCCATTCATCTGTTGATGGACATCTAGGCTCTTTCTATAGTTTGGCTCTTGTGAACATTGCTGCTATAAACATTGGGGTGCACGTGCCCCTTCGGATCACTACATTTGTATCTTTGGGGTAAATACCCAGTAGTGGGTGAGCATGATTCTAAATGGTTTTTGCATCTTTGCTTTTCTTTATAGTTTCACAACGTTTTGTGCTCCTAAACAATATATTGAATTTGCATGTTTGGGAACTTTCTATAGGCGAATCATGTGCTATACGTCCTTCTGAGACTCATTTTTTTCTACTTAACATTATGTTTCTGTGATTTATATATGCTGTTGCTTGTAGTTGAAATTCAGTCACCTTCACTAACGTGTACTTCTCAGTTATGAATATATCACAGTTTATTTATCATTTCTTCTGTTTGTGAGTGCTGAGAAAGGGGGCATGGGAAGTGAATATTCTGACACTTTGCCTGACTAAAAGTATCTATTTACCCTTACCTGATTGGTATTTGGACATAGAGTTTTTGTTTGGAAATAATTTTTTCCTCGCAAGTTCGAAGGCTTTGCCCTATTGTCTTCAGCCTCTAGTGATGCTACTGAGAATTCAGATCCTATTTGGTTCATCACCTTTTGTAGAAAACCTATTTTAACTGTTTAGAAGCTTGAAGGAATTCCCTTTGATCACAGTTCTGAAATTTCATAATGGTGTTTGGGTGCCTTTATTTTCATCCACTCTGATGGGCATATGCTGGGATCTTGACATTTGGAAATTCTGTCTTTCAGTCCTAGGAAACTTCCTTGAAAGACATCTTCAATGATTCCTTTATTTCTGTTTTCTCCTTCTCAAACTTTTCCTTGGATATAGGATTTCCTGGGGTCGTCTTCAAATTGTTTTATCTTTTCTTCACTATGTTCCATCTTTTAATATTTTTGATATAGTTTCTGTGAAATTTTTTCTCAAATTTTCCTACTGAGGCTTTTACTGAGTTTGTCATTTGTACTGCTGTGTTGTTGCTTTCCAAGAGTCCTGTCTTATATTCTGAATGTTTCTTTTTAAAATTTAAAAAGTAGTTTCCCGTTCTTGTTTCATAGTTGTAATATCTCTTGTCTTTTTTGGGTGATAGTTATAACATATTTTTTCTTCTCTCTATGTAGTCTTTATTTTCTACTAGTTGCTTTTGTCCTGTTGGTTTGGGGCCCTTACTTTAAAGCTGGAGACTTCCCCTAGATGTTGGTTGATCTGTATCTGCCTAGTCATGCATGAGAGCAGGGCCCTGAAAGGCCAGTTGTGCTCATGGGTGGGTCTCCCGGACAGGCTTCACTGCAAGATGACTGTCTGTGTTGTTTCCTTGGGGAACCCTGATGCTTGCATTGTTAGGTTTTTTTCCTTTGAGATGATTAGATTCCCCAGAGAAGACTTAAGTCTAGAACCTATATACCTGATTACCAGCATCCTGGGAGGCAGCTGGACAAAGACAGTGGAGAGTTTCAGCATTCAGTATGTAAAGTTTTATTTAATCTCTTTGTTTTCATTCAGTATTATCGTCTCTTAATTATGCCTAGTGTTCCTGATTCCAGAAATTTTTTTTACCTTCTACAAATAATATTCTAGTCTACTGTTGACATGAGGGAAGAGATGGGAGTGAATATTTTTTGAATAGACATTCAGTCAACCCTCCAGTTTTTGTCTCCTAATCCCCATGTCACTTTCCAGAAGTACTTGGTATCCTCAATTCTTGAGATTTTTGGGTGTCCTACACTGTAAATTGGATTGAGTTATGGATTTCTCATCTGGCTTAGACCTTTCCTGGGCCAATCATGTATCATGATCTGCTTTCTAACTTACAGGTTTTCCTCAGTCTTATCTGTCATCTCCTTTTCTTCTTTCCCCCTCCTCCTTCTTCCTTTCTCTTCTTCTTCTGCCTCTTCCTCCTCCTTCTTCTAGATTTAATGACAAAAGAATCATTAAAGAAAAGATTTCTAGGAGAGGGAGTTGGTATTTGTTTACACTAGACTTAAGAACATATAGTCTCATACTGCTTTGGAATTCTGGATTTACAAGGTCATAATTAATATAGTAGTGGTGATTTTCCTTCTTTACCTTTTTTTTTTTTTTTACTGAAAAGTAGGTAAAAAAAACTCTGTTTCCAATAAAGAGTAAAACGACGAATAAAACCATAACTCTATATAAACAAAAGAATGGTTGCTGCTAAATCAAGAACCACAGAGCATATCCTTTCAATAAATTAAATGGTCAAGAACAACATTTTTTAAAAAGTTGCATGAGTTTCACTTAATCTATTTTCCTTAATAATTCACTTCTACTTAACACTAGCTGGGACATGGAAATTCTGTTGGAGCTATTTCTTTTACTTTTGATGATACTGATTAGAAAAGGCAAAAAGGAGGGGGAGGAATAGATATTCCTATAGGTAACTTAAATCCTATAAATAGGCAATACCTAAAATTTATTTTTCTGTGCAATGCTTTTCAACATGGATAGTAAAACAAATGAAAAAAAGATTCTGTCTTAGACATCTAGCATAAAGAACAGTATTCATTTTTCAGTTTTCAAATTTTAGAGTGGAATTTTAAAAGAGGAAAATGTCCCAAGAGTCACAGGAACAAAACCTGCAGAATTTCAATTGAGGGGCGAGGTGGGGGTAGAAGGAGAGTAAACTCTGTAGTTGAAAGCAGTTCTGGATAAAAGAATAAGAAAATTCTCTAGGGATCAAATCAGCTGTGGGCCAAATTTTAATCTCTATTCTTTTCCAAGTTGAGAAGTTCCCTGTTGCACATGTGCCTTGAATGTTAGAATTGAAACCCTTTCTTTGCCTGCCAAATCGCTGCGTGCCTGATTTTAATGATCAAGCTATAGGGAAGCTCCAGTTATGATGGTTTTAAAAGAAAAGATGGAAAACCAGTAAAGAGATTTGCTAAGCAAAGAGGGAGTCAGGAAGGGAAAGTTATTTTAACCTAACAGTCTATAGAAAATAAACCATATACCTTGGTTTTTGGCTAGTTTACAGCCAGCAAAAGGATCTGGAATATTGTTGAGACGATGGAAGGTGATGTTTTGGGACAGCTCTGAAATGAGAGAGGTACTAAAGGAGGCTGGGGTCTTTCTCTTGATCTGTTTTTCTCTGCTTCCTGCCAGCGGTGGAGATGTGGCTTTCACATCTAGTTCACTGAGGTGCCTGTGCCACCCGGGTAAACCAGGTGAGCAAACCACCTCTTAGGTACCCCGGGCTGTCCAGACATGGCCCAAGAATGGGAAGAGCCCGGCAATTCAGAATTTGGTACCTCAAATGAGAAGTGGGGTTCAGAATCTCTTGAACTGGTGCCTTGTACTGTCAACTGACTGTAACTTCCCATGTGTTTTAGCCTTGCTTCCCTATCAAGATTACCAGGAGCTTGAGGCACAAGTCACAGGCATCATTCATTCACGCAGCAATTGTTTATTGCGTATCTAGGATACTGTAATCATTTTGTGAGTGTGGAAGGATTTAAAGGTGACTAGCAAGCTCAAGGAGCTTGGATGCTATTTTTTAGTGTTTTATCATTTGTAAATGAATTTTCTTATACATAAGAGTTAACTGATTTAATTTTGAATAATAATTATGATAGACAGTTGATCTTTATTATTTGTAGATTCCATATTTGTTAATTTGCCTACATACTAAAATTTATTTGTAAACCCCAAATCAATAGTCATAGTGCTTTTGTGGACACTCATGGACATGTGGGTGCTCAGAGCAGTGAAAAATCTGAGTTGCCCATCAAGTTCATTCCCAGTTGAGTCAAACAGGGCAACTTTTTGCCTTCTTCTTTAGCTCTCATATGGTCAATGAATGTCCTTTCTGAGGTCTATTTAACAATGTGGGGTTTTTTTGTTTTTTTTTGTGTTGTTGTTGTTGTTGTTGTTTTTGCCTAATGATGGTGATTTCTTTTCTTAAAATGGCTCCCAAGTGTTGTGCGGAAGTACTGCCTAGGGTTCCTAAGTGCAAGAAGGCTATGATGTGCCTTACAGAGAAAATATGTATGTTAGATAAGCTTCATTCAAGCATGAGTTGTAACACTGTTAATGAATCAGCAATATATATTAAATAAGATGTTTTTAAGCAGCAACACACATAAACCAAGGTATGTACTGATGAGTTGACGAAAATGTGACCAGGGACTTTCTGAGACCTAACCCTGTATTTCCCCTAGGAACAATAAGTTGGTATTTGCTAAATTCAGTGTTCTGGGTGACTTTGTACAACACAATTACCATGAATAACAAGAATTAACTCTACATATTACACCTATTCTCATCTTACAGATGGGGCAATTGAGGCTCAAAGAAGAAATAACATATTTAAGAATGTCACTTTTAGAGTGGAGCTGAGGTACTAACCATATCATCAGATTCTAAATATAATTTCTTTACATTCACCAAATGCATTGCCCAAGGTAAACCTTCCAATATTAGTGGAATAAAACACGTGAATACCTCTTGGGCTGGTTACTCTGGCAAGTGATATCTTTTGATTTTGGTTCAGTGCTGCCAGGAATGTAAAGTGTATTTGCAAAAATTGTATTTTTAGAGATGTGTCGTGCGGATGGAGAGGCAAGAGGGGGCAAGATACCCAGTTGTCCTGTTGAGCTATTTTGATACTGATATGTTGCCCTACACAGAATCTAGTCAGCTCCCTGTCTACAGCCCCTCAGCTCCTCTGCATTAGCAGCATAAAGCAACAGGTGTAGCTACAGCTCATGGAGAGTCAAGAGCTTGGGATTGGCCATGGAGTTTCAGAGGTCGATAGTCATGGGGGCGTGTGGAGGCACGCAGGGACACTCAGGAAGCCATCAGTCTGGTCACTCCCTCTTATTCTGGGCAGCACAGATTCATGGTTAGGAACACAAAGTCTGGTATCAGATTGTTTGAGACTGGAATTCTAACTCATTTTACTAATTGTGTGACTACTTTACCAAATCTCTTACTTTTAATTGCTTGCTCTCAGAATTTCAGTCTTGTGGGATTAATCTGTGTCCATGTAAAGTCCATAAGACTTTAGCACAGTGCCTGGAGCATGGGAAGCACTCAATAAATGTTAGTTATTGTTTCCTCCAGCTAAAACTGAAGAGCTTGAAAACACATATCTTGATAGTTGCAAAAATTGTAGAAGATAGTGATGATTTTACTGACAAGCCTTAGAAATGAGATAGTCTTGATACTATATATAGAAAACCCTAAAGACTCCACCAAAAGATACTACAACTGATAAATGAATTTAGTAAGGTCTCAGGATACAAAATCGATGTACAGAAATCCATTGTATATCTATAGACCAATAATGAAGTAGCAGAAAGTGAAATTAAGAAAACAGTCCCATTTATAATTACACAAAAAAGAATAAAATCACTAAGAATAAACTTAACCAAGGAGGTGAAAGACCTATACTCTGAAAGAGAGAAATTGAAGACTACACGAACAAATGGAAAGATATTCCATGCTTATGGATTGGAAGAAGAAATACTGTTAAAATGTCCATAGTACTGAAAGCAATCTACAAATTTAGTGCAATCTCTATCAAAATACCAATAACATTTTTCACAGAACTAGAACAAAATAATCCTAAACTTTGTATGGAATCACAAAAAACCCCAAAGAGCCAAAACAATCTTGAAAAAGAAAAACAAAACCGGAAGTACCACAATTCCAGATTTCAAGTTATACTACAAAGTGGTAGTAATCAAAACAGTATGATACTGGCACAAAAATAGACACAGAGATCAATGGAACAGGATAGAAAGCCCAGAAACAAACCCATGATTATATGGTCAATTAATTTTTCACAGAAGAGGCAAGAATATGCAATAGGAAAAAGACCATCTCTTCGAGAAATGGCATTAGGAAAATGAAACAGCTATACATAAAAGAATGAAACTGAACCACTTTCTTACACCATACACAAAAATAAACTCGAAATGGAATAAGGACCTAAATATGAGACCTGAAGCCATAAAAATCCTAGAAGAGAGCACAGGAGGTAATTTCTCTGACATTGGCCATAACAACATTTTTGTAGATATGCCTCTTGAGGCAAGGGAAACAAAAGCAAAAATAAACTATTAGAACTACCTCAAAATTAAAAGCTTCTGCACAGTGAAGAAAGCACTCAACCGAACTAAAAGACAACCTACTGAATGGGAGAAGATGGTTGCAAATGACATATCCAATGAAAGGTTGGTAGCCAAAATATAGAAGGAATTTATACAACTCAACACCCAAAAAACAAATAATCCAATTTAAAAAAATGAGCAGAAGATGTGAACAGACATTTCTCCAAAGAAGACATACAGATGGCTAGCAGATACATGAAAAGATGCTCAACATCGCTCATCATCAGAAAAATGCAGATCAAAACTGCAATGAGAGCACCTCAGATCTGTCAGAATGACTTAAATCAACCATACAAGAAATAACAGGTGTTGGTGAGGATGTGGAGAAAAAGGAATCCTCATGCATTGTTGGTGGGAATGCAAACTGGTGTAGCCACTGTGAAACACAGTATGGAGGTTCCTTTAAAAATTAAAAATAGGGGTGCTTGGGTGGCTCAGTTGGTTAAGAGGCTGCCTTTGGCTCAGGTCATGATCTCAGGGTCATGGGATTGAGCCTGCGTGGGGTTCCTTGCTCAGTGGGAAGTCTGCTTCTCCCTCTCCCTCTGCTGCTTCCTCTGCTTGAGCTCTCTCTCTCTCTCAATCTGTCAAATAAATAAATAAATAAATAAATAAATAAAATCTTTTTAAAAAATTAAAAGTAGAATTACTATATGATCTAGTAATCGCACTACTAGGTATTTACCCAAAGAACATGAAAACTCTAATTGGAGCCCCTGTGTTTGTTGCAGCATTATTTACAGTAGCCAAATTATGGAAGCAGCCCAAGTATTCACTGATAGATGAATGGATAAAGAAAATGTGGATGGATTATTATCCAGCTATAAAAAGGAATGAAGTTTTGCCATTTCTGGAAACATGGATGGAGCTAGAGAATATAATGCTAAGTGAAATACATCAGTCAGAGAAAGACAAATACCATATGATTTCACTCATATGTGGAATTTAAGGAACAAAACAAATGAACAAAGGAAAAAAAAGAGACAAACCAAGACACAGACTAACTCCAGAGAACAAACTGATGGTTACCACAGCGGAGGGGAGTGGAGGGGATGGGCGAAACAGATGATGGGAATTAAAGAGCACACTTACCACGATGAGCACTGAGTAATATATAGAATTGTTGATTCACTATATTGTACACCTGAAACTAATATAACACTGTATGTTAACTATGTTGGAATTAAAATTTAAAAATTAATAAAAAATAAAAAGAAATGAGATGGCCTTTTGTCATTCTGGGATGGTTTAAGGTGTCGTTGGACTTGATATTGGCCAGGAAGGTGGAGGAGCTTTATAAGACCTTTGTGGTTCCTATTAGTTTACTAAGTCAATGACTTCTACTTCTGTCTTAATACACCCATCCCTCTCTTATTCACTGGTTACTTTTAATGGAAGAAAAGTGCTAGAACTTGAAGGAAGTGGACAGTTTCTCATTTTAACTCATTTTTCCCC
>CM052886.1:65776508-65867246 GCA_028534135.1 Potos flavus
ACTCCAGGGCACTGATATCTGTTTCATGTATGTATTTCTGCAAAATAAATTACCACAAAAGTTATTGGCTTAAAAGAACCACAGTCCCTCCATTAGCTCTACAGTTTCTGTAGATCAGGAATCTGGGAAGGGCTCAGATGTCCCGTCCTGATTCAGAGTCTTATGTAGTTGAAATCAAATCATGCTGGAGCCAGGACCACAGTTGGCCTTTTCAGCAGGTTGTTGTGAGGATTAAAAGAGATATTTGTAAAGTGTCTAGTGCTGTGCTTGTCATGCCATCAGTGTTCAAAATAGATTAGGTCTTGTATATTTTTGTGACCTTCATGAAGCCTAGCTAAATGTTCTGCATTAAATGGATTCTTTGTAACACTGACTTAACAGATAAAATAAGATAATGAAGTTTTAGGAATAATTTATTCCTCATCTCATTGGAATTTCCAAGAATATTTTGGATGGAATTTATTGATTAGGTGTAAGAAAAAATTAACTAAAGACAGCACTGAATGTCATAGGTGGAGATGAGGACATTGCATTTTTGTCAGTTAGGCCTATTTTCTACTCTATAAGCCTAACCACTACTTCTTCTTCTTTTTTTTTTTAAGACTTTATTTATTTGAGAGAGAGAGAGAGAGCACGAGCAGGGGGAGGGGCAGAGGGAGAGGGAGAAGCAGACACCCTGTTGAGCAGGGAGCCCGTATTGGAGCTCCATCCCATGACCCTGAGATCATGACCTGAGCTGAAGGCAGCCCCCAACCGACCGAGCCACCCAGGTGTCCCTAACCACAACTTCTAACAAAGTTTAACTTGCACCTGTGTTTTCCCAGAAAGCTCATGTTGTGTCGGAATTGAGTCACCCCACAGAGTAGAGCTTCCAATTCTCATTATTTTCAGTTCTGTTTCCATTCAGCCAAACAGTGGGTCCTCATCTGGCCAAGAGAAGGTAGAACTTTCCGTGGATTTCCATGACTGATCTTTGTTGTGTTTGGAGAAGTTATTTTTTTATTGTCTTAGAACAGTGGCCTTCTATTGGATCTACCCAGAGAGCACTGCCAGATCAAATTGCAAATTTTTAGGACTCTTGGGAGGAGCTAAGGATTTGGGAGGCTGAGGAAAGACATCCCCTGAGTGGGCCCCATCATACTTGATGGTTCCTCCTCAGCCCTGCCCTTGGCTGATTTTATTTTTGAGGTGCTGGTAGAGAGAGAGGACAAAGATACAAGATCTGTAATTGAAAAGTATAACAATGGAATTGAACTAGTTTTTACTTTTGGCATATGTTGAAAGGAAGAGAAAGGACACAAACCCTCTTAAAAATGCCATGCATCTTAAAACCTGACATCTGACTAATGTATGGATTGCCACCATTGGGGATCAACCCAGAATGACACCTTGAAAACATTTTGGGGTTAAGAAACTTCCAAAAACATTTCTAAAAGTCATTCTCTTTGCACCGCATAGAATCGTTTCAGAAAAGAAAATCTGCTCAAGGCACGTTTTTAAATTTTGTTTTGGTTTGGATTGGTTTTTGGTCTGGGAATATTTTACTTATATAGACCCCCCTACCCTTGATCTTTTGAAATTAGTCTTTGACTATGAAAGCAGTTATAGGTCCAGGGAGACAGTTCCCTTTCTGCCTGGATTTGCAGTTTGTGTGTTAATATGTTGCTCCATTGAAAAGGCATAGGAGAATATCAGGGATGCTGATATTCTCTGCTGATAAACTGCTCATGAATGGTTTCCTGTCAGTGGAGAATAAATAGACTTCCAGAGAGAGGGACTATTGGAGAAGTTCCAGTATTCATCATATTGATTTCTTTTTTTTTTTTAAAAGATTTTATTTATTTATTTGACACAGAGATAGAGATTACAAGTAGTCAGAGAGGCAGGCAGAGAGAGAGAGAGAGGGGAAGCAGGCTCCCCGCCAAGCAGAGAGCCCGATGTGGGGCTCGATCCCAGGACCCTGAGATCATGACCTGAGCCGAAGGCAGAGGCTTTAACCCGCTGAGCCACCCAGGCGCCCCTCATCATATTGATTTCTGTTCAGAAAACCAAGTCATTCTTCTGGAATTCTGCTGTCCTCTTAATTTTCATTATATCAAGTGGACATTTCTATAAGGAATGAAATGAACTGAAAAAAAAAATGTGTGTCATTTCAGAAATAAAATCAGGTTTTGATCTGGATGTCAAAGGAGTAACGAGGACTTGCCTTTCATAAAAAGCCACCCCTCCTTCCCTTATTAATCCACTTTAGGAAATGCTAGCCTGGAAAGGGATTGGCAGTGTGAAAAGAACTCGAGCAGTGGTGAAAAGTTGTAGTCTCTAAGATTTAAAAAAATGAAAAAAAGAAGTTAATGCTCTGCTCTTAGGAAATGTAAGAATTTACTTATTACTGCTGTCAGCATTTAGAATTTGTTTCTATTAGTAAGGTTTAGAAAGATTTGTTAAGATATATGGAGATATTATTCTAGCTGATAAATTTGGAATCCTCAAATTCAGGGAATTCAGAATTCGCATCTGGTTTCAAAATGACTTCTTTAAAATAATATTTCATGTGTAATTTGATGTGAAGTTAACTGGATTATGAGATTGTTTCCTTTTTTGTGTCAGCTGGACTCTTCTCATTAATGGCTTTCTCCTCTGGTTCTAATGTTAAGTGGATTTGAGCCTTTAACAGAGCCCTGTGTTTTAGGGGGCAGACTTCTGTTTTGTATTCTCAGGTTACCCATTCAAGGCTTCAAAGGCAGGCAATTTCCAAGAATATGTGGGGTAACTTCAAATCAGTTCCAAGAATCATGGAACGTTCTAGAACTTCAATTCTCAATTATGAATCTGGAAAATAAATGCCTATAAATATATGTGTATCTGAGTGTGGGCCTGCTATATTCCCTGAATAGATCACAGGGTAAAACACGAGGAAGGGATTTCTACTTCAGAGAGAACTTTTGAAAACTTATGGGGGAAAAAAGTTAAGTCCGTAATGCTGCTTATGGTGATCTGGGCCCCACATGGATTGTGGGAAGGCTTGGACTTTGGTCTCAGGCTTTCCTTTTAAATGTGCCAAGGTGTTCCATTTTTATGGCTTAAATCATGTCCTATCATGTATAATTTCTTACTTTTTAGACGTCTTTTGGCAAGAACATAGTTTAAGAGCCACTGATTTGTAGGTGCAAGCTTAGTAGTTTTATAGGCTTTCTTTTGGGGGGGCGGTTATAATCTATGAAAAAGGTGTATTTTTTTTGTAAGAAATTTTTTTTTTCTGTTTTGATCTCCTGAGCCCCTTCTCCATGATTCAGTGGCAAACTATAGTGAGAACATTAACCACAAATAGGCATACATTTTTTCTGTGATACAAATGTCAGAATAGTTAGCCAAATGATGCTAACTTGCAGCACAGAGCATAGTGCAAACTTCTAGGCTGTTTGCAGGGTGTGAGGGGGTAATTCTGGCTTATGCAGAACTCATACAGAATCATAATCTAGGTGACATCTGTGCTAATACTCATTTTTAAAGTTTTAGGTTAAAATTAGAAAACTACAAAGTCATGTTAGAACCATTCAAGGTTGTTCTTCAAAGGTGATGGAGAAGGTTGAAATTGGAAATTGTCAAATAGTTGACAGTTTCAGCCCAGGACCTTCAAGCTGTGCCCCCCGGGAAGTACCTGCACAGAGCATCCCATCTTCTAGTGAGACATGTTTCCTTTCCTTGTTGGCATTCTCTTTGGAGCCAGCCCCACAGCTCCGTAGCCCTACCTATCAGTGACAATGCAGTTTTTCTTATTAATTTGAAGGTTATAGGGAAATAGGAAGCGATTTCTGAGGTGGAACAAGGCCGTTCATGTGTGTGTATGTTTGTGTGTATAGGCAAAGCTCTGAACAGTATCTAATGAGTATTTGATGTAAAGACAGTAGTCCTTCAGCACAATTATTGCCTAAGGAAATAGGCTCCTAATACTTATTACTTATATTCAGAGAATAACAATGGTTTCTCAAAGCACTGTTGGGGTATTCTGAGAATGTGTTTCCTTCTCCTTCCAAAGCTGGGGCAGAGTTAGGGTGAGTCTGGGTAAATTTGTAGACTGTTGGCTTTAAACCCATGATCACCCTTGACTTTCCACGCTCCCCTCTTCTCCACCAAATCACCTGCCTCAGGTAGGTCCTTATGAAAAGTTTCCCCCTTATCCTCAGAGATACAGAACTTTTATGGTGCTTATCTTCTTATGTTCCCTCAGAAAAACAGTTCTTCCTCACGTAGAGTAGTAGTGCTAGGAAGTAAGAAGTACTGTGCTTTCCACAGAGGTGCGTGCATTCTGTCAATCGAACACAAATAACCACCTCAATAACCCATGATTATCACTGACAGTATAGTTCACACTTAACGTGTAATCATCACAGACACTGGTTTCATAATTAGCCCCCTGACTAACCCGGGCGAGAAGTATAACAATGGAGAGGGGCGTGTTGCGTAGACCAGTTGCCAATGCTAAGGGCGAGTTGATCCACCCTTCCTTGGTCCAGAGAGGGAGGTTGTAACTCCTCCCATCCCCCACTAATAAAACATGCATCTGCAAGTATTCAGATCGATCATGACTGTGTTGGTGCCTAAAGAATAGTCATCTCTGGCTGTTCTTTGGGAGAGAACATTCCCACAGTGCAGAGTTCGTGCAGCAAATCACAGGATGCATGGCCAATTTGGAAATGTGAATAAAAGAATCCAAGCTGTAAATTCTTATTCCTTTAGAGTGATAAGTTAATTTTAAATGTGTAGACATCATCTTGGATAAAGGAGGCCAAAAGCTTTCCCAGAACCTCCTGTGGTTGAGAGTCACTTCTAATGGTAGATATATTTGGGTTGGAGTCATTTGGCCCTGGTGACCATCAGCATAGGGAGCACTGGCCTGACAAGAGGACTGTGGACAAAGGCTGTGGAAGTAAGTGGCCCGTTAAGCCTGACCCAGGTGTTCTAACTTCTGACACCATTGCTCAGGGCTTCCTGGGACTTGGAACACATTCCTGAGAGTATGAATCTAGGTTTCCCCCAGAGCTTCCCATCTCTATCTTTACCCTCTTGGGCTGCTCCTTCCTCTACGTGTAAATAACAATTTCTGCTTTTCTCTCTCTCCCTCTTATTAGCGTATACTTATTTACCTAACAACTAGTGCTGTGCTGGGTAGTAGGGACACAAAGATGACAGGGCACAGCCTCTGCCCTCAGAGAGTTCATATGAGGGACACAGACACATCAACAAGTAATGTCAACACACAATCAGAAAAGCTATAAAAGAGACAGAGACAGGCATTGAATAATGGGGAGAGACAGCAGGGACGTGCTAACTTCTCTAACTTAAGGTGGTGGTGGTAGGGTAGCTTGGTTGAAGAGTAGATGTTTGAGATGGGTGATGAAGGATGAGTAGACATATGCTAGGCAGAGAAGAAGGAAAATTAAGGTACTCATTTGGCAAATGTAGATTTTATTGTGTGTAGACAACACAAACCCATTTAAGAAGGGAGGGCATGTGGTTAGAATATTAGGTAACTGTAGCAGCAGTTTAGAGAGCCCTTGGGGGAGACTCTAAGACAAGGAGACAATGAGGAGGAAGATATGATGGTCTCATAGGCAAAAGTGAGGACCTGAAATAAGGTAAAAATTCTATGTGTATATGATAAGGTAGATGAAAGTGATTTCTGAAAGGCAGGATTGACAGGTTTTGGTCCTGGATGGGATTTGATATTCCATGGCTTTCAATTCATGTGGCTGGATAGATGTTATACTTACTCATTCACTCAACAAATACTTATAGACTACCTGACGTTTGTAACACATAAAGATAACCAAGATGAAATTACTCTCCCCGAGGTCTTAATTTTAGCTGGGCACAAGAATCATTTGGGAAATTTTAGAAATTCCAGTGCCCAGGCTGCACCTCAGGCCAATGCAATTAGATTCTCAGAGAGTGGGCTGTGTTTGTGGAGGCAGTGGGATCCAACATTCGTAGTTTTAAAAGTTCTCCAGGTTATTCCAAAGAGTAGCCAGGGCTCCAAGGAATCACAAGGCAGTCAGTCAACATAACATTGCAAAAACAGTGTGATAAGAGCTATAATAGAAATTGGGACATGGTCTTCTGGCAGTGGAGAGAAGGACCATGTAGGTCTGCCTTCCGGCTCAGGGAGGCCATCCTAGAGAAGGGGCTGCTATAGCTGAAACTGGGAGAATGAGGTATATTTTCCAGGAGTTGACCCACGGTGGACATTCTGTTCCAGGGAGCAGTCCTTGCAAAGTAATGTGCCTGGACAGAGACTAGCTGAGGAGGAACACAGTGAGGTAAGAGGAAGGATGCAATACATTCTGCTTTTGGAGGATGGTGGGGCCATGGGGCACTCAGGAAGAAAGGTCAGCATCCATCGGCTCTATGAGTCTGGAGTTCAGGAGAAGTGAGATCTGAAGGTACAGCGTTAGGAGTCTCAGGTTCAGGTTGAAGCCGTGAGGCATGTACAACGTAACTCAGGACCAGTGTGTGCAGTGTGTGCAACCTTAATGAACACTGACACTTACTCGGGGGCCAGCCTCAGAGGAAGAGCAGGGGGAAGGAGAAGGAGCAGGGAGGGCGTGCATTCATCTTTGACGATGTCTTCCAGTCTACAGCCTTGTTCATCTCCCTGGGATTACTTCCAATCTGGTTATTGTCAGATGTTAGTCATTGCATAATTCTAAGTTCTCATTATACATGTCGGTGGGGAAATTGCCAGTAAAGGCCATTCACTCGTTATTACTGTTATTTCCATTATGAAGAGAGCATCATTTGCTCAGACAAAGTCTAAACAAGACACTAGGGGTGTATACCTTCCTTGCCTTTAGGGGCTCATAAAAGTCAAACCATAAAATATAAACATGTTCCTTAACCACCAATTGAGAAAGTTTAAGCTACTCAATGAAAAAAGTACCTCTTTTCTTAAATCTTTGTCTTCATTTTCAGTCTTTATTACCATTAGTTACTGTCTTTCCTTTAGTTACTGTTTTTGGAAATTAAATTTAGAAGGGTAAGTGGAGAAGAATGGAGTTAAGGAGGAGAGAGAGATTTTTGAGTGTAGGAGGTGCTCTTCTGATTAATTGAACAGACACATATTAAACATCAACTACTTGTTCAATTGAGTATAAATTTCTTGATGGCAGGAAAGCAAATATACTCACCATTGAATCCCTAGTCCAGGTTTGAGCACATAGTTTATGCTCAATAAATGTTTGTTAAGTAAATGAACTAAAAAATGCAAGCTGGCCTGGTCTGTACTTTGACCATAGAGAGAAAGACAAATGCAACACAGAGCTTGCTTTCAAGCATTTTGTAGTCTGATGAAGTTGGGGGAATCAGAAGTCCCCATATTTTTATAATATACATTGGAGCATGACGAATTCCTTGTGGTCATTACAAGCTCAGTTATAGGGATTTAGAGATGGGAAAGTGTATATCAGAGGGGGTGGGGTTAGGGGCATAGCTCAAGAAATATATGACAGGAGGAAACACTGAAGATGATCTTAAAAGATGGATGGGACTTAGGCAAGTAGAAAGGGATCAGGAAGAAATGCCTTGAAGGGAAGCAGACTGCAACACATCCGTATAAGAGTAGATATATGAGAAACTTGGTGGCACTTAAGGCTCGATGTGTGGGTTGTATAAGGAAGACTTCACCTGCTTTCCCTGCACACATCATGATCTCTCATTGCTTGAGCAGCAGCAGCCTTGAGCTTCCTCTCTGTCCTTCACAAGCAAAGGCATGTCCCATAGAGATGAGCCACCCAACCCCGAGTGGGCAAAGAGGAGAAGAGGGAACTTGTCCCCTTTCCCTTCCCCTGCCTGTCCCATAGAGTTCTGGGGGAGACCGAGCAGGGCCTCCATCTAGGTGAGGAGGGAGAGCAGGGAGGAGAGGCTCTGTATGACGTGTAGGTATCACTGCCCTATAGTACTGTGAGCCCTGGCGTGGAGGAATTGTCTCATTTAGTTCTGCTAATGTCTCCCTCCCCCCTCCCCGCTGGAGTCTAACATATAGAAGAACTTCAATAAATATTTGATGAATGAATGTATGTGAATAAAATTCAATAAACTTTTATGTTTTACTTTTGGAGTCCACCTGTAATGAGGTTAAGGAGGGCTTCTGTTAGACAGATGCGGGGATTTATTTCTGGGAAGCAAACATGCTGCAGAGTCTGGCCAAGGTGCTTTGCGATGTTTGCGTGGCACAAAGCGCTACCAGGTATGGAACCGAGGGTGTGAGCCAGGTGGGAGTCTGTGTCTGGTGATCATTTCTATTACCCTGAAAATCATATCCGGGGATGACATTATCTCAGTCCTCCACCTAAAAGCTTTAATTACATTTTCAAAATTGTTACTGTTTACTCAACATTTCTTCAACGTTGAATGTACCTTTAAAAAATAATTTAAAGGGACACTTGGGTGGCTCAGTTGGTTAAGCAGCTGCCTTCAGCTCAGGTCATGATCCCAGGGTCCTGGGATCGAGTCCCACATCAGGCTCCTTGCTTGGCAGGGAGCCTGCTTCTCCCTCTGCCTCTGCCTGCCATTCTGCCTGTTTGTGCTCTCTCTCTCTCTGACAAATAAATAAAATCTTTAAAAAAAAAAATAAAGTTTCTATAAATATGAGGACTTAAAAATTTTTTGATCTTTTGTCAACAAGTAGCTACAACTTCTCTTATATATCTAGTATGTAAATCCAATGTAATATGTAATATTATGTAATATGTAATTATGTATTACATAATATATGATGTTATGTAATTATGTAATATTATGTACATAAATACATACGTAATATGTAATAGCACTTTAATTCTTTTTAACTTCTTGAAGGAAGAGAGTAGGAGAACTTTCATTAATGATTTTAAAGCCCATTACAAATGAGTCTACTCATTTGTAATCCATAAGGTATAAAATATGAGTGGTAAAATATATCTGCTAAGTATATTGCTACCCTAGGGATAGTCAGGCCTAGTCTGCTTAACAGGATGACAAGCAAACTGATTTTGGGGTGTGCCTTGGTGCTCTGAATACTAACAGTGAAGGTAGTAACAAATGAGTCTTCTCTTTTGTCAGAGCAGCTCCAGGCCCTTTGAGCTGAAGGGTTTCCCCACTTGGGTACAGTGTGCTCTTCAGGGCTGTGTGGACGGGAGGGGGGGTGCAGCAGTTGGGAAGGCCTGCTTCGTGGTCCTCAGCCTTGGCCTCTCTCAAACTTCCATCCCAGGCCCCTGGACAGATGGCACAGGCTGGAGGTGCAGTCTTGGGGGGCCATTTCTCCCAGCCCTGCAGTCACATTTGGCCCAAATAGGAAAATCTCCACGAGTACGAAGGCAGCTGAGACATGTCTCTTCCCTCCCACTGACACCCTCCCACCGTAAGAGAGCTGATGAATAAAAATTGGCCCCTGTTTTTGACAAGATTACTAATCCCTGCTCTGATAGAGAATTTGCTTTCCTTTCATCCTTATTCTGTGGCATAACATTACATTTATTTAAAGGCTTATAACAATTTTAAGGTTAGGTTGACCTTCCCAACCATGATAAATAATAACCCTTGTTAAAACTTCCATGATATATTTATGGTCTTCACTGCAGAGAAGATGCATTCACAACTTTAGTTGAATTCTTTGTCTATTCTGTTGGTCTTCTCGCTGGAGGTCTTTGAGCTTTTCTTTCCAAAATCACTTTAGAACCAAGGTAGAAACCCAGCTGATAGAGGAGGTCCCACATGTCATGAGGGGTAACATGAGCAGACTGGAATCCTCTGCCTCTACGATGAGACTCCTGAGGTCTGCTGATAGGATTTGCTTTGTGGCACAGGACGGTTTTCAGATCTGTGTTTCTGTTCATGCTATTCTAGCGAGGAGATTTATTTGCAAATGTTTTTATTGGATTCTCCCAAGAGCCATCTGATAAACTTAAAAGTACCAACATTTCTGTGGTTATAAGACAAGTGTCAGAATGTTTATTTGTTTACTTTCTCAGTGTTATTCCTACTCCATTTCCTAGCCCTCTTTCCCTCCTAATTCAGAAATGGAATTCAGAATCTCATAATCAAGTATTTATTATTAATAGAAAAGCAAGCATCTTGAAAATGTCTCCCAAATCTGACCAAAATCATTTAAGTAATGTGGGTGGTAGTGGACTCTAACTCACATTTCTCAATTATAAAAGCTTGCAATGCACCTTTTTCAGAAGAAGCATTTTCAATCTAATTTTACTTGGATGAGGAGATTAAGGTCTGGGGCGATCAACTGGTTTGCTGAAGGTGATTAGAGATATAGCTATTAAATTTTTTTGTCTTTCATTTTTTCCCCTAGGCTGCAAATGGGAAAGAACACGTAGGCTCTCTCATATTTCACCCATGAATTTTCTCCTCTCTTAAAATCCACAATTGTTTCTCTTCTTTCTTCCTACCACGTGCCCGTAGGGATTGTGCTGCCCTTACCTTTATTTTTTTAAATGATTCTTTTTTTTTTTTAATTTTATTTATTTATTTGACAGAGAGAGAGAGATCACAAGTAGCCAGAGAGGCAGGCAGAGAGAGAGGGAGAAGCAGGCTCCCCGCTGAGCAGAGAGCCTGATGTGGGGCTCGATCCCAGGACCCTGAGATCATGACCTGAGCCGAAGGCAGAGGCTTAACCCACTGAGCCACCCAGGTGCCCCTGCCCTTACCTTTAAATCTGAGGAACTAAGCTCCCGAGGAGCACTTCTCATCCCACTTAGAGGCCAGTGCTCCCAACCGTGTTGTTCTGCTGCTTTGTTTAGGGACAAGCAGTTGGTGTGGGCCTCGCAGGGGTATCTATTTCTTGAAATTATAACCTCCCTGTTACATCAAGGGGACTAAAAGGCATTTTCTAGAACTTTCCCAAACTGGTTATACTGGTGAGCCTTATGGTCACCAGCTCTATTCATTGCTCTCTTGGACCCTTTCTTGCGAATAAGAAAACTATTTCACTCACTTCTGTTTGTCATTTGTGACAAGAACAGACCCTTGTTGAGGAGAAACGGGACTTTCTGTTTTTAGGCTTAGGACTTGCTTACGCCTTGCCTCCTGAGTTTCCTGATAACATTTTTTACCCTCCTGGAGACTATTTCCACAGTGTCCTCTCTTTTTGTTTTGTTTCGTTTTGTTGTTTTGTGAGAAGACTGCGTGAGCATTCCTGTGACTGGTTTGCGAAGGCCACAGTGCATTTTTCAGTGATAACTCTCAGCGTCCGGTTTCCTCCCATGTGTCTAAAACAACACAGATCATCATTTTGGGGTTAGAACTTCTCTCTGGGATTGCAGCTCATTTCTGAGCCATGTAATTCATGTTCACTAAAGGAGACACTCTCTTCCCCCAGCGGGAGGCTCTGGATTGTATCTCAGGTAGGCAGCATTTGCTGATTTTAATCCTGATGTTCCTGCCGTGAGGTTTCTGAGGGCTGTCCTGGAGAGAGATGCTGAAAATCCTCTCAGGTACCCACTTTGACTTTGCTGTTGTTGCCACGAGGGGTTATCAGGGATTCTCTGTAGTAGATCCTGACTTCTGCGATCTGTAAACCCACCCAGGACCTCCACTGTCTCAAGTTCCCTCTGAGGAGTTGTCCTTTCCCCTCCCCTAGTCCGTGTGATAGAGGTGGTGCTAGCCATTGTTTCAGTCTTGAATGAAGCTCTTTGAGGAGTGTGGTTTTGGTTTTCTCTGTTATGTCAACCAATAAGCGATCTTTTCTTGCTTAAAGTGATTTGGTCACTTGCAGCCAGAACCCTGTCTGATAGACTTGGATGGTAGTCAAGAACTAAAGTGTGTATAAGTGTATGTGTGTGTGTGTGTGTGTGTGTGTGCACGTGCACGTGTGTGTTTTCTTTCTATTCTTCAGGAATAGAAAAAAGGATGAGGGACTCACCAATTCTAAAAATGCTCATCGGTAGATTAAAAAAGATTATTTAGAATGACAAAAATATGCTCAGTAAATTTTTTAAAAAGCCTTGTGAGAAAACAGAAAACAGAAAATAGAAAAGGAAAACAGGGGTTCCTGGGTGGCTCAGTTGGTTAAGCATCTGCCTTTGGCTCAGGTCATGATCCTGGGGTCCTGGGATCGAGTCCCTGCATGGGGCTCCTTACTCAGTGGGGAGTCTGCTTCTCCCTCTGCCTGCCACTCCCCCTGCTTGTGCTCTCTCTCTCTCTCTCGAATAAATGAATAAAATCTTAAAAAAAAAGAAAAAGAAACAGAAAACAAAACAAAAAGACTTGTAGGTATACAGGTCACTTACAATCACAGCAAAAGGTTAGCTTTTACATGTTTGTATCATTTAATTACTTTTACCCACTGTCTGTTCCAGGTCACACCACAGTTTGACCCTTTCCTTGTCTACTATTAAATAATTTGGTACAAAATATAGGTTTTTAAAGATTTATTTATTTTTATTTGAGAGAGAGAGGGAGGGAGAGAGAGGAGGGCAGAAAGAGAAGGAGAAGCAGACTCCCCGCTGAGTGCAAAGCCCAATGAGGGGCTTGATCCCAGGACCCGGAGGTCATGACCTGAGCCAAAGGCAGAGGCTTAATTAACTCAGCCACCCAGGCGTCCTAATGTGGTGTTTTAAATAGACTTTGTTTTGAAATGTGGTTAGTTTCTTTGACCTTGGGCAAGTTTCCTCACCTCAACATTTTAGGGGCATTGTTATGGATGTAGCATATGTGGGGTGTGTCCATTGGGGGCTGGAGAGAAGCAAGCAGTCAGAAGTAGGAGGAGCTACTAGTTATTGTCACTGTTTTCACTCTGACCGTTTGCTGGAAGCATGTGTGTCCCTCCAGGTGCTCCTGTTTTTGTGGGTCCTAGTCAGGAAGCTGTTTCTGGCCTCAGCCTCCTCCCGTCGCTGGTCTCCCCTGAGCCTGTGGAAGGTTAGCGGCCTCTCCGACTGATAGGAACTACCAGCAAGGTGGCCACACCCAGAAAGTCTCTCTCTCTCTCCTCACTAGTTATACCCGGGCTTCTGATTTTTATTATAAACAAGGAAGCACATAAAATTGAGTTAGTTAAGGCAGAGCTCAGTGATGAAACAATAGGAAGTGACAGACTTGACTCCTCTCTGTGTGAAGAGTTATGTTCATAGTCCTGCTGACCAATATTTAACAGTCTGAAATCACCCAGTGGTTAACTAATATTTTATTGTATGCTACCCCAAGGATGGCAAGTGTAAGACTTTTGTGGGGCCACGTCCCACCTCAATTGTAGTTCTGTTTCTCACTGAGCCTTCACTGGGCCTCTGAGTCCTTCTCAACTCAAAGCACCCAGCAGGCACCAGTAATGGGGTGTTGGTACCTAAGCTGAAAACATGCCGCCTTCAACCCTGGGTCTCTGCAACTTTGAGATGTTATTTATTTTTTTTTAAAGATTTTATTTATTTATTCGACAGAGAGAGAGAGAGATCACAAGTAGGCAGAGAGGCAGGCAGAGAGAGAGGGGGAAGCAGGCTCCCTGCTGAGCAGAGAGCCCGATGCGGGGCTCGATCCCAGGACCCTGAGATCATGACCTGAGCTGAAGGCAGAGGCTTTAATCCACTGAGCCACCCAGGCGCCCTGAGATGTTATTGTTGAAGTTGCCTACCAATTTTGAAGGTAATACTTGAACACTTACCTATTTTGGTGGTGATTGGGGGAGACTTCAGGACTTTGCATTTTAAGTGGGGACTTCGGGGTCGAAGATAAAGATTCTGACCAAAGGAGAACAGCCAGCATTGAGAGCAGTGGAGGTCCAGAGAAGAAGAACTGAGCACTACACTAGGGAAGGAAGGAAGTGGACATGGAGAAAGGTCTGGCGCCTCGATGTTCTCCAGAGGGCCAGAGAAAACTGTCTTAGAGTTTGGGGACAGTTTTGTGGATGTGTTGACAGCTAAGGTTAGAGTGGCATTTCCTTTTGAAAATCCCAAGTGTGTCAAAAATGAACTCTTGCCGAGTATTTCAGTTTCAGTTTAACTTCTTCCTGAATAACCAAAGTGTGCGTGTGTGCGTGTGTGCGTGTGTGTGTGTGTGTGTGTGTGTGTGATGTTTTGTTTGTTTTTGGCTACGTGGAGTCAGTTGTATCCTAAAGAGGGGAAATCTGACAAGACAGAAGTGATGCAGCAGGGAGCAGATAACCCCAACAGCAGTTTTATATTTGTGTCATGAGCAGGCAGGAGACGGAGTCTAGCGCATTAGATGGGGCAGCAAATATGGCCGAAGCGGAGCTCATGCCATCAGTGTTCTCAGACTTTGGTACCGTCTCCTGCCTGGTGACAGCCATTTGGGGTTGGGTAAAAATTCTAGCAAATAAGGATAATTGGTCACTAAGAACCATCTAGAACCTCAAAAATTCCAAATAAGTGATGTGAGGAAGCATTAGGCAGGGACAGTTTCTTAAACTTCAGCTATAAAATTACCAATTTACTAAGCAAGTACGTTAGGTGGGAATATGAAAATATTAGTTAACATTTCATCACCTGTTTTAATAAATAGATGTTTGACTTTTTAATAAATAGATGTTTGACTTTGTTATTATTATTTTCATTTTGCAGGCTCAGAGGTTTTGGGTAGCTTGCCCAAAGTCATCATCTTGTCAGTGACCAAGTTTTGATTAAAAGTGGGTCTGACTGATGCTAGAGGATAAGCTCTCAACCACTCAACTATGCCACCTTAAAAACTGATTCAACACAGTAGTTGTTAAACACACACACACACACCAAATTAGGAGAAGTTAGCTGAAATAATATGAAAACATTTTTTAAATAGAACTACCACACTTTCTAAAGTATACTCTTTTGTTGGAACATATGAATAAAAGCTAACTTTAATTAATTGTTCTTATAATCTTGTTGGTAGAACAATTGAGTTTCTCTGTTGCTAAACTATATTTGTGCCACTCAAATCATAGTGATTTCATGTAGCGGAGGATAAGTTAAATCTCTTCTGGATAACTTCATGGATGGGAATGATAATACTCAGACAAACTCACCAGGTGTTAAGTTTAGATGCTCTCGGCGAAGATGTGCTTGCCAACCGTGAAGGGTAGTTTGCTTATGAGAGGGGGGATTATGGTAACCCTCAGATTGTTTGTCACTGGTACAAAGTGTGAGAGGAAGCTGTGCGTCTTAGAGGAACTGGAAGAATTTTTTAAAAGGAGATCTGTATCCTCTATTAGGAATGTCTTTAAAAACTCTGTCTTAGTAAAGCAAAGACTTTTCTCTAGAAAAATCAGAATATGGGGATAGGAGCACATGTGTGTCCTCCATCCTTCTGTAATGAATTCAGTTTGCAGAATGTCTGTCTCTTCTGCACGTATAGGAAGCATCAGTCGCTGCGGTCAGTTACGAGGGATGGTGGGCCGGTGACAGCATGTGACACTTCTGGGTTCCGATAGTCACAGAAGACACAGGACCCAGACAGGAGTCAGAACTTGCAGCAGGCAGGTGTGAGGCTTCTCCTAAGCCTCTGGATCCAGCCTGACTTTTGTGACATAGTGGGCCAGAACTACAGACCATGGCAGCAAGGAGATTGGGGCCCAGGTATGAAGGTGTGAGACCCCCCTATAGGAGGGACCACCTTGTGTCTTCAGAAGGTTCTGGCTGGCAGCTGAGAGTCTGTGGGCAGGCACTCTGGAGTGGTGATTGCATATGCTCTCTTAACAGAAGCCACTTCCTGCCACATCTTCTCCCTACTAGAGGCAAGCCACTAGTATCATGGATTCCTTAAGAACCGTAATATTTGTTCCTCCTCTATGGTAATTCACTGAACATGGTACCCTTTTCATCGTTTGCTCTGGTTATATATTAATACCTAACTTTTATGTATTGCAGTCAGCTAGTGTGTGTGTATGTGTGTGTGTGTGTGTGTAAACACTTGGGAATACAAATAAGTGATCTCATTTAATCCAGTAACTTTATAAAACAATATACATATATATATGTATGTGTGTGTGTATATATATATATATATACATATATATATTTACATATGTAATAACTTTATGAAATAGCACATCTATTATATTAAAGAGGAAACTGGGACACAGAGAAATTGACTGATGAGCCCCAAAGCTTGTAGCTAATGAGTCACATAGTCTGGGTAAGAGCATAGGATTCTGATTGTGAGTCCAGGGTCCTTTGGACTCCCCCAGTTTTTTTTTAAGGTTTCATTTATTTATTTGAGAGAGAGAGAGAAACAGCAGGGGTGGGAGGAGGGACAGCAGGAGAAGCAGGCCCTCTGCTGAGCAGGGAGCCTGATGTGGGACTCGATCCCAGGACCCTGGGATCATGACCCGAGCCGAAGGCAGACCCTTAACTGACTGAGCCACCCAGGCATCCCGCCCCCACAGTTTTGACTCGATGTGAAGGCCACTGACTGCCCCAGGCATGCTTGAGTCAGGACCTTCCTGGGATAGTTAGCCACCTGGCACAGGTGGTCAAAATCAGAGAGTGACTGCCACAACAGGGCATGCAGCCCATCTGCCCCGCACCCATGGTGTCTGACTGCACTGTGCTCGACTCCGTTTTTGTAGGCCTAGGGTAGGCTTTCGTGGGCTGACCTTCCACAGCGGGGGACTCTCATCCACTGCTCAACGACATATGAGGCTGCCTGATGTGGTGGAAAGAGGGAGAAGCTAAGGTGACCTGGGCTTAAATCCTGCCTCTAGCACATATGTGACACTTCTGTGTCCTTTGTGACCTTGATTTGCCACCCTGTGACATGAGGATGGCTTTACTTTTCAGAGCTGGTGTGGTGGCAGGGGATTCATTGGTGCTATTATTCCTGTTTCCAGAGGCACAAGTGGCCCTGGAAGTGGATGGAGGTGGGGGGAGGTCCTGCAGAGCCATGGCCTCAGGGTCTCAGTGACCATTCTGGGCCAGAGTTTCAAGGATCTGAGCATTTCTTCTGTCCCTCCTTCCCTGCAGAGCCTCTGGCTGTCTCTGCCTACCTTTGCATTCTGACGACTGGAACGGCTGACAGGCTCTCAGAGGTCGTCGGGGTTCCCCTGCTGCTCCAGGGCTCACAGTGATTGCGTCTGAAAAGTTAGCTGAAATATGCACTTCAGCCGTGTGGGCACTCAGGGAACCCACAGCTATCCGGGGAAGATTGGGCGGTGGCTTACACGTCACTGTCCTAGAAACTGGACTTGTTTCACTCCCCACTTCTCAGGATTGGGCTCAGGGGACCGGCTTGGACGTTTCCTGGTGTACTGTGGCTGGGAGACAGCAGAGGGCACCTCTCGCCTGCGCCTGCGCTGGGAATGCAGACAGCCCCCCGGGGAGCACGGGGATGTCCAGTAACCCAACCCCCACGGGTGGCCCCAGGGACGGCGACTCCCTCCCGTCCTCCTGCCTCAAAACACGACATGGGTTTCATCCGCATTTGTTCTTTACTCCACCACCTCCCGTGTCTGCTGGGGACAGCCCGTTGGTCGTTCCTGACTTCTGAGTGAAGAGGGAGCTTTGGACTCGGAGGGGGTGGTTTCCCCAGAAAGCCTGGGGACTGCGTGCAGTAACTCCTCCAGGCCTTTGTTGAGAGAGGCCTCCAGTCGTGTGTGGAACTTGGGTTTATTAAATCTGATGAGTTCTATATTTCTGCCACATGTCACAGATCACCCACGTTGACTGAGCCCTGCCAGAGCTGGGCTGCTGTTACCCTGAAATGAAGCCAGATTTTTTAAGTGGGTGGGGGTAATTCCAGTTTGGTACAGTAAATTATATGGTTCTGCTTGATTTGCTTTGCTCTGGGCTGGGAGAACTCAGGATGGAACATAGCTTGCAATGTGTGTGTCAGAGGGTGGCGGGGCAGGAGGGGGAGGGGAGAAGGAAGAGAGAACTGTAATTTTCTACTGTGAACAGGTTGAAGAGCGGATAAGGATAAGCGCGTGGTCCCCCCGGCCTTTCTTTTCCAACCTCTTCCCCAGCTCAGGCACTCCTTTTCATTTTATGCTTTCAAAAACTTGGGCCTGGCTTTCTAAAATTCCAGGAAGAAACCTGGGGACTCAAGTCACCCATGAAAGGTAACAGAATTCCTCATCCTCCCATCTAGTTCTCTGTCACAGAATGAAACTCTGGGGATCAGAATACCAAGACATATGTTCTTTAGAAGTGGATTTTTCTGTTACGAGGCTGTCGGACTTTGAAGGAGGAGGCTGGGGGTGGGAGATTACCACTGGTTCCGCTCCACATTTAAGTACGGTCAGTTTCTGGGAAGACGAGCATAGAATGGCACAGATAAGGAAATAAGGTTTAAACGTCATCTTTTGCTTCATTAAATGGGAGATTAGAATAATCTGGACCTTTGGGACACTGGATGAGTATAGAGAACATATATGAGTATAGAAAACCTCTCAGGACCATCATGAGGTTAGGTGAAAAAATGCGGGTGAGGTTTATTGTGACACCAAAAGAGCTCAGTAAACTTTTTTTTTTTTTTTTTTTTTAATTTTCAGTACAGTTCTGAGGGTGGATTCAGGCTGTTGTCAGGAAACAAGATCTATTTGTCTCCTGAGACTTTTCTTTGAAGGGGCAGTGCTGAGCCATCAGACCCAACAGTGTGAATTTCCTGGCCTTGCAGTTCAGTAGAAAGGCCTGTAGTTCTAGGGAGAATTTTTATAGAGAAACTAGGAATCACATTTTGAAGACACTCTGTATTTATAAACGTGCCCTTCATTTTTTCCAAAACAAATAGACTTAAATAAGCCCAAGATTGTATTCCTTATTCAGGATCACTCTGCATGCTGTTCCAGGTTTGGAAACTTACAAATAGTTTTAAAAAATTTCAGTGAGATCCAAAAAGCATCAGAAAAATTCCTAAGCTAATAGAACATTTTTTCCAAGTTCGGAGAATTCTAAGATATATATTTTGTAAAATTTGCCTTGAAAATCATACTGTTGGAAAATCTTAGCTGATCAGAATGGTGAAAACGTCTTTCTCGCTGAAACATTTATTTGCACTTGTGCCCACATGGGACTGAGTTGAGTTGAAGTTGATGCATCAGAATGACAGAAGGAAATCTTGGGCTTTCTTCTCCACTATTAAATGATTTGTTGAGAGCTTGGACTCTGGTGAGAATCATGGCTATACAAATAAAAATGAACTGACTTTCTTCACTGATTTCTTTGTTTTGTTCTGGAAGGTAAGCTCCTTGCTCTCTGGCTGGCAGCTAAACACCTATCATAGGTTAAAAAAAATTTTTTTTTAAACATTACTGCCTCTTATAACCTTGTGGATAAAAAGCCTAAGCAAAAAATTTAAAAGCCACTAGATTCCAAAGGGAGAAAATTGTAATTCTTCGACAATAAAGAATTGTTTCCAGAAAGTGTCGAGCTGGGAGGACTTGTTCAAGATGCCACGAGGCTGCCATGTTGGAGAATCCTCCTTTTTGTTCACACCTATCTCCCTTCTCACGCTCGGCTTCCCAGCTGGTCCCCCACCTCCAGTCCTTTACTCTCCCCAATCCGAGTGCCAGCAAGCACTCTGTTTCTTCATGTTCTCTGCCTGGGCATGGTCTTTCTCCATTAAACACTCACTCTTCCAGAGATATATTATTATAGGAAATTAGCTAACAATAGTGTTGATAACTGTTTCTCTCAGTTCTATTTTTTGATTCTCTGACTATGCAAATACTTTTCCATGGAAAGTTTTCAGTGATATTTTCTCCGCTGTTCACCCAGCCAAAATGTAAACCTTATTAAAGGAACTTATTCATTTAAAATCTCTTGAGTAATAGATTTTGCTCTATGCTATTACATGGAAATTGCTAAATCTTTCCTGAAAAGCACTTTACTATTAGAATGCCACATGTATTTCTACTCGAATTTCCCGAAACTGCACCATTAATAAAACAAACATTTATGATTTTCTAAGTATTGCAGAGAGTAAATTGGTGCAAAAATAAAGAACCCTTCTCAAAATGAGAAGAAAAATTAGGCAGGCTTTGAAGACAATTGGAGGACCCTATAGCCATCAAAATAAATTGCTTATTCTCATAGACACAGGATTTATATTATTTAATTCCTTGGATGCTAAATGTACCTCTTATATACTTTTCTATTCTCTGCATCATTATAACTCAAACCTCACTGAGTTCCCTTCTTGTGCTGGTAGACATTTTATATTCCATTGGGCAGGACTTGAAATGGGCAGGTAGAGGCTCAGGACTTCGTTAGTTCAGACCACATGCCTGCTGTATTTTTGAGAATTGTTAGCTTTATTTTTGAAGTGGATTAGCTTTGAAGGAAAAAGAAAAATGGGGGAGGTATGCCTCAGAGAGGTTGGCAACTTCTCTGACAGAATTTAAGCTGTAAAGAGATCTATATTTTTTTCTTCCATATATAATTTTGGACAGTGAGTAATTATTTTCCAGTATCCATTAAAGAACGTCCCTCCTGAGTCCTCCTGATTCCCCCTATTCATTCTATATATACGTTCGAGCATCTCAACCTTCAAAGCACTGGTTTAGCCATGGGGGAAGCAAAGCCATAGGAAATAGTCTTTTCCCTCTGTTTGTTCACAGTTGCAACCAGGGAGAAAAGATATAAAAGAGAATATGTTAAATAACAGTGAAGCAGTAAGAGAACAAAGTTTGATATTAAATGAGAGCCACGTCAGTGCATTTTGAAGGAGCTCAGAGGGAGAAGAGAGCTCAACTGTGAAGGCGGCATCTTGGTTGAGAGAAGACAGTTTTATGGGTATGTTATTCACACACACACACACACACACACACACACACACACACACACATTTTCTGCCCTGCTCTGAGTCTTGGATGGTTTTCTTCCATGGAGTATATTACCAGTTCCTTGACTCCCTTGCACTCTGACTTCCTGTTGGTTCAACCAATGGTAGGCAGCAGCAGAAGAGTGGAGAGACTGGAGTGCTTTTTCCTCTGGCCCCTCCCTGCTTGGCTATGACTTTGGTGCCAGCCACAAGGCCCTCTCCACCTTCGGCCACAGCTCTTGTCTGGGCAGCCCCTCTTCCAGGTACTATTCTCTCCTCTTGCCGTGCAAGTGGAGGGGTTTACAGATCTTCCTTGCTGTAATTCCCTAAACACTGACCACACCTCTGGAAAGAGTCCTTTCCTTGGCTAAGGCTTCTGAGCACCATCATCCTGCCACCTGCTGGGACTTGGACACCAGAGGCTTTCTAGGTATAGAAAACAGTATGCATGGAAGCCAAGATCAGAAATAAGCTTGGGCAAACCCAGTCAGACGAGAGAGGAAAAGGTTAACTGAGAGGGTATGCCACACAAGGTAAGTTTGGAAACAATGTTAGGGAAACACATCAAATACTGAGATGTTTGGAGTCCTCCTGTGAAAAGGAGAAGGCACAGGAGGTTTTTGGGTAAAGAAGTCACATGATAAAGTAGTGTAGAAAAATCAATCTGGTGGTTGACTATGGATTAGGTTAGAGAGACTGGCCGCAAGGAAATCATTTGGTAAGCTATGACAGAAATTCTGGAATTCTTGTTGAGGAAGTGTCTTGGTCTGTCATGTAGAGAGCACCCTCGAGAACTTGAGGTTCCAGCCCTAAAGACGTCCTGAGTCTGAAGAGGTCCCAGCTTGAGTGACAGCTGAGACTCCCAGGACACATACTTAGAAATGCATGATTGGCTTCTTTGGGGTGATGGGGGGCGGGTAGAGGACCCCTAAACAGCTGGTAACACCTTGACACAGTGACAATGACTAAACAGATGACCCAAGGATTTTGTGGCACAGAACATTTTAAAGGGGACATGTTTTCAGCTTAGCGATATGTTTCAAATTAGGGATCCAAATATTACATTTCTTACAGATGTTGGACGATCATCTGCATTTCCCTGATTGGTTTCTGGTGGCTGCAGTTATGCCCCGCTGGTTATGTTGAATCCCCAAATTTGCAGGATGCAAGTGGGAAAGCTACGAGGTTGTTGGCCCCCTGTAAGCATGGTCAGGTGGAGGTGACGGGGACCTTGCAGAGGCAGGTCTCGGCTTTCCTGATAGAGTCTAATTTGAAGTTCCACAGGCTGAGATGATGTGGGACAGGCTCTCTGAGTGATAGTTGTGGCTTTTCCTCCACTTTTTTGTACACATAGTTGGACTTTAATATTGTGTAGACCTAAGTAAGAAAGAAACAAGATGTGGAAAGATGTTGTTATTAAGAGCAGGGTGTTTCGACAATGGCACTATTGATATTTGGGCTAGATGAATCTAAGGCTAGATGACACTAGGGCTAGATGTGCGCGCGCATGTGTGTGCATGTGCGTGTGCGTGTGCGTGTGTGTGTGTAGGGAGGAGCTGTCCTGCCCAGTGTAGGAGGTTTAGCTGAATCCTTGGGCTTCTGCCCACTAGACGCCAGTAGCATTCCACCCTTCTCTCCCAGTTGTGACAACTAAAAAAATGTCTCCACACATTGCCAAATGTTCTCTAGGGCAAAATCATACCTACTGAGAACCACTGGTAAGAGAAAGCAATAATGAAGTACTCTCTTCGGTAAGTTAAAACAATTCTTTGCAAGTGACCCGTGAGGCATATTTGCAAAAAACTGAGAGACTGAATGACATAGCATCGCACTATGAACTTTTAGTGTACCCCATTCTTCATCATCCCGTGAAGTCTAGGGTGAGCCAGGCTTGGTGTCCATGAGATGGAGGGCACCAGGTGAGCATCCCCGACTTAATAAGGGATGATAAACCATGTTGGCCACTGCTAAGTATATTGTTCATTGAATAGAAGAAAAACTATAAAAGGTGGGGTTTTTTTTGCCTAATTCTTTGTCTTTGACCTATTTTTTGTTTCTTTAAACATTTCTTTAAACATTTAAAAAAACACAATAAAAGGGCAATATGTAAATATCTAAAACATGACGTCAAAGTCTCCACTCTCTTTCTAGAGCTCACAGCCCTGGAAGGCAGCTTGTACGATACCAGATTCCTGGGGTCTTTCTATTTCCTTCCCTCTGTGGATCAATAAGTTAAGTAACACGTCAATACCGAGATAGCAGATGAACATCTGTCAGGGAGAACTGGTCCTAGGGGCTTTGTGCTCTGCTATGGAAAGTGTTTGATCTCTGTGTGCCGTCATAAAAGATGGGAGAGAGTTTATTATCTTTTATGATCCCGACTTACTAACAACACCTGACAGGGTGATTGTGTCTCGGCCTCTCATTGGAACGTGGGATGTTCTCATTGGCTTGTGCCCATATGAGGCCCAGAACTTGCTGGTGAAACATCAAAACAAGCTATAATATGCTTCTGGCAATGGGATTCAGAACAGCTGCAGGGCTTTCTCCTATAGGGGGCCCTCAGGAAGAAGAAAAATGAAAGTGGAGCAATCAATCTCTATAGCATTCTATATATTAATAATGTTTGCCAACTCCAGACATTGTCTAATCAATACCGGGTGCAGCGGTTTGCAGTGGTTTGTAATTCTGGGTTTGCCTAGTCGAAACAGCCTGAGCCTGTGGCCTGGGAGAGGGGGCATCCATAAATGCGCATTCCGTGTGTCCTCTGGGGTCTGGGCAGTAAAGGGTGCTAAGACCCACAACTTGACTCAAAAAAGATGAGATCGCTCATACCGAGGAATCGAGGAAGCGAATTCTGGACAGTTTATAACAAGGACCGACTCCCAAAGAGGCTGGACAGCCCAGTGATTTTCTTCCTCTCCTCTGCCTCACACTCCTTGTTTCTGATGTCTTCAGTGAATCCGAGGAGGGATCCTCCCATAGGACTAGCAGGGGAGAGGCGTGGTGCAGCCACCAGGGGGAGCCCATGAGGCAGAACCCTCAAGATGCTCAGGGCCCCTAAGGCTGGGAAGAAAAACATTGATTTCATGGAGTTTGGGGATTAGAGATGATTGTAAACACTCGGGAGACTCAGAGTGCAGACATTTGTAAAACAATAAAAATATGAACAAAAGTCATCTAATGCCATTGAAGAATGTTATTCAGCTTAAGTTTGAGTGACGCAGGCATAAAGAAGAATATTCCTCTTTGGAAAGTCTAATCGCTGGAAGGCAAGGGTGAGCCAGCCGGGGAAGTAGAATGGAGTACAGATAGGGGTGCCGCGAAGAGGCATTTTAGATTTAACAAAAACCAGCAGCGCAATAAGTACATTTATTTTGATGCCGTCAGCTGTCATTGGTAACCTTTTCCAGGCCCATAGGCTATGAGTGTTCACAATTTTTTTTTTTAAATCACCCAATTGAGTCTTCGCTGCAAACAAAAACAAAAAAGCAAAACTCCAACAGCAAAGTTGAGCCCTCTGACTTATGACGACTCCTCCTTCCCCTCCCCCCACGCAACAGGTTTTGGCAACGACATTTAAAGGAATGGGCTGAGAGGTTGCCAGGTAAGAAGTGTGCGCACACGCTTGCATCTAACAAGCTGAAAACCAAAGCAGAGCTGGCAATTTGCTCATAAACCAGATAATTAAGGATGTGCCAAACTACCTGTGGGGGACCCGGGATTTATCAGTGGTTTTTATTTACTGTTTAATAGTATAGCATGTTACATAAACCTTTAAGTAAAACTATTTGATTATTAAAAAAATAGCCTTTTCAAAGTCACAACACCTCCCCTACAGAGTTCTAAAATCGGTGGAAAACGAGCAGCATCAATAAACACGGGGACTTATGTCAATAAATGTTCTGCCCACCCGTGTACCTTGTTACCCAAGAGGTGTATAAGGGCCAAAGTTGAAATATGAAGACGTTTGCCGGTTCTCCTTCTTTTACGACTAGGATTTTAGAAATGTAGGTGTCTTTAAGCATAAATTTGAAAACTTCTTTTTTCAGTGGGTCTATTTCAAGAGTAGTCCTGTCTACCCTATATTCCTTGTTTGAATATTTTCCTATTTTTAAGGTTTATTTTTACTAGTGGGACTTGATCAGTGGCTCTGAAACTTGGCTGCACATTAGAATCATCTGGAGAAGTTTAAAAAGTCTCGATGCCTGGCTTTCAACTCCAGGATTCTGACATAATTGGCCTAGGATTTGGTCCCAGTATTAGTATTTTTTTAAAAAATCCCCCAACTTTAATGTGCGTAACGATGACCTGGGAATACTTGCGGAATCTGATTCAATAGGTGTATAGCAGGTGGGTGTTTGCGTTTGTAACGAGCTCCTGGATGATACTCTGGCTGCTGTCTGAGAACACACTTATAGTAGGAAGTATCTAGAGGGAGTGTTTTTGGTGCGATTTTTTTTTGCTAAAACAAGTCATGTCTGAACTATGAAGGTCGATATGGAAGGAAGATAGAAGGCAGGGTGGAAGGCTCTTTCCCTTGTGTGGAATTTCTGGGCCCCTTGGCCTAGATTCTTTCACTACGTCCAGTATAGGGAAATCCTACTAACAGGTAAGATTTCCCTAAGATAACAGTTGGTCTGGAATGCACCATGCTGAGTGATAGTTTACTTAGGCTAAGGTGTTTCTAGGGATGATTGGAGGCAGGAACGGGAAGAGGAGGCATGTATTTGAACCTCGGTTGACTTACTATGTGCCAGGAACTATGCAAAGTGTTACTGAATCTGGGAAGATGAGATTGTTTCCTTTTCACAATTGCAGAAAGGGACCAAAAACAGAATTAAAGACTGGGGTTGGGGATGATGTCTCCTTGTTGCCCATCTATGTTTTCAGGGTCCCAACTGCTCCCCTGCCCCCACCATAGTACCCGTCCCTGTTTGGGAGCCTGGCTTGTCCTGTTCGGATGACCTCGTTTTCTCATTCTTTATCAAGACTATAAAGTCTTCTCTTTTATTGGGTCACAGCTCCTCTGATAACGTATATATGTTCACATATTAATGCATTTTGTTGGCTAATCTCTTGTCCTGTGACATCATTATTAAGTGTTTTCCCTTTTATCTTCGTTTTAGAATGATAAAGGTCTTCCGATTGAGTTTCACTGTTTTCCTCTCGGCTCTCAAGTGATGCCAAAGTAACCAGACAATTCATTAAGAAAACAAATCTGTCCAGTGTTGTGTTTGAGGTCTTGTGGACCAAGCAACTGCTTGACTGACAATGTTGTTTTCTTTCCTCTGGCTTGGTTGGCATTGGAGGGACCTGACCACAGAATCTTAAGTACTTACTTTTAAAAACTACCACTGACTCGCCTCCAATCCGGGTGGCTTTTGCAGTGCACACAGTAACACCATTCATCCCTGCTGGCTCTAGGAGGACACAGAGCCATGGGGGTTTTAGAATCTGGAGTCACATGCAGGCTCTCAACCCTCCCAAACCTGACCCCACACCTCCCACGGCTTCATCCCTTCACTCCCCAGAGCTCCCTTTGGGAGCAAAATGGAGATTTTTCTCTTCTTTTTTCCTGTTGAGACTTTCCAAACTTTGGGGCGCCCACGGTGCAGAGTCTTTGTGTTAGGGAGAGAACCGTGATTCTGAGGGACACATGAAACAGGTAGCTGGAACTTCGGCGGCCACTCCCCAACCGAAGCCGCTCTCCCACAGCTGCGACTGCTAAAACAATCTTGTTCTTTTGTTTTCCACACTTAAAGAAAAGCCTTCAGTCAAACTGTCGCCCCTGACCTTGTTTTATATTTCCAACGTGCATTTTATTAACTCCTTTTTCATATGGTGCACATGGAGCCTGCCACCAGATGAGAAGGAGGCATATTTTGCAACTCTGATGGAAAGAGCAGTGGCGAGCAATGAGAGACACTATGCGCAATTTTCGGAGCAAATATATCTCCTGCGTTGACCTGAGTTCCATTTGGGTAAATGAGCTTCATGCATAGATGATATTAAAAAAAAATGCATTTAGGTCGTGCAGATCACTTAATTAAAAAAACAAATACAAATACACCTACCATTAGCCAGGCACTCAGAGACTTCTTAGAAGGGGAAGTTGTTTTGACCAAAAGATAATGGAAGAGAACTAAAGGAATATGCTCTGTGCTCGTGGTGGAGGTTTTATTCTTCAATCTGGCAATTCACTCGGGCTGAATAAGGAAGACGTTGGAGTACAGTACAGCTTTAAAAAATTAATCCAAATAAAAATCCATCTTGCGTACCCTTTCATTGATTTCTAACAGTCCTGTTCTTTACAGAACAACAGCCGGGAAAATAATTTCTGTCTAGGTAGGAATGATATACTGCCCCCCCCCTTTTTCCCCCCTCAAAACCAAAGTTAAACTTCTCCCCCCCCCCAATTTTCCCTCCCGGAGTGTGTGCCTGTGTGCAGGGGTGTCTATCTAATTGGCCACAAGAGGGAATTAAACTAAATAAAATCACTATCCACGGGGGCCTCTAAATATGCCTTTTTAATTTGAAAATTTTTGTGGGTTATAGTGTAATTCAAGCTTTTCAAGGTTTATTAGTGCATAGTTGTTCGTGGGGCTCACAGAGCTCAAGACTCCCAGCCCGATCCGCCTGCCGCTCAGAAGGAACCAAGAAAGCCAGCGTGCCTTTCATCTGCCGACCGCCCGAAGTGACACAACCTTCAAAAAGGCCTCCCTCAAATAAAACAAGGATTAATAAAAGTGACTGAAGGGAGCTGAAGTCGGTAATTTGTGCTGCCGACTTGACACGGTGTTCATCATCCCCTGTCCGAGGAATTCTGACAATTCACGACGCGGCCAGGGAACACTGCGCTCGAGATAGAGACGTCTCTGCGCTCCTCGCAGAGACGAGGGAATGCCCATGACTTGGGGCGTTCGCTGCCTTCGGAGTCAAAACACGCCGCGCCGGGTAATTAATTGCTGCAAGAGGAAACGGACCAATGGCGCCTTCTGCTGTGAAGCTGTTAATGGAGAACTTACGGAGAGAAAGTCAAGTCCTCCCATCCAAATTGGAATGTGAAAGAAATCTGTTGGAAGGTGATGACAGAAATGAAGTAAAACAGTTGTTTCCTGATCCGCGTGCCAGGTGTGTCTCATACTGTGATAAATAAGATCTGCATCTTACACTCCAGAAATTGGGGGAATATTACAAGCGTTTATTATGGCGAGGCACAAAAAATGCACTTGAAATGCTTTGTTTCTCCTGGCACCAAACGGTGAGCGGTTACTGCACAATGCCTAGAGCTGCTAATTCCTTTGTTTAGGTTCAAGCCAACGTGGCCTATTAAAAGCTTAAATTCAATTTTATTGTTAAGGTATTTATTAACTGATTATGAAAAGACATTAAAAGACTCATAATTAAGCTACTAAGGTGCTCCTGACCTTGATAAATTCTCCTCTTACACAATAGGAGCTGTCCTTGCACTTGGACCTGACTGTTCACTCCCTCGGCATTATTTGTTTCAGCGCTCACCTCTGCTCCAGGGTGAGCACGTTAAGTTGGGGGTGTCTAAGAACCGGTGGGCTGGGGTTACGAGCATTTCCCCACAGTTGTGTGCAGTGCTTATGTTCCCTTGCAAATCATTGCCATGTTTCACCCGGGGAGGGCGTGTGAGTGATTCTCGACAAGTTTTTAAAGTGCCTTCCTGACTTCTTACTTGTTAAGAAGCTGTGGCTAAGATGTCCATGTGCACACGTGTGAACATGCACACGCAAGTGAATAGGGTTTGTGATGTCACCAGGGCCCTCACGTATCCCTTTTTTGGGATTTGACCTTGGGTATCCATGTTAGAACGATCTTTCTTCTGAAATGGTTGTCCTTTCTGGCTTTTTGAAGTTTAAAGCATTTTCATGTATTTCGTTCCAGTCGTTTTTCTCTAGAAACGTCAGGAAAAATACCTATACGATTTTCTTCTTAAGGACAAAAGAAAAATTTTATAAAAAATTATTGGAAATCCTGACTACAAATTATAGTCTTTTTGACCGTATAAAGTACATATAAAGATACATATCTTTTTTTAAAGATTTATTTATTTGACAGAGAGAGACACAGCAAGAAAGGGAATACAAGCAGGGGGAGTTGGAGAGGGAGAAGCAGGCTTCCCGCTGAGCAGGGAGCCTGATGTGGGGCTCCATCCCAGGACCCTGGGATCATGACCTGAGCTGAAGGCAGATGCTTAACTGACTGAGCCACCCAGGCATCCCATTATCTGAATTATTCTTATTGGAATTGATTTACCGATCATATCTCCTTTATTAGTAAAAGCATAAGAATGGGATTTTGTAGTTATCATACACCTTGAAAAGGTAAGATTAGCCTGTTTATGTCTAAGTCTTTCAACAGGGTATTTCATTCATTCATTCATTCATTCATTCTTTCACCCACTGACTCACTGACTCGCTAGACAAGGATTGTGTACCTACCATGGGCACTTTTGGATCCTATGGATTAATGGTAGTAAAAGCACAATACTTGTCCTTAAAAATCTCCTCTGAAAAGACTGGATAAAGAAAGAAGACTTGGAAAAAATGTGACCCAATGACTTATTTTATTTCTTCATACTTTGAGTAGAGAAACAGAGAAAAATAATCTACAAATAATTCAGATTTGTCTGTGGATAAAATCATTTATCTGATTGTCTCGTCTCTTGTCCTGTCGACCATTTTCCAGGCTTCTCTTTTCTGTCTCTGTGTCTGCTCCTTTCTCACTCACTCACACTACATACATCACGTCTAAAACATCCCCAGCCCACAGTCCTTCTCTAGTCATTCCTGATGTCCAATCAGTGTCAAATCACGGTCTCTCTGTCTCTAGATGGGCTGCTTTAGATGGAAGAAAACACAATTCCCACAGAAGGGTGTCTCTGCTTCTGTGACCTCTGGATCTGTGTTGTGTTCCATGCTTAAAGAATGCAAAGTAGGCAACTGAAGAATTCCCACATCCCTCCAGAAAATCCCCCCAGCGCTGGGGGTGCCAATGGGAAGAATAATGCAGCCATGAAGGAGCAGTCTCCTTATAAGGGCACTTTCCCCCCGTCACTGACCCACGCCAATGGTATTTGCCAGGCAAATATTATCTGGTGCCGGGCTGTAGCCAGCACACCTCCCACTGCTTGAATCAAGGCCTGTTGGCAGCTACAGAAGTGAGGTGTCACTAACTGACGTGTAATTATGGTAGACAGAAAAATGTAGACGTGTTAGCAAAGTCAATATTATGGAGACCTCTGTCTTCCCAAATATTGTAACTAAAAGATATTTCTAGGGTATAGCCCATTACATTCTCTCTTTTTACGACCAGTCACAAATGTATTTTTTATTAGCTGGTGTGTTCAGTGTTTTGAATGCATGGCCCTTATATAGCCCTTATTTTCAATCTCATTTTCGTTTGTGGTAAGTGCAAAAGGATTTTTGCTGACTTGAAATAGTGAAGCTGTTCTCTTTTCACTGAACTGTAGGGCCTGTGGCACTGAGAGTTTATGCCACAGCCTTCTGTGACTCTTGACTGTAAATTAGTCTGTGAAGTGGTGTTTATTGCTAAACCAGGAGGTTCAGACAGCCTAATTACATGTTTGCACAGGAGAAAACACCATGCCCCACCGTGAGCAATTATCCTGTCCCCCTCTCATAGCTTAATCTAGCTCCAGCTAAGAAGAATGAGGAGCTGGGCTGTCCTCACCACAAACTTAGCAGCCACGCATTTTCAGTGTTAATTAGAAATTGTGTTCACTGGAAGAGTGACTTCTTAGCATAATCCAGTCTTTACCCAAGTAGAGGGCATCTGGGAAGGCTACTTGAGGTGTCTTGATGGATTTGATCTCTGATTCTACCCACTGGACAAAACATGGGTGAGACCTTTGCCATACTCTCAACTTCGTTGCCTGATGCCACTTTCCCCTTTTTAAACGCATGGCAGGAGGAGGACTGTTAGGAAATTGTGGCTCTGTGTGTTTTTTTTTTTTTTTTTTCTTTTTTAAGAAATGAAAATCCTGCTTATCCTGAGGGACTTTTTCTTATGTTAAGAAGGATGTAGCGAATGAAAGCCAGAACGAGATCAACAGGTCAATGTCTTTAAAGTTGGTCATAAAATGTATCACAACAAAGAATCCGTAGGGTAGGAATGGCATGCCGGAGTACCTCTGTCTTTGTTCTTGGACACTTCTCTGTCACAAGGGCAGCATATTTCTGTTTCTCTTCAAAAGCATTTGGCTCATATTTTTTCATACACAGGCACATGCTGAAGTCTTACAATGCACAGGTTCAATTTCCTCTTAGGAAAATAAAAGATGCCCTTCATGTCTTCTCACACTCAACTAGAAATGCTCATTGTCACTGAAATGAGCTGAGGGAAGAACAAGTTCTTTACAAAACAGCATCCCAAGCATGGTCCAATCTGCTCTGAGACGATGGCGTGCCTCTAGGGAAACAGACTTCTCATTATTAGCAAATTTCCAAGCTATCACTCAGTTTTCCCCTCTTGATCCCATTTCTATGAGTTTTGTTTCTAGAATGAAATAACACTCTCTCCTTTCTCTCTCTCTCTACCCCCCCCCCCCCCCACTTTCAGCTCTCAACTGTCTTTCCTTCTAAAACAAGACTTACACAAGACTCCCTTTCCTTATTGGTTAATCCTTCTGGCTTCTCCAATAGCTTAATTTAGTTTCTTTCTTTTTCATGGCCAGGTTACCCACACACTACACTGGAGGCGCAGGTGAGAAAAACAATATGGAGAGGAGGTTGAATGCTTTTCTACTCCATTTATCTTAAGAACCTAAAACCTTTGCAACATGTCGTAGGATGGCCGAGTGCTCTAGGGTGATCCTTTGATGGTATATTCTTTTTTTTTTTTCCCCAGATACTTTTATTTTATTTTTTCAGTGTTCCAAGATTCACAGTTTATGTACCACACCCAGTGCTCCACTCAATACGTGCCCTCCTCAATACCCACCACCAGGCTCGCCCATCCCCCCACCCCTCTCCCCTCCAAAACCCTCAGTCCCTTGTTCTGAGTTCACAGTCTCTCATGGTTCTTCACCCCTCCGATTTCCTCCAATTCATTCCCACTCTTCTTTCTTACCTGTCAGGGGAAGACAATTGGGGTGCACAGAAGCCGGCAGCACTGCTTCTAGGTTCTTCACTATTTTTAACTTCTTTTCAAAAACTGCTCAAAAGACCATGTACTTCCCGGTGACATCCTATCAGGGCCCCCTAACCACTCTACTCCTATTCCATGATATGTCTGTGGGTTTTTCTAGCTGGGAAACTTTAATCTCTTGGCTGACGGGGCCTATCACATTGTAAGCTCGCTCATTTAACAGAAATCTGTTGAACACCTACTATGTGCCAGACCTTTTGCCCATAAATCATGCGTGCCCTCCTGCTGGCTTCTGGGACTTCTTTGTGCTCTCCTGCAGCGTATCTTTGTTTTCCAACATGTACAGTTTTCTCAATTTCAATTCAAATTTTTGGAAACAAAGAGTTTTCATCTCATGAAGCAGCATTCTGTTTTAAGAATGAGAAAGAGAGAGTGAGAAATAGACTTCCCCAGGGGGATGTTGATATGATTCAGGATTCTGAAGAATGGTGATCTGGTGGGCTGTTGGGGGCAGGCGCAGTGCCCGGACAGCAGTCTCCAGAGGGGCCTCCATCACACTTTAAACCATGATGACCTCTTTGACATACACGCTGCGTTAGCTTTCTCTTTATATCAGGGAGCCACATGAAAATGACAGGGGAAATGTTTTTCCATGGGAATCAGTTCATTGGCTAATGCATACATTCGAACAGGGCCCCTTTGGGGTCGGGAACGCAAATTGGGTCTGGCTGCAGAAAGCACAGCTGTAACCTTTGCACCATATCTCCTCTCCGAAGGCCAGAGGGTTTAAATCCCTAAGTCCAAGGTCACACAGCTGCTTCGTGGCCGACTGGGGCTAGAGCAGAGCGTTCCCGAGTTCCACTTCAGCACTCAAGCCGCAAGCCCCCGGAGTGACCTGACGTGTAGTCTAAGGCACAACATGCCATTTTATTCATCATCTCCCAGCCTTGACTTTGTTCAACAGTCAGTAGTCTTTAGAAGTTTTTCAAAAGGATTGCCAGAGTGTTCTCCAAGTCCATTTGAACACCTAGAAATAAACCTGGAGATATAATTCCATAGCTTACTGGATTAAATTCTTGCTCAACTTTGCCTCATTCCTGCCTTAAATTTCAGCTTTGCCAGTTTTGGGGGCTATTGAGACAGAATTAAAAGCTAGTTGACTCTGACTTATATAAAAACATGCAGGAACTACGCTTGTATTGGAGTCAAGGAGACAGAGAATTAGTGTTCAAGTAGAGGGGTCTACGGAACAAGAGAGTGGCAGCGTCAGACCTCTAGAACTCCCGGGAAAGGAGCCCTAACAGGGAAGAGGGCTTCCATACATGGTGAGCTAGAGGGTTGGAGTGAAGACTTGAGGCCGGGCTTTGGGAGGCAGGGTAAGTCACTCATGAGAGAGACCACCACAAGGGGTGGTGGAACGGACTTGGGTCTAGTGGCACAGAGACTCAGGTTTGAAAATGGGCACGGCCCCACTCTAGCTGTGTGGTCTTAGGGCAGTTATCTAGCCTTTCTGAGGCTGTCTTCAGATCTTTAAAATGGGAACAATAGTGCCTAACTCACTAGTGTGCGATGACTGGAGAAGGAAGGGATAGACTGCGTATAATCTGTAGCACTGGGCCCGGGATGCTTACTACCTGCCTATTGGCCTTTGTTATTATAGGCAGGTGACGGTCTCACTGATCCCCTCCATCCCAGATGCCTGCTGACATACATTAGACCACTGATTTTCACATTGCAGTGTGAGATCCATTAATGAAAAATCAATTTATTATTTATGGCTGTGGCAGTTTGAATAATAATGCCCACCCCCACTCCCAAAGATGTCCATATCCCAACCCCCCAGAACCTGTGTATATGTTACCTTGGGTGGCAAAAGGAATTTGTACATGTGAATAAGGATCTTCAGGTAGTGTGATTATTCTGGATTATCTGGGGGGTAGTCTAGTGTAATTACAGGCATTCTTTTAAGAGGGAGGCAAGAGGAACAAAGAAGAAGTAGATGTGACAGAAGAACCAAGAAGTTGTTGGAAGGGGCCATGAGTCAAGGAATGAAGGTGACCTCTGCAAGCTGGAAAAGGCAAGGAAATGGATTCTCCTTTCAGAGCCTCTGGGGAGAACCAGCCCTGCTGATACCTTGACCTTAGCCCACTGAGACCTGATTTTGGAATTCGAAGTTTCAGGGCTATAAGATACTACAGTTCTATGGTATTGAGCCACTAAGTTTTTGGCCATTTGTTACAGCAGCCATAATAAACTAATACATTGGCCGACGTGTTTTAACAAATGAAACAGAATAGCAAATACAAGTGGGGTTTCAGTGTGTGTGTGTGTGTGTGTGTGTGTGCACATACATACCCACAAACTTGTATATGGCCCCGAATACACTGGATTGCCATGGTATCACATGGAATCTCTAACCACAGCTTATAGACAAAAGAGACTAAAAGCCTCTGGCTGGGCAATTCCTGCCTCCCTGGGTGTTGTCACTCCTCTGGCCTGTGCTAATAGCTTGGGGATTCCCTGCTCTCCAGAGTGGCTGAGTTGGCAAGACCATCTTGCCTTTCTCAAACCTTAATTATACTTCACAGCCAAAGCCAAATGAAAGTCTGGCTTACAGGCGAGGTATGGGGAAAGTGCTGATGTGGGCTAAAAAGCAACATATGAGCTTATCTGCCAATCACAAGATTGTGTCTGACAGTGTTCCCCACTGAAGTGGGGAGTGATTTTTCTGTCAGTAACACGAGCCCAATGCGAGGTAAACTGAGGTACGGTAGGAATCAGTGGCGGCTGGAGGAGCCATGTATGTCTGCATTTGGCCCATGGTAGGTGTGTTGTTGATGGAATCTTGCAGGAAAATGAGTAAAAACATATCAGGACCGATAGTAAGTGGATTTTGTATTTGCAGGTGTGGTCTGTAGACTCAGAATGAGTTCTCTTCAGAATGCAGACAGGACTTTCCTTGAAATAAAAATGTAAGTCCTAAGTGTGGAGTAAATCTAAACCCAATGACTACAACAGCCAGCCAGTTGAGTCCTTACTGACAGACTTTCAACATCAAACCCAATTTCAGGGCAAATTTTGTTAATGACACCTCCTATGTCTTAGCGTCAAGTGGTGGGCAAGATTTTCCAATAAGAACGTCCCCTGCCGGGATGTGGAGAGTGGTCCCCAGTCCCACCAGAACTTGTAAAGCCTCAAGAAAACCTTCATCACTCTGCCTTAATGAAGCCACATAACGGTTTCTTGTAGATCCCCCTGCCACACACACTCCCATTATCTCCCCTCTCCCTACTAACTAGATGCATTATCAAGTTCCTGGTCATGGCTGGTGACTCGATCAGGTCTTCAGAAAGCAGCATAATACAAAGGTTAAACAATTAGGCTTTGACATTAGGTTGGGCGGGTTACATCACAGACCAATCTTGAGCCCACGAAGACTTACTGAGTTTCCCCAAGCATCGGTTTCCTAGTCTAGATGCCAAGGTGGTCATAATATCTACCTCATTGAGTTTTTGTACAGATTAAGGAAGACATCATAAAAGTGCTTGTTCCAAGGTAGCTGGTGTTAATTTTCCTCTTATGCTAAGTTTGGATCATGGAAATGTGGAATTATCCATAAGTATTATTTTTTATAACATTTGTTTTTACTAGTCTGAGTGCAATATGAATCTACTTGAAGAGACTGAGGATGTAAATATCCTTTGCTGTTGTCTTCCTTACCTCAGGTTTAAGAGATAGAAACATGACAACTCAAAATGAACCTCAAAGAGGCTCATGATCCTGTGATTTCCTCTGAGAAATTTGAAATCATAAGATAGCTAGGGAATTGGGATATTATAATTTCCTCTCTTTGTGTTCTTGCCAAATTGTTACACATCCGTGCCTTGAAGAGCTTGGAAATAAACAGTAAACCTACATTCAGCTCCAACTCCAAGTATATATTGCAACTGCATTTTTTCCACCTATATATCTTGCTATGAGTGTGGCCAAATGCAACCAACTAATAAAATCCATTCTGGAATTTCAAACTAAAAACTTGTAACTTGTAAAGCCACCAAACATTTGCTTAGGAAAAAAATTTTGATAGCAGTTTGGGAAAAACACCTAGAAATTTCTATCAACATGGATGATCATTTAAAAAATTACATGGTAAGTTAAGTAGCTTCATCTTGTTAGGATTATTCCAGTAATAGATCAGATATATTATCTTGGGTTTTTTTTCTTAATGATTTATTTATTTCAGAGAGAGAAAGAAAGAGAGAGAGAGCACACGAGAGAGTGCCTGAGTGGGAGGGCAGAAGGGAAGAGAGAATCTCAAGGAGACTCCAGGCTGAGCATGGAGCTTGATGTGGGGCTTGATCTCAAGACCATGAGATCATGACCTGAGTGGAAACCAAGAGTCAGATACTTAACCAATGGTGCCACCCAGGCACCCTTATTATTTTGTTTTGAATAATGCTCTTCTTTTAAACCACCCTTGTGTTCCACATACAGAAATCCGTGTACATAACTTTCCAGAGATACTGAATTCCTTGGTTTCCTCTGTAAAATTTTGGCAAATGCAAAATGGAAGAAGTATCAGAATACTTGAGATAGGAAAGAAACGTCCTCATTTTCAAAAAGAAAAATATCAATATACTCCTAGGAAAATTCTAGTTTAGCTAGTTAAGCAGATGACTTGTAAACAGAATGACAAACAATAAATAACTGGGATCCAGAGTTTAATAAAAATAGCTTTCCAAAACTAAATTCAATTTTTTTTTATAGTGGGGTTAATGCAGTTTTCTTAATTTCGTTTGCTAGAACTGTTTTCCAAATAGGATCTCAAGTATTCAGCCATTGTGTAATTCACCCGTCATAGTATTCCTGCCGCTATCAAAAACTGGCTTGGTCCCTAAACTAGCCAATCCTTGGGGATTTCTTCACATACATTATGGAGACATGTAGATAAATGATTGTTTATCTTGGTCCGTTGATCATTGCTTGAACAATTCCTCCCAAAGAGAGTTGACTAATGGATCAATGGCAGCCAAGAGAGGAGTACTAGGCCCAGTACTAGGGGCTCTGTCTCTGCCCCAGCTGTGAAACCACTGAAGACTTCTGATCAGATCTGTGGCAAACCCAGAGCTGGAATGTTGCTCCAGTCCCAAGGGAGAATAAACATTGAAATGACAGGCTAGAAAAAGGGGCTAAAGCCATGTGCTAAAATTTAATAATGAACAATTACACATTTGCATTCAAAAACCAATAACATAGCTACTGCATGATGGCACTTCGCTTGACAGCAGTCAATAATAAAAATAATAGGCCACGATCATCCAGAAAATAATAGAAAAATGACAGCAATAACAGACTGTGCTTGCCGAATGCTCTGTATTTTCAAGCACTCTTAAGTGCTTGTGAGCATGACCTCAGTTCCTGTGGAAAAGAACCATGTATGACAAAAGAGTCAATACAGTCTGAGATTCTAAAGATAGAGGTATCCAGATGAAAAGTGAGCCTGGCTCTGTCCTAACCATCCAACGACTGTGGAATTGAGTCCAGTTCTAGGTGCCAGATTTTAAGAAGAGCATTGTTAAGAAGAAGATCTGAGAGGTTCTTTGGTTGAAGAGTGGCTCTGTTCGAGAGGGATAAGCTACTTTAGCTTGGAGCCTGGGGGGGGGGGGCATAGTAGCAGGTTTCACCTACTTCAATGAGGGATAAAGTGGAAGAAGGAGGACTAGAGTAGCAGCAAAGGGTAGAGGAAAACGGGAGGAAGACTCTTGGCTTTCTAGCGATCAGAGCCATGTGGTTGCAGCACGTGCGGCCGTGTAAAGCCCTGAGCGTTCTGTAACTGTGAAGACTCACACGGAGGTGCAATGCCCATTTTTCACAGATGTTCAATGGAAGATCACAAAATTAAATGGGAGGATAGAACACATCTCTATCTGTACCTATATCTATGCCTCTATGCAACTATGCATGCATGTATGTGTGTATGTATCTATCTATCTATTGGTATTCTGTAGTGCTTCATGGATTTTAAGACACTTATCAATATAATCTGACTTTATGTGAGCCTTTTTTCCGCTCTACAAATTCTAATGCTAATTGGTCTGCATCAACAGTGATGTTGAAATCCCTGCCCTTCCTCTTGCCTCTCTTCTTTCTTCACTGAGGTAGAAAGCATGGGGATCAGGTCATTCTTGTGTTCAGAGAAGAGCATAATCATGGAATCAGGCTGAGGAGGAATTCTTTCCTTATGATTTCAGTATAATCAAAGCAGCTATTATGATGGCAATTATACTCCTAGGTCATTTGCTCTTTTTTTGCTTTGTTCCACAATTCAATCCTGCAGTTGTTTAGAATGCAACTTCCTTGTGTTTTGCACTTAAAAATATTAAGAAAAGTGCAGGTTTTTCTCTCAGGGAAACCCCCATTCCTGGCATCCCGTGTAATGAGCATTTTATAATGATTGTAAGTTCTCTGGAGAATGTGTGGGGGGCCAAAAAAGTCTTTGGGTAAAGAAGTCATCCAGGAATTGTGATGCACACTTCACTGTCAATAGCCCCAAAAGGTGGTGTTGGTCATTAGCTGTTTGCTTTCAGATTCATGCTCTGCTCTTCCCGCCCTGCTCTGTCCTTTGAGGGGCTGGCTCCTGAAAACTACCTTTCTAAGGCTCCCTTATCAACTGACTTCAGGGCGGTTCTGCCGATGGAAGGCACTGGAGGGTGACTGAGATGTGGGAGGAAGGGCGAAGTCAGGGCGGTTATTCTCGATCTTCCTTCCAGATGACCCCTGAGGCCCTGCTTGTGTTCTGTCCGTGGTTCCAGCTCCTTCTTGATACATAGCCCCCTCATGGTCTCAGCTTCCACAGGGAGCTTCGTCCGTGGTGCTGCTTTCTGTTGAGGAGCCCTGGCTCCCCTTCCTGGGTCCCTCCAGCCCTGGGGCTGGTGGTGGCGTCCTGTTTGGGTACTGACCAGGTTCTCTCACTATATGTGCTAGGCTTTTCAGCAGTTCCAATGCCCTTGGAACTAGGTCTTGATGTTAATCCTTCCTACAAACTCCCTTACATGGGTTCTAGTTTCCTGACTGGACCCTGACCAATGCAATGTCTAACCAACACTTGTCACAGACAATATCCGTGTTTTGTACCAAGAAATAGTAAATGTTGGTCTACAAGTTATAGCATTCTGTGGAGATGTCAGGCTGGATCCTGAGAAGAAAGGGGCTCTGGATCTTCCTGGGATCCATGGCTGATGATGTGAAACCAAAGTACGTCAGATATGAAAACCTAACTAAAATAGCTCACATCAAATAGGACTCTATTTTCCTATATAATGAGGGCAGAAGAAGGCAATTGCTGATCCTTACTCAGCTGGTTCACATTATTAGGGTTTTAGGCCGACATCGCAGTGTCCTCTGAGGGAAAGAAGTTCTCTCCCTCATGGTCACAAGGCAGTTGAAGCTACATCCATCCTGGGGTTCCAAGCATGAAGCAGGAGGGCAGGACCGGGAAGGCAGTGATGCTAACTGCATCTGTTACTTTTTATTAGGAAAGTAAAAACATCATGGCAATTTTTCTTCACGTCCCTTTGGCCAAAGTGGGTCATAAAGTCACCATTAGCTCTATGCACAGTTAGGAAAGCCGGGAACAGGAGTGTCACGATGGATGTGGGGACAGGCAGCTGCTGCTGGAAGTGCTCTAGACATTTCCTTTCCCATTTTTATTTTGTTCCAGGATTCAGCTCTCTCTTATTGTGGGGCTATATATAAACTCTCAATATATATTTTTGAACGAGGGCAGAAGTCAAAATTTAGTCTTTGTCTTACTGCTTTTCTTTTTTTTCTTTGTTTTTTCTTTGTTTCTTTCTTTGTTTGTTTGTTTCTTTCTTTTTTAAAGATTTTATTTGTTTATTTGACAGAGAGAATGAGAGAGCACAAGCAGGGGGAGCAGCAGAGGGAGAAGCGGGCCCTCTGATGGGCAGAGAGCCCGATGTGGGGCTCCATCCCAGGACCCTGGAATTGTGACCTGAGCCAAAGGCAGACGCTTAACCGCCTGAGCCACCCAGGCACCCCTAAAGCAAACGTCGACATTAAAGAATTTCTTTAGAGTTTCCTCCCAATAACAAACCTATGTAGCAAGCACAAATGATCATTTTGCCCTCTACAGAAGGCAGTTTGTCCCAGGAAAGTCTATTTTGTTATGTGATGGGAGCTTATGGGACCTGGGTGGAGGGGTTAGAATGTCTCCCTCCAGAATAACCAAATATCCACATGGAAGAAAGTTCGAAAACTTAGGCAGGTACCCCGAGGAAGCCAAGTTCTGTTTGGCATGAAAGCCGGTCATTTGGGTGGAAGCATAAATTAAGAAGTTGGGCCCTTTAATCAGGGAAAGATCTGCTGCCTACCTAATGCAAGATGTTTATGAAAAGTAACCGAGTATTAAACCAAAGCAACCAATAATTAAAATAAGAGTTAAAAATTGATTTCCATGTCCTCCCTCACAGTCCTTTTAACTCCTCTAGGAGCAGCTGCGAACCCAGGGCAATAATGGTTGCCAGATGCTGTTTCTTGGTGAATGTGGATCATCTGCTATTGGGGGAGGGGGACAGTGCATTTTAGAAAACGTATGTCTTGTTCAAAGTTACCATTAAGGGAAAGCTTTGAAAAAACCAAATTGTGTAACAATCACAATGGAAAAAATCAATACCGTCTACATTTCGTGTCCAATGTAAGCAATTAGAAATGTTTGTGGTTAAAACATAAAACGTAAGGCCTTCTGGTTCTAAAGCATTGCAAGAGTACACTGGTACCACTGGGGGTTCCTCGTGACAGGGCTCTGACAAGATTGCAGAGGATGAGGACAGAAGACTGCAGGGACAGGACCCTGTGGTCTCTCCGGACAATTGTTATCTTTGGTGGAAAAAAGATAGCGAATGGGCCTTCGGCGGTCGTGTCACAGCAAGACTCTGTTTTCTAGGCTCTGTCTCATAGTCATCACCTCTTATGATACCACTGGACCAAAGATAGAATTTTAAACACGAAATGGATTTTAGGAGTCATTTCATCTAAAATGTTGTTCAAAAGCTTTTGAACTGGTATCCTGGCTTCTACTCTTAGGCCTTACAATCCACTGGTTCACACTGCAAACATTTCTCACGTGGCTTCCCACTGTGCCTTGAATAAAATGCAGACGTCTCTCTATGGTATTTAATGATCTTTTTGAACCGTTCCCAACTTACCTCTCAACTCTTATACTCTCTTCCCCCTTGCTCAGCCACATTGGATTCTTTTTCTTCCTGAAACATGTCTGCTTCATCTCACCCAAAAGACCTTTGTTCTTGCTATTATCTCTGCCTGGGATGCTCTTCCCGCCATGCGTCTTCACACGGTGAGTTCCTTCTTGTCACCCAGAAATCAGCTCCAGTGACACCTTCTCAGGGAGGCTGTTTCTGACTGTTCCATGTAAGGCTTCCTATCCCACAGTACCCTATCATAGCTAGAAAGATTTATTGCACTCGTGGCCCTCCTCTTCACCTGAAGTTCTATTTTTTCATAATTTACTAGGTTACTGTTTGCGTTCCCTTTCTAGAATGGGAGCCTGATAAGAACATCAGTCTCCCCTATCTGGTTTACTAACATCTATCCCAGCACCCAGAATAGGATTTAATACCTATTAAGGTTTTGGTCATATTTCCTTGTAAAGGGGGAATTGGAGTCGCTAAGAGAAACTTTGCAAATCATGTGTGCTGATTCAAATGAAGTTACAGAGGGTCATCTGAATAGATGTCGCTGTTGCCACCACCTATACTCTTCAACTGAAAATTTAGCTGAACTACTTTCTGATGACGCAGTGTTTGTGGCTGGGGTCAAGTATTATCTAACCACAGTTTATCAGCATGCATTTATTATGCTTCCGGGATGATTTTGCTCGTGCGCTGTTTGAACAGGAATAATAATGAGTCACTTGGTGTTTTCCAGTGGGGTTGCCCTTGGGATTTTGGTACGGACATCGGTTGTGCGTGACTTTCCTAAGCATTTACAGGACATCTCACACCCTCGGCTCCTGCCACCCACTGTGGATAGCATGCTCCCATCACGGTGATGACCAAAAAACACCCACCCATTTGCAAAGAGCGATATCAAACCTGAAACTTTAGTGTGATATGAACCAGTCATCTGAATTAACTGAGACCTACGAAAGCACTCCTCTGGTTAGCTGCATTTTAGTGAGGTGCTTCTTCATGGTCCCCTCATGCCGGACGGCCTGTGAAAACTACGTGGAAGGCATCGTGTGGAGGTGGGCAGGCCCAGGAAGGTGAGTGACCTCTGCTGGAGAAAAGCTTGATTCCCGCTCACATAGTTTCCTTGCTTAGGTACTGGGCAGAAATACGTTAAAGTCTGAGCCTGAGAGAGCCTCCAAAACAAGTTACCTTTATCTCCCCAGCAGCCCCGAGGCCATTGCTTTGCTGTTGTTCCTCATTCAGTAATGTGCTTGTTCACGTCCTCCATATATGCTAGGCATCTTCATATACTCCTGGTACGTGCCTCGTACGTACGTTGTGAGATAACTTTTGTATTTTTTGCCCTGTGTCTAGTCAAGTGTTCACCTCACAGTAGAATTATAATACAAATGATTAGTGTGGTGTTTGGGATAAAAATTGCCCTCAGACCATCTTTGTGATAGACGGTGCTGTTGGTGGTAACTACATTGCATTGACTTCTCCACTGGAGGAATGAGGAAACCAGATTGGGTTATGTTCCCCAGAACAAGTGGTGATGATGACGATGCTGATGACAACAGTGACAACCAAGGAATGGCTAAGTTGACTGAGTAGTTACGTGTCAGGTGCAATTCTTAACAGTGGATATGTTTTAACTCATTTAATTCTCACCGCTACCTCGTGGGGGAATATTGTAACCTCATTTCATTGTTCATTCATTCATTCACTTACTTACTTAGTTTCAGGTGTACAACACAGCGATTCAGTTTCCCTGTATGTGATGCTGTGCTCATCACAAGTGTAACTACCATCTGTCACCACACAACACTGTTACAATGTCATTGACTATATGTCCTATGCTGTACCTTTGATCTCCATGACATAATCATTCCATAACTGGAAGTTAGCACCTTCCACTCCTCTTCACCCATTTTGCCCATGTAACCCCTTTTTATGTTAACAAAAAGAAAAGAAAACAAAACTGAGGCCCAGAGAAGTTAGGTTGCCCAAGACAGTAAGTTGTAGAGCTGTGATTCTACTCCCATGGGTACAAAGTGGGCAACACAAACAAGAGAAGTAGGCCAGGTCCAGGAGGTGAGCAGGGTGGTGGGGACGGTGGTGATGTGGAGGACATCTTGACGGGCAGACACCAGTCACCTTCAACAACTGGTGGCCAAGTGGGAAAGTGGCCTGGATCACTGTGGCCAAAACTTCTGACATCTTTTTCAAGGGATGCAGACCGTCTGCAAAGTCTCTCAATTTTAAAAGGTTGACTAAAATTTTTAAAAACATTCCATGATCCACATGAAATATTGTTATAGTAGAGCTCCATGTTTCTGGCCATAAGATTTTCCTATCAAAATAAAGATTGTAGGTTCATGTCAAAAGTAAAACTCTAGATTTCAGGTAATTAATAAGATGGGATGTGCCAGATTTTCTCCCTGATCTTTGGGCTCCAAAAAGTTTCTCTTTCTGTTTTCCCAAGTCACAAACATCTGTTTATGGCCGTCTGGCTAATTGGGTCCCGTTGAGTGTTCTAATGAGGGCAGAGTGAGCGAGCAAGTGGATTTAATGCCCATGGAAATGCATGTTTCTAATTGTGTATCCAGTGAAGGTGGAAAGGTTAGAGTAATGAGCTGCTCTCAAGAGTTCTGGCCAAGAGAGAAAGGGCTTTGTTGTTTCACATTTCATCTTTGTTATTGTCACTGAGATATGCACTTACTTCCACCATGGCATTGATTGCCAAGAGGCTCTGCTATTACATTTCATTATCATGCCATTTCTGAAGTAGGGGAGTCTGTTCTTACTAAGCAATGACAGTGTGCAGGCAACCATAATCGCCCCTCTCTCCGCTGCACTCCTCAACATCTTGTATACAGCTGTGAAGGGCTGTGGTAGTGCCAATTAATCTAGGGGAGATTTACTGAAGGAGGGAGTGCTGTACTGTACGAAAGGATAGTCCCTGAGTTTTCCAAGTGGCATTGCTAGAGAAGCAATGCTAACTGAAAGGACGAGACAGATGAGGAGGCTGTAAGTTTTATGTTTCAGCGGGGGACTGACATTTCTAAACGGTTCCTCTCATCCTGCATTCTCAAGTAAGTGTGGAGGCAGCGTCCAAATCAAAGGGCTGGATTTAGAGTCTCTAATCCAAGGGATTAGAGCTCAGACTGTGTGGTTGTTTGAAGACGTCGAGAAGGCCTGCTTTAGTTGAGTCACACTCAGTTTGTTCAGTGGCCATTGATGGTGAAGACACGTGGCCATTTTAGAAATGAGGGGTTTCTGTTGCAGAGAGATGGAAATGTTTGGACCACGGGGGCACAGGATCCTGGGGTGTGGTCAGGAGAGGATTTCACTCTCAGTGTTGATGAATATCTTACATTTTCAAACTGTCACAAAAGAAATAGAACAATGACTTCTGTTTCTGAATTCAAATTTCTGACTGTTCAGAGGTTTTTTTTTTTTCATTATGCCTGCTTTCGGCCACCCTCACCAGTCATATTGTGCTAACAGTGTGTCTCCTTAAATTTAACACTTTGCAGATCAAGTATCTCATCGAAGATGGTTTGGGGTTAAAATATAATGTAAATCCTGATGTTTGACGGTATTTTCAAAAACAAGGGAAATGAGATAAAATTCCAAACCCCTTATCGCGGCTGACATGGCCCAGCCTGAGTTTCTGCTGAGCCAAGTCCCCAGAACTGTCTGGTGCCTTTGCTGCTCTCTTGTTCTTTCAACCCTGTGGATCTTCTTTTAGTTTCTTGGCACTTTTAACTTTGTTTCTGCCTCTGAGACTTGGCACATCGTCTTCCGAAAAGCTCCCCATCCTCGGATCTTTGTGCACAGGTTTCCTCTTGACTGTTCAGTTTTGGCTTAAACATTGCCTCTTCCAACAGACTCTTTTGACCATTTACCAGTGGACAGTCCACACCCATGCCTTCCAGTATCTCCACCTAGGCACCATTTATGTCTTCATGACATGTATCACAAAACTTCCTTTGTTGTTTCTTTCTTTCTTCCTTCTTTCCCTTTCTTTTTTCCTTCCTTCCTTCCTTCCTTCCTTCCTTCCTTCCTTCCTTCCTTCCTTCCTTCCTTCCTTCCTTCCTTCCTCCCTTCCTTCTCTCTCTCTCTTTCTCTCTGTCTCCTTCCCTCTCTCCACCCTCCCTCCCTCCCTTCCTTCCTTCCTACTTTCCTTCCTTCCTTCGTCTTTCCCACTAGACAAAATTCTTGTGAGCTTTCACAAGAATTACAATTCTGTTGTTCCCTATATCTCTAGTAATTGGCTCATAGTAGGTCATCCATAACACTATAAAGGAGATGACTCAAAAGATATAAAGTTAAAGGGTTCAGTTAGTTGTTTTGTTTTGAATTCCCCAATATCCATCTTCTATGCTGATCACTTAGCTAGGGAGCTCCTGTACCAGGTAATAGTTAAGAGGTGGATTTTGCTGTTGATTAGTGTTTTGATCTTGGTTTCCTATAAATAGAGATCAGGCAAAGCTTAGGTAATGCTTTACTGCAGGTGAAGGGTAAAAGGAAATGAAACGGGGAAGGAGGGAAAGCAAATACAAGGTATATTAGCAAAGCTGGTCACAAGAAAACACACAGTGGTGGCTTGTCCTGTGAATTCATTTCTGAATAGACTTCTTGGATATATTTACCTTGGAATAGTTCTTTCAGTTCAAGAAAAGAATTTATCTGCTGGCCTTTGCTGTCTTTTGTCTCTAATTGGTCAAAATTTGCACCATAAGGAATTGGCTCCTCCACCCTTCTGGGTTGTGTTAGCCCCTCTGGGTATCTGCTGGGGAGTCAAACCAGTGGCACACATTGCTCCACAGCACAGTGCTTAATCTGGGGCCAGGTGTGGTGGGAGGAGTCAGAACCTCCATGCATCTGATTGACTTGGCCCTGGGCTCAAGACTCCCGCCCACCCCCCAGGGAAGTGCAGCAGAGGCCATACCCCAGCCTGTCCTTATTTTTAAGAGAGTTTGAGATAACTGGTGAAATTCAGAGATGAGGTGGTCCGCTGGGACTTCTAGTGATTAATTGGCCAAGGACTTGGGAGGCAGTTGGAAATGGATACATTTGAAAAAACACATAAAGTGGGTCCAATGAAGACTCCTTTTCTCAGTTCCTGGGTCTTTGTGATTTTAGACGAGCCCATGGCGTGAAAGCCTGTGTTACCTCATTGAAACGAGTTAAGCTCTCACTGATCAAACCTCGGAAATGTTTCTTCACTCAGCGGACACTGAGTCCCACCTGGGCCACTGTATACACATATATATAATCAGAAAGGAATTTATACACATATAAAGACAAACAAAATGTGTTTTCGACAAAGCAAATCATAGTAACCTGAAGTCCATATCATTTTAGGTCTTTCTTACACACACATACCCACTGGTGCCCTCCTTCTGACTTGGGCAGCTGCACCCTCAATAGAATTATTTCTTTTTGTGCCAGGGAGCTGGAAACTTTCTCACACCAAGACTGATTCCCTTTCGAGGCTAACACTAAAGTTGTCTAACCCTTGCTCAAGGCTGCTTCTTGGGTATAAGACCTCTGCAGTTCCTATGCTCAGAAGGGCCTGCTCGGGTTATAATACTATGTTGCCACAGACTTGAAAGTCTCAATAATTTTATCTTCGAACTTGTGCTTGTTAAGCGAATTCCAGTCGTCAGCAAAGCCTCCCTGTCAACAGAGGAGATTAGCACAATGCGGCATGTCTGCCATGCCATCAACGTTTCCACCCCAATTCTCGAGTAGTACTCGTGATGTCCTATAAGCACCTAATGCTGATAGACGCATGACGCATGGGAGTTCAGCGGGACTCAAATCGAGTACAAGGTTAAGTATTATGTCTATGAATGAGTAAGTGAGGACACTGATAGCCCTAAGTTGCCATACTTACTGTGTGAACCAGAACTTTGTACATGGGGAAAGACCGTAGCATTCTAAGAAACATGAACAACCAAGGAACTCTTATCATATCCTTTCTTACAACTGTTATTTTCCTGTATTATGCTGCAAATGGTGACATAAGAGGAAGGAGAAAGAGCAACCCGTAGTTCCTTTTCTTTTCATCTTCCATACTCATCAGTAATTCGTAGGGAGAGAGTTTAGGTAGAATGTGCATGTGTAAAGAAATGAAACAAAACGAGTTGAGTTAGTTTTGTGCAGGGTTTCCACTGATCTGGAAAGAATTACATGTATGTGCATACATACCCTATAGACACAAATTGAGTAATTTTGGCAATTCTGCATGGGCGTTAAATGCTCTTATATTTGCATATAAAACTAACATTCTACAATATGAAGATGAACAGTAAAATTGATACTAGTAACTTAAAATTTTAAGTACTGTTAACAGCTTTTAGAGCAGAGGACCCCACATTTTACTCTGCCCTGGACCCTGCAAATTATGTAGCTTGCTCTGCTCTTCCCTTGTGGGCTACTAGTTCATGTGCAGAGACTTGGCAAGAAGTCCTTTTGCCATCTGATTTCCAATCCTTGGTCACTGAGTGGGGAGTGAATGAATCAGTGGGGACTCTTGGTGACAACTGAAAGCCATCAGACCCTGGCCACACAGAAGGAGTCTTTAGGATCTCCTGAAAATGCAAGTCGTGGAGGCCAACCTCCAGCTGTTCAAGCAAGAATGAGTGGACTGGAGGTAATCAGGGATTCCTGAATAGATCAGCAGGGCTTGAATTTTGACCTTGTGGAATCTTCTCTCCCATCTTTGACAATTAAATGGTTAACAAAAAGACATTTAAACTACAATTGACTATTTTTATCATATTGACTATTTTTATAAATATGTTATATAATATATATATATGTACATATATTATTGACTATTTTTATCATAACTTTTTTTTTCCCACCCAAAATACTCATTCCAACCTCTGAAGAGGCTGCAGAGGGGCTACATAAATTGTAGACCGAAGTCTGGAGCCGGCCTGCCTGAGTTTGATCCCAGCTCTGACATTTCTTAGTTGTATGACTTTGAGCAAGTCACTTAACTCTCTGTGGTTTGGTTTCCTCTTCTGTAAAATGGAAACAATAATTGCAGTTCAGGGGTAAATTGTATTTGCAAGGCTCTTGCAGGAATTAAATGAGATTAATTGAGAGTAATGTACGTAAAGATTAAGGCCTGGAACATACTCTCAGTATGTGTTAGCTATTGTTGTTGTTGTTTGGTTATTATTATTCGGTGTATCTGGGGACCTGTCCTCCTAGTTAGTCTGCAAGCTCTGTGGAAGCTGGAGTGTGTCTCTGGCATTAAGTGTGAGTGTGTCGCACATTCCAGTTACTCAGTAAACATCTTGGTTGGTTAATTATATGGTGCTTTTCTCGATGTGAAGTAAACCGTTTTTTTGCAAGTAGAACATTCCTCCTTCACGGTGAGAAGAGAGCTATCCTAGAGACAATGGCCAAACCAAAGATCATATTCTCCCCTGTGCAATGTGGAGGACACAGATTTTGTTCCAGGACACTCACGTGTCTGGAACCAAGAAATGTTCGTGAGCACAAGAAACACACCACTGGCTGTTTCCCGAATGGGAACGAGTGTTTTGCGGTTGGCTAGTCATGTTGCCATTTCCCTTGTCCTTTTGCTCCAGCACGGCCCCTTCTCATCTCGCTCCTCAGGGTGGTGGAAGGCCGTGAGGGAGTGGAACCTCCAAGGAACTCCGAGCTTGTCCACCTAACACGGACACTGCTATATATTAACAGGTACTGTTCAGAATACGCAGACTTCATCAAACACGTAGGAAAATGAGCCCTATTTCTTACTTCACAAAGCCAGTCATGTTTCTGCCACCAAAGCAAAGAGCATGGGCAAAGCCATTTCATGAGCCTGGCAATGACCTCCCTGTACGATGAGGTGTGTCTGACAGCAAGCAGGGCGTTCGGGGGCCCTTTCACTCACTTCCTCCCACTAAGGTCCATCCCCTCCACCCAAAAACTATCTTTTTCAGATTGATGGAGTTCCGGTTCCCACTCTCTGCTTGGGGGAGGATGGGATCACATTTCCCCCCCTGGAGGTGTGCCTTCTGTTGGAGCAGCAGACCCTGATGTTGAGGTGAAGTGCAGAGGCCCATCCCTTATAGCGGGCGGGGATATGGGGTCTCCGATAGTGATGCTGCCCCTTAAAAACAGGAGAAACCAAACCCCACTTTCATTACATGAGAAGGTGCTTCCTGACAAAGTTCCCCTCTGCCAAGGTCTTTATCCTGGGGCAGAACAGCACTCACAAGAGAGAAAGCGATCCCTTGTGAGGAAAATGATCTGATCGTAATTCTCCAGCACAATCTATGGAACCACATCTGTGGTTGGTACCTGAAGCAAATGCTTTTCCCTCTGTTCTCTTTCCTTTTCCTTCCTCATCTTTCCGTTCTGTTACCTTTATTCCTGTTACTTTTCTCCTTCCTCACCAGCGCCCCCCCCCCCTTTTTAAGGAGGAATATGTGGTTGTTAAAACACAAGTCTAATAGGATGGGGACTGCCTGAATTTGGATACATGTCCCCCACTTCACAAGCTGGGTCACCTTGGGCAAGCTACGTATTCTGTTTATTCTGTTCAGGCCTTAGTTTCTTCACTGTAAAATGAGGCCCATAAAGTAATCTCCGTGTGCAACAGCTTCAGAGTATATGACCCACACTGTAGTCTACAACCCTCAGGGGTCGGTGGTTGCCACAAACTCTACTTGGTCAAGAGCGATGATCTTTCTGGGACCAAACACCCCTCCCTGAATCTTCTACAATAAGCCCCCAGGACATTGCGCTGTGAGGACCCCTGGCGTTTCACAGTGTGAAAGGTGGCCCCTGGGTTATGTAACACATCTCTGTTACTATGATGAAATACAGAAACACAACGACAGCTCTTTGAACAGTGCTCGGAACATAGTCAGTACCTGCGCTCAGCAGACATTGCCCGTTGCTCCTTGATACCTCCTCAAATACCCACGGCAATCAAGAGCACACTTGTGCTCCATGATGGGGCTCTGTTGTCATCTTTAGATCCAGCTAAGCCCCTCACCTGGGAGGTTCCAGTCCCACCTGCTACCTTTCCACAAGCTGGTTGTCCCCGCTTCTGATGACTTCCTATACTTTGAAGAGCCCTTCTTTTCTAGGCCATTCCAGCTTTAGAAGAGAAAAAAATGGCTTGTGTTGCTGCTCGTGATGCTGGGGGAGAGTTTTCTTCTTAAATGGATTTTAAGAAACCAGCTTTGACTAGTCTGCCAACTTCTTTTTTAAGTCTCCAGAAGGTGGCCCAGCACTTATAGCTTGCACTTGCCATCCCATCACCCAGCGTGTTTTTATCAAGCGTCTTCTGTGTGCCACACCATGCTTGGCCCTAGTGCTAAGCCGTGGGGCATTTGGTGAAGACCCTCCAGTGCCTCGATAGAGTTTCTTCAACAACCTGAGGCCAAGATGTCTTCTACCTTCTACCAGGTCCATTCACCCCCGGGGCTAATTCAGCGCATTCTCTCTACTGGGGGGTGGGGAAGGTGCAGTGACCCCATTGTATAGTATTGGGGAGGAGGTGTGAGTTCCATTTTGGCATGCCCCTTCTGCATCAGTGTCCCATTGTCACCCCCAAAGCCACCCAAGTGAGCCCATGGGATTTCACCTAGAAGCAGCCTCCGTTTCCTGTTGGGCCCAGGAAGTGAGCGTGCGGATTAGGTTGCCTTGGCGGAGAGATTTTCCTTCTGTGGCACTAATTCCAAAACCACATGTGGTCAGCTTTTCATCCTTGATTAAAAATTACCATAACTTAAGTACACTGTAGGTATACAAAAATACCATCTTGTGCTTCAAAGTGTACACTCTGAAGACCGCTTGGCCCAATGACATCTGGGGAAGGAGTCTACACAGGGTCTACATAAAAGAAGTGCTTGATCCTACAAACTAGTTTGCAATGATTTCTTTCTGCCATTTTCCTTCAGCCAGTAAAAATCCCCAGAAATATGAAATAGTGCCCACACTGCTGCTAATACAAACCCCCAAATCAAGGGCACTCAAATTAAACCTGTGGTGACATGGTGAGGTTTCTTGGTAGAATAAAGCTAACAAACAAACTCAAAACCAAAGAATTCTTCTTTTTTGAATTTGGGTTTTACTTTTATTCGTGGGCATTACAACCTCTCCCACATATCACTTCTTGCTCCCAGAGTGAAGTCACATTCAACTTGTAAATTATTTTTTGTCTGTATTTTTGTATTTCTGTATAACATGCTATAGTGTTTCCAGTTGATTTTCTAGTTTTAGACGTTTCTATCCCATTATGAAAAATGAAGGGTTTGATCTCTTTTCACATACCCTTCCCTCCACTTCCTAACACATTCACACGCGCATACGTGTGTGCTCACACACACACACACACACACACACACGCACTTGCTGTCCTCCCCCTATAGTTAGCTCTGATTTTGGTTAAATTAGGTCTGTCGGTAACTATTTTTTTTTCTAAAGATTTTATGTTTAAGTAATCTCTGCACCCAGTGTGGGACTTGAACTCACAACCCTGACATAAAGAGTGGCATGCTTTACCGAGCCAGCCAGGTGCCCCTGTCAGGAAATATTTTTATTTATGTTTTTATTACATCAACACAATTGAAAACTATGCCAAGTTTTATTATTACTTTTCCTTTCTTCCACATCTTTGGTTTCCTTGGAACTTGTTTTTCCCCTTCATGTCTTAGTTTTCCATATGCACACCACTAATTTATCCCCCAACTCCTTCAGCAGTATAAATGTCCTCTAGGTAGATTCTAACATACCTGAGAGTCTGTCTGCTTTATCTGACCAAACCAATCTCAGCCATCTTCTGACCTGCCCTATTGAGTTTGTCTGATCTTTAGGGTTCTCTCCAGCCAGCTGTCATCTGGGGATCTCCTTCACCATCATCCTGTCATCCCGGGGGGATTCTCTTTGCTACTTTCCCAGGTTGGAACTCCCATTTCCTGGATTCCATATTTTCCTCCTTTTTTTTGGCTTATTCCTTCATTTTAATTATGCACATGCTCCAATCTTTCAAGGGAAAAAGTCCATGAGTGGTAAAGTTTATGAGACTAGGTATGTCTTTATTCTATCATCACACTTCATTTAGGTTTTGGCTGGGTATAAAATTTCAGGTTTGAAGTGGGTTTTTTTTTTCTTCTTCTCTCTCTCTTAATTTAAAAATTTGCTCCAGTGTCTACTAGTTTTCAGCATTTATTGAGAATCCAAAGCCATTTTTATACTTGATTCTTTGTATGAGAACTGCTCCCCCTCTTTAACCCCAATTAGAGAGCTTTTAGGATTTTTTTCTTTTTTTAAAAAAATCTCAGTTATTTTGAAAATTCACGATGATGTGTATTACAGGCTGGATTTCCAGAAAGCAGACTCTGGGATGCAGATGAGGATGGGGGAAGGTTTATTTGGGAGTGCTCTTGAGACCAACACCTATGGAGGGGAGGAAGGGAAGTCAGAAAGGGGGAGGGAGACGTTGAGTTGCGGTGTGATCTCAGAGAAACCTCCGCGGTGGCAGGTCTATAGTGGCTTTACAAATGGGATGGCCCTTTAGAGTTGTCCTGGGGGGAGCAGGAGGGTGGTCCATTATGTCCCTGCATTGACTGGATATGGGCCACCCTGGAAGGAGGGAGGACCTTAGAGAAGGCAATTTTCTTCTGCTGAGGCACTCCCCAGCTGAAGGCACTCCCTGCGGCAAGAGGAATAAGTCCTTCCTTCCTGAAGGGAGATCTGAGGGATACATCACAGGGCTGTCACACTGTGCCCTGTGGCACAGGTCTGATTTTACCCATTGTTATAAGCACACAGAGAATCATTTCTATTGGAACTTTATTCATTGGTCTGTACTATTTTCTTAAACTATTTCTTTGATTTGCTTCTTTCATTTTCTTTGCTTTCTCTGGAATGGTTCTTATTTTCTCTGGAACTGTTATTATTCAGGTGTGGGATTATTTCTAATTTCTTATCTTTCTGACCCCATTCTCTTCTCTTTATCCTTTGGGCTCTTTCTGTAATTTTTGTAAACTTTATTTTTCAACCCTTCCCTGGACATTTTTTTTCTTTTACATAGACTATCTTCCCTCTAATTTCTTTGAGATTTTTTATATTCTTTGATTTTTAATGTTATACCATTCTTGTTTAGTGGGTGCAATATCTTACCTTTCTAAGAATATGAGCAATATCTGGGGCACCTGGGTGGCTCAGTGGATTAAAGCCTCTGCCTTCGGCTCAGGTCATGATCTCAGAGTCCTGGGATCGAGCCCCACATCGGGCGCTCTGCTCAGCAGGGAGCCTGCTTCCCCCTCTCTCTCTGCCTGCCTCTCTGCCTACTTGTGATCTCTCTCTCTGTCAAATAAATAAATAAAATCTTTAAAAAAAAAGAATATGAGCAATATCTTTTATGAAATTTCCTTGCATTTTTTTTAATTTTTTTTAAACATTTTATTTATTTATTTGACAGAGAGAGAAAGATCACAAGTAGGCAGAGAGGCAGGCAGAGAGAGGAGGAAGCAGGCTCCCTGCTGAGCAGAGAGCCCAATGCGGGGGCTCGATCCCAGGACCCTGAGATCATGACCTGAGCCGAAGGTAGAGGCTTTAACCCACTGAGCCACCCAGGCGCCCCTCCTTGCATTGTTTTTACCTCCATAAATGTTGATTTATTTGGCCCTCCTGTTTTTCACATTAAGTGCATTTCTTAAAGTTTGGCAAATCATGCCTTTGCTCATATTTAGGATATAGTGCTATAGAGCTAATTGGAGCCTCTGAACATGTTGCTGCAGCCAACTGTGGGCTGACATCAGGGAGATCTGTCTGGGTTGTTTCACTGGGGAGCCCCAGTTTCACTGGGGCAGCTTTGGACCCTTTTTTTCCCTTAAGGTGTTCAGATTCCTTAGGGAAGGGCATTATAATATCTTATTGGAGGAATAGTCCAGATTTCTGGAAGACAAATATGGAAAGAAAGCTGGAGTGTGGAGGCTCTTAATAACCACCTGATTTCAATGTCTCCCCAACATTACCTGGGACTGGTGTCCTTTAGCTCAGAGAGCCTCTGTTTTACCTTCTCTGGAGGATAAACATTTGTTTTCTTCCATGGGAAGGAGTAGCAGTCACCTGGCTCTTCGTTTCAGAGTAGCTATTTGGCAATCTCTTGAGGACTGCCAATCACTGCTCCTTTTATTAGTTCTACCTTCAACCCTGTTTCCAGAAGTCCTGGATGCTGCCAATTCTTCATCCTCTTGGAGGTTCTGTGGCATAAATATGGTTTCTTCTTGGCTCCCCCTGCTGCCAATTTAGCAGTTAACTTTTTTGGGTTTGCTAAATCTGCTGCACTCATTTGTTTTCTTCCTAGCAACCAAAATTTTGTTGCTTCTCTCTTCTCCCCTATTCTCTTGGTCCTTTGGGTTTATGACTTAAGAAAAATCCTTTGCTGTCAGTCTAATAGAGTTTTGGAGGAAACTGAGATAATGCGATGAGCTTCCATCCTTAACTAGAAGTAAATGCACAAAATCATTACATTTCTCTGAAATTCCCTTCAGGTAATTTCAGTGAAACCAGGTTGATTCCAGTATCCATTAAAATCTTCAAGCTATAATTTCCTTCTATTTAATTTTATAATTAAGATTTTAATGTTCTCAAATTTGTAAATTTTCTCTGTAAACATGGGGATCAATGTAGGAAATATAATACATTGATGAAATTATAGATTGAAAATTAGTGAGAATATGGCAAAAGAATCTTTTTTTTTTTTTAAGATTTTATTTATTTATTTGACAGAGAGAGAGAGATCACAAGTAGGCAGAGAGGCAGGCAGAGAGAGAGGGGGAAGCAGGCTCCCTGCTGAGCAGAGCCCGATGCGGGGCTCGATCCCAGGACCCTGAGATTATGACCTGAGCTGAAGGCAGACGCTTAACCCACTGAGCCACCCAAGCACCCCAAGAAACTGTATCTTGTGCCTGGTAGCATTTTTGTGGTAAAAACAATAAGAGCTTGGATGTCTATCTTGCCCCTGCTACTTAATAGCAAAATAAAACTTAATCCCTTTGAAGCTGTTGTAAAATAGACATGATAAACCAATACTGCATTTAGCTGAAGGCAAGACTGAGTAGGAGATGGATGTAGGATAGCCACTAATGTCTAGCATATGGCTGGTGCAGAGCAGAAGTTAGTTCTTTTTCCTGGCACCACTAGGAAGGGGGAAGAATCTTCTCAGGGGAGGTGGAAATGGATGCGGCTAGGAGATGCTCCCCATTCCTGGGGGCCCTCAACTAATCTTTGGGGTCTGCACTTACTCCTGTGGAACTTACATGCTTTCTGCTATAATGAAGAATTCAGGAAAAGGAAGCCCTAGAAAAAAGAGGTCTAGCTGGTGGTGAACAGGAAAAAAAAAAAAAAAAAAAAAAGAAGGAAAAAAGAGAAGGGAAAAAGGATAAAACAAAGGACATGACATAGTATTTTTTTTTTTTTTTTGCTTCTCTGGAGGTACTTCTTGCTTTTACTAATACTTATTTTTTAACAAGTCTGCTATATGGTAATGCAGTATTTTATTCTGTTCATTCATAACTAATACTCAAGAACATTTATAATATTAATAGAATTTAATCTAAGACTCAACTAATTTTTTTTTACATTTCAATGTTGGGTATGAGAGAAAGTCAAAATAATTATGGTCAAAATTATTACATCGAAAACTTAGAGTAAATGCTTGGTGTTAGTCCACATGCAATTTACTTTTTGGCATACGGTTCTTTGGTTGCAAGGAAGAACATTTGGTTTACTTCACTAATAGGAGCATCTCTTAATGCTGGGATGGCCTCTTCTTGGTATTTCTTCTGCTGTTGATTTTTAGCATAGTTATCTGTGATTGTATGAATGGAGTTGAGTGGAGAGGTACTCATCATGTTTATTCCAAATAAGAGTACGTAACCAATTACTATAGTGATGAGGAGGTAGACAGGCAATGCAACTGCCCAATATTTTTGAGGCCAATAGGTTAATCCTAAGGAGTTGAGCCAAGATTCAGGAATAAATGCCCACACAAGATACAGTCTGAAGCCAAATTGGGAGCTTAAGAAAAGAACAAAGCCATAAATCGCTCTTTCTGGCAATGGCGACGGTGAATTTTCCACCATTTTCCCTGTGGCTTTAGACAATCTTGGGTCCTTGAAGCACCCACTCAGGCCCCTCCTGACAGCACGGCTACTTCAGCGCCGAGGACCTCGCGCAAGCGCCTTCCGGAAAGCCTTCGCGGGGGCGAGAGGGCCATAGTATTTTTCTTAAAGATTTATTTATTTATTTGGGAGAGAGAGAAAGAAAGAGAGAGAGAGCATGCAGAGGTAGAGGGAGAGCGAATTTCAAGCAGACTCCCCACTGAGTGCAGAGCCAGATGCAGGGCTCGATCCCACGAACCTGAGATCATGACCTGAGCCAAAATCAGGAGTCAGATGCCTCACCAACTTAGCCACCCAGGTGCCCCCTGATGGACATAGTATTGGCAGGAGTGGCAGTGGTGGGACATCAGGTCACCTCAGGCATAATATCCAGAGTAAAAACACACAGTTTCTAAATTAACCTTACCCACCAAGGAGAAAACATGTTCAACTTCAACTCAGAGGTGTTTATCCAGTTAAGGGATTATATGATTTTCTTCTTCCCTTTGGACCTCCTTCTTCTCATTCCCAGTGTGGAGCCCAAAACAGGGCTTGAACTCATGACACTGAGATCAAGACCTGAGCCAAGATCAAGTCAGACACTTAACTGACAGAGCCACCCAGGCACCCCTAGACGACTTCCTTCTATTGCTTGACTCTGACTCGTTAGCCCTCTCAGTAGAAAGATAGTAAGATAAGTAAAAGAAGATGAAATTTGAACCAGTCCTTTCAGAAACTGGCTAGTAACACTGGCAAAAGTTTGATAAAGGAGAAGGCAAATAAACTTTCTTGGTTACCAGTCGAATTAAGTTACGCCTGCTATACCTGGTCTCTGTTATTGGGGATAATTGTGAATTGGCTGCATGTCAATTTAGAGGAATGATATGGAACTTAAATAAATGATCTACATCTGGAAGTTTCTGTTTCTCTGAAAAAATCTAGGGCTGAGTTAAATAGTTGGATGACTTTCAAAACTTTGAATCCGTCAGATTTTAGTGGTCATTAGTAGAGAAGCAGAAAGAGCAGCAAAAGAAAGGTAATTAGTTACCTAGGGAAGGAGACTATTAAAAATAATTCTTAAGTGCAACTCTGTTGTGTGCAACTCTGCCCAAGTAGGAAGGAGTTTGGGTCAAGCAGGCACTGTTCTCTAAGGAAGGTTGCTGCGTATCCTTCGTTGTCATCCAGAATTCTAATTACAGCCCTCGGTTGGATCCACCCTGTTTAAGTACCTCTGTCGAAATCACTGGAGGGGTTTCTTTACTTGAAAATATATGAATCTCACAAAGGAGTTAGAAAATGATTGAACGCTTACTGCTGGGCAAGGTTTGCAGCTTGCAAAATAGTCAAAGACTCACTTATGAGAACATTTACTTAACAAACCAATACCGATGTACTGCAGTGTATCTGGTATTGTTTCCAATTCCCCGTCCCCAGGCCATCAGCGCAACCCTTTGTCAGGTGTGGTGAAGGGAATGGTACATGCCTGGGTTTTGTTCGGACCACCCTCTCCTTTCATCATCTTGTTCTGCATCATTTCTGGTCCTCCGTGTCCCAGGATGCTCTGCCTCCCATTTGAACCGTCCATCCTCGTAATGAGATGAATATCCGAATCGTGGCAATTCTCACTGTCACGGCTGCAGTTTCTCGGAGTGCATACTTTTAAAGTGTCATCACTAGCTGTATTTCTACAATGCGTACAACTGCTGTTTCTAATTTGCTCACGTAGGGCAGATTGCTATAGAGCTAGGATATAAAAGAGGACCCCTCTCCTTCACCACACTGCTCTCGCCCCTCCCCAGATCCTTGACTGTCTCTGGGCCTTCCCCCTGTGCTATGCATATGCTCAGGAATGAGAGGGGTTTTGTAGACAGCTACAGCTATTAAAAAACTATAGATGCATATGAAACAATCTTTTTGTGGAAATTTCTATAATCTGGAAATTTCTCTCCACTTTGCTGAAATCTTTGACTGAGATCTATCTCTTAGGCTACACTTTGAAATATCTTTCTAACTATGGAACTGCAGGGGTGGTTTCTAAACTGTTTAAGGTCTGTTCTGTGTGGCCATAGACCAGGTAATAGCTTCATATTTAGTATAGTATATATAGTAGTAGTATATAATATAATTTAAAAATTTTTATTGTGAAATATGTCTATGTAAAAGAGTTTGCGTAAGATACACATGGAATCTAAGACTAATAACATGCATACTTGGGGCACCTGGGTGGCTCAGTCATTAAGCATCTGCCTTCAGCTCAGGTCATGATCTCAGAGTCCTGGGATCGAGCCCCGCATTGGGCTCTCTGCTCAGCGGTAAGCCTGCTTCTGCTCCCACTCCCCCTGGTTGTGTTCGCTCTCTCACTGTGTCTCCCTCTGTCAAATAAATAAATAAAATCTTCAAAAAAAAAAAAAAAAAAACCCATGAATAGTCGTCTATCCACCACTTAGCTCAAGAAATACAATATTGTCAGTTCATTTCAAACCTTCTGGGTGCCTCTCTGATTCCATCTTCTTCCCTTTCATCAATAGCAATTCTAGCCTCAATTTTAAGTGAATCATTCCCTTGCTTTTCTTTGTAGTTGCAACACATATGGATATATCTAAATAATGTACTGTTTTTGCTTTGTTTTTGCATTTTAAATGAATGGAATTCTACTGTATACTGTAAACATTCTTCTGTGAGTCTTTTTTTTTCCACTCAGAATTACAATGGTATCATTCATATTAAAGCATATAGCCACAGTTTGTTCATTTTTATTGCTGTATGATATTCTCTGTTATGAATATACTATAATTTTTACTCTACTGTTGATAGACATTTGTGGGTTCCTTTTTTATTTTTGGGCTCTGATGGCCAGTGATACTCTGAATATCTTCTTGTGTGTCTCATGGTAAAACCTACGAGGAGAATTGCTGGCTTATATGGTATATATGCATGTTGAGCTTTTCTATGTAATCCCAATTTTTTTCAAAGTACTTGTAACAATTTACCCTTTACCAGCCATTTCTAAGAGTCTTCATTGCTACATATTTTTGCCAATACTTAGTATGCTCAGAGTTCTTAATTTTTGCTAATCCAGTGAATGTGAAATAACATCTCATTGTGTTTTTATTTTGCATTTCTTAATTACTTGATGAGGAGAAAGTCATTCAGATGTTTGCTGGACATCTCAATTTTCTCTTTTGGAACTCCCCTTTCAAGTCCTTTGCTCATTTTTCTTTGGTTGAACTGTCCCTTCATTAATGATTTGTAGAAGTTCTTTATGTATTCTGAATACAAGTTTGTGGTTAATAGAAATAGAAAATATCTTTTCTACTCTGTGACTTTTTAACTTAGAATATCTTATGATGAACTACTTTTTTGATTATAATGTTATCAAATTTACCAATATTCTGTTTATAAAGCTGGTGCTTTTTGTATCTTAGGAAGTTATATCATACCACGAAGTTATGAAAACATCTCTTTCTAAAATCTTTTTTATCTAAAATTATCTTCTAAATTATTATATATGATCTTGAACCTTTATGGTTTGCATTTCTTAGGTAGGTTTTTAATTCTTTTGGAAGTAGCTTTTGGTATGGTGTGAGTTACAGGGTCCTATTTTCAAATTTTCTATATGGGTAGCTGTTTTGCGAGCATCATTTATTAAAAAGTACTATCTTTCCCCAACTGAGCAGCAGTGTTACAGCTTTCCCCCAGAAATCAAGTGTCCCTATATTCACGGTTTTCTTCCTGGTCTCTCATTTGTGTTCCATTGCCTACTTGTTTTTCCGCGGGATAATTGTATCCTATCATATTCATTGTAACTTTATGAGTCTTTATATTTAGTAGAGCAATTCTTCCCCCTTCCTTTTTTTTCCTAAGAGTGTCTTGACCTTTTGGACATCTATGTAAGTTTTAGAATCAGCTTATTGAGTTACACACCACACACACACACACACACACACACACCTTATTGTAATTTTGATTGAGATTGCATTGAGTCCATAATTTAATATGGAGAGAATGGATGGTTCTATAAGATTGAGACTTCCAGTGGAAGAAGATGAATATGACACCCTCCCGTGAGGCTACCATGCTGCAGGGAAGTCAAGTACATGGGGAACCACATACATGTAGGTTCTCCCATCAGCAGTTCTAACTCCAAATCCTTTCAGCTCAGGGACCAGACATGTGAGTAAGTAAATTCTCAGATGATTCCAGTTTTCAACTGTAGGCTCACTCCCAGACTTCAGGTCTTCCTAGCTAAGGGTCTAGACGTCATGAAGCAGAGACAAACCTTTTTTTCTTTATGAATTCTTGACCCATGGAAAATGGGAAAAATAAAATGACAGTAATAATCAGTAACAGAGAAATCTTTAATGTCTCTCAATAAAGTTGTACAGTTTTTCAGTAAAGTCTTGTACATGTTTGTTAGATTGATTCCTAAGTATTTTTCCAGTTTCTGGGTGCCATGTTCTGTATATGTCTCTTGGCTCAAGGACAGTATTTGTGTGGACAGTACTTGTGTGAATTACTGTATGTTACAGTATGCTTCTAGTTGTATGCTTCTAACAGTAGGCTTGGATTGTGAACTTCTTTTGAGCTGGACCTTTATGTGGCCTATTTTTAAAAAATATTTATTTATTAAGATTTTATTTATTTGACGGAGACACAGCGAGAAAGGGAACACAATCATGGGAAGTGGGAAAGGGAGAAGCAGGCTTCCTGCCAAGCAGGGAGCCCGATGATGTGGGGCTGGATCCCAGGCCCCTGGATCATGACCTGAGCCGAAGACAGACGCTTAACGACTGAGCCACCCAAGCGCCCCTGGCCTATTTTTTAAAGTGCATTCCTCCAGAGCAGACTTTCCTTTGCCTTTGTTGAGCACATGAGGGCACTATCACCAGAGACTGTTTTAAACTATAGCCTTGGTTTAGGGTATTTTTGTTTGTTTTTTGACCACATAGGTGGTATAAAGTCAGGCCCCTACATCAGTCCTCAGTGAGTGTGGCTCGAGGTTAGGAATTCCCAGTGGAGAGGCAAAGGGAGGCATATACTGGCATCGTCTCCTTCCCTGGGGTGGGGTTTCTCCTAGTTCCCCCACTGATAAAACTGTTCCCCAGAGATCCTGGCTTTTAAGTTGGTGTCTGTGACCTGAAGTCTGCCCTTCTGAAAGCACTAACAATTGGCATGTATCTCCCAGGCAAATGCTGGTTCCTGTGTTTACTTACCCCTGAGGATTTGTGCTTTCTCATCATTTCTGATATCTGAGGAATGCTCTTACTCTCTGGCCAACTTTGCCATGCATTGAAATCATGATTATATATTTTAACTAGCATTTTTACTTGTGCAATACTTGAAGAGGTTTGCACATTGCTGGAAAGATAAGTCTGTAATGTAATTTGGAAACAAACAAACAAACAAAGAACAATCCAGCATCAAACTATGATTTCAGGTGAAAATGGCTCTGGATTTAATTTTCTCCTTGGACTGCTCCAGAGTACAGGAGGAAATAGTGTAGTTAAAAGGGTAAATGGAAAAAGAACTAGAGAGCATGGAAGAGTTCACGTTATAAGCTCTTTCCTATCTGCCAAACCAGTACAAAAGTTTCAACTTCCTCTCCATGATTTTCCATATCTATAAAGAAATTGATACTGCTACCAGATTTGTGAAGCTTTCATAAGGAAACATATATAAAAATGCTATACGTGGGACTTTGCGTAAACACTCAGGTGACGTGCGGTGGAATTGACTCTGAGTCTCCTATAAGGATTTTGATAGATGCTTCCCAGAGTTTGCCTAGAGACATAATCAATGCCGATATGTATGTGATACTTTCAAAAGGAAAACTTGGACTAAGTTGAATAGAATGGCAAAAGGCAATTCCAGGGGCAAAGAATCACTTTGAAGAAAAAAGGGCAATTCTGATGGGTGTTCTTTAAACACAGGTCTCAAGGAATTCCCATAAATTTCCAAGGAACATGATAGGTTTAACCACCATCCCGATACTGTGATTCTGAACAGGGCTGCTCATTTACAACAGTGGTAAGTGTGGGACAATTCCTTGGACCTTAGAATCAAGGATAAAATGTCCCAACTTACTGCCCGAATTCTTGTTTGATTGTTTTCATGTGCATTTTTTTTTTTTTTTTAAACGGACCGGGTTTTAATCCCTGGAAGGCAGGAGAACAACTTTGGGTCATTTGGGTACGCACACTGGGAATTCCAAGATGCCTTAGAATCAGGCGAAACGTAAGGGCTTCAACTTGGCTCACTCAAGGGTGAGCGCAGATTATCTTTGACATTTACTAGATGGGGACGTTTTTGCCACAGGAATGAAGTGTTTTCCAGTTTATTTTAAACTGAGAACTCTCAATTCACTGTGATAGTTGGTTTGGCAGAGTTAGTTGCCTTTAAAAACTCCTCCATCTTGAATGAAACTTAAAATGACTCTGAGCCCAGGCGAAGAAGGAAAACTTGATGAAGTAACCCCTGGGCACTGCTGCCCTATGAGTCATAGCTGAGGAAAAGCATCAAGGCGTTCCGTCACTGCGTGTCTCAAAGACCTTGGGTGATGTGGGGAAGGGACTCCAAGCGGTCATCTGGCCAAACCCACGGCTTACTCGCTGGCTCGTGGACTGCTTTTTTTTTTTTGAGATTATTTATTTATTTATTTGACAGAGAGAGAGAGAGAGAGAGACAGCAAGAGAGGGAATGCAAGCAGGGGGAGTGGGAAAGGGAGAAGCAGGCTTCCCGTTTAGCAGGGAGCCTGATGCGGGGCTCGATTCCAGGACCCTGGGATCATGACCTGACCTGAAGGCAGACGCTTAACGACTGAGCCACCCAGGTGCCCCTCATGGGCTGCTTCTTATGTTACTTAACTAAGGCTGCAGAAAAACTGCCTCGGCCTATACCACCCTCAGCACCTTTGTGATCTGTACACACACATGTATGTTGGAAAGGGCAAATGAAACAAGGGCAATGAAACAAAAATAAAGATAAATTTAGGTATTTTTACTAGTTGTTGGAAGCTTTTGAGGCAACGAAACGTAGCTACACTACGAAAGTAGTGTAGCTCAAATGAATTGTTGGGGGGAAAGGCAAGTTCGTGACTGAAACATATTATGGTTTCGACTGCATTACTTTTTGCCTCTGGACATGTTAGTATGAGTTAATAAGCTTATAACGTACACTGTACAATATGAGGCTCTTATCAAAGGCTTGTTATCTAAAGTGCTTACATTATTGGATTGAGTTTTAAGTATGCTCATTTCCGGATGACAAATTTGGACCCAGAGACTATTTCCAATTACATCTATTATTTCATTATGAATATAATAACAATAATTATTTCTGTGATTTATTTCACTAGAACACTGGCAATAAAAAGACACTAATTCTTAGGTAATTATGTTACCCTTCCCTATCAAGAACCCTTTCCTAACACAGATTAAGAACAGCATCAAAAAAACAGGCCTCATATCAAGCATTTTGGCCCTCTAAAATGAGATAATTTTTTAGAGCATAATAGACAATAAAATTGAGCTCCCCATGGAAATAAGCTTGATTCTGATCTTCAAATCAAGCATTAAATATTTGGTTAATTGGTCAAAATTAGATGTAATCTATGTATAAACTGGAGGAAAATTGTTTTCTTTTTAAAACATAGTTTACCCCACTGGACAAGGGTTTTTATCCTGAGGCCATGAATCCCCTAACATGTGCTAAACTGAGTGTGTGTGTGTGTGTGTGTGTGTGTGTGCGTGTGTGTGAAAGAGAGAGGGAAAGGTGTTGTTTGTTGATGTCATTTTTTTTTTTTTTCTTTTTCCGGGGCAAGGTGTATAGTTTTCATTGATTCTCAAAAAGGCCCATGATTAAGGATCCCTGCCCAAAGACGAGGCTCCATTTTCAGGTGAGTGATTCGGTTATGAGCCTTTTTCTGCAGATGGAAGCTGATTGTGTCATATTTCTGACATAATCGTTTCTTATAATATTTATTGTCAGAGATCTTCCTGTTTGAGAAATTAAAATGGAACATCCTGTTAGTGTTTAAGAAAGAAGTGTTCAAAGATAGCTTTTGGGAGTTCCCCGGGATTTTACAATATTCCGCAACTATGCTCTATTTTCCTGAGGCATTAATAACCAAGATATATAGCCCTATTTGACCTGACATCTTAAGGCTTATAATTTAGTTGTTTGATTTTACTTTGTCATTTACCATTTGCCATGTGTTCACATTCATAGCTCTTTGACAGTGTCTAAAATTATGAAATTCAATTATGAGGTGATTGGAACTTTAGGAGAGTAGTCAAATAAGTTTCCTCCTTCCATCCTTTCTTTCCTTCATTCCTTCCTTTGGTTTCATTCTTTGTACTTTTTTTCACTGCTCAAAAAACTGAATGTGCTTTGCAAAGCTGTGCAATATTATAAATAATAGTAACAAAACAATAAAGTTTGTGAGCTGAGAGCTTTCTCTTTTTTTATCACTCATGATTTATTTGAGAAATAGAAAAAAAAAAAGGCTCCTACCTCATTAAGTAGGAAAAAAAGCTATTCTCATTAAACTAACATCTGATCTACTGTAGTTTTAACTTTGATTTCAAAGCACTAATAACTTGTCGTTTGTAGAAATACTTTGAATAGTGTACCGTCCCCGATTGACTGTAGGGCTATAATTCAATCACCAGCCTCTACTGACATCGCCATCCCCAGGGGTGCGGCTTGAGGCTTTAGGAATGGCAGCTAAGTCCCAAGCCTGAATTACAGCTCCGTTATTCAATCCGGAGCCACGTTTTGTTATTTATAGTACATAGAAAGAGAGTGTGGACTTTTTGAAAGAGGAAAACAATAAATCAAACTAACAAGATGACTGGCTCTAATATTAAAATGTAAAACTCTATGATGTAGAGGGAGGAAGATTAATGAGCTTATGACGTCGGGTTATTAAAGGTGTGATGGACAGAGAGGGAATGGATTATGGGGAAATTAAATGAAGTATTTCACTGGAAGGCAATCAAGTTCGGTGGAAGTTTTTAAATGACCAGCTAATAGAGCTGGTCCTATTACCATAGTGACATAACCCAAACCCACGGTCCTTTCTGGAACACCCTTTCCCCGGAAATTCCCGAGTCTTGCCATCATGACAAACAATCACAAAGGCATGCAACCACTCTCACACAGTAGAGGGTATACAGCACTGCTCCTGCTGTTTCCCTACACCTACTGCTCTTCTGGGAGGGGTAGTCGTGACATTTGGGAAGGCCTGAAACAAAGGAATAATGAAGTGATGGTTTTCAGGAATGATCACCAAGTAATAAGACACTCACCATGGTCATTTGCCCAAGGTCATCCGAAGATATTAATGTAGGTTTGGGGAAAGAGAGGAAAATCGTGTTTTCTGATGGTCTGGCTTGAGATAGCATACCAATTAAGATCGTGACGAGTTAGTATCAGACTATCTCAGATTATTGGCCCCTGTTTCGGTGTAACAGAAGCAGTTGCTAAAACCAATTTCTCAGCACGCACCCTTTAACCTTTGCTGTGGTTGTTTTTGCAATCCGTTTACCTGATCCCTTTTTCCCCTCTCCTTCATCATCCCTTCAATACTTTAAGCCTCATTTCCTGTCTCGCAGTTAATAAAAGAAAAATGTCACCCCCACAACCCTCGCCCAGGCCACCCTCCCTTTCCTTCAGATTTATAGGTCTTTGTCTCACAATTAGTTTTTTCACCTTTGTTTAAGTTTGTCTGCCTGTCCAAACCAGCAAGGCCAAACATTCAGAACTCTGCAAGTTGACACTCAGTATAACGATGGAGGTATCTTTTGTTTTGAGTTCAGATTCCTGGGGCATTATCAGCGGAACCACTATGAAATATGGGAGACAAATCTGGTGTTAAAAAGCAAGCCAGCCACCCCCCCCCAAACAACCAGAAAGCTCAGCTAGCTGTGACTGAGCAGTGTTTTCAGGGCATATGGACCTCCCTGGAGGTCCGGGAGGACCACACTCTTTCCCCTTTGGCCACAAAGGTTCCACCCTGGACGCTTGCTCTCCCTTCAGTCAATCGCACCGGCTCTAACGGGAACCTGCCGCTCTGATAAATTTCACTCCAGAAATGTAGGGAAGAAACATTTCAGGGACTGTTTAACACAGTTGTTTATACAGAGAAACAAACATTTTAAAATCTGTGTACTTAAAGGTTGTTCTCACTACAGAGCAATTAATCCTTCAAAATGGATTTTAAAACTTTCTTATAAAGGAGTCGGTGCGCTAGTGTTAATCAGTTAATTGAGAACTAACAAGATGCAATACATTATAAAAACACTTCTGTTGTTACTTAGAGTATTTCATATTGCTTACTTCCCTCAAAGGGAGAGATGATCTCGGATGGTAGAATTGAAAGGGACCTTAGTTAGGTATCTGTAATATTAGTTTGCTGGGCCTACCGTAACAAACTACCACAGATTAGGGGGCTTAAACAACAGGAATTTATTTCCTCATTGTTCTGGAGGCTAGAAGTCTAAGATCAGGTGTTGGCAGAGTTGGTTTTTCCTACTACCTTTCTCCTTGGCTTGTAGATGGCGCCTTCTTGTGTCTCATCTGGTCTTTTCTTTGCCTGTCTGGGTGCTAATCTCTTCTTATAAGGACACCACTCAGCTTGGATTAGGTCCTACCTTAATGACCTCGTTTTAACTTAATCCCTTCTATAAAGGCTCTATTTCCAAATAGGGTCACATTCCAAGACATTAGGGGTTAGGCTTCAGCCTATGAATTTGGGGGGGCACAACTTAGCCCTAAGCACTACGATATTCTCTTCATGTTGGAAAAGAAGAAACTGAGACCCAGGGAAATAAATTGTCCAAGGTCACACAGCTAATTATTGGCATACCTGATATCGGGATTGGAGGTCAGAGTTTGTAATTATTAGTGCCTACCTGGCCAATATTTAAACAAAAACAAACAAAACCACATACAAGTTAGTAGAGAAGACTGTGAAATTCCAGCATTTGGCAAATAGCGGACAACCAATAAATATCTGTTGAATGATTGACAGCACCTCTTTAATTAGAAATAGAGACTTGTTACAGATTTGGTGACTTTTAAAATATGTCTGGAGATGATGAATGTACAATAGAGACATAGATCAACATTGTATAGAGAGACAAAGGATTGGCCAAGAACTATGTATTTAAGAATCATACTTGAAGTAGAGTTCCACCTCTGCTACTATCTAAAGGGTTCTTTTGTCTCCATTTTAAACCCCTCCAGACACACATAGCGATAGAAGAAGGTTGCATTGGGGGTTACAAAACAGGGAGCTGCATGGAAAGCAGAGTCCAGAGTTCATGTTCCCATTAGCGAATGATTAGGTAAAAATGCTCCCTCAGATGATCCCTTCCTTCAATCACTAGGCTCTCCCAAGAACACAGATGCACTTACTTCAGGTCTCCCTCTAGCAGGAACAGGAGCTCAATGAAGGCAGATGCTAAGATCTTGGCACTCAACACAGACACTAGAACTTGGTAGTCACTCAAGAATGAAAGGAATCAATGAGTAAAAGAATAGCCATCAGGCACTGAAACATGGCATCCATCTAAGATTAAAGACTAAAATAATTCCTCATAGAAACCCTTGGCTTATATTCAGGGCTTTGGCCACAGACAAAAAAAATACTCAGAGGACAAGATACCTATGCTGCTCACTGCTGAACCGGGAGAAGGACCTCAGGAATTATTTCATGAACTGATTTGTGCCTCACCATTGTCTCCCACCCTTAAAATGCCTTTTCTATGACTTACTCATTAGTTATCTCACACAGTAATTGACACATTTATAGGCTAGCCTATGTATGTGTGGATCCATTCAGTTTATTTCCCTTAAATTTATTCTCTTCTAAGTAGGGATAGCATGACTCCCTGCCTAAATTGTAGCACATCGTAGGGAGGCACGTCACAAACCTATTTGGAAAATTCTGTAAGCCCCTCTACAGGGCGTGGGCTGAGCACCAATTGCCTTCCCCTTTGGCTCAGCCAGTCTTTCTGACCTTTGGCCAATTGCTCTCTCTCTCTCTCTGAATCTCTTATTTGGATTTTGCTCACTGGAAATAATAACCTATCTCTTTGCCAGTGTTCAGAAAGGATTAAACATTGGAGATTCCTGGGCAGGAGTCTGAAATAAAAAGATATGAATTATGGAAGTCAGAGTGGTAATTTTGGTCATTATTATGACATTCTCCATTAAAAATTAAGGCATCTTTGCTTCTTCTGGCATCTTCTGAGTCATCTCCCTCCCCATTTGTTCAGGACAATCTTTCCCTTCCTTTCTTTGCCATTGAATAATCCTTGTAGTTAGTGACTTCAGATTTTATAGATAAAATGTCAATTCAAGCTATTAAAAAGAGGTATAATTGGACAACTGAAGAACAAGAGGTTTCTACTAAGAAATACATCAACACGTTATGAACAAGCCCAAACTGAGGTCTTTGTCCTGCCCCGACGGTGTGCAGAACAATGCCAGTCACTCCCTCCCCCTCCTAAGAGGCACTTTTTGCAGAAAGCATAAGCCCAAGAGACTCTAAGAGGAATGGAGCAGTCAAGTTTACCTAGGCTTCCAAACGGTACTCCAATGAGGGGGGACTGCAGGTAACCATCACACGGCACACACAGCCATTTTGGAAAACAACCTGAGAGAAAAGTAAAATCCTATGATTTATATTTTTTAATGGCATAAAACAGTGTTCTGACTCAAGTCACTCAAATCCTTATGGGCTATTTTCAAGCTCAGCTAACACTGTACAACTCTTTATATGTGACACAGCAGCTCCCCTTCTTTCTCCCTTGAGTCTGAGTGAGCGGAAGTTGGCAGTGAGAGGGAATGTTGAATACTGCACACAGGGAGTTGGGTAGGAATGTTGAGAGCTAAGGAGTAACCTCGCTCACCCTCCCTCTTCTCTTAAAATTGTCCGGAGCACGTTTGCTCATACTGCCTAAATTTAAAAATCCCAGGACCCAAGTGAAACAAATCACTCTCCCTCCTAGTGGATTTGCTGACTCTCACAAAGGTAGAGACAGGCAGGGTGGAGGGCAGGTGTTATAAATAATTATAAATAATTTGTATTTTTCTCACCTACAGTTGTTTCTCCCTTTGTACCCTTTGGTGTTATGCTGAATAATCTACTGTCTTGAACTGTATTCTCATTGTTTTTTTGGCATAGTTCTTGCCTCTCCCACAGATTCCAAGCTCTTTAACATCAGGACCAAGGCATATAATTCTCTTCTACTCCTAAAACATCAAACCTAGCACTCAGGAAATATGATTTCATGGGTTGATGAAAGAGAGGAACAAATGATTTGACAGACAAGTGAAGACAGAAAAAACTTAGGAAGATTTCTAACATTTGAAAACATCAGTGTCTTACGTTTTCACATGATGGGGCTAAGGAACTGTTCACAAAATCTCGGCGTTCACAGGAACCACCCAAATAACGTTTCTGCAGGAGAGGTCTGAATGATCATGGCGCTCTCGTGTAGACAATGACATGAACATGTTTATACAACCGTGTCTCCTGGAATTTCCAAGTCTTCAAATGAGTGGACTTTACTCATCAGAAATTAAGAGCAAGTGATGTCCAACATTAATTGACTGACAGGCTGGTATGATGGGCATGTTTTACATGTCTCAGGTTATCTTCATGATGATTCAGTATTGGAGGTACTGGAATCTTTAGGTCAAGGATAAGAAAGTTGGGCTCTAGAGAGCTTACAAAACTTGTGGATAAGCGATGAACTTTATCCATTTAACTCAAAGGCCTTAACCAACCACAAGTGCTGTTCCTTGAGCCAGGTTTTGTTGTTTTTGTTATCGTTGTTGCTTTTTTGTTGAAGCAAGATGTAGAAATGCATTTAGAACAATAAGAAAAGGAAGAAACACTTGTGGCATCCCTGGGAAAATATTTAGAAGGATTTAATAGGAAGTAAACATTTTAAAATGTCTTTTATTGATAAAGATGTATTCATTTTTGTGGTACAAGAGCAAAAATTATTTGAGGGCTACATTGAATAAGAAAATAAATTATCATATTGAATAATAAAGCCCTCTATTTCTTTAAAAATAGATTTCTTAAAAACAAATAAGAACCAGAAAGGAATTTCTGAAGGGATGGTTTTATTTTGCTTCTTCAGACATGAATTATGTTAGGAGATTCCATGCTGTCCATGTTTTATATTCAACAATGTGTGCACATACTAAAGTAAAAACTATGACAAGGGCAGTTATTTCTGAGAATATGAATAATAAAATCCTACTTACACTGGAAAAGCCATCTTTGTAGGGAAATTTACTTTGTGATAATTTTCCTTACTTTTAGTCACTTAGTGTACTATTAAATATGCTTTTTCTATTCCCAAACTTCTGTTTCCACTTAGTCCAAACCCTAGAAAGTTATTAGAACTTATTTGTATATTCTTTTATACCTGCGTTTTAGGGAAAGATAGATTTCCTGTATTTTAGGGAAAGACAGATGTCCCTACTGTTACTGTCTTGGTAGACCAAATTAACACATATCCTGTGTTTTAATGGAGATAGGTATGAATTTGTTGGTGATTATTTATATATATATATATTCATATCCCCAGCAGAAATTGTTCAGAAGAGGCTTTTGGAATTGGCTTACTCTACTTTTAACAATTATTAGTAGGAGGTCAACAGAATGGAGTGGTGGAAAAACCAGGAGCTTGAGAAGCCTAACTACCTGGGATCTAATCCTTGCCTGTGTCCTTAGGTAAATTACAGGAGCTGTGACTTTTTCACTGCATGATAAATAATTCCTTGAATTTAAATGAGATAAAATATGGAAAATATAGCTCTTCGGTGAACACTTAATACTTCTAGTTTCTTTTCTCTATCTATCAAGCTTACTTCCTATTCAAAGATAAAATTCTGGTGAGCTACAAGGGCATTTGGGAACAAGGTTCAAGACAGATTGCTATTATTAAATAAATTCATTGGTTATTCCGATTAATCTGAGCCCACAAATAGCCCTGTGAAACCCTGCCAGGGGTCCTTTGGAGGATGGCATTAGTATAACATTGACAGCTCAGGCAACTGGAAATAAGCCAATGGTCATAAATTGCAAAGCCTCATACAATCCAAACATGATGGAAACTATATGCCATTTTGGGGGTGATTTGAAAAGCACATGGTTTGGAGTTATTTTGATGGATTAAGTATTTTTCCTGAATCATCTAGTTTAGAAGATTAAAACTTGATTATGAAAAACCAAAATGTTTTTAGATGTAGAAATAGTTGAGTATAAATCAAATACTCCAGGTTCATGAGAAAATAATCAAGTGAACAAGTGATGTGGTGTTCTTTTTGGTTGATATTAGAACTAAGAAACATTACAATAGTTTATTGTTCATAGAATAATATATTCTTGCAGAATTGTTTTGGAACGCAGGCACTACCCAGAGTTGATTGGTGCTTGGCAACACACCGAAATAATACCCATGATGAAGAAAAGTTATGAGAATGTAAACTTTTCCCCCTAGTACCTTACGTCTTTCAATTCAAATCTAGATAGAGATGGTTTCATTACTCTTCTATGGTTGAAAGACATTCCAGGATAGAAGCTCTCTCAGAAAAGCTTACATGATTGTCTAGAGCAATGGAGCTTAACTTTTTGGGTCTTGGACCCCTTAAAGAAACTTGGTGGAAACACTTAAAGTCTACATGATAATATTAAGCCTCCAGGAAGGGCTAGAAGGTGCCATTCTAGGTTCCTGGCAGTTACAGCCAGTCTCAGTGGGCCTTGCAATGTGAGGGGAGAAATCCTAACCCTTGCCCATATGCAATTCTTTATCTTATTCTAAGAGCTATTTCTTAATTTACTCTTATTTTCCATAATTCTTGCTCAGATGCAGTCTCAGCAGGGATGCTTTTCCCTCTTGTTAAAAATTTAAAAATTCTATGAGAATGAACCATCTTAATATCCTCCCCACTGGACCCCCACACCTCTTTCTTTCCCTCCTCCTCTCCTCCTCAAATTCAACCACCAGTGCTCCAACCTCCAAGTCCCTTCTGTTTCTTCCAAGACTTTGCCAAAAGATCTTCCCTTTCCATTATTTGTAATCTCTTCTTTTATAGTAGCTATTTCTACTCCTTAAATTAGCACTGTCAACTCTGCCTAAAGTTATGTTAAGGAAACTGGAAACTGAGGCGCCTGGGCGGCTCAGTGGGTTAAAGCCTCTGCCTTCGGCTCAGGTCATGATCTCAGGGTCCGGGGATCGAGCCCCGCATCGGGCTCTCTGCTCAGCAGGGAGCCTGCTTCCCCCTCTCTCTCTGCCTGTCTCTCTGCCTACTTGTGATCTCTCTCTCTCTCTGTCAAATAAATAAATAAAATCTTAAAAAAAAAAAAGAAAAGAAAACTGGAAACAGGGGAGATCCTGCAGGTATGCATTATGGAAGGTGCTAGAGGGGAAGGGCGAGACCTCTGCCTGAGCAGCCAAAATGACAAGAGAGGAAAGCTGGTGCTGTAGTTGGGTGGCTATGAGAGAAATTTCCTGGCCACCTCCAAGAACCAGAGCTTGCTTCAAGGGTGCAGGCTAGCCCTGGAGATGGAGTGAGCTATTGACCTGTGGAAGGTGTTGACTCAGGAAGACTCAGAATGAAGCCCTGGGGGAGAATGAGGACAGAAGAACATGAATAATACCAAAGCCCTGCCTGCCAGCCCAAGAATAATATTCAATATCTCTGGTTGTGGATAAGGTGAGTAGGTGGTGTAGACCAAAGTCATCAGAGATTCTCGGTGTTTTGAGGCTGTCCATCCATGGACTATTTAACATACACTATTTGACATTTTTGGCCTACCAGACTTTTTTGTCTTTGTGGCACGAATGTTAATTCAGTATTTCAAATGCTCCCAGGAGTGCTGGGAGGGAGGTTAGATGAAGAGGAGGAGGGAGGCTTGGGAGACGGAAAAGAAGAGTACCTAGCTTAGGTCTACAAAGATCTTTTGCAGCTAATAACCGGGGGAAGTGAAAGTAACAAATGCATGGACTGAGGGATGTTTGCCAAGTAGTTGGCTAAAATAAAGACCTGTCCACTGAATCCAAAGCCCTAATTTCCTTCTCTAAGGATTCTACAAAAAAATTATATACTCTCAGGGCCTTAAAGAAAGTCTGTGTTTGTATGATTATGTTTTCATTAATTATCATAATCTGCCGCTTAGGTGGGTAAGAATGAAAGTTTAATGTTCTTCATTTGTGTGTGAGATTAGAGTTGGTTGGAGCAGCAAAGTGGGAAAGAAAATTGAATACCACTTACCTGTCTAGAATTCTGCTCACCAGAGCCCAACCTCCCTGCTTCAGCCAAATTAAGTCCTGCCACTGTTTGACAGGGTCTCTGGAGAACAGAGACTCTAGAGGACGTACTGCTCCCTCCTCCCAGGGGGCAGGGAGAAACCAGCAGCGCCATATAGCCCTGCTGGCTATGAAAGACCGACCTCTTTCCCTTTGCCTTGTAAGAAGTACTTGGTGTTCTCTCTCTTTATAAGCCTCAATTAGGTTTTGGTTAGGGAGGGCTTATTAGTACAGTTTTATTGATGCTTTAACACATTTTTCGTAGCTGGAAGCTAGTTTAGGAGCCAGTTGGAGAAGCTTGTAAATGAGAACTGCAGGGAGTGGCCTTTCTCTAACAAATTCCAACCAATTGGCTTCCTAGTATTACATGAGTTCTTGTCACTTTCTTGGTAGACTTTTCTTCCTTGATTAATCTGATCCTTGTTATCTTGCTGATGAATAAATCGGAAAAGTGCGCATATGGGAAACAATTGTTTGCACAGTCTTTCGAAAGTCTTCAAGGCCTGAGTCATGTTCTAAGTGTATGAGGATGGCCCAGACCCACTGTCAGAGGGCCAGCACCTTGAGGGCTGGGAGCGTGCCTGATGTGAGGGGGGGCCCCCTCCCGAGGACGTCAGAGTCTGGAGGAGTGGGGCACTTCACCCGCCCTCCTGAGCCTGGAGGTCCAGGAGTTAACTTTTCTTAAAGAATCTATTTATTTTAAAGCAGTTTTAGATTTACAGAAAAATTGTCAAGATATTACAGAGAGTTCCCATGTAGTTCATACCCAGTTATACCTTGGATTCTCATCTTCCATGGGCGTGGTACGTTTGTTACAATGAATGAACCAATATAGATACATTGTTACTAGTGTTAATCAAAGTCTGCAGCTTATTTACATTTTCTTAGTGTTTCCCTAATAGCCCTTTCCATTCCAAGATCCTCTCCAGGAGACCTCATTGCAGTGAGTCATTTAGTCACCATGATTCCTCAGGATCCTCTTGGCTATGGCAACTTCTTGGACTTGGTTGTGATGACCTTGACAGTTTGAGGAGCACTGGTGAGGTGTCTTGTAGAATCTTCTTTGGTTAGGCTATCTGACATGTCTCTCATGATTCCACCGTGTTTATAGGTTTTGGGGAGAAAGAGCATGTACCCATAATCAGTATCATGATTAACATTGGTCTTGATCACCTGGGTGAGTTCATGTGATCACCAAGTCACCTGTTCCAAGCATTTTGCCAGTTGCCACTGAACAATATTAAGCTATAATTATTTTTTAAAAGGCCAATCAAAGATTTTCTTTTTCGAGCCCAACAGATACATGATGGTCCATGCCTGAGCCTTTCAGGGAGGGATTTGAACAGAGCAGTCTTGCCTGTCTCAGCCACTGGCAGATACGATGCCACATTGAGTGTTCATCAAATATATATGATAAAGCTTCCATGTTGGTTAATTCAGTCTCCTTAAGACCTCTGAGTCCTTCTTTCCATCCATCTGCCACTCTTTTTTCTTCTGAGTCATTATCTTTTTTTTTTTTTTAAGATTTTTATTTATTTAGTGGCCAGAGAATGAGAGCACAAGCAGGGGGAGCAGCAGGCAGAGGGAGAAGCAGGCTCCCCACTGAGCAAGGAACCCCATATGGGACTCGATCCCAGGACCCTGGGATCATGACCTGAGCCAAAGGCAGCCACTTAACCAACTGAGCCACCCAGGCATCCCAGTCATTATCTTTTGCTTACACTGTTGCAATGCAATCGTCATTGGTTTTTCCACTCACCTTTTTTTCAGTCTCTTTTCTGTTGCTTCTTCCGCAAAAAACGCTTCAGTGAATCTCCCTTGATGGAATCCAGCGTGGCCTACTCGTGGCCCGCTGAGAGACCTGCTCTTCCTCCTTCCTCCGCTTCATCTCCCATCACCCTCTGTCCCCCATTCATGACTAGCCATTCTCAGAAGGTCCCCCTTGATGTTTTACCTCCAACCTTTTGCTATTAATCCTCACTATCCTGCGCCCCCTCTTCAGCGTGAGATTTGGATGCTTCCTGCTCTGTGCAGGTCCTTCCTGGTGGCTCTTCCCCTCCTGGGTGGACCATTGAATAGGAAACGTATGTCTGTTATTGTCTATCATAGCACATTGCAGCAGTCCGCACACTTTTTTTTGCAAAAAGTCAGATAATAAGGAATATTTTTGGATTCGTAAGCCCCAAGGTATTAGACGCAACAACTCAGATCTGCTGTTGTCATTTGAAAGCAAGATAGAAGCAAATGGACGTGTCTCTGTTCCTATACAACGTTACATACAAAAGGAGGTGGCGGGTCGGATGTAGCCCACGGACTGGGGTTTGCTGACCCCAGCTATATTCCTATCAGCTGTTCATTTGTCTCTCTTCCTCAATAACCCGTCAGTTCCTCAAAATGAGGGAGCTGGTCTCTTTTGTATTTCTATTCTCAGTATCTAAGCTAGGCCTGACACAGAGGAAGTGCTTGCTCAATGCTGCCCAGATAAATATGTGGATGAATAAATGAGTTCATACCAAGTTAGGAACTAAGCCTTCAATGGAGTCAATAGGAACCTTGACTGAGCGAATCATGGTGAAAGTAGAAACATAGCAAATCTGTACAGAGGAGAATAAACCTTTCTGGACATGTCAGGGAACTCAGAGACAACATTTCTATTATGATCTGGATCAGTGTGGTTAGGAATCGTTGCCCCTGCCATTGTCAAGCAGCCAAGGATTAAAAGGAGCCTGGTGAGTGGAACCAGTTTTGTGTAATCCAAGTGTCTATAAATAGTGTTCAAGTTCAGTAGGAAGGTTATTAAATGTGGATTTCGCTTCATACTTACCACTTTCCATGGAGGAATTCTTAGTCACTGATGGGTTTTGCTCCAGTGAGTCCACAGAGTCTGGGTGTCCAACCATCAGCTTTTATGCAGTTCAGGTTTAGAAACTTCCAAAGCCCAGCATTTACTGACTGAACAAGGGCTGTTCAGGCTTTATTCACGCAGCCCATTGCAGGGGTGCTCAGTTCCTTCTGGTGGGAGTATGGATAAGCTCTCTCAGTAAGGTCTGAGTTGGGGGAGGCTATCTAGAAACTTTACTTACTCTCAGCATCTCTTTCCCTGACAAAAGCCAGATAACAGAGGGATGAGTGTGCTACCAGGGGAAAATGTCACCATTTGTTGGGTCTTTAAGGTAACATTGTTTAAAGGAAATTTGCAATGTTACAACATCATATTAAACAAAGACAATTAGAAGGAGGCCTGTGTGGCTCAGTTGGTTAAGTGTCTGCCTTCGGCTTGGGTCATGATCCCAAGGTCCTTCTCCCTCTGCCTGCTGCTCTCCCTGCTTGTGCTTGCTCTCTCTCTCTCTGACAAATAAATAAATAAAATCTTTTAAAAAAATAATAATAAAAATAAAATAAACCAAGATAATTAGAGAGTAATGTTGAGCAGCATTTTGGTATTGAATTTAGATTTGGAAGGGGAGAGGAAAACCATGGGCACAAAGTACATTTAGAAATTTTTTCCCTTATGTGAAATGGAACAGAGGAACACAGGATGAACACTTAGATTGGAAAAGGGAACAAATGACCTGTACTTAACTGAATTGGATTGATTTTCCTTTGTACTGAATACTTTCCTTCGCTTTGTTCCATTTTAGTTTGGTTTGTAATAGTAGGTCCAAATTCTCCCATAGGATCTCATACAATGAAGAAAGGAAAAGTAAAGAGACTTTTTTTTTTTTTTTTTTTTTGGTAAGAATCCTAAAAACATAATATGATAAACCTAGCCCATAGATATATTTCTATTATTTTTGGTCCAAACACATAGATCTCCAAAATTCCATAAAGCTGAGCATTAAAAAAATATTTAAAAAGACATCCAACATTCAATTGCACTAGATAGATATCTGGTGAGTGTCTCTTTCATGACTCTACGCGTCATGCTATAGACTAGAGATACAATGCTAACTGAACTTTTCCCCACCTCCCAGGAGCCCAGAATCTGCTTGAGAAGTGTTCCAATTATCCATTGTTGAGGAACCATACCAACAGACTGGGCAGCATAAAACAACAACCATTTTATTTTGCTCACAGATTCTGTGGCTCAGAAATTCAGGTAGAGCACAGTGGACTTGGCTGATCTCTGTTCCACAGTGTCTGGGAACACAGCTGGGGAGGCTCCAGTCGCTGGGAGAGATGTCAGTGGCTGAAGCTGGGATCATCTGGAGGCTGCCTCACTCCCAGTTTGGCTACCTGGGGATGACTCAAAGTCTGGGCTCCCCTAAAACTGTGGATTGGAGCATCTACATATGGCCTCTCCATGTGGCTTCAGTTTCTTCTAGCATGGCAGCTGCACCTGAGAGTGGGCATCCAAAGAACTTTCCAAGAGAGCAGGGTAGAAGCTGAAAGAGCTCTTTTGAACTATCCTCAGAAGTCATGCAGTATCACTTCTTCCGAATTCTGTGTCTACAAGTAAGTCAGCATGGTTGCTCCAAATTCAAGGGGAGAGGAATTGGACTCCACCTCTTGAAGGTAGAGTAACAAGGACATAGCAGAACAGCATGGGAGATGTTGTTGCAACTGTCTTTGGAAAATCCAGTCTGCCATAGGGAACTATAGTAGATGTTTTGGTTATCAGTTATTGGGAAATAACCTATCCCATAACTAACTATATTGAAATAACAGCTATCTATCATCAGCTGGGTGGTTCTGTGTCACGTGGTCTAGAATGGGTTCACTCACATGGCTGCATTTAACTAGGAACTTGGAGTGCCAAAGATGGCTTCACTCATGTCTGGTGCCTCAGTTGGAGTGGCTGGAATGACTTGGGGCTCCTGGGTTGTCATCCACGTGGCCTCGTCAAATAGTAGGCTGTCTGGTCCATGCTTCTTTAATACGGTACCTGGGTTCTTTTAAGGCCTAGTGCCAGAACTAGCACTGGGTTACTTTCAGGTTGGATTTTGTTTAAGTCACAAGGCCAGCCTTGATTCAAGGGGTGGGAAATATGCCAGCGGCGTGGCATGTGCATGCAGAAAGTGGGGGCATTATCAGTGACCGTCTTCAGAGACAACCTACCACATCAGCAGTATCAGGAAAGTGCTCTGAGATCACAGATGAAGGATCAGATACTTTTGCCAGGTTGCCTCTCAGGGTTTCCACATCAGGCTGTGGGCGAGGAGGTGGGTTCATAGTGGGAAACTGGCTGGTGGTGGGGTATCTAGGGAAGAGATGACATTGGAACTCTGAGTGCTCTTGGTAGGCAAGATGTGGAAGCATTGTAGGCTGGGGAAATTACATGAGCAAAGGACGGGAGGCTGGAAAGTACACGGGGAATGGAGGGAGGGGCCGTGTAGTTACAACATCATTATATATATTTGGAGTGAGGGTGTGATGGAGTTGGGGTAGAAAGGAATGCCAGGAGATCAGCTTACACTCAAGCATGTTGGGAAGGGCTTCCTGGGTGCCACTGTGTTTGGACCTCATTAGATTGGGAATATGAACTGAGAGTTTTTAAAAGCTAGAATCATAAGAGATGAGCTGGAGGGAGAGGAGACTGGGTATAGGGAGAGCAGTTAGGATATCGTGACAGCTCAAATGAGATCCAAGAAGATTTGCACCATGATGGAATGGAGAGGAACCTCTGTGGGGCAAGATAAAGAGAAAAGACAAAACTATCTGTACAGTGAAACAGGGTCACATGATCAGTATTATAGATACTCCAAAGGCCATTGGGAGGCTGACTCGCCAAAACCCTTTTCTGTTACCATTCTGGAATTTTGCTGTTACAGCTGATACATTTTATTAAGACTTGTCTGTTCCTTTAGTCCCAGAACAGACCCTAGCGTGCATGACTTTATCACAACTATTTCCTGGGAACAAAAGAAAATCCAAAGTAGTGTACAATCAGCATGGAGTTTTTGGAACTGTTGCCTCGGAAGCACCAACATAAGATAAGGTATGTTGGAGCTAATTGGATACTAGAGAATCGCATTTCTATATTGGCTCAAACTTCTTACCACTGTGGAGGAGTTTGCAGCAGAAACTCCATTCATTTCTTCGATAAGTATTTATCAAGTGCCTACTACATGCAAAGCACTATTCTCAGGGCGTGGATACAGCAGTGAATGCAATAAAGTCCTTACTTTGATGGATGTTCTTTATATTGTAGTAATCGGGATTTGTCAAACTCGGAGAAACCTTTAAGATTGGCTGTGGAGCTTTATCATGCTGACCCGGCGTAAGTGTTGTCCATTCCTAAGTAGGATAGGTGTGCATTTTATGCCGTCTCACACCATAGACTTGGCTGTACTTGTCACTCATCACCACTTGTCATTAACTTGGCTAATCACTTATTAACGAGGAAGTCGCTCCAAGGGATTGAGCCCCGAAATGACAATAGGTGGCCTCCCACAGAAGGAGAACAGCATGCTCAATGGTTGGGACCCAGAGTTTTGTTTTCTTGTGCCTGTTCAAACTCTGACATTTGAAGACTATGTTCACTCCTGTTGTACACTAGTTTCCATCCCATTTGGTTTATTTTTATGTCAAGTCCTTTGCCGCTGAAATGGATCTCCAATAGCTACAGGACAGAAGGCATTTTGGCTATGAGGGAATGTGTTTCCAATTGCTGCCTTTTCTAATAGCGTCAGCAGGTGTAAAGAAGAAGCCTAGGAGCCAAGTGCCACAGAGAATTATATTAATGCTCATTCTGGGGTTGCATTTAGATAGGCATTTTGAGGATTCCAAGTCCTGACATTCATAAAACTTGGAAGGGTTGCATTATTAGATAAACATCTCTCTGGATAAGCCATCAACTATGAACTTTCTGTTATTAATCAGAATTCTATTGGGGGGGGCACTGGCATATAGTTGTGGCAGTGGTATCTCCTGCAAAATATAGTCACAAGGCCCAGGATCATCTTGAAGAACTTTTAACTCACTCATCAAAGAAAGCCCATGTTCTTTTTAAAGTACTCAGCATTAAATGTATTTATTATAGTCTAAATTACTAAGGCACATATGGAACATGATAACTCTCTTTTAACCAAAGCACCTCCCTGTGCAAGCAGACAAGATAACTAATAATTTATGATAAATTCTTTTAAACCCCAATTCTTCAACATCCTTTCTTAGCTTACTTACATTTTTTTTTTCTTGGACCATGTTTTCATTCAATTATGTGCGCAACACTTTCAATGACTTAAACAGTAAAAAATTGTCCACAGTTTATCTAAAACTCGAAACAGCTGTGTCTTTACATTTTTATTAATATATATTAACATTTTCAAAGCAACTTGGCTATTAGGATGAGTGTGTGCTTGTGTTTGTGTGTATCTCATATGCACACGCGCCCACATGATTCTTCTTGGAGGCATTTGTTGGCAGATAGGAAAATAATCTGAGTAGCAGATATATGATCTCATTTTTTTTCCTGGGTAGTTTGCAATTTGGATCTAGGCTCAAAGGATTAAGTATTTTAGCCTATGATGATTTCACAGATGCCAATTGCCTAGAACTTCTAATCTGCGCCCGTAAGCTATTTAGTAATTCCTAACTATAGCAATTATAGAGGATATTGTGAGCCCATTTTACTAGGATGGAAAGGAGTGTGCTCCCTGTATTTTTGGAACATTACTAGAACCTTCGAAGCAGTTAACACTGGCTTTAAACAGTTTGTTCCTCAACAGGAATATTTTGGAAGCAGTAGCAGCTGGAGTTTGTTTATTTATTTATTTATTTATTTATTTATTTATTTATTTATTTATGTTGGCATTTATTTTAAGTTCATTTTGTCAGTAGTTTTTGATGAAAAAGACACCAAGGATAGCATTAAATGGTAACTATTTAAAAAATGAGAAAGTGAAGATTATTATCTTTTAGCTGGGACTATCAAGGCATTATCTAACCACTGAAAACTTGGTCATCCAAATAAAAATGGGGCAGTAATAGCAGAGATCAGAGGTTGGCAAACCCTCATATCTGCTATGTCATGTTGCCTTTTCCTGTTCATCCATCCTAAAAATATTGGCTTAGCAACTATAATGTGCCAGGCACTATTTTTAGGATATATCTGCAAAAAAGATATAAAGATCCCCATTTTCATGAATTTTACTTTCTAGTTGAGGGAGATAGGCAATAGAAAATAAACAGAATGATTAATTAAATTGAATAGCACTTATCACTTTCTCATGTACCATACAGAGACAGGAAAAGGAAGGCAGAAGAAGGGGGATTTGGATCTGGTGAGGACAGCTGCAATTTTAGGTAGCCATATTAGGTCTTCTTGAGAAGTTAGCATTTAATCGAACCAGCGAGACAAGTAGTCATGCATAAACCTGGGGAAGGAATGTTCTAGGTGATGGAGTGGCCAGTGTAAATGCCCTAGGGCAGGAATATTCCTGAATGCTGGAGAAACAGGCAGGAGGCCAGTGTGGCTGGACATTGTAGGCAATGAGGTCTCCCCCAGTAACTGGGGAGTCAATACTGTGGGGCATTCAAGACTTTTGTAAGTGTTTCAGCCCTTTCCCTGATAGAAGAGGGAGAGTCACTGGGGGATTTTTTGAGTGAATGAGTGGTATGATCTGCCTTATATTTTAAAGGAACTCCTCTGGTTGCCATGTTGAGAATAGACTATAGTGGAATGTATTAATTTCCTAGGTTTTCTATAACAAAGCACCACAAAGCAGGTAGCTTAAAACAACAAAAATTTACCTTTTCATAGTTCTGAAAGCCAGAAGTTCAAAATCAAGGTATTGGCAGGGTCACAGTCCCTCTGAAGTCCCTAGGGAAAATCCTTCCCTGCCATTCTCCAGCTTCCGGTGGCTGCTGACAATTCTTGGTGTCCCTCGGCTTGTAGTGCATCACTATAATCTCTGTCTCGTTGTCACATGGCCTTCTCTCCTGTGTATTTCTTTGTCTTGTGCTCTTCCCTTATAAGGACACCAGGAGTTGGATTTAAGGCTCACCCTAATCCAATATGCTGTCATCTCCATTTACAACTTAATTACATCTGCAAAGACCATAATTCCAACTAAGGTCACATTCACAGGTGCTGGCTAGTAGAACTTGAACATCTATTCTCAGTAGACACAATTCAATGCATTAAATGGGGTAAAAGTAGAAGCAGGGAGACCAGATGTGAGACAGGAGCACTGATAATGGTGGCTAGGACCAGGGTGGGAAGAGTGGAGTAGCGAAAAGTGATCCAATTCCAAATGTGTTTTGAAGTCAGAGCTAATGATTCCCTAACAAACTGGCTATGGGGTATGAAAGAAAAAAAAAAATCAAGAATGATGCTGTGGGGGCTCCTGACTGGCTCCGTTGGTGGAACACACAACTCTTGATCTTGGGGTTGTGAGTTCGAGCCCTGCATTGGGTGCAGAGCCTACTTAATAAAAAAATTTAAAAAGAATGATGCTGTGTAAGAGGGCTCCCCTTTCTTCTGAATGTTCGTGTACCCCCAAAATTCATATGTTAAATCCTAGCCCCAATGTAATAGTATAGAAAGGGGGGAGTCTTTGGGAGGTGATTAGATCATGAGAATGGAGCCCTTGGGAATGGGATTAGTGCCCTTATAAAAGAGGGTCCAAGGAGATCTCTAGCTCTTCCACCAGGTGAGGGTTCAATGAGAAGGTGCTGGCTGTGAACCAGAAGGAGGGCCCTCACCCATCTGTGCTGGTATCATGATCTTGGACTTCCAGTTTCCAGAACTATAAGCAATGCATTCCTGTTGTTTATGGGATACCCAGTCTGTAGTATTCTATTATAGCAACCCAATCGGGCTAAGACAATGACTCCAAGACTTTTGGCTTGAGCAACTGGGAGGAAGAAATTGCAACCAGTTGAGGTGGAGAGGCTGGGGGGAGGACTTGGTTTTGGTGAAAAGATCAGGAGCTGTTTTGAATATAAATCTGAGATGTCTTTTAGATGTCCAAGCAGAGCTGTTCTTGTGCAGTGGGGACTGTAATGAATCCATGTTACCTCTTGTGTCTCTTAGTAATCCTTCGACCACTGAAAATTCAGTTTGAGGACCAACTCCGTAAGCAAGCCATAGTGTGCATTGTAGATAAGCCAGGGCCAAGCCTTCGTTTTACATACTATTTGCCTTTTCCTCCCGTAGAACATTCTCGCCTTCTCTCCAAAGGCCCAAATGATTGGATCTCCTCTCCCTGACCAGTGTCTCATGAAGCAGCATTCAAACCACACTAAGCTCCTAAATCAGTTCCAGAGAATTATAGAGGGATTCTTGGGCTGGAGTCACCAAGGTCTGACAGTAAATGCAAAATGTATTTCTGCTCTCATCTGATCACTGTGGACACTCCAATTCACCACTTCTCTCCTAAACTTTGTACTCAGATATTCTCTTTCCTCTCAGTTTTCCTCATATAAACAAAAGCCTGGGGCCAGCAACTGTTGGGTTAGCCAGTGAGGCATGGTGGTTGTAGGGATACTTTGGGCGATGGAGTAGCCGAATTCTGATGGGAAACTGTATTTCTTCTGGCCAGTACAGTCCCCTTTAGTCATCTTAATTCACTAAACTCATTGTAAAAAATTAAAATAAAAAAATAAAGAGAGAGAGAAGGGGGTGCTTAAACGTGTAGGGTTATATTTGGGTTGAAAAATCATACTTCTACTTTTCATTATTTTCTTGAAGAAAACTTTTTCTGGCACTACATAAATTTCTTTTGCCAACTTCTCTTGCTTTTAGTCTAGGATAACACTGTACTTTAATTTGTAATTTTCTGAATCCAGTAAGTCTTAGTCTGAGTTTTTGACACCAGTAATCTTTGGCTCAGTATATTCTCTTGTTGTTATGAAGTGGTTACTATTACCAACATCCACCCATAATACCATCAAACCAGATCTAAAGCATGAGGGAGACTCACAGGGTTGTAAATTTTTTCAGCTGTTTTTCATCTTTATCCAAAGATTTTAATTTTAGAATTATTTTAGCATAAGACACGGATATAAAAATTATAGAATATTGATTAATTTATTCAGGAATATTTACTAAGCAAATGTTACTCAAGGTAGTAGGGATACATGATGAAAAATAGACAAAAAAAAAAATCCCTGTTCTTGCAGAGCCTTCATTTTAGAAGGGGGAGCCAGAAAATCAACAAAATATGTAAGTAAAATATTTAGTCTATCACATGGTGGTGAGAACTATAAAAAAGAAGGTAGTAAAAAGGCATGGGGAATGTTGGGAGAAGAGGGAACATTGCAGTTTTAAATAGATCAGAAAGATATTAAAAAGAAGATTCTTCAAATAAAGACTTTAAGGAGGTGTGAGAACCATGTAAATATGGGGAAAAATGCATTTCCAGCAACAGACCAGCAAGTGCAAAGGTCCTGAGGTGAAGTCCTGGCATGTTCAAAGAAGAAAAGAGGCCTGGTGGCTTACACTGAAGAAAGTAAAGGAAAAGTAATAGGAGGTAAGCTCAGAGAGGCAATGGGGACCTTCTAGGCTGTTGTGATAACTTTAGTTTTTGCTCACAGGAAGATGGAAGGCATGAAAGAATTTTGACCCAAAAAGTGACACAATCTAACATACATCAGGTAACATCACTGACCTCTGTGTTGTGAATAGTGTTAAGGGAGCAAGAGATGAAGCAAGCAACCAATGAAGAGGCTTTTGCAATAATCTAAATGAGAGATGATCAGGGTGGTAGTGGAGGGTGGGGACCAGTGGGCAGATTCTGGATAAATTTTGAAAGCAGAGTCAGCAGGATTTGTTGACAGGTTAGATGTAGGTTTTGAGAGAAGGGAGTTAAGGGGACCCTAAAGTTTAGGACTAAAAATCAGGATTTCAATTTCAGACATAAAATGTTTCAAATACCTATTAGATACTCACATGGAGAAGCTGACTAGGGAGTTTGGAATTCAGAGGAGAGGCTGGGGCTGGTGACATAAATCTGGGGGTTGTTTGGGAGTGCAGATGACATTCAAAGTGATGAAACCGGATGAAATAGTGGGAGGTCAGTGTTGTCAGAGAGGAGAACAGGCTGATGAAGAGACAAGTTCTGGGGTTTTCAATGTTAGATGAACTATTTTTACTCACAACACTCTGACACCAAATATGTGGGGATTTCTCACACCAACAACCAATTCTTCACTCTCCAGACGCTGACTAGACATACTACAATATACTTGAATCCTACCACTACTTACCCAGAGTTAGTGTCTGGCTCCACATGTTTCAGGGCTCGGCTACACAACACAGCCCTCGCTTCAGAGGCCAGTCACAAGTGTGGGGGCCCTGGGTTACTCGCACTTCTGTCTGATGTGGCTACAAATTGGGGATCCCCACAACTCCTCCCACCTCAGGTTCAAGAAGTTTCTAGAAAGGCTCAGGAAAACAGTTTACTTATGTTGACCAGTGTCTTACAAAGAATAAAACTCAGGAACATCCTAATGAAAGAAATGCATGGGGCAAGGTATGGAGGAAGGGGTGTGGAACTTCCATGCTCTTTCCAGGGGAGCCACCCTCTCAGTACCTTGATAAGTTCACCAATGAAGCTCTCCAAACTCCATCATTTAGGGGTTTTTATGGAGGTCTCCTTACTTATGTAGGCACGAGTGATGAAATCTTGGCAGTTCATGATTAACTCAGTCTCTGGCTCTTCTCCCTTCTTGGAGGTTGGGGGATGAGATTGAAAGTTCCAACCCTCTAATTACAGCATGGCCTTTCTGAAGACCAGCCATTATCCTGAAGGTACCTAGGGGCTCCCAGACACCAGGCATCTCATTATCATACAGAAGATGTTCTTATCACTCTGGAGACCACAAGGGTTATAGGAGCTGTGTGCCAGGAACCAGGGACAAAGACCAAATATCTATTTCCTTTTTTTCCCACCGGTGGTCATGAAGATAAAGAGGACAGGAAAAGGAGACCAAAATGGAGCAGGCAGTACAGTAGGAAGAGTATAATTTTGAGGTGAGACGCTTGATATAAGGTGCTCCTGTCCCACTGTGTCCATTCATTACTGTTTATAGTTTATTTTTTAACAACATGGGGTTAGGGTGCCAACTCCCTCACAGGTGAAAACCTGTGTAATAGCTTACTGTTGACCAGAAGCCTCACCGATAACATAAACAATAGATTAACACATATTTTGTGTATTATATGAAGCATATACTGTAGTCTCACAATAAAGTAAGCTAGAGAGAAAAAGCATTATTAAGAAGATCATGAGGGGTGCACCTGTCAGTTCAGCATCCCACTCTTGGTTTCGGCTCAGGTCGTGATCTCAGGGTTGTGAGATCGAGCCCCGTGTGGGGTTCTGTACTCAGTGACGAGTCTGCTTGGGGCTCTCGCTCCCTCTCCCTCTGCCCCTCCCCACCCACCACTCTCTCTCTATCTCTCTAAAATAAATAAATCTTTAAAAAATAATAAAAAATTAAAAAAATCTTGCGGAGGAGAAAATACTCTTATAGTATTGTATTACCAAAAAAAATCCATGTATAAGTGGACCTGTGCTGTTCAAAGCCATGTTGTGCAAGTGCCAATTATATACTGATCTGAGTTACTATTTAGATGACTGGGGTTATTATCTCAACTAGAGCCCAGAGAAAGAGTAAATGGATATCATGAACCTAAGGTTATAGATCAGATGCACACTTTCTCAAGTGGGAGTGGGAGATAAAGGACCACAGACTGGATTGGGGATTGAGATCCCTTGCATGGCAGCCCAGCAACTCTAGGTCCCAGCTGTGTGGCCCTGGATGGGTCCGTACAATTCTGTGAACCTCAGTTTCTCCATCTGTCAGAACCAAGTGATCTCTCCGGTTCCTTCTGCTCTCGTATTCTATGAAGCTCCCTCAGGTTTGTGAGAAGTTTTCACCTCACTGAAGCACTGAGACAGTGATAGCACAGTGATAAAGTCACTGACCACAACCTGACAGCCTAAAGCCTGGAGCCAAGCAAACAACCCATCATGGGAAGAACTGTTGATCTTGGACCAAAAGTCAAAGTGAGTGTGAACCGTGGGAGAGACGATCTCGTGGGCTGTGGAGACGCAGGTAATGGAAGGGCATGGTTTTCTATCTTTGTATGGGAATATCATTTGCATTTTTAATGTAATTTCCAGATCATTGGTCCCAAAGTGGAGATCTGCACGGAGCACGGCAGGTTGCAGTGCTATATTTGAACTCCCCTTGTTTTCCCTGGAGCCAGATCAACACCTGGTTGCTCCCACCCGCACCTCCCCAAGTCAAGCAGCAGACGCCGCTATCTGGACAGGCATGTTTCCAAGGGTCTGGCTAGTTCCCTGCTGAGTCCCCAGTGTTCAGTGCAATGCCAGGACCATCAGAGCCACTCAGTACACACTTGTTGAGTGAATGAATGTTGAATGAACTCCTCAGTCTCACAGACTTGCAGGAAAAGGTTCATCAACTCAATGTGACAGGTGAAGGATCCTCTCACATTTCTGCACCTGTTGGACTGGGAATCCATGCCCTTAATAAATTTGCTTAGCAGCCCTTGGGAAAGCCACATGGAGGGATGGAAGGAACATGGAGCTGGGAGTCTGGATCCCTGGATTCTAGTACTGGCTCAGCCATCCCAGGATGTGTGGCTTAGGGCTGAGATGAGGTTCACAGCCTCTGGAGACCTGGGTTTCCTCCAAGGAAAAATTAGAGAATAGTACTAATTAATATTTCACTGAATCCTTCGATTCTCTAATTCTTTCCTATCCTTGTGGAGGAAGGGCCGCCCTGGAATTCAAATGTGAGTTTCCTTCTCATAATAAATATTCCATTTGGTCCAGTTTTTATCATCTTAGTAAGCTTAAAATAAATCATTTTGGATTTGAAATTTTTTAAATATGCGTAGTGAGTCAAAAATTCTACATATAATTTATCTTGATAATGTGCTGACTTTTTTCTATGTTACATATGAAATCTAACACTTCAGATGATTACTGCTCCATGAGGCATTCTCTCATCCTCCCATCCATCAGAGATCTCGCCCCCAGAGTTTCAATAGCCACCTGTGCTTTTCCAAGGGCACAGGTGGGTTATCTCACAGCTCTCTGCATCCTAGTCTTACTTACATTACAGATTCTCAGGCATCAGGGACCTGGATCATTGGGTAATCTCTGAAAGGGTCTCCAGGACAGTACCAATATTTGTTGAACTTAATTTTGTGAGCTAATTACTCACAGTATGTGTTTACATTGTAAATTATTCAAAACAAGATGGGAAACGTACATAATGCAAAAATTTTAAAGTCCTAACAGAAAAGCCAATTATAATTTGTTACCTAGTTGTGTTTTTTTTAATTGAGGCTATTTAAATGAAGCAATCGATTAAATGTGACCAGCTTTTTAGGCATTTGCAATGAAGGAAATATTTCTAATGAAGAGAAACAAAGAAAATGAATAGATATTTAATTCCAAGTATAAGTGGATGAACAGAATTATTTATAGTCAATAAAACTGCAAGCGATTTAGCTATCTAATAGGTTAAATAAATTATGGTACTTCCATAAAATGTGATACTGTGTGACCATTAATAATGTTGTGAAAGTATTTTTATTCCTATAGAAAGATGTTTCATTTTATCCAATAAAGGTGTAAACAAAGAATATGTGTGGTGGTTTACAGATCTGTGAAAAGTACGTGTCCAAACACATTAATACACACATATGTCAAATGTCAACAATAGGAATTATATTAATTTTCTTTTCCTTTTTTGTTTTCTCATTCGTATTCTTAATTTTCTGTAATTAACAATGTGTTTTGCATGTAGAATATGTGCACCAAAGCTATGACAAAGAGATAATCCTGTCCTATTAAAAATATATAAATGAGACTCATAAGTACTGTCCATATTATTCTTATTTTTTCTCCCAATATTTAATTTTTCTCTTAGGTTCTACAACCTCACACTTGAGTGTACTGTTCTGTGTAGACACAGAAATGAAGTCCAGTGATGCAGACCTTAGATCTGAAGGCTAATCCTGGGTCAACATTACCTGTCTCAATGACTGTTGGCAAATTCTCTGGTTTCTTGTGTCGTCACCATGTCTATAAAACATCACAAATATTGACCTATCCCGAATAGGTGAACTTTGAGAAACAGGCTTTGGAAAACCCGGAGAAAAGGATTTAAGAGTGCAGCTTCCCACCAGGGACCCAACCGCGGCATACTGTGCAGAGTAATACCAACTCCCAGCCTTTCTTACTAACCAGCCACACTGAAGTGCGGGTGACATAAATGTACCTGTCGCCCAAGTTGGATGTAAAAAAGCCATCTGCCAGTTTGGAAATTAATGAACTCACACCATCTCAGCTGGGTTGTGATACTAACGAACTTTCCTAGAATGAAAAGGAGGAAGATGGAGTGTGACCACGGCATGGATGTGAGGGGAGACGGCCACATTCTCATTACCAGGGAGAAACTTTGGGTAAAGTACTCTGAAATTCATTTAACTTCATTTAACCTATCAGCTCTGGGTCAACTTTCTCTTGGTTCAAGCTCTTCACACCTGGTAGGGCTTTCGTAACGAGGTCTTGCTATAGCCCCTGGAGAGAGAGGCTGGAGCGGTTTTAATGGAACCTGTGGCTTTCGTCACATCAACATCAGCACCTTTCGGATACCGTAGGCTGGCATTCACTGTCAAAGCCAGCTGTTTCCGAGCTCTGTTGATTGAGCCCTGGGTAACAAGCTCCAGCAGCTATTCTAAAACTTGATAAATATCCTGCCTCTGCTTTTATCTTTATTTACAAGAATTGCTAGGGGTATGACATGAACTTTTCTTTACCAAACAACATAAAAAACATCTCACCTTCTCCATCTCACCAAGCCAAGACTCAAGACCTCTTCCCTGCTTTCTCTTCTGGGAGGCAGGCTATATGGCTTCCATGAGGGCATCTTCTCAGCCAGATAGCAATCTGGCCCTTTGGACTTTTCTTCTCTTCTCTTCTCTTCTCTTCACTTCTCTTCTCTTCTCTTCTCTTCTCTTCTCTTCTCTTCTCTTCTCTTCTCTTCTCTTCTCTTCTCTTCTCTTCTCTTCTCTTCTCTTCTCTTCCCTTCCCTTCCCTTCCCTTCCCTTCCCTTCCCTTTCCTTTCTTTCTTCTTTCTTTCTTTCTTTCTTCCTTCCTTCCTTCCTTCCTTCCTTCCTTCCTTCCTTCCTTCCTTCCTTCCTTCCTTCCTTTCTTTCTTTCTTTCTTTCTTTCTTTCTTTCTTTCT
>CM052886.1:65867346-66107371 GCA_028534135.1 Potos flavus
ATGCTCAACCCACTGAGCCACCCAGGTGCCCCCCCTGCGTTCTTAATAGTTGGTTGCTTGTGAGAGGCTGTGGCAGATGCCATGCCAAGCATGGAGTCCAATGCAGGGCTTGATCCCAGGACCCCGAGATCATGACCTGAGCACAAACCAAGAGTCAGACACTCGACCGACAGAGCCGCCCAAGCACCCCACTCCAACTGGTTTTGACAGCATTGGGATATTTGGATAGGTCATGATCATGAAGAGAGGTATTATAGACCAGGGAAACCCTGTGAACAGAATCACTGCACCTGAAATGACCGGGTCATATGTCAGAGGTCATTGCATAGCCTCTGTCTGGGGTAGAGAGTATGTCCTCTTACTGCAGCGGTGGCACTTACTGGAAAGTATAAGGATTCTAGACAAAGACCATGTGGCTGGTACAAACTAAGAACTAGAAGGTTCTTGACTCACAGCCTCCCCACATGCAGCTTTTCAGTCCGCAAAATACTGAGGCGGGTACAATTTAAAATGTTTTCTGAGTGTCCTCTTCACCCTGTTGGAGAAGCTCAGCTCCATCCAATCACAAGTGTTAGCCTCATTTCTCTCCCTCCCTCTTCCCAGCAGTATGACCACTGCAGTAACGGCTGTCAACAGGAAATTCACGGTGATGGCAAGGCCCGACACAGATACCATCCAGGCAAATCAAATAAAGTTTTCCTCTAAGTTTGCGGTGCCTTCTAAAATATATAGGAGAAATTCAGTGTGGGCCTGGGCACAAGGCTGTAGGCACCCATGTGGTTGTTGACAATACACTTGGAGCTGTGGTTCTTGATGCGATTTATACATTAGAAGAACTACAAAGAGTCTCCTCATGTCTAGAGTAGAGAGTGAGGAGGAGAGCGGTGTAAGGGAAGGCTGTAGAGGCAGGCATGGACCATGTGGGCTCTTGTAAATTGTACAAAGGATTTTATTTCTATCCAAGGGGTCGTTTTTATAGTGGCTACTGGTCTAAAAGAAAGTAATAAGAATACCGATGTCGTTTTCCATGTGGGCTGTGATTGTGGGCTGTGTCTCCCGGGCATGTGACATCTCATGGTGGGTTGCCAGAACAATATTCTTTTTTTCTTACTGAGTCTTCCCAAACACGAGGGGAGGCATGTCAGCTGGGAGGGTTGGAGATTTCAATCTTTTTTGGTTAAACCCTGAATCATTTTATGGTTCCTGTACATTTTAGTATAAATCGCATCAAGAACCACAGCTCCAAGTGTGTTGTCAACAACCACTTAATCGAATAGGGAGCATCCTTCCCAAATAGTAGGAACAAGAATCACACTGGACGTGTTTTATTCAAGCGAGTGGAGGTCTGGTGAGAGCGGGGCTACAGTGTCTGTTGCAGTATAGCACCCATGCCATATGGGAAGTTTCCAGATTGTGAGGATTCAACATATCTGGAAGCCTTTCCTCCCTTGGCCACCCTCAGCGGCCATGTGCTCATGATTAAGCAGTACAACACTATGTCACTCGCACATCAAGGGGGAAAGGTGGTGATGGGGGGGTTGGGTTTAAAAGGTGCTAATATTTAATGAAACCAAACAATAGAAACTTTTGATACATTAAACATGTGGGAAAATGCAGGCTTTCTGATAATATCCCTCAGAACAACATATCGCTGTTTTTTGTTTTTTGTTTTCAGGTTTTTGATGTTGAGGTTAGCCAAAAAGTATTATATATTCTTTTGGTTTTATGCATCAGAGAAGCTTCATAATAGTCAACGTAAACATAAATTTGGAATATCTTAAAAGGAATTTGGTATGTCTGTCCTGTGATATATAATTCTTTTGGGGCAGCTATATCTTCATTTTGGTACGTTTTTTCCATTTAATTTTTTTTTTTTAACTTCTTTCACCAATACTTCTTGCTTTGTTTTTTAATTCCATTATGAGGTGTTTTCATATTCTCAGTGGATAGAAGCCAGCACTGCTAGGTCTACAAATTATAAAAAAGATGCTCCCTCTAGGTGGATAAAGTACAAAATAGTGTCCTTTCCAGGTGATAAATTACAAAAAGGACTCTTTTCTCCAGGGCCAAGGCATAAGACTTGTCAGAACATGGGCTGGATTTCAGCCCTTGTTCCACTTGCCCCCACAGCAGGTACCTTTGTGCAGTGCACAAACTGCACAACCAGACATAGTGACCCTGCAGTCTTTTCATTGTCTTCATATTTAGTCTCCTCATAGTTCATTTAACTGAAGAAATATTTATTAAACAAGGCACTATGTTAACAACTTTGAGGGCTATAAAGATATATAGATTTCAGTCCCTGCCCTGAAGAAATTTACAGTCTAGTACTAACAGTAAGACAAACACATATACAAACAATTGTATTAATTCTCTTTCTTTCTCTCTCTCCATATATATATATATATATATATATATATATATATATTTATATATATACCATGCCTCATACTAAAGAATATATGTGAAACTACTCACAAGAAGAGCCTCACAAGAACAACAGTAAAATAATGTTAAATTGAAATTAGGAAATTTTAGATTTAAAAACAAATTATGATCACATATAAGAAGAGGGAGAAACATGGATAGTGACCATAGTGGTCAACCTATACCTTCAAATTCTGAGTTTCCTGGCATCCAAAGTGAAAAGTGAAACATGGTCAAGTACTAATACACTATATCAATACTTAGGTCCACATTAAGTTGATCAGGATAGGCTAGACCAGGCTGGCTCCAAATCTCAGAGGTTTACGTTACAAAAAATTCTTATTTCTTATCCTATAAATAGGCTGCAGGTAGACCAGCTCTCCAGGACAGTGTACCATAGTGACTCAGGGGTCCAGGCCATCTCCACAGTGTGGATAACCATTTCAACCCAAGGCTTCTGTGTTGACTGTGGGAGCAGGGAGAGAGTGAGTAGAAAACAGAACACTTTTGCTCCTAACTCATTGGCTCGGGGTAGTCACATGATCACAGATAACCACAAGGGGCCAAGAAATGTACTATTTGATCTGGTTACCCCCTCTAACACACACACTGGCTATGTAAAGCTTTTTCTAAAACTGAAGCCTCAAAGAACTTTTTTACATGGGACTTTATGCAAGACAGACTAACAGAGAAATAAGCACTGTGTTATGCAGATTCAAAGAGAGTTGCTTTGTTCGCTTATAGAGAGTGACCAGGGAAGATTTCATTGGAAGGTAGTCATAAAGTGGGTTTAAAGGATGGTGAAAACTTTGGAAGATCTGGGGAAGTCCGGTAGGAAGGAGGTCATTAGCTGCAGAGGGAATAGTAGCATATACCCATTCTCTCTTGGGAACATCCAACAGTCTAGTTTACCTGGTACCTAGGTAGTTGCGGGGAAGTCAGAAAGGAACCACGGGCAGCGGCCATATTGCAGAGAGTTTTGGGATTTGTGTCTAGTTCAGTGAAGTGTTTGAAAGCAGGAAGTCCCTGCTGCTATCATTTTAAAGTCTTCTACTTACCAGAGCTGCTGAGAGGGCTTTCCAAAAATCTTTAATCATGTTTCGAGGGATTATAAAAACACAGAAATCATACGTTCCTTTTTTCTCCTCCCTTCAGACGCATACCTTAGCAGCAAGGGATGTATCCTTAAATATTTCCTCAGGAAAAATTAATGAAGTGAATTAAAACAGACCTTCTTTCAAGCCGTTCCAAATGAACTCATTTCATAGCCTTTATCATGGCTTCCTTGCCATTTGGGAAATTTATTTAAGTTATTAAAAAAATTCCCTAAAATTCTCAGCTGAAAAATTGGCTTCTGTTTTTTCTACAAAGCTAACTCACCTGATTTGTCAGAACAGCTTGAAAATGAAGTGCTAACTGGTGGGTTTTATTGAAAGGAAACCAAGTGGAACAACATATGTATTTTCTTAGGAAACTCAAAAAGCTCACAGTCATGTGGCGTTCCTTGGGGTGAATTCTTTGTTATGAATTACAACCTGCTTACTGATGAGTTGTTAATAAAAAGTAGGCCTGCCGGGCCATTATTTTTTTTCCACATAGTACACACAGTTTAGTTTTCTTTCTTTCTTTCTTTCTTTTTTTTTCAAGTTTTCATTAATGCAGTGAGTGTGAATAAATCTGTTTCTAATTTGTAATTGTTTTCCCTTCATCTGGACAATAATTTATTGCCAAATCTAACACTTGTCTATTATTAACATCCCCACAACAGGAAAATGTTTTAATTTTTCTTTTTCTCCCCCCCCTTACTTTCTTGCCTCCACTGCCCCCTCCCCCTACACACGCACACCTCTTTTTTTTTTTTTTTTTTCCTTAAACTGAGGGAATGTGAAACCAAAATGTTGCAGGGTGGCAGGGATCTTGTTTTTAGAGGTAACATCCAAATCTGAGCTCACAACAGCCGGAGGTGACCAGGGTCTCGTGGGCCCGTCCACGTTGCATCTTAAGGCCTGCCAGCTGGAGTTGTTTGGAGCTGAGAAAAGAGGCTCAGGGAAAACTGGGGAGGAAACTAGAAACAGATGGTAACCTGAGGTGGCAGGACAACTTTATTTAGCATGGCAGTTTTAATTTATTTATTTATTTTACATGCGTATCTGGCCGCACTGGGGAGCCTCTCTGCATACTCATTATTATGCTGTTAATAGTGTATCTGATTTGCCAAGGAATATTAGCAATTAAGTTCACTATGTATTCAAGTAGATTCATATTTTAGTGGGCCTTTGTGAGGCATGTTAGTGGTTAGGGTTTTATGTGGAAAGGGTGTAGAAGCTGCTGTTTGAAGTTCTAGTGGTGTGGAAAATGTGTATCTACCAATTAAGGATGCTAAATGGCCCCACCACCAGAGAACATGCCAAGCTGTCAATAAACAGCCAGCGGGATGCTAATACATGGCTGTGGGTGCGTTCTCGAGTTTAGAATATACAGGATTGCCCTTTGGGGACACGTAGATGATGGGCCCATCGTTATTTTCATTGGAGGCGTGAGCACGGGGTGTTTGGGGTGTTTAATGCATTAGTTCATGTCTCCTTTTTCCATCAGTATCTCCATCAATAGGAAAAAATTAAAAAAATCGTTTTGTGACATTAGATACCGTTTGAGATGGAAGTTTTATTTTGCAAAAACAAAACAACAAACTCAGACTCTTTTTTTCTTCTACTTTCTATCAGGTATAATTTTCATCCTTCCGAGTTTTTCTGGGTCTTACATTTCTGGAAAAACTGTGATTCCTGTGGTGGTTTCCATTGGGTTGTCAGGGCTCTGTCTTTGGGACGGGTGGCTTCTTGCCTGATTCGTAGCCACTTTTGCAGAATCGGGAAGCTTCGCTAATTTGAATGATCACCCGGAAATCAGACTAGTCTTATCACGACCCATCAGATTTCATTTCTACAGCCACTGGGGGCTCATGCCCAACGTGCGCAAAGAATACTCGCTCTTCTCCAAAGGCAGTGGTTGTTCAGACATTCGAACTGAATCCATGTGGAACTTCGTACCAGGGGATATTGTATTAGTGAGCTAGCCTGCCAGTTATGTAGTCCCGGCTCATCTAAAAACCTCAGAACCTATAAGTAAGAACCTAAAAATGTTATTGAGGTAAACTTACTGAAGTGGGTCCTCGTAAGAAAAACGCGCGTGTGTGTATGCGTGCTTAAACTAGACTGTTAGGTGCTGCAAAAAGGGACACCCGCTCTCTACCCTGTGCCTCTCCGGAAAGGACACATTTTCACAGATGGCAGCAGGCCTTGCCGTTGCAAATCTGGATGTTGCCTGGGGGTAGTAAGTTTGACATGTGGGCATGTCACCCCTGTGGGAGTCTGTTTGCCTCTGCTGGTGCCCAGAAGGTGGCTGTCATCACTAAGTCAGGCCGGCCCATGGCAGCATCCCAGATGAGTGCCAGCTGGCTCCCTCTTCGGCAATGGAGTGTGGGATGAGAGAACACAGAGGAGAAACAGAGAGGAGCTGGGAACTGGAAACCAAAAACGTTGATGTCCAAGTGTTGTAGAGTGTCACGTTTTTCCATCCAGGACAGTAGACATCTCCGTAATTCCCTACATTTTTTACTCAACCTGTAATTGTTTATTTGGGACCCACTCTTTGGCCACTCTAGATTCATTTTCTTTTCTCTAGACCTTACAGTTCTGAATAAACAAAAGCTGTATCATGACTGGTTATGACCCGAATTCATCGCAGAGAGAATCTATTGCAGGACTGACGAGACTCTAACATGTCTAAAGAAAAGCAAAGAGCTTAATCTCTGGAGTCACATCGACTGGCTGTGTGATGAGAAAGAGGTTTCTTACCCTCTCTGATTCTCACAATTCACTCATCTAAAAATATTCCTGCCCTAGTTCGTGTGAGGATTACACAAGATAATGAATGGAAAGCACATAAAAATAGTAAGAATGTAAGTAAACAGGCGAGAAAATCAGTTTCCTTCCTCCCTTGCTCTTCTGTGGAAAATACTCATTAAGGATTCAAGATTAGCTCATATTTTCTTCTACTAATGTGTAGCCACATGTCGATGGATTCTTCAAGACTCTTTAAGCCAGACTTAGTCACAATAGGTCAAGGAAGGAAATTTTCCTTAGTCACCAATGCACGATGAAGTCTTTTGGGACCTGAACCCATGTCCTCCAAAGTCAACATGTCCTGATGTTGAGATTAAATGAATCCAGCCTTTTCAAAATCACAATTCACATGAAGAAACTGAGCAGTAAATTATTGCAGGCGCACACAGATGACTGTTAAACCTCACATCCCTTTTAAGGACAGAGCAACATTACAGAACACAAAGGTCAAGCCAAGAAAGAGTGGAAGCAGCCAGGAAGCTTTTTGATTAGAGGTTCAAATCCAAATGGAGGAGGAGCTCTACCGAGTCCCTTTGAGCGAACGGGTGGACTGGTCTCACGTGTTATGCTTCCGACTTGCTAAACATCTGTCTCTTTCAGTTCCTTCCCTGGAGGATTGTTTAAATAGCCTGTTTTCTCACCATAGGCAACCTGGGCTGGAAAATCCTCTGCAGACACAATTTATATGTATTAAAAAAAAAAAAAAATCAGCGCATATGTGTTTGTGTGTGCGTGTTAAACCACACTTAATTCTTCCCTTTGGCCCTGATTTTTAGGACTCAAGCCCAGAAACAATAGGAGCCTAGCACCTTACCATATGATGTCTTTCGTCTTGTTTTTTAAAGCTTGTTAAAAAAAATCCTGATCCCTTGAGTTCAAAGCACTAATATGTCCCACACCTCCTGAGGGACCTTTTCCAGCCGGGCCTCTTAGATTCATCCACTCAAGTCTTCCTACAGAGTCTACTGGTTTGGCAGCGTGTATTAGCTGGCATCTGGCTTCCTTCTACTACCAGAGACTCTTCAAAGCCCTCAGTTCTTATCGCATTGGTGGTTTCCCTCACTGGGCAATATTGTGCATGTGTGTGTCTGTGCGTGCGTGCACGCATACACATATGCGCATGTTTGTCAAAATTCAAGTTTTTACTATCTCTCTCATCATCTCCAGAGGGAGTTCAGTCTTCCTGTTCTGTGTTTTTCACAAGTCTGGATATTTTCAGCTTCCACCATCCCACTTTACACATTCCTTGGTCTGGATATCACTTGTGGATCTGGGAACGTAATGATGCATCTGAGTACCATTCTCAGATGAATAAAACTGATAAAACTCTCAGCATTTCCATCATGTCTTCACCAGAGAAAACTGCTGCTACTCTAGATGTGCCCGGCTTTCTTCCCCCTTGGTTCTGAGGGGCTTGAAGGATGGGATGTGGATGAGGTGTTGTAGGATCTCTCAATAGGGTTGGAAATATTTGTTCTTCACTGTGGGGACTACACAATTGGCTCAATCCCTGAAGCTGGCAAAAAAGCTATTGTCTTATTTTTGGGAAAGATTCTAAAAGCATCCAGGTTAAGAGTCCATTTCCCCATTTATCCTGGAGGCCCAATTTTATGGATCAATCCTTGAAGCCCTCCTCTGCCTAGGAGAGACATTTCTTCTTGATTTTGTATCTGGCATTTCTAATGAGAAGAACAGGAGGACCAACATTAGGTGCCTAAGAAGGGAGTCTCCTGGCTCATGAGTGAGGAAATAGTTGAGACAGAAGAGGGGAGGACAGTACAGGAGGCTGCATGATGGCTCTCCAAGGACTTCCATGTCCAAATCCTAGGAACCTATGAATACGTTGCCTTACATGGCAAAAGGACCTTTCCAAATATGATTAAGTTAAGGATCTTGAATGGGAAGATTATCTTAGATTATCTGAGTGGACCCTAAACTTAAACACAAGGATGACAATGGAAACAGAGATTGGAATGAATACCTAGGGACCAAGGTTTGCCAACAACCTCTAGTAACTGGAAGAGGTAAGGGACAGATTCTCCCTGGAATCTCTAGAAGGAATCAGCCCTCTTGATACCTTGATTTTCTTGGAGGGCCGTGATTCTCTAAGGGTAGGGCATTTCTGTGTGTGTTCCTTCCCATAGGGGAACTCCAATTCAGTCTGCAGGACTTTGTGAGGTGTCCTTTGTCTTTCCTACTGGACTCTAGCAGTGGCTGTGTCTTGTTTCCTTCTGGGTCTTTGGTCCCTGGCTAATGACACAATTCTAGAAAACAAATTTCTCAGGAAATTGGTCGTATGAAGAAATAACCAACTAACTGAATGGGTGATCCCACTTGTAGCAATAACTCTGCCTTATAAACTGTTCAGATAGAGTGAGGTCTGTGTCTAGACTGGCCAGAGACTAAGCCCCATAGCGGGTAAACCGTGTCCCAGAAATTTCTGGGGTGGAGGTGTCCAGGGACTGCTTAATTTCCCCTGGGCCAGCTTCCTTCCCAAGGTCTTCCCTGCTGTGCCCATCACTATAAATTGACTGAGTTCTGAGAACCCTACCACGGGACAGTTGGCTTTTCCTCCTTTAAAACCAACGTGGCATTGTGATGGAACTGAAATGCCATCATGCCAACAGGGGACAGGATTGACCTGGCTGGTCCACATTGTGTTTAGTGAATCCAGAGACTCAACACTGGTGAAGGTTGGAAGTCAGAAGAAAGCCCAAGTAAAGAACTGGATGCATTATTTCCAGAGGTCTTTTCAGATCAGATTCTGCTTCCCCTCTTTACCAGCCTCTACTTCCAGAGATTATAAAGACATGATTTTCTACATGTCATGTTTCTTTTTTTGGCTCTGTTCCAAGTATGACACCCCTACTCCCTCCCCCTCACACACACACTGGGCTTGTATTATCCTGTTATTTGAGAAAAAAAGAGTCATACACAGCAGAACTTCATTTTCAGGGAATTGTCTTAGAGGGAAAGCTAGTTTGAATAAAAACTCTGTTTTTGGCTGAATCGTGTCCTTCCAAAAGCATATGTTGTAGTCCTAACTTTCAGTACCTCAGAATGTGACCGTACTTGGACACAGGGTCTCTAGAGAGGTAAGGAAGGTTAAATAGGGTTGTTAGGACGGGGCCTAATCCAATATGGCTGTTGTCCTTTTAAGAAGAGAAGATTAACCCGGGGCACCTGGGTGGCTCAATCAGTTAATCACCTGCCTTCAGCTCAGGTCCTGATCCCAGGGTCCTGGGATCGAGCCCCTCATTGAGCTCCCTGCTCAGCGGGGAGTCTGCTTCTCCCTCTCCCTCTGTCTCCCCCTCCCCCACACCACTAGTGTTCTCTTTCACTTGCTCTGCTCTCTCTCTCTCAAATAAATAAATTTAAAAAAATCTTTAAGAAAAAAAAAGGAGAAGAGATTAAGACACAGAGGTACAGAAAGAAGGCCATGTGAAGACACAGGGAAAAGACGGCCATGGTCAAGCCAAGGAAGAGAGTCCGCAGAAGTAACCAGTCGTGTGACACCTTGATCTTGGACCTCAGCCTGTGAAGAAATAAGTATCTGTTTAAGCTCGTCTGTGGTACTTTGTTAGCCTGCGGCCCTCCCAAACTAATACAATATCCTTGAGGGGGAGGGGCGGGAAGGACTCTGAAAAGGATGCACATTTACTTTTAATATGTATATAAGCTTGGACAATTGTTTAGTGTTTTTTCCTCTTGAAACTACATCTTGCAGATAAAATAGAAATGTGCTAGAATTTCTTGAACGCTTTTCTCTTATAAGTAGGTCAGCTATGTTCCCCACAAACTTTCTATCCTATTATTCACTTAGCAGAGTATTTATTTCTTTGTTGGGAATAGAAAAGTAAGTTTAGACGCAGTGCAGGCAAATGATCATTTGTTATAAAGAAAAGAATACAAATTAATTTTTCTGTTATCTCAGGGTTTTTAAAACCTGGCTTAGTCTGAGTCACAGTCTCGGACAATGTTCGTGTGACTTGCCCATGTGGGTCTCACGCTTGTTCGTCCCTGGCTGTGGGTATCCTGCTGTGTCCAGCGTTCGGCATAGTCTATAGTTCAGTAGGATTGCTTTCCAGGGCCATGAGTTTCCTTTCTGGAAACAGCCCAAGATTATTTGTGTCTTTGTTTTTCCTTCATGGAGAGAGATCACCGTGCATGGATTTTGCAGAAGCTCCGTTCCCCTTTAAGCTTCCTTGTAAAAGGAATTGACATTGGTTCACAAGGTTGCTTTGCAAAATGCCCAGGGAAGTACTGCATCTGAACACGGACTTCTGCCTGCCTCTCATGTGGCCCGAGCCCCTGAGGCTTTTCTTGCCACCCGAGTCACCACCGGGCAGCAGGGGAACCCCCCATCCTGCAGACCCTCGGCTCCCACAGGGCACTCCGAGGATACAGGCGCCCAGTGGGGACTCTCTGCCAAGGTGGCTAAATGCCAGCAGGGGGGTGTAAGGGCCTTCTCCCCTTTTGTTTGGTTTCACCACCTCAACCTCCTGCCCCTGAGGTCCATCAGCTGAGGAAGCGGTGTTACAAAGGTCTAGATGGCAAAGGAAGGGAATGAGGATTGTTATTATGGAAAGAGGGCAGACCCAAACTAGAAAAGAGGATTCCTTTAGAGTGGAAAAGAACTTGGGCTGGAAAAAAAGACCCTGAAGTGGAATTGTTTTATGAAAAATTTTGACTGGTTCTAAGACGAGGATTTTTCTAAAAGGGATTTTTTAGGAGTTGCTCCTAAGGAAAACCTGGCTGGGGGGGGGGGGGGGGGAGGGAAAGCATGACTACACGGGAAGAGGCTATCGAGGGCGCAGGATTGAGCAAAGACCCATGGAGAGAAACTCTATCCTTCCTATATTTCTGTGTAACGAATTGCCCCAAACAATACACATTTATCTTCTTGCAGAGTTTAAGTGGGTCAGGATGTCAGGCGTGGCTTGGCTGGGCCTCATTGGCTCAGGTTTATCTTGGGGGTGGGGGAAGGATCACTTGCAAGGCTGCTTACTCACATGGCTGGTGCATTGGTGTTGGCCGTTCCTGGGAGGCCTCGGTTCCTCTTCACAGGGGCTCTCCCAACACTGCCTAAGTGTCCTCCTGATGTGGATGTCCCCCCAGTGCAGAGTCCAAGAGAGGGAGCCAGGCAGAAGCCAGTCATTTTGATTCAGCCTTGGATGTCACCTAGCATAACTTCCCTCATCTTCTGCTCTTTGGAAGCAAGTCACCGTCTGGCCTGCCTTTAAGGGAAAGGGAATGAGACTCCATCTTTTGAAGGGAGGAATGTCAAAGAATTTATGGACATATTTTAAAACCACTGCAGTAACACTGGCTCAGCCTTGCATAGTTTACCCCTCAGAGTAGTTTCCACCAGCGGCAAGGGAGCGGGAGTACCGACTCTCTCCCATTTGCCTATCCTTGATTAAGAGCTGCTTGAGATAGAAGGGGCATCACATCCTAGGCTCCCTGACTTGCCGGCTAAGCGGGCGCCTGAGAGCAGACCTTTCATGAGTGACACAGGTGAGGACCGGAAGGTGTGTCATGGCCAACAGGGCGGAGGGATCTGAGGGGATGACAGACAACTCACTGACGAGGTCGGCTACCACCAGGAACCAGTTTCTGATTTAGCACAGTAATCAGAATCTTATCGACGGGGTGCTTGTTCTATTGCTATGTTTATTAGAGGAGTAATTCTGTAATGTGGCTCGTTGGCCTCGGGACTCGGGGTGTTTAGGGAGATACCATGTTTGCAGTTCTCTAAAATCCTTTAATGGGGTCAGCTGGCTTCAGAGATTCTGCCTTACCTTCCCCTTCTTGTGTGGCTCCATCTCTAAGCAGAATTCCCCATTATCTCAGAGAGGCCGGGAGCAGATGTCAGAAAACTACACAATGAAATAAAATGACAAAATAGAACAAGGCAGATGCTTGCCCAAAAGAGCAGGGGAAGGAGATGGCTGGACACCAAGGGTTATTAATAACACTCTGTCCTTTGGTGGCGCCTTTCATCTGTGCCTTGAAGAGCTGCGCCGTCATTTAAGTAATCCAGGGTTATTTTCTTGGAGAGGATCTTCAAATCCAACAGGTCTTTTGAAAGCTTGGTGCTTTGAATATTTTACTCTTTCTGGATTGTTCTCGAGGGAAAAATGAGTTTGATTTATAAATCGTTCAGAGGTTTTTAAAAGTCAGTTATTTCTTAAAACAATAGATAGCGCACTGCCTTTGGCAATGGTAGACGGCATTCACGTGGTTTTTTTCCCCTTCATTTTCCACCTCAAAGCTGTCTTTGTGAAATTACTGAAGTAAGTGATATAACATTTCTGTTCAGTGGGGAAAACCTATGAAGGATCCGGCCTGAAACTGTAATAAGCGCCGGTTCCAGTCGTCTTCTAACCCGCTGTTAATTCTCGTGCCTGCGATGCCCGGTGAGCAGGTGCGGAAAGAAGTCTGTTCTGCCTTCTTGGCCACGCACAGCTAGGGAGGGGGCGGCGAACCGGCCCTGGCAACGAGCAGAAAGGCCATCTCCAAACCGAGATCTGGCTCAATCAACAAACCGATCTGCCCTGGACATGCTTCACTGGAGAAGCGATGTACAGAAGGGACACACGAAAGGCTCCGGCCACGAACTGGAAGCAGGTCTCCCGGCCACGCGGATGCCTACCTCGATTAGAGTCAGCCAGCGCCAGGCCTGCGGCCGCCTCACTACCCTCCTGTGAGCATTTGCCTATCTGTGCAGAAGCCTGGGAGGCAATGGGGAAGAGACTCGGGCTGTATCTCATTAACTTGTCACGTCTCTTCCCCAAAGTGGACGAGGGTGTGTTTTGCCTACTTGAGTGGTCACTGATTGTTTCATCACCGAGTCCTGGACTGAAAAGGGCTGCAGCGTAACAAAACCCAGATCCAGGGGAAAAAAAGGGGGGTGGGGGGTTGGTGCCAGGATTGAAACCACAGCAAAGGACATGTTGCCGAGGGGTCAGGGATTCACCTGCTGTCCTCCGCGGTGCCTGGCGTGTTTCTGCAGCGCTCAGCATGAGAAGTGATGCTGGACCTCACAGGCCTACGGAGCGGACTAACAAGGGATGTGTTTGCAGCTGTCAGGAGGCTGGTTGCTGCTGCGCTCCAGATACTCTGGACCGGACAGTCGTTTCTGGCTGATGTTTTCTTTTTTCTTTTTTTAAATTGGGAAGCCCGAAGTTTTCCTTTCCTGGCCGGTCCCAAGCATTTGGAATTACCACCTCTTTCCACTAGGTGGCAGCACAGAGCACAGCCACAGGCTCTCCCGCAGAGGGCTGGGTATTAACAGGACCGGGCAGCCCAGAATGGCCTCCTACTCACTTAGCAAGCGTCCCTTCTATCTCTCCCTTTTCTTTGAGAAAAGGCCTTTCAGAGGCTTGTGCTTTTGCAGACTGTTTCAGCAATGGGTCCAGCTTCCTCCCAAATGGTCTACTTTACATAAGAAGTGAGGTACTATTTTCTGCCCTAGATTTATTTTGGTGTAAAGCAAGAAATTATAATTCCCTTCGTGAGCCTTTCCTTTTATACTTTGTGGGAGTCTGCGGAAATGAAAGTGTTTCTCTTGAAGAGATTCTGCTCACCCCTTAATAATTCCTTCTAGATGGTTTGTCCCCTGCCCTTGGGTGAGTCTGGATCTGCCGGGTCCCACAAGAGAGGAGTTAAAGGGGAGTGCAGGATAAGGTCCTGGTCCTTGAGGGATTGCGTGTCTCCTCAGAGAGCCCCGGGGACCAAAATAAGTACAAAAGCCCGTTTGGTTTACATTCTGTGAAGTCCGCTCCAGTTTTCTGTCTCACTGCCCTGGCATCCGGTTCTAACCTGCTTCTGGCGGAACAATCTGGACAACTTGACATCACTAATGTCCGCTCTGCTGCGCGCACTGTAAAACACCCAGATGTGGTTGATTCACTAATTTAGTCCTTGCAACTGTGCTTCTAAGCTCCCTTCACACTTCTCAAAGTCTTCCCTAACCCAACCCCTTGCCTGTATTGCTAAGCAGACAGAACTTTCTGGGCTCACCTATGTTCATTGACCCCATTTGAACCTCCAGTTCCTCTCTCCTTTCTTGCAGTCATTGCCCTCCACTGAGGAGATGCATCGGTGCATTTGCAAGGGAGGGCACTAGAAGCCCTCAGTTCTCCTTTTACCCCAGCTCTTTTCTTCACCCTCCTTACTCCAACCATCCAGAAACTCTCTTCCCATCAGGCTTCAACGATTCTTTTGTGAACCTTCCTGACCCTCCTCCTCCAGGTCCCTTTATGCCATTCCTCCACTCACCTCTGAAAGGTCTCTCAGGCCTAGAACCTCGCCCTTGGCCACCTCCCCAAGACTCTCACACCCGCCCTTTTAAGTTCTGTCACGATTTCTAGTCAATCCATTGAGGTGTCCATATTCCCAGCCCTGTCTGAGCTGCCAAGCTCCAATTCTACTTTGATGGTTTTCTGGACATTCTACGTCATTGTCCATGACCACCATTATCCAAATAGATCTCAGATCACACTTGTCCACTCCATGGATTGGAAAATAGTCAATATTTCCTTTCTTGTACAATTTTAATGCCATCTCTGTTAGTGACCTGGAAAACATGGTGGTGTCTGTGCCTTCTCCATATCCCCTCCCCCTCAAACCCAAGTGATTAGCAAATCTATGGACACCGCCCTCCTACAATGTGACACAAGAGCTTCTCACTTGGAATCAGAGGGTGTGTTGGCACCTTTTGTCAGCTGTGAGACATTGGGCGAGTAACTTCTGCAACCCTATCCCCAGTGTCACAGAACAATAAAATCACATCAAGAGATGGCGGGCCTTTGGAGATCACCTAGTTCATCCTCCTTTATTTGTGAATTAGAAAACCAAGTCCACAAGGTGAGTTATTTGGGGTCTCTGAGCTGAGAACAACACTAGGTGTTTAGAAGACCAGACCGAGGCTTGCTCTTCTGATCTGCTGGATCTCCGGGAAGTCCCCACTAAAATAGAAATACGGCCTTAGAAGGAACAACACATGAAGCCATCACTGTTACTGAACAAGAAAATCTTCCTCTAAGCCTCCTGAAACAAAAGAAAGTACATTTTTGAAAAGAGCAAAGGAAGGGAGCAGAGTCTAAAGGAAGGCAGTGTGCGAGCCTGTGTCTGGGTTACTGATATCCTTTCAATCTTTTTTCTTTTTTTTTTTTAAGATTTTATTTATTTATTTGACAGAGAGAGAGATCACAAGTAGGCAGAGAGGCAAGCAGAGAGAAAGGAGGAAGCAGGCTCCCTACTGAGCAGAGAGCCCGATGCGGGGCTCGATCCCAGGACCCTGAGATCATGACCTGAGCTGAAGGCAGAGGCTTAACCCACTGAGCCACCCAGGTGCCCCTAATCTTTTTTCTATAACTTGTCTCTAACATTATCTGTCCAGAGCATTACCTTGCCCCCTCCCCCCACCTTGGGTTGGGGAGACATGACCCCACCCTCCCACCGGGGGCGAGCCTGACTGTCTTCATTCTATCTGCAAAGCCAGTGTTTGGGGCCAGTTATTGATGGATGGATTAGAGGACAGTGTGTGGAACTCAAGCCTTTTGCTTGTTCTGCTGCGAACTAGAAGTGACCCATGGAATTCCAACATCCATCCTCCACTCATGAGGGAAAATCTGCCAAAGACCAGTGTTGAGAAAGGAGGGCAGAGACATCACATCCTGGTGACATCATTCGAGCCCCTGGATTAAGCTTTGCTTCAAACCAGGCCTACCCTTGAATGTTTTATGAGCCAATAAATACATTTTTTTAAAAAAAGTGTGGCTTAAGTGGAGGGTTCTGGTACTTATAATCTAGAAATTCCTTGTTGATACACTCTGGGAAAGGTAAGATTATATATACATTATATATTATTTATTATATATTATTTATATGTAATATATTTTACTAAATATATATTATATTATTAAATACATAATATATAAAATCTTACTACATATAAATAATTTTACTACACACACACACACACACATAAAATGATGTAGAACAGGCCAGAAAGGGGATAGTAAAACCCATCTTTTCCCACCTAATTCAGCAGCTAATCCGTCTCCCGAGCTCTAGGCCTGGCCGTCCTGCTGCTCGGCATGTGCTCCCGGATTGCTGTCCGAGGCCGAATCCCCCGAGAAGGACCCCCCACCTGTTCCTCCCGTGACAAGGAGGAGAGAACCCAGTGTTCAGGTTGAGATGCCCAGAGGTATTTAGGGGCTGTTGGAGAAAGCAGCTAAGGAAGAACGGCGGTTAAATGTGGAAGGGGATGGGGAAAGACGAGCGTGCTCTCACCTGGAGATTCCAGAGTGCAGCTCGGGAGTGAAGTTAGGTAGGGGCAGAAGAGAAAAATGAGATGAGGAACGAGACTTCGGGTGTCGCAGTTTAGAATTTATGCTTGATCTGAGAGCAGAATGTTAAGATGTCACGATAGGACACGTCATATTTATGTGTCCTATCAGGCGGGTTCACCGTTCGCTGCTTCTGAGTGGGGGTGGCGTGCAGATTTCGCACAGGAGAGATTATGCGATGATGAATCTATTTTCTGTCTGGTGGTCTTTCATAGGAGCACTCTCGGAGTGATAGAAAAGTCTCCACTCCATTTACAATATGCTGGGACTTGTCCCACATGTTTTGTGCAACCATAGAAGCCTGCAGAAGCAATTGCTGAGTGACGTCGAGCAGGGATTTAAAACATGTGAGGGGATGTTTTGTGTCTCAGTATACTAATTTTACTACGTATGGGCTTCATCTCTCCCTTACCTCTGGGTTTGTTTTTTTTTTTTTTTTAAAGTCTACGTCCTGTACATATAATGGGGCGATGCACCCAACAGCCGTCTGTTGCAACCCTGTGGCAGTCATTAAGGCTGTTTGCCAAATACTTGGGGCTTCCAGGCACATGGGAGAATTGCACTTTCCCTCTTCCTTTGAACTTAGGCATGGCCATGTGACCTATGCTGGCTAACGAAATGTGAGTGGCAATAATGGGGCGGAAGCATTAAAATCCTGTATGCAATTTGCATGCTTTTTTTTTTAACCTCTGGCATGGTGACAATCTCCAGTTGGAAGGGGGTCTGCTCCATCAGTTGGAGTCCCTGGGTGACTCTGATGAGCAAAGCAATCTTACTGCTCCATCCAACCCCAATGGACTTGTAGTCTAAGCAAGAAAGAAACTGTTGTTGTTATAAGGCATTAAGATTTCTGCATTAGTTGTTCGTACAACAGAACCTAATCCATCCTGATTTTTTTATGTTAAAGATTTTATTTATTTATTTATTTATTTGACACACACACACACACACACACAGAGAGAGAGAGAGAGAGAGAGAGAGAGAGAATAAGCAGAAGGAATGAGAGAGGGGGAAGCAGTCTCCCTGCTGAGCAGGGAGCCCAATGTGGGGCTCGATCCCAGGACCCTGGGATCATGACCTGAGCCAAAGGCCGAGGCTTTAACCAACTGAGCCACCCAGGCGCCCCTAATCCATCCTGATTTGTATGAAATCAGAAATATTCTAGCAACTGTCCTTGAATTTGGGATGAATCAGATGTGCCCCCTTAGCCTGCAGGTGCTCACCATCTTGAGACATGACGTGAAGAAAAATTATAGAAGGCAACACTTAAAATACTGTTACTTAAAAGCTTTAAACTCTTTTATAATTTACTCTTAATGTCTTTAACTCTGCTATATTTATTTTTTTGTTACCACATAGATATACTCATGATTTTTAGGTAGTTATAATTATATTGGATAGACTTTGGGGATTTTACTCTTATTTAAAATTATTGACAAATAACTTTTACAGGTTTACATTAGTCATCACTGTTATGGCTGTGCAAGATGAAATTAATGTTGATTCTATCAGATTCTTTTGGCAGCAAATTACAGAAAAACTCAGCTCAAACTGGCTCAAGCTGTAAGAAAGTTGAAGATTTCACAGCTGTGGAGAATTCACATGTGATGGAAGTTGCAGCTCTGGGTTGATTGATTTAGTAACTCAGTGTTGTCGTCAAGGACTCAGATTTTTCCATTTCTGCGGTGTGTTCTCCTCCGTATTCCTCTCCCCCTCAGGTATGTCTGAAGATGGCGGCAGCACTTCCGGGGACCACATCCAGCGCCATGCCCAGGGTTAGAGGATGAATTGTTTCTTCCTGTTTCTTTTTCTTAGGAGATACCGCCCCCCAAAACTGAGAAAACTTTTCTTCTCATCCTAGTGGCCATAGTCGAATCCTATGGCCATTTCATAAGCCAATCACTGGCCAGGGGGTAGACTGATTATGATCAGTGTAGACCACAGTGTCCTCTGGGGACTAACCATAATTAAATAACCAATTGCTTATTGTTGAGTGTTTAGGCTGTTTCTTGTTTCCATACTATCGGCGATACTGCTGGAAGCGATCTGATTTCTGTCATTTCTGCTCTCCCCCTCCTTTCAAGTTTTCCTAAAGATGGAATTTCTGGGTCAAAGGGAAGCGGTATTTTTATTTTTCCTGTCCTTCCTATGTCTTACGAAAATGGGCTTCAATCTGATAAGGGCCGTACTGGGCACCAGTGCCACGGGCACTGTGAATAAGGTTGTGTTTTTATCTCTCAAGCATGCTGGCAGGGAATAACTTATTACTGGTTTGACTTACAAACCCTTAATTACGAGCGAGGCTAAATATTTTTCCGAAGTTTGTTTGCTCTTATTGGAATGGGTTCCTGCAGAAGGTAGCCCTCTCTGGCACAAGACTCGGAAATGTTGAAGTCTTAATCCCCCAATAAACTTGGCATTGGGCTCCACCTCTGACACAGCAATGCTGGAACTAGGAACTGACTCAACATAAAGTAAACGCAAATTACCCAGAGACTCAGACGATCCAGTTGGAACCCATGGGAGACCCTTAGCAGGGAAATGTCACCAGGGCTCTAGGCCAAGTGAAAGGAATTGCAGCGCTTGGAGCGGGATCCTTGGAGAGCACTTAAACACAAATTATTTTTATTACCACATGAAATTATTGAGTTAGAAGCATCAAAAAAATTTTTAATGATATTCACATTTAAAAACTTTGAAGAATGGCCTTATCCTCAATAGACTATCTCTAAAGAACAATGAAATGAGGCAGAAGGCTATTAGCCCTGGGTTTGGCACACGGTTAGGCCCATCTCCCTTCACTGAAACAAAATAATCTTTGGAAGTCGTGTTGTTTTGAATGGTACGCTTGTCTTTGTGTTAAACCAGTTTCCTGTTTCCCGAATATCTTGATTCCACGGTACTGTAGGCTTAAGAAGTTTATGTTATTATTTACCATTGGGTGCCGTAGGAGCTTCTGAAGGGTCTCTGAACTGCTCGACATTGTTTGCAAAATGTTGCGTGCACGTGCATTTTCCACAAGAGGGGCTCAGACCACAGAAAGTCCCACAGTCTCCCTGCCTGTGGTTTTCTTCCAGTTTCATCTTTGCAGCCCACTTTCACCCTTCTCCCACTCTCCAGTTTGCTTCCCTTCTCTTCTTTTTCACTCAATGTCCCTGAAAAACCAGGGTTTGGGCTTGGGCTGCCCTAACTTAGAGTCTCGTGTCTCTGCTAACTTGCATATTGTACGCGGCTCCTTTCTCTTCATAAAGGATGGTCAGGAACAGGATTTTCTGGTTAATATGTTACTCAGATTGTATAGTTTCTTTAAAAATGTGCTAAAACATATTCAAGAATATTAGATAGTATTTATTGATTTTTTGGTTTAGAAGTCACTTGAAGATCTTTTGTTGTCTCGTCTCAACATCGTAAATATTACTTTTCTTTCTATGTAACAGAAAACATAGAGTCCCTGGAGCTTTCTGGAGTTTTCTTCTGGCTCTTTGCATTTGTAAAGTGCAGTAATGTTATGGAAGGCCTCCGATGCCTCAAAAGGGGTAGACTTGTCTTGTTTGTCCCTGGCCAACTCAGCTGCATCATTCCGGTCTAAAAAGTTAGATAATCACACGCATTTTCCTTTGCCCTAAAAGTACACCACATACAGAGAGAAGTTCTTGTTGAGTTCAAAATCTACAGAATTTCGGATATTTGTTCCCACACCAGAACCTCAGGAGTACATTTTTATCTATTCCAGAAAGTGACAAAGATTAAAATATAAAGTATGAAAGTAGGTCGTGTGTTTTAGAAACAAATCGATATAAGTGGAAAGGTAATCAGGAAAATAGCCCTCTGTCAAAAGATAGAGTATCCGCGGAGTAGAGCAGGAAGGGGACAGCTGCCTCCTTTATTTTTAAAGATATGATCATTCAGGGGACAGAGAGAAAGGCTCTATGTAGTTGCCAGAGAGGCAACATTGGATTCCTGACAGAGGACCCCATCTGGGTGGAATATGGAGAGGCAACAAAGGGGTAGGGGATTTACCTTTTATGTAAATCCAAGACCCAGTGCTTGAGAACTTCTTGGCAAGAGTCTGTGCAGAGATGGAAGGTAGATTCTGGAATGCCAGTGGCCTCTCGTCTGCTGGACACTGCTGGGAGATGAGGGGGGAGCCCACTTAGTGATGTCTGTGAAGTGACGGCTGAGGTTTGAGCAGTTGTGGTGATGGGTGACTCAGTGCCCCGCTCTGCTCCTGCCGGTACCAAGGAGGTGCTTGGTGCCTCGATGTGGGGGCTTGATGGGTGGGGGACGGTGCACAGGGCTAGTCTCCTCAGCCTAGGGCACACTCAGTGACTTCATCTAGTTTAGGAGAGCAGCCAATCAGGACTGTGTGTGTGTGTGTGCGTGCACACACACACATTTTGATTCTACAATGTAAGGTGGATATTGGTTAGTAACAAAAATGTGCGTTTGGGAAATTTTATTTCTGGAATCCACATTTCTACACAGGCAGAGTCCCTCTGAATTTAATTATGTTCTCTTCCTATTCACATTGTTTGCCCTGTTTCTATTTAATACACTTAATGGTCTTTTGCTGGTATTTGCTTTTCAATATTCTTCTCTCCTTTTCTTGGAGTTCCTTCCAACCATCATCTCTTTCTCTCTTCTTTCCTTTGTCTCTCTTCTTCAATAACCTCCTTCAGCCTCCTGATCAATTCAGTGAAGCTTGTTTTAATACTGTTTACGGCCATCACTCGATGTAGGGCCCCCTCCTTTTTTTTTTTTTTTTTTTTTGCAATTAAGAGAGCTAAAAATTCTACTTAAAAAATCCCTCTTCCTGGAGTTGCCAGGGTGGCTCTGGTGACCATGGAGAGAGCTAAGCTCTGCCTGGAAAGATGGATGGGTTTTAGGTAGCTGAGAAGACATCTACAGGATGGAATAGCGCTCAAGTGAAGGCATGTGCATATATGACTTTTCATAAATACCCTTAGCACAATTTTCTATTTACAACGTAGTTTTGAAATCTGAGAGGGGTTTAAAAAAATTGAAGAAATGGTAAGGCTGCATTGAGATTTGGGTAGGTGGTGGCATGGTCTGATCTCAAAGAGCTTGGGCACCTATGGGCCAGTGCATAAAGCATGAGGATGTGAAGAAAAATTCTAGAAATCTCGCAACATGGTAAGTGCAGGAAACAATGGGAAATTTGCTTCCAAGCAAGCCTGGATAAGACTGTGTTTACAGCTGTGAATGTAAACAAGGAAACCAAGCACAGGGCTCACAGCATGAGCAGGACATAGTGTTTTTGTTACAAGGACAGAAAACTATGCATAAAAATTGGAAGATTATTTGCTATTTAAATACAAATGTGAACTTAGTTACAAACCTCTAAAGATGCATTTAATTTTACGATTCCTCTTAACTCTGGCATCTTGTGGCAGGTATGTACTCTTAAACCACTCATGCCTAATTTTTGACCTATCAGGCTTTGTCTTGACTCAACAAAGTAAATAGATATTTAGGTCAAACCAGAAAGATATCATAGCATTGCTTCAATGTTATGTGCCTAGAGGGAGAAGCCTGATTCTGACAGCAGGGATTATAAATGTTTTCAAGTAATTAAAACCTGACTTGCCTTACTTGATGTATGCCGTTCTCAAAATGTCTAATTGTTTGCACAATTTAAAATAAGGGGAAAAAACATAGCAACTTTACTGAGCCAAGAGGGAGTTGTTTGAAATGGTTCAAGTTATGTTTAGATTCATGGAGGGGTATTTGAAAGAGCTCTGAGGCTGCTATAAAGGATATTTTTTCAGATGATTAAATGCAAATATGGTTTAAAAATGCTTAAGAAAATGATTTTAGAATAAGCAGGAAATAAGAAAAGATGGAGTGGGTAGCACAGAGGTGAAGGAGGGGATTGTTTGGGAGGGCTTTCTCCTCCTGCAGTGACCCAGGTTTGATCTCACAGGATCTGAAGAGTCTTTGTTCTTCTGGAAAGCACGGGCAGGAAGGAGGATGAGGACGCTGAGGCAGCACTCGGGCCCCAGCGAACACCCAGCCAAGAAGTGCCCAGGGTGCACCCTCATCGCTTTCCTCTCCACACTGGCAGGCAATGCCTACTTTCCCCAGGATGCCTGAGGTTTCCGAGTTCACCCGTGTATACAGAGCGCTGAGTGAGTACGAAGACCTGTCGGGACCCCAGTGTGTCTCCTTTCTAGTATTTGATACTAAAACCAACATCACAATGCCCACACCAAAAGACCAGCTGGAAACCACAAGTTGTGATACCTCCTTTCCTCCTAAACTCTATCAGGTTGAACTTGGCTTCTATTTGAATTATATTATGTATTAGGTAAGTGGAGACTTACTTCAGTCCTGGCCTCTTACAGCTCATGACCAGGCTACTTTGCATGTTGGATACTGGTGGGTGAATTTGGAGACATCAAAGCCTCTTGTGGCCAAAAAAAAAAAAAAAAAAAAAAAAATCCAACCCTCAGAAGAAGTGACACCAAGTGTCCCAAAGACTTGAGGCTGAACTATCTGTTAGCAAACCTTAGGGCAACTGTTCTCTGTGGGGTTTCTGCTGCGGTTGAGGTGAAATCTGGTGCAATGTCCATTTATATCTCAACATTTTTGCTTTTGATCTAACATGAGTTCGGAAAGGACAAAACTGGCCCTGAATTGGAGGAAGTTTCAGGAGCTTCAGGGAATTCTGTTTCCCATGGGTTTAAATCATCTACTTGCTGACAAGAATGTTTTATCAAGACAAGAGTTCTCTTTCAGTTCTGAGTTTAGATCCAACTTAAAGAGATTCTGGATTGGAATTGTATTTAGCATTGGCAAGGGAGAAAAGGCATAGGAAAGGACTTCTAAAGGCTTCTTGGACATCAAATGGCTATTTCACAACAACTTTGTGATGAGTTAAGTGTAAATGAATCAGAAACATACGGACCAAATTTCCTTTGAAATTCACATGGGTTTAAGAAATTAAGGCAAAAAAGTTCTTGGCAAAGAGTATTTTGGGATTTGCCAAATTCAAGCCATTTGAGAGAAAGTTGGAGACACTCTTTATGGACCCTAGAATGCCTCTGGACTCCATCTCTGTTCCAGTCTCTTCTCCACCCATTCATCCAGGGGCTGTGCATCCTGGAAAGCTTCAGGTTGGCCCAAAGTCAAGCACAGGGAAGTCCCCCAGTGCTGTCCTGGTCTTCTGGGGAGGACCAGAGCCATTCTTTGGAGGCAACAGCAGAGAACTGAGCTTGATTTTGGAGTAAGAGGGGCCAGGTGTCTGGATCCTGTTCACATGGGTGCTGCCTTGCAGAGAGGGATCTCGTCATGGCTTTTCAAGAAACTGGGGAGTTGGGAAGAGATATTTCAACTCTTTTAGAAAGGATTTGACTGCTTGGTGGGGAGCACTTATTCTGGAGGCAGGTGGAAATGTTGGGCAAAAGAGCTGACTTGTTCTCTGGACTTGGTCTCCCTCCCCATGCCAAAGAGGGAGCCCCAATAGGGCAGAGACTCGGCCGTGTTTTTGTGTGTTTACTACCCGCAGACTTTCTTATGGGAGATGTCTGCCATGGTGGTTGTACTGAATTGAGAATGAATTACAGAGGAAACGGTTTACGAAATTACAAAGTAGGGTTTTTTTGTGAGAATCAGGAAATGTCATCAGAAGAAAGGGTCATTTTGGCAATGCTTTGGGATTTGGAAATAACTTACTTGTTGTAAAAAGGTTTTCACTGAAATGGAATTTGTGCAAGTGGAATTTAACCTGAAAAGTGGGAAAAGGGACTGGAGGGTGGCACTCTTTGTAAAGAAGAATGGGATGTAGGTGGCTGGTGATATGTGGTATCCAGCAGGAGAAGAGCAATTAAGGGGAAGGCAGTAAAGAGAGAAGGTAAAAGTCCATGATTTAGAAATGTGGGCGTACCAAGCCATCCTGTTTCTTGAACCACAGCAAGGTCCCCTCTCTGTTTGCCAGCATCACATTTACCGGGCAAGAAGAGCTGGCCCCCTCTTGGCATCCCAGGTTGAGCACATTCTCATGGAAGTGGCAACTGAAGTCAGATGAGCCAATTCTTTTCCTAGGACATGAACACACTACCTGGCCCACAGTAGGTGCTCTATAAAATGTTATCAAGTAAACTAAAGTTGATGTTTCTGGACGGCCGTTAGCTAATATTAAAGAAGGAAAAGGCAGAGAAGACTGAGAATGAGCGATCCAAGAGGAAACAAGAGAAGCCAAAAGAGGGAGATATCCCTAAAACAATGAAGGAAACCCATGATGTGTATTTTTTTTCTTAAAGATTTTATTTATTTATTTATTTGACAGAGAGAAAGAGATCACAAGTAGGCAGAGAGGCAGGCAGAGGGACAGGGGGAAGCAGGCTCCCCACCGAGCAGAGAGCCCGATGCGGGGCTCAATCCCAGGACCCTGAGATCATGACCTGAGCTGAAGGCAGAGGCTTAACCCACTGAGCCACCCAGGCGCCCGCCATGATGTGTATTGAAGACGCACAGAAGGATGGTAAAAGATTAGAAGCTTTCTGATTTAGCTGCCTGGGGGTGTTTTCTAACCTTTCTTAAGGGAGATTTCAGGAGAGAGATTGAAAGAGAGAGAGAGAGAGAGAGAGAGAGAGAGAGAGAAACCCAAGAGGAGGAAGTTCGTGGTGGGAAAGTAGAGACAGTGGATGAAAATATTGCCATGACCTGTTCTGCTGTTCTGTCGCCCATTGAGTCCTTTTAGCCAACATTTGGTGAATGCCCACTGTGAGCCAGGGGACCCATGAAGCAAGTGGATACTGCCTTCAGGAAACTTGTGATCACCGAAGAGAGAAAGGGCAACCTCAAAACTAATGAACGCAATCTAATTAGGAGAAATGAGAAAAAGGATGCACAAACTGCTCAAGTTTGAGGAACGAGAAGTTTCCTTCCGGCTAGCCTGACAAAGAAGGTGATGTTTGAGCTCTCGGAGAGCTCTCTGCCTCTCACCTTCCACATGCCTCGGCTTCCTGGCCCAGCTGTGGGGTGGCCGCCAGAATTCTGCTTGCCACAGATTCACGTAGTTTCTCTTCTAGTCCCAAGGCAGATGCTACGCAAAGTCAAAGCCCTGGGCCAGGACCACATGAGCGCCAGTCTGTGGGAAAGCGGCTCCTCAGAGAAGAGAAAGGACTTGTCACAGCGGAGTGTCGCAGGGTATGTGTGCCCACCCCACACCCCACCTTCAGTGATGTCATAGCAACCCTCAGGGCCAACTTGCAATTAATTAATTTCCTAGACATCTGTATCTACCACAAATGTATGTGAGCTATTTTCATTTCCTCAGAGAAAGTCATAAGAAACCAGTTTTCATTAGTTCAGGTGTCTGCCTCTTCCAACTATTTATTTTTGAAGACCAAGACAGTCTGCTGTGTATTTTCTTGACTCCTTTAAGCTTGCCAGATTCTGAGGCTCCAGGACCCTTCCTTTCAGTTTTTCTCCAACAGTAAATGCTCTAAAGTGGCCTCGTTCCTCGTCCCAGCTCTTTCTGTCCCTTTCCTGGTTCTTATCCACTCAACTGTCCATCTTCCCTCCACTGAAGTCAAAGGAATGTGGGCATTGAGATTTCTCCTGGGAGTTGTGGGGAGCCATGAAACAGATATGTGACTGTCTCTTCAGGGCTTCTCAGGATTCTTCTTAGTCTAATTGAGCTTTACCTACTCCTTGGACCCTTGCCTTTCATGACTGCTTGCTTTTTCCATAAGTGATCCTGTCTAAAATAATAGAATTTCTATAAAAAGAACCAAGCTGGAAAAGAAAAGACATTGTGGCAAAATTTGAAATGTAAGCAATATTTATTTTTTAGGAGCGTCGTACAGAGCGAAAGTCACTTTTGTAGTGACTCGAGAGGGGGACCACTAAAATATGTAACGGATTCAACAACTTGTTTTGCTCATAAAATGATCATATTTGATATATTCAATCTAAAACATATCTATGCAGAAATATGATTTATTCTGAAATAACTGTGACTAGCTAAATTGAATTTGCTTTTAAATGCTCTGCAATTTTTTACAAAAGCAATTTTGGGTTGATGAGCTCTGAGGAATGAGCTCCACTTTTTTGCCATCATGTGAGCTGGCAAAAAAAGAACTTGAGGACAATACCCTGAACATGCTTGAATGATTCTTGGGAAATGTAAAATTAACAGCTACAACAAAACCCAACAAAAACAAGCCTGTTTTTTCTTCCAGTTTTTCTCCTGGGACCTTCTCTTTCGCAGTACTTTCATCTGGCATTTGTGGATGGGCCTCTCTCTGTGTCAGACCCGGATGGGCAGGTTGTCCTCTCGGCCGCCCTAGATCTCGCCTCTGGCCTCTTATTCCTTCCCCGGCTCTCTGCTCCCTCAAGCTCTCTTTCCACATGGGTTATAGTGACATGTTTGAGGAAAAAAGCTCAGGTGTGCAGTGTTCGGGTTATGCAGCTGCCTGGGATGGCTGTGAAGTCACTGTGTGCATAGACAGACATCTCCGGGTAATTGAGGAAGCAGGGCGGCAGCCTGTTTACAAGCAGGCCATTTTGGGGTCCGTCCATGATCTTTCCTCAGTCAGGATTCCCACGAAGGAAAGGTTGTGGTTAAGGGTTGTTGATAGTTGGCATTTAGGAGTGTTTCTGTGGCCAGATGGCAAGATCCCCGAGGCCGCATGTATTTTATTCATCTCTGTCTCTGCAGCATTTAATTTTGTATCCAACACGTAGTAGGTGCACAATATTTGATATTGTTCAAATGAATGAACGAAGAGTTTAAATATAAAGGGCCTTTAGTAATAGAGTCTTCAAATGTATATGTATATTATTTTGAATTTTAAAAATATTGCTGCGGGGTACTTATCCCAACTCTATAGTTATAAGCTTAGTAAATTGTTGCCATTGTATCTAAAAAGAAATAAGAACAGAAAGCATTTAGTGGCTGTCGTAATTAAAAATAATCCACAAGGAGGACTTTGATTTTTTGGAGATTGACGTGGACATAAAACACGATCCTGAAGATGTGCTTACTTAGCGAAATTTAGTTCTGCCAAAAAAAGTCTTTTTAATCAAGAAATTCCATGAGTGCAGCACCTGAGTGGCTCAGTGGGTTTAGGGTCTGCCTTCAGCTCAGGTCATGATCTCATGGGTTCTGAGACGGAGCCTCGCATGCCGGAAGCCCTGCTTCTCCCTCTCCTCCCCACTTGTGCTCTCTCTTGCTATCTCTGTCTCTCTGTCTCTCTCTCTCTCAAATAAATAAGTAAAGTATTAAAAAGAAAGAGAGAGAGAGAGAAAAAAGAAAGAAAGAAAGAAAGAAAGAAAGAAAGAAAGAAAGAAAGAAGAAAGAAAGAAAGAAAGAAAGAAAGAAAGAAAGAAAGAAAGAAAGAAAGAAAGAAAGAAAACTCCATGAGTTACATTTCTTTACAAAATATTATGTTTTGTTAATCCCGGTCTTCTAAGAAGATGCCAAGACAGGATTAAACTTGCAAGGATTTTTATGAAGGGAAGTGGTTTGTATGAGAGAAAATAGAGAGGGGACTAGGGGATGCTGGGGGACCACGATGCCAGTCGGCTCCCCAGTGAAGAAAGGAGGAAGAGCAGGTTGGGCGGAGCTTCCTGAGTTGCTCTATGGTCTGGTCCGCCATCCCGTCAGTGATGAACGGGGCACAGCCAGAGCGGGGTGTGGCATGGGGTCGGTTACGTGTCTCCCTGTTGTGGGAGGTCTGCAAACACATTCTGATGGGGTACCATCCCAGCCCCGGGGTGCTCACCTCCAGACTTCTTTTATGAGCAAATGAAATGAACTTCTATCTTTCTGAAGTCACTCTTATTTTTGGTTTTCTAGCACTCAGATCTAAACCTAATTTTACTCATATAGGCAGCTCTTTCTGAAATGGAGCCTCGAGAGACTGAAAGCAACAGGCTCTTTATGACACAGGTAATAAGTGGTCAAGTTAGGATTTTCACCAGTTCTCTCAACGTTCAGGTTGAAAATCCTCAGTATTACATTTGAGGTTTACATTAAATGTCACTGTGCCACGATTATCTTGGCGCTACTGAGCACTTCAAGGGAGGTTTTCTGCCTCAGGCTAAGCTTCTTTGTTTGCAAAATGGAGAGAAACAGGTTTGCTACCAACATAAAGGGCTTCTGAATTATTTCTTTGAGTTAATAATTTTGATATATAAATTATAAAGTGCATACTTTATAAACTTCAAGTCCTCAAAATGAAGAGCCATTTTATCATAATCAATTTACTGACTTCAGGTTTGAACAATAGGAACATAGAATGTATGTTCTTTTATACGAGGTGGGACTGATCACGAGAAGCTTCAGGCAAAGTCCTAACCAAATTATTAAATGGTAGACTAGAGGATGAGGGAGAAGGAAAATAATTCATCACTTAAATAGATGACTTTGGATATTTTCCACTAATTGTTTCCATGTCTTATCGTTTCAACTGCATCATAAACTTCTTAGAAGCCAGAGCCATGTCTCATCGTTCTGTGTGCCCTAGATTTACTATGTTTGGTGAATATTTTTGGTTGATTGGTTGGTTGCTTGATAATTACTGTGAATATGATTTTTTGCAGTTAAAAAAAAACTATGAGATTCATGAACACTATAATTTTTAAAAAAACATGTTCTTCTAAATTTTTGCTCTACCTCTTATCTTTTGTGACTTAAAAAGAACAAAATACAAACTGATTGCTTCAATTCCCAAAATTTGATTCATTTCTTTAGGTTTTTGAGCCCAAACCCCCTCTTCGTAAGTCTTATTTTAACTCATGATCTTGATTCTAACTATAAAGCATAGAGGAAATTATAAAACCTTTTTTTCTTAAATTAATTCAGGATAATTTAGCTTGTTTGCACAATTCTTAGCTCAGAACCATGTTTATGTGAATCTATAACATTCCATCCAATGATAATGATTAAACATAGGGAAGTAATGGAAATTTTGTTATGGAATATTTGGTTGTATCACAATTCTAATTGAACAAATCAATGAGCAAGAAGTCATAGGGTCATAATCTCCCTAAGGCTTGAACAAATGGCCTTGTACTCTCAGCCTGCTCAGAGACTTCCTTCAGAAGACAGAGTTTAAACTCACTTTTTTATGCATTTATGTAAAATAAAGATAAGCCTGCCCTGCCTAGTACAAATGGAGTCATATTGCACGAATGTATTTGACTGTCATATTTGGTTCCATTCCACAAGGTAATAGCAAAAACATAAAATTGTTACAAAACATAAAAGAGAATCACATGTGTGAGATAATTCATATAAAATTCCCTTTAAATGTAATGGCCATATGAGTTGGCATTAGATATTTGAACAATAAATCCCAAGAACGATGGGTAGACAGATGATAGCTACGGTGCTCAGCTATTTAATAATGCAGAGAGACTTTTTGTATTTCTGAAGACTCAACTTTTTTGGATGTTTAGGGATGACTGGCACTATTTTGGGCAGCTCTAAATAGGTTCATAGCCACAAAGTACACCCTCCTGCAAAATAATAATGTGACCCCAATGTGCCGGTTAGGACAGGTAGAGGCAGAATGGTGTCATGGCAGCACTCCCAAGTCACGGGTTCAAGCCTTAGCTTAGCCACTAACTAGCAGTGGGACCTTTGCACAAATGACTTAACCTCTCTGAAGATCAGCTTCATTCTCGGTAAAATAAAAGATTTGGTTTTGCCTTTCCAGAGCCACATTCACTTTCCAACTCAAATATCCTAAATTCTACCGCCATTTACGCAACACAGCGTTGAAATATAAGACCTGGGCTCTAGCATGAACGGTTGCTCATGGAGTTGAAATTTTGATGCATTTGAATCAAGGAAACACCACACAGGGGAAATATTAAGTGGGAGGAAAGCTGACATCACATTTGGGCTGAGGGCTGACTTGTAAAACAGAGGAACGGTGGGTGCAGAGATTATGTTCCTTAACTCTGAAAGTTTGGAGTCACAAAGTGCTGTGTACGCATGACTCAGATGAAATCTGAAACAATTATTAGATATTTTCTAACTACCCAGGGATTTGTAATTGTGTTTGACTAAACACATGGTTGACATCACATTTTTCAATTTTTATCCAGATGTTAGGTGTCATATGAGCCCAGGCAAAGGCGGTCCATACTTCACAAAGGCAATTGCAAGTGATGAAAAAAAAAATCAGTTCCTTTAGTTGCCACAGAGAACATTAAAAAACCAAATTATTGACTCGGGCTTGACATTAGCGTGGCTGAGTTCAGCCAAACTGAACTGCGTTTTATGGCCTAACTGGGTGATTACCGGTTAAGATCCCTCCCTTTGCTGTTTATGCTATCAGTCTGCCCCAAGCCCCCTTTTTAAAAAAATATATATATATATATCCACCCTCCTTCACTTTCAGCAGACAGCCTCACTCTATGGTTTAGGACTCTTGTAACAAATGAGAGAAAACCCAGCTCAAACTAGCTTAAACAAAAGTAGAATTTATGGCTAAATTAATTGAAAAGTCCAAGAAAAGACTTAGCTTCAAATGAAGCTCAGAACAGAGGCTTGATCGAGATCATCAGGACCTGGTTTTTCTCAGTCTCTCCCCTTAGGTCCGTTCCTTCTCATTTACCCTTATTCTCAGAGAGGCTCTTCCCACCATGGGAATGAGATAACTCCTATCCCCTCTGTGTGAAGCCCTGTGGGAAAGTTTACCTGTCTCTTAACCAGAAGCCTCAGCAAGTATCCCATCGCGCACTATTAGCTCCAGTTGCCACACAGGCCTAGACCAATCCCTAGAGACGGTGGAATGTGATGTTCCGATTGGCTTAGGACTGGATTGTGAGCTCCATCCCAGAGTTACAGGGTTGAGAAGGGAAAGAGTGGGTCTGCAAGAGAAAGCAGGGTTTGGTTACCAAAAGAGGGTGACATGGATCCTGGGTGGCCAAACCCAGATGTTCTCTGCGCTTGGAACCTACTTCGCAGAGACAAATGGAACCTCTTTTAGATTGCTGGTACATATTTCTTTATTTTGCCATGGTCCTAGAAGGATAGAATATCCCTCCTCCTGTCATGGCCAACCTATCCACCAGTCACCCTAACTCTTTCCAGGATCTGACTTCATCAGCCATGGTTGCTATTTCATTTATCTTCACCTCCTCCCCTTGTGATGGCTCCTGCCTCAGTTTATAAACACGCTCAGGTCTATCTTGCCATAAAGCACATATACACACTCACATTTGTTCATGATATTGACTCACCTCCCTTTCACCTGCCATCTGAGATGTTGCCTTTCTTGCCATAAGGGTTTTTTTTTTCACCCCCCAAATTGTGTCTTTGCCCTTGTTTCTACTTTTTTCACCTATCGCGTACTCTCGACCTGCTATCTCTATACCCCTGTGGCCCTATTCTTTCTATATTAGTAAATATTTGCTCATGAAGACAGACTGTGTTGTGAGCATTTTGAGCAGGAAGAGATTTAATATAGGGTGTTAGGGGCTTTCACTTCAGGGAGCAGAGTTTAAGGAAGTTGCTGCTAGCTTTACAGAATTATAGTAAAATACAGCCAAAAACTCGGCTGCCTGCAGAGTGAAGTGGATGACCTGAAGACATTGCTAGAAGCCTCTGGTAAATCTCCAAGTCTACCACCTACTGATGCTCAAGTACACGCCCTCGGGGGAACTACATCTTCTCCTCTGCCTTCTAATTCACATGTAAGTGCCTTCTATTTACAGAATCTAAATGAAATATTACTGTCCAGGGATTTGGGGAGATGAAGTTTCTAGGCTTTCAGCCCCTGCGGTACAACTTAGAAGGGTGAGACCAGTCCTGAATATTAATAGACTGTAGCTGGCACATTATCACACATAGGCACTTTGTTCTTTCCACCCCCTTAAATCTTTCTTGCTGAGAGTTCTGTCATTGGGCCGCTACTTGCTCACACTGTGAACTTCCCTTGAGTTATCTCATCTACTCTCATCATTCTAGGCTCCTGCCGGCTGCTGATGCCTTAGTCTGTAACTCCTCCACAGACTTCTCTGTGACTTTTATGTTAGTACAACTCTCCGTTGGACCTTTTTATCTGATTCACCAACAGGGACCACAAACCCAACTTTTTTGAGAATGAAATCTTTATTTTTGTTCCTCAGCCTCCTCTACCTCCAGATTCTCTGTCTCCTCTACCCACATATTCCATCAATTGCTAAATCTAATTTTTTTTAAAGATTTTATTTATTTATATGACAGAGAGAGAGAGATCACAAGCAGGCAGAGAGGCAGGCAGAGGGAGACGGGGAAGCAGGCTGAGCAGAGAGCCCGATGCGGGGCTCGATCCGATCCCAGGACCCTGAGATCATGACCTGAGCCGAAGGCAGAGGCTTTAACCCACTGAGCCACCCAGGTGCCCCGCTAAATTTAATTTTTAAAGTCTTTCCTATCTTCCCCATCCCGACTCGACTGTCCTGGCTCCACAGCTCATCAGCTTTACCTGGGTTACCACAGCCTCCTACCTCACTTCCTGCTTCCAACCTCACCCACCTGGAATCTGCTCTTCAGAGACTCTGAAAGGATTGATCGAAAACACACATCAGGGGGCGCCTGGATGGCTCAGTCAGTTAAGCAGCTGACTCTTGATTTCAATTCAGGTCACAATCTCAGGGTCTTGAGACCGAACCCTGCATCAGGCTCCATGCTCAGTGGGGAGTCTGCTTGGGATTCTCTATCTTTCTTCATCTGCCCTCCCCCCGCCCCTACCACGTGAACATACATTCTCGCTCTCTGAAATAAATAAATAAATCTTTAATAAAATAAAACACAAATCCACAATGATTCTCTTTTTCTCAGTACCCTTGACTGGCTAGTTTAAGGCTGGAAAAAGGGAGCAATGATTTCATCAGACAATTCTCAATAAATCATCAAAGAAAATAGACAGATGGGCTGCAAGTATTCACAAAAAAAGATGAAGATGAGAACTGGAACAGGGAGAGAAAAAATTGTATTCCAAATGTTCTGATTCCAATTACCCAAAATGAATGTTTCAGCATATCAGTTGAAGTTTCAGAAGAGGCAAAAATCTGATGAAGAATCCAATCTTTTATGGTTTAGTTTTTAGTATGGAGTTTATTAGACAGTCTGGTTAAGTTTGCAGGCCTTATATTGATTTCTCATGTATTCTTAGTTTATTTCTTATTTTCAGTGTGTGGACCTCAGTGTGTGGTCTCTTAAGATACCAAATAGAATATGGTGCATGGGAAGAAGATGGTTGGGAGAAGACAGCGACTAAGGGTGAAATAACAGCTCTGCTGGATAAAACAGAAGCAAGGAAAAAATCCCCTAGGAAGAAATATTTTCCACCTGCCTTCTGTTACCCCAAAATGCATCTGGTTAACCTGAATCATAACCATCGATTATGGTGTTCTAGATGCTTCCTTCATCTGGGTTAGTTTGAGTCTGTGAGGAGAAAACGGTATAAGTAATATTGTCTAAATGTTACTTGGAGGGAAGGGGTACAGAGGGACAAAAATGCTGGTAAAGTAACCTTCTCTCCTAGAAGTACATGTACTTCTATATGCATGTAGTATCTGGATGCCAAATCTTGGCAGTGATCTTTTTAGCTATCAATCCTGCCTTGTTTTCTCAAGACAGGATTTGCTTCAGTGTTTGAAGGTTGGCGCCGACCTGGGTCTGCTTTGTCTACTCAATTTCTGTATGTTTCTTCCACCTTAGCTCTCTATCATATCAAAATTCACTCTCATCTCCCTCACCATGGATCATTTCATCACCAATATTTCCACCACCACCCCCACTTCCCTCCTCCTCCTCCTTCTTCCTCTCCTCCTCCTCCTTCTTCCTCTCCTCCTCCTTCTTCCTCTCCTCCTCCTTCTTCCTCTCCTCCTCCTTCTTCCTCCTCCTCCTCCTTCTTCCTCTCCTCCTCTTCTTCCTCCTCCTCCTCCTTCTTCATCTTCGTCATCTTCTTCTCCTTCTTCTTCTTCATGACCACCACCATATAGTGGGCTATCTACTGTGGATCATTTAAATTCTAATTCCACACTGGCACATGAGTCAGGGAAACTGATGGAGAATGATACAGGAAATAAGAGGAAACAGAAATTCTTATTTTAACATTTTACGCAAAACTACTGATGAATTTTTGTACCAATTTAGGGATTAAATATCCCATTGATTGGTTAATATTTTTAATATTAAATGGTTAATATGATTAATCTATTAATGGAAGCATTGTATATAAGCAAAATTACAATCCACCAGTGTGTATCAACCTCATTAACATGGTTAGCTTGAGCCTCATTAAATGGTAAGTACAGTCTCTCCAACTTACAAAAGAAATAGGGAGGGGAATGTTGGACCTTTAATGCTGTTAACAATGATATTTATATTTACTTATACTCAACCCACGCTCTCAACGCATCCATGCATAAAGTCACTAGGGCATCGTGGTTGAGACCACAGGCTCTGGAGTCAGATTGCTCAGGCTTTTCCAATTATTAGATGAATGAATCTGACAAGTTTTTTTTTAACCTCTCTGTGCCACCACTGTTTTATCTCCAAAATGAGAATAGCGGTAGTTCATGACTTGTGGGGCTATTGTGAGGATTCCATGAGTTGATGTGAATATAGTATTCAGATACACTCCTGGCATTAAAGGCTTACATGTAAGACATACTTTAAAAATGTATAATTGAAGACCAGCCTAAGAACTACTTTAAAATTACCTTACTTATAGTTTTAGGGCAGTTCTTTGGAACTTCCTCTAGTGGACTTTTTCCTGTCCAAAAGGGGAGTTCATACTTGTTCTAGAATGCTGATGCTAGGAGCTTCTTAGCAAGCAGCACTTTTTTAAAGAAATGCTTTATAAAGAAGTCTGTCAGTTTGAGAATCATTAGGTATTCCTCCTAGAAGTCAAAGACCACATTCAAAGCAAATTATATGCATGTTTCCTAAAAGTGTTAATGTGCTAATCTGTTTGTTCCCTGATCTAGGCAGAATGCCATCGTATTCCACATGAGCAAAATACCATAGTTCTTGTAGATTTCATGTAAATATTACCCACTGTGTTTCACATTTCCAACTGTTATACTTCTCCATTAGAGTCAACAAGCTGGAACTGGCATTGGGATCAGGAGAATGATTTCACTTCAAGTTACAGCCCCAAGTCCTTCTAATAAGGAAAAGTTAGCTGATTACTCCAGTAAACATTTTGATTCTACATTATAAAAATGAAACTCTTACTTGCAAGGCATAAATTTGCTACCTTTCCCTTGGGAAACATCTCTAAATTTTTCTGGGGTCCATGGGTAGTGCTGTTAAATTAAGTAAAGGGAGAAGCCATCCTGGAGAATCCAGAGACAGTATACTTCCGATATGATAGAGAATGAGACAGAAACAGTGCCAGACAATGAGGTGAAAAGCTACTTTGGTTATACCCAAGAAGGATTGCAACATAGAGGGATCAATTTAACTGGACATGGAAGGATGCACTTTCCCCATTTCATGGCTCAGTGTCTTATTTTACTGTACTTTTACAAGCTGATGAATTTCACTACTCAAAATGACGTTGACTTTCTGACCCTTAGCTGAAATCAGGAGATTCTCAAGTGTTCCAATTTTTGCACAATTTCTACAATTCATGTTCCCAGTCTTAGGCAAATGGTTGCAATTGCATGTGCTCAAGCGTTTCTTTCTTGTCCTTTTTTCCCTCCCCCTTCTTTCTTCCTTCCTTCCTCCCTCCCCCTTCTTTCTTCCTTCCTTCCTCCCTCCCTCCCTCTCTTCCTTCCTTCCTTCCTTCCTTCCTTCCTTCCTTCCTTCCTTCCTTCCTTCCTTCCTTCCTTTCTTTCTTTCTTTCTTTCTTTCTTTCTTTCTTTCTTTCTTTCTTTCTTTCTTTCTTTCTCTCTCTCTCTCTCTTTCTTCTTCTTCTTCTTCTTCTTCTTCTTCTTCTTCTTCTTCTTCTTCTTCTTCTTCTTCTTCTTCTTCTTCCTTCTTCTTCTTCCTTCCTTCCTTCCTTCTTTCCTTCTTCCTTCCTTCCTTCCTTCCTCTCTCTCTCTCTCTCTTTCTTTCTTTCTCATCCCCCCCCTCCCATTTTCTTTTTTGGTTTGGCTTTCCTTCTTATTTCATCCAAAACAACTCACCTCTTAAAAAATAATAATAATAATTTATGCACAATTGGGTTTACAAGGTATTCGGGGGAGCACGATGCTACACGTTATATGTGAAGGTTAACAATTGAGCCATAGGTTAGGGATTTAGACATGCCCATGTGCCCATTCTTGGCCAAACAAATCACTTTTGCTTCAAATGTGCTGTAGTACTCTATAATCTGAACTTTGCCATAATTGACATGCTTGCGTTTCGCCTTGGGGCCTGTTCACAAGTGACTACATTTTCTTGCTCTCTACTCAGTAGGAAGGCTTCATATTCTTTTAGACTTCTTGTGGTTACGTGGTTTCATGATTTTGCCAGTAGTGTCCTCTCCTCTATGAGAGAGAAAGTCACTAAGTTTCAGGATAAGGAGGTAACTCTGTCATTTATGGTGAATCGCCCATCTAGTAGGTGCTTTATATGAATTATTTTGGGATTGAAGTTTATTGTTCCTACCTCCCTTAATCATCCATGTTATATTTGACATAAAATAAATGTTAAGTGGTGACCTAGTGGCATGACTTAAAGTTATTTACATGACACCGAATTATTGGTGTCAAAGGCTCATATACTGGTGGGCCCAGTGTTCCTTCCTATGTTCCCTTCACCTTATCCTGACTACTGATGATATTTATTTAATATGACTTTCAATTATTATGTTTTTAAATATGACTTTCAATTATTATGTTTATTCTGACCATCAAATTGATATATATTTTTGAAGAAAATTTGGAAAATCTCACAAAGCAAAGAGAAGCAAATAAAATCAGTTGTAATGTCAACATTCAGAGACAACACCCTTGAATATTTTGGTGATTTTCCTCTCAGCCTTTCTTCTACACCTCCTCCATTTGTCATGGAATTGGAGGGTCTCCCTCAGGTATGGCTTTGTGTCTTGTTTTCTGTGAGTTAGCATTATATGGTGAGATTTTGATAATGACATCAAATATTCCTGCCTTCAAGTTTGTACAATGATTCAGTTTATCAGTCTTCAGTGGTTCTGAGTCTTTCACTCTGGGCGACAAGACTGGGATCCAATTCTGTCCTTTTCAGTCCTTCAGCTTCCCCTCCCCTCCCCTCCCCTCAGCAGGAGGCAGCTGGGATGGTAAGACCAAGAAATCAGCAGCCCCAGACCATGGTGCACGTTGGGGCACTCTCTACCTTTGCCCCAAGGACCCACAGTCAGAAAATGGAAGGATGCTGGTTTGCCCCAGTGAGGAGGCCTCTGCTATACTCTTTCAGCTCCAGGTTGTCAAGGAACAAAATCACAGAAAGCCCTCATCCCCTGGACCTCTCCATCTCATCCCATGGCCATCCCCAACTCATCTCCTGTGGATTCTCCCTGCATTGATTTGCTGCCCACCGCACACTCCTGGGTGCTGTTTCCCCTTCAGGACATGTGCTTTCCTCCCTCCTCTTTCTTCCCCCTTCTGTTTATTCTTCATGTCTCAAAAATCTGTTCCTTTTTTTGTTTTGTTTTGTTTTGAGATTTTATTTATTTATTGAGAGAGCTAGAGAGAGAGCACAAGTAGGCAGAGCAGCAGGCAGAGGGAGAGGGAGAAGCAGGCTCTCTGCTGAGCAGAGAGTCCAATGTGGCGCTCGATCCAAGGACCCTGGGATCATGACCTGAGCCGAAGGCAGCCGCTGACCACCTGAGCCACCCAAGTGCCCCTCAAAATATGTTCCTTAATGTCTTCCCCAGTTCCCCACAGAGTTATTGGATCTTTCCCCTGTCTTTCTAGAAATCGGTCCATCTCTCTTTTTAGTAATTCTAGAAGTTCTTTAATCCATTCATATTTCTATCTCCGTTCCCGTAGCAGTGATGGTACTTTATCCATTTTTGTAATTTCAGCACCCCACACCGTGCTTGACCCACAGAATGAATTCAGTAAATGTTGAATGAGTTGTAATATGGATAAGTGAGTGAATGACTCTATAACTCTGAAGTTATAGAAACAGAAGTATGCTATGTTTGGTCAACATGGTATCGTACAATTAGGAGTCCCACATTAAATGGAAATACCATTTTGGGGGTGTTTACAAATACACAATAAATATCTTAGTTGAGTTTAATACATCAATTCAATACGTTCTACCTCTCCAGCCTCACTTTACATCTTCTCAGTGTTCATGTGCCAACCTTTCCCGGGTTCTTTCTCCTTGCTGTGCTCCACAGGGCATTTGGAAATCTTATCCCTTTCTTCCTTACCATGTTCACTTCCTCAGGGAAGGCCTTTCTTTCTTTCTTTCTTTTTTTTCTTTAAGATTTTATTTATTTATTGACACAGAGAGAGAGATCACAAGTAGGCAGAGAGGCAGGCAGAGAGGCAGGGGGAAGCAGGCTCCCTGCAGAGAGCCTGATGCGGGGGCTCAATCCCAGGACCCTGAGATCATGACCTGAGCCGAAGGTAGAGGCTTAACCCACTGAGCCACCCAGGCGCCCCAGGGGAGGCCTTTCTAACCTCCTTTACTAATAGTAATGAGAATAGTAGGAATGGCAATAATAATAGCTGGCATACTATATGACAAGCAGTTATGAGCATTTACATTGATCATCTCATATAATCCCCATAGCAATCCTCTGAGACAGGGACCATCATTAACTCTATTTAAAAATAAGGAAAGGAAGCCCAGAGAAATCAGGCAACTTATCCAAGCTAACATAGCTAAAGCATCCTGAGCTATTAGCCATGCATCTTCTTCATAGTTCTTATCACAGGTGCAACTTGACAACCATTGGCAGGAGTCGTCGATTAATGTTTTTGTAACCCAAGAAGACTGAAAGCTCAATAAGATCCCACTAGCCCTAGCTCCTTAGATAGTGCCAGAGGCAGTTTAGATACTCAATAAATATTTGCTGGACGAATGTATTGTTTTGTTTGATCCAATAGCTCAGATTAGGACTGAGGGAATGTTCCTGTTTCCCTGTGACTGTCAGAAGGGAATTCTAATAGCACATATTAGCATACAATCTTGGAATTAGAGTTCTATTTCTCATTGTGCAATCTGTAATGATGGAGACTGTGTGACGATGTAGGGACAGATGGTCTCACAAAGACATCCCTACTAACCACACACCCCCTCGGGCCACAGAGTATGTTATTTTAGTCCCGGCAGCCTAATATTGGGTTAGGGATGGAGCCCGATGCTGCATATAATCCTGAAACAATATATTTTGTCACTTACAAAAATGTTCCTCAACATGTTTTGGCCCGGTGGCAACATGATGTCATTCTCCAGGAATGTTTCTTTTGTATCCAAAGGCAAATTTGGCCTAGAGAAATGTTATCAGCGGTTCAGCAGAGGTTTAATTGTATGCTTTAAATGGCAGAGAGGGGAAATCCTAAAAATTCAGGTTAAACCTATTAAGCTGAACATCCTGCTTTTGGTTGGCCGCCAAAATACACACTGTGATAAGAGTTTCAAACGCTAATAACAGAGGGGATTAACTTGGTGTCCATTACAGATTTGTGGAAAGCTATTTCTTTGCTTTAAGACTTAATATCTGAACTGAATAAAGTTTTCATCCTCTAATTTTTTGTTTCATTTAGCTGTAAGTGTCATTTTGGCCCATGGACCCAACTTTCTTCATAGTGTCTTGACATCATTCCTGCAACAAAAAAAGGTGAAAATTCGAAGTAACAGACTCTTTTTAAGATCCTTCATTTCCATATAGGAAACAATTTAAGGAGGGGGGAACAGGACACCAAATAAACTGTGTTTAAAATTACAGATTATTCATGGGTTACAGTTTTCCTTGAAAATGAGATATTGCTTCTTAACTACTCATTGACAAGTCTCTTTGGGGCTGTGTCTCTATCTACCCACTATACCTAAGTTCTGTGGCCAACGAAATGGATGCTTTGCCCAATTGTGTAGGAGGTCTAGACCCAAACATTTTCCTGTCACATACAATTCATTTGGGTGAGTTTTGTTTCCCTTGGCACTTCACTACTTATCTTTAAAAACCTACAATATAACACATGCTCATCTAATCGCAGAAGTGTTAGAAATTTAACCAGGTTCTCAGAACTTGGAATAATTTTCTAGGGAAGAGCTGCTGTGCATAAACTGAGTGAGCTAGCATGTTCTAGGGGACATCAAGGGCTTGAAATCAGAAGATCTGGGATCTGTTTCTTATGTTGGCAAATGTTTTGGGCAATCTTAGGTTAATTACTTTCATCTCCTGTTTCTAAAGCCTGGTGTATAATCCCTAAGCTGCCTTCCTGCCAGTGCTGAGTTGAAGCAATTAATGTCAATTATTTTCAATTTTTTTTTCCACCAAGTAGTTACTTCATTAGCTCCTCCCTCAGTGGGTAGTATCATTGCTGTCGTGGAAAAACTTTTCTCCCCTACCTTATACACTGTATTTTTAAAAACTAATAATTATTTTTCCCATTTTAATAAATGAAAGACATATTTCACTATAATTCTAGTAAAAACCCAAAGGACCTTGATGTTTTAATTAGCCAATAAAAGATTCCTCAAGTAATGGTATGGTTTCCATTTAATCTGATTAAATATTTTGATAACTCTTACAGACCAACATTCAAATAACTAAATAACTCATATATACCCCTGTGATTTCAGGGCCTCCGTATGAGAATGGCTATAGTACATGGAGAGGAGTGAGCTTTTTGTCAATGAGTACAGAGTTTCTTTAAATTCTCAATTCCTAGGGGCACCGGGTGGTCAGTCAGTGGAGCGTCTGACTCTAGGTTTCGGCTCAGGTCGTGATCTCAGGGTCATGAGATTGAGCCCCAAGTTGGCCTCCGTGCTGAGCACAGAGTCTGCTTGAGATTCTCTCTCCCTCTCCCTCTGCCCCTCCCCCCTGCAAGCTCTCTCTCTCTGTCTCTCAAATAAGTAAATAATTCTTTAAAAATAAAAATCTCAATTCTGAAAATAAGTGCATTTTTAGTTACTTCGGTCCTAGAGGTGAGGGAATATGCCACTAGGGTGAGGTATGGGGATAAAATGGTCAAGACACTCTGGAGGAATAGTCAGTCACAAAGTAGATCCTCAGAAGCTTTCAGTGCTTCCTGCTTTCATGTAATGTCTGTGATCACGACAAGACCACCAGATCTGTCTGGGGCCATCCATGAAGTTTTGAGATCTTTCTGTAAGGAATACAGTGTCAGCACTCTGATGTTGTAGGAAAAATCTTCTAGAGTCATTCTCGCCTGTGATTAAATTCTGACTCCATCAGTTTTCGGTTGTGTGCATTTGAATGAGTTATACAAGCTCTCTTTACCTCAGTTTCCCAACTGTAAAATGGGAATAACTACTTCATAGACTTAAAGTCAGATAATAAAGGTTGAAAGTCTGTCCTATCTTAGACATGTAACAAACATTATGTCCTCACCCATTCTTACCAATAAATTACAAGGGACAGACCAGGTTATTGGTAAGAGATCCTTCTTTCTAGGCTCTACAGTAAAATCATAACCTACAAAAGAGGTGACGAAGGTTTTGGCATCCCACTTAGAGTAAATGACTAAGTCTCCAAATAGCTAAAACAAGTTTATCAATGATCAAGATGGTTTTCATCCTCACTATTTTTTTTTTTTTTATATAGTTTCTTGTAGTACATACAATTCAACTAACACTTTGGCACGCATTCAGAAGGTTTTAGACCTCAGACAGGCCAGTGATGATCACCATCACTTGCACAATAGCAGTAAGCTACCATCCTCCTCCAACCCTACATTTGTTCCCCTTCAAGGTGGGGAGAGAAGTTCGCCATATGCTGGGCTCAGCTATGTTCAAGACCATCTTTAGAACAAGTCCCCACCAAGAGACACTGAATAGGGGCGTCTCCCATTCACAAAGCTGAAGGATGGACATTTTACTACAATGCTGGTTAGATGCCAGACAAACAGAAACAAAAAATAAACACAAGGTTTCTTAGGCAAACAAGCCTTGCCTGGTTAGCATGTGGCTCGACACAAAAACAACTGTCCTCCTTGTCCCTTCTACAAAGGGAGCAGCCTCAATGCCATCGGCTCTGCAGAAACCTCCCTAACTCAGAAAACGGAAGAATGTGGCCAGCAAGGAACACATTTTCAGCAAGCTGAGCAAACATGGCTTTGACGTCAGGGAGGGAGTCTACACGGGTAACAAAGGAGACGTGCACACATGGGGATTTTGTGGTACCTGGGCGGCTGCCCAGAGCACTAAATCCTGGAGTTGAGAATCCCTTTGAAGACCCTTCGCAACGCTTGGGAATTTCAAAGAATATCATCATAACTCAACAAACCCTGCAAATGTCATTTTACCTTGTTCTTTTGCCTCCCCATTGTGCTGGCTGTCCCCAGTGACAGAATGCAGCCCAGCCATTGCCTCGGGGAGGGGGGGCTAGCAGCAGATGTGCACATCTGGATCACCTGCTGCTAACCCATCAGGCCTCAGCCTCCCTGTGGCTTTGGCTTCCACAGGACATTTCTGGGGGTGGCCTCCTCTCCGAGGTAATGGAATCTTTTAGAATGAAGGTTTTAACTATCAATTAAAATATTAAACCTTGAAACATTCCGTGATGTTCAGGCTGACCACTAAACCACACTTTGGGGGGCTGGAAGCTTCCTCATTTCCTTGTATGTGAAAAGCAACCCTTGGATTATAGTCCTTATACCGCGTTTTAAAGCAGAGAATCCAGAGCAGGGGGTGTTGGGAGATCTAAGTGTGTGCTTCCACGTTCTCCTGTTATAGAAGTAATTTCAGCAAAAGGCAGCTTTGATTCTTGCTCTAATTCTACCTTCCCTCTGTGGGTTTTCCACACAGTTCTTCTGAATACAGATGGAAATCCAATATCTACATGGTGACTTTCAACCCTGTCCTGCCGTATTGGGTTCCCTTGTTTTTAATCATTAAGCGGTAAGTATACAATGACATTGCACATCTGTTTCTGGTCTGGGAAGATCAGTAAGGATGGGGGTGATTGAGAGCTACATTAGGTGAAGCAATTACAAAGAAATGTTAAAAAGTGGAAGTGTACCATTTCCCCATTTTATCTAATACATCCAACATCTGGGAAAGGATGACGTGAAGCTCAGTTGATGGGGTAGAGTGGGGGCGGTGACTTTTGGTGATGCATTAAAGTTGAGCAAATGGTATACTCTGCAATAACCTAGCTGTAAAGATTGCCTGGCGGGAGAGGTGTCTATGAGTGATGGCAAAACCCATTGGAATTCGATGGCTGAGTTCGCCCCTATATGACTTTGAATATGTGATTGCTCCTTTATGTTTTGTCTTTTAAAACAATCTGGCATTTAATTACAATTTGGCATTCCCCTTTGATGATATTCCTTTACATGGGGTTCCAGCTATCTAAAAGGCTCTAGGTAATGTTTAAAAGCACCAGACTTATTTCCAACAAGTAGCTTAAGCACTAGCAGAAACTGGCATATTGATATTAAACCCAATGGAAATGCAATTTTTTAGTCTGAAGAATAAACATATGTTGGGAATTGCAAAAGTCAAAGTCCTCCAAGCAAGGTTAAGTTGCTCTTTAATACACTGAGTGTACACATTTAGAAGTCTGGGGATTTACAATCCGCGAGAGGACTATAACTTTCTCTTTTTCTGATTTGGTGTGTGTAAATTTGTAGCACAAGTGTTTCATTTCTCTAGACATTTGCATTTAATTTGCTGCTGATTTTAATGTGAAAAAAGGAAAAAAAAATGTAAAGGTAAGGAAATCATGCTCCAGGATGAATGCATTACATTTTGAGGACTGGGCTGACTTTCTCAGTTGTGTGTTGTAACAAAGTTGTAGTCTCAGGGAAGTGTGTGTACCACTCCACTCAGCATTTCATTTTGATCTTAAAGACTTTCCAAAGAGTCCAAATAGTCACAGAGCCCCATGCTGCCTTGAAACACAGTACTCTATCTTGAGCTGTGTCTTCTTTCATTACATAGAAGTACAGTCTACCACTTTCAACCTTAGTTCTTATGATCCTTTTTCTAAATCCCTGCTGGCTTCCCCTTGTGATGGGAATGACCACATGCATGATATTTCCTTTGGTCTCTCGTTTGTCTCCTTGCCATCTTGAAGAACTTAAAATCAAAAAGGGAGGGAGGGAGGGGCACCTGGGTGGCTCAGTCAGTTGAGCGTCTGACTTGATTTCTGCTCAGGTCATGATCTCACGGTCGTGAGTTCGAGCCCCGAATCCAGCTCCACTCTGAGTGTGGAGCCAGCTTAAGATTCTCTCTCTCTCTCCCTCTCCGTCTGCCCCTACCCTGCTCACACACCCTCTCTCTCACAAAATAAATAAATAAATAAATAAATAAATAAATAAATAAATAAATAAATAAATAAATAAAATTTTAAAAAGGGAAGGAAAGCAAATAATTAGAAGAAAGTAGCATGATGCTGAGGCGACATTTAGGTTTAGAGGCACTTACACTGTCTTTGGGAAAACTTGGAAATTCTTACATATTAGAGATTTGCCTCCATGAGGAGATTTTTCAGCTAGTAGAGCCAGTCCCTTGGAGATGGGTCTGGCAGAGGCCCCAAGACAGAACTCACAGAACTTGAGGCATCTTGTTGAGTCTCGGGCAGCACACGCAGTGGAAGTCTGGGATGAACTCCATCAGGCGGGACGAGTGCAATAGTTCTGGATGCTTCTGGATGTGGCCGCTCTGGACTTCTCCCGGCCCAGCAGGTGTCCCTCAGACACACCGAACACAGGATAGCCGACCCTGGGGAGAGGGTAAAAATAGAGAGAAAAAGGACACATTTCTGTTGTTGCTGTTTACAGAACCCAGTTCTTTGGTCTTCAAAGGTCTTGGCCTCATCGAGCTGTACGTTGTTGTTTTTCATTTAGTCCCCCGAAAGAATGTGGAGGGGGGAAATATTACAAACACCCTCTACTTCGGCATTGTTTGATTTTTAAAAAAAAATTAATACAAACAGCTCCTAGCAGCTGGTTGAAACAATTAGGCTCTTCACAAAAGCCTTTGCAGACGATACTGAATGTTAAGAAAATAATTCTTTCAATTAGTGTGTGGCCAGTGCACCTGTGAGCTGGAACCATCCAAGGAACTATATCCGCGAATGTCAGTAAGAACAATTCAGGAATTCATCCTCTCTGCCTTTTTCCACTTCCACGTTCACACAGATGTTAATCCTGGGGGGGCAGATGCTGAAAGGGCCGCCCACCTCAAATCCCAGGAGCATGAGAATCAGGAGTTCAGATCAGGAAAACTATTAATTTCTAATGGCTATCACTATGCTTTCTCCTTGTTCTTAGGGCTGCCTCTTTTTTATCTCTTTCCCAAACCAGAACACATAATTCATTGGTCGTTGTGTACAGTTGGCTTTCAAGTACAATGGCAACTTACTAAGCTCTTATTTCTCAAAAACAATTCATCGAACACCCCATGGGCACAGCATTGTGCTTGGTTCAAGGAATATAAACGTAAGACCTAACTTCTGCCTTGGAAATGCTTATCATTGTGCTGCAATCAGTTTTTCTCCTCTGCTTTAGTGATATGTTATATTGTACCACCGTCCTGCGTTTTGGGGGGTTCCATTTTTATCTTTGGGAGTAAACAGGGGTTCTGCCTTGTATCAGTTATCGAATTGCTAGGTAACAAACCACCCCCAAAATAATGGCTGAAAACAAGTACCACTTGTTAACGCTCACAAGTATACGGGTCAGCTTGAGTGTTCTGCTGGTCTGGCCAGCTCAGATGACCGTGGCAGGGCTTACACTCTCATCTGTGGCCAGCTGGTGGCTCAGTGGGGACTGACCCGGTCTGGTGGGGGGTTTCACTTCCACGTCCCGTGATTGGCTGGCTCTTGGTGGGAGTGTTGGGGGTGAATGGGCCACATCATCTCTCATCATCCAGAAGGCTAGCCCAGGCTCATTTGAAGAGTGACGACAGGTTTCCAAGGAAGCCAGCAACAACATGCAAGACTATCTAGGGCCTCAGCTGACAGCTGGCACACGGTCCCTTCTGCTGTGCTCTGTTGGCCAAAGCAAGTTGTAAGGCCATTTCAGGTTCAAGAGGTGGGGAAACAGACTCCACCCTGTAAATAGGAAAAGCTGAAAAGTCACTTAATAAAGAGTATGGATGCAGGGCAGAGTGAAAAAATGGAGCTATTTTTGCAATCCCATCCTTTTCATTCTCTATTATGGTCTAGAAAGCAATCTGTCATATCCTTATGCCTTATTGAATTTTATGAACCTTACCCTTATTTACCCTTATTTTATGAACCTTACCGTGAATCAGTTTGTCTCTGAGAATAACCTCAATCTACCTTAATATGTATGGATCACAATCTCTAAGGCGATATTGTGGATTAGGAAAAATCTGTGTTGAAAAAGGGGCGGGGGACATGTTGCCGAAAAACCTCTCAAATCTTTTCATATGTTTGTGTGCTTGTGAATGGTTTCTGCATTTCCTAACCTTATTTGATCTCTTCTTCAAGGGGTCTCGTGTGTTCCAAGGAACAGTTTGTGGAAAATGGTGTTCCCAGCTGTGTTTCCGGTCTTGGGCATTCACCTCTGAAGGGCAAGCTGAGGCAAGAATCAGTCTTCTAGACCAAAGGGATATAATGACAAAAGAAGGACAAAGGTAAGGGAGGGGATTCATACTCTTGGAATCTGCTTAGCTTCGCCTGTGAGGGAGTCAATGCTTCCACATGGTGTCATGGCGTCCTTAAAGCCAGAGTGCCTCATGGGAAATCTGACCCTCTCCTCCCACGGGGCTTGCTCAGTGTCATACTGCTAGTCAGGGTCACAGTTCGGATCATACAGCTCAAGCTCATGCCTGGAGCGGACGCTCAATACAAGTAAGAGTTGTTTGGGTTTTGAGAAACTCCTTTCTTAGTAAAAACATGGGACTCTTGATTGTAACAATTAAGCTTAGTCATGACGCTGTTCCCACCTGACCTTGTGATACTAATTCTGGCTTCAGTTCCCTTAGCAAATTAAGACACTTAGATTAATGAAATAATTATTATTATAAGAGACAGGTATGAATGTCGCTCAGCGTTGTTTTGGAAGTAAAGTTGAAAGGACCTGGTGAGGATGCATTAAACCTGAGGAGCACAGGAAAGAAAGGAGGTGAGGATTATCCTTAAATTTGGAGTTTCGAGCCATTGAGTAGAAGTGGTTTTATTTACTCATGGAGGTCGAGAAATAGGCAAAAAAAAAAAAAAAAGGACTGCTTTTGCTATAGGAAGGGGTGTGTAAGGATCGAATGTTCTAAGGTGGCCACCAGACTCTTGTACAATGTGATCTTGCTGTGTGGCCTTCAGGAAGTGCAATGTAATTCCCTTTCTATGAATCTGAGTTGGCCTTAGAGACTCCCTTATAACTGGAGGGTGGTGGAATTGGTGCATGACTTCCTAGAGTGGGCCAGAGGAAGCTTTGCAGAGGAACACAGACCTCTAAAAATAAGGTCCAGCTCTCCTGGCTTCGAGGAATGGGGACCTGATTGGGGGCTGTGGCTCCCCTTACCCTCCCAGGGATCCACAGGGACTGATCATCAGAGCGGCTTCCTGCCAAGGGAACCCTGGGGCTGGTTAGCTCCACTCAAGCCTCTTTCCTTTGCTGTCGTCCTCCCGAGGCCGCTATCCTCCCTCCCTTCTCCGAATAACGCACATGTCCATCAAAGCTGGGCAGGCCCCCCATCCTCTGCCACACACACACCCCACACCCACCCAACCTCTCAGTTCCCCTAGTCAGCCTTGCCTTTGTCACACTTCCACCTCCTGCTCTTGGGTCCTTTATTGTAAGAGCCTTTTCTGAGTATGCATTCTACCCCTTTTGCACCTTAATCGGGACTTGATTTTCCTTCCTAACATCATTTGCCTCCATCTCAAGCACAGGGTCTGCCTTCCTGGACACCCAGAACTCTGGGGGAAATGGAGAGGCCAAAAGGGATCCCGCTTGGTCTGCTGCCCCCTTGTCCCGACCCACGTCACTTCCTCCTCCACCCCACCTGTACCACGTGGCCAAGCCACGTCCCTCCCATCCTGGGCAGGGCCACTCAGGACTAGAAGGACACCTCCATATTCTTTTGGAGTCTCTCAAAGTTTCTTCCATACCCCGTATCTTTTCCTCTTCCTAGACAATTTCACTTAAAATTATTCTGTGTTGGCATTATTATTTGAGGTGGAAACATGGCAGTGAAGAAGAATGCATCAGTCTCTCCCTCATGAGGTTTATAATCAACTTCAGTGTCTACAGTCACATCGCTTACCCAGACAGCTCGCCTAAGGCCATTTAATAGGAGGTGAAGTATTGGATTATAAAAACTATTTCTTCCACTGAGTTTTTGCCATCTTTCTGACACACATATTTGGAACCTGTATATATGTACATAGACGATGTGCCCCCTCATCTGGGATTCTGCGGCCCTTTGACCTTTTTCCCATTTATCGTGCTGTTGTCACTATGCCAATATTTTGTGTTTGCTATTACTCCTAAAGCACACCCTGAATATCTTGAGGGCCAGAACCATGTCTAACTTATCTTCTTTTCCTTTCCCACTTTTGCTCAGCACTAAGAATGGCTCAGTGCCTCTAAAACGACCATAGCCTTGTGGATCAATGTCAGAATTTATTTTATGGATTATTAATTACAAAAGTATGCATTGACAAATGAAAGACACGGTTACTGCTAATGTCGTGCTGTTACCTTGATAATAGGAAGTCCTCTTATTAACGGGTTTGGAACTGGAATCCTTTCCTTCTCGCTTGTGTACAAAAGCGGATAATCATGGGCTTAGTAGCTAGGGGTTGTTCCTGATACTCTCATAAAGTTCGAATCAGTTCCAAATAATGCTTGTTTGTAATGGCTAATATTTGTGTGTGTGTGTGTGTGTGTGTGTGTGTGTGAGGGGGATGAATGATGGATATAAAGACTTAGGGCAAATTGATGTGTTAAGACCATGATATATTTACTGACTTTATGACGTTTTTGTCCCATTGTTTACTTTTATCTACTGTGTTGTTGTTAGTTTTTGCTCCCCCTGAGGAAGGGAACCCTCAAGTTGTACGGAAAAACCTTACGGTCAGGCAGGGACTTCAGTGGGAAGCCCCTCTCTGCGCTCCTTCATACGGTCAGGGGTGAAACCTACCCTTTCTGGCTGAGAGCCCCGGACATGGCTGGGACAGAGAGGGCGCTGGAGGGCGTGTTCTTCCTTTGCAGGAAGCATATTTACACACATCTTGGCCATACTAGAGAGGAACAGAGGCATGCAAGGGTGTGTTTGACTGCCTGACACGCTCGCCATGGAGGAACTTCCTTACACCTGTCCCCACTTACCTGAGTGTCGGAGCTGGGGTTCATTCGCGGTTCTCCCTGTGGCTTTGCTCCGGGGCTGACCGGGGTGGGGGGTGCCTCAGGTCGGGGCGCTGAGAGAATCATTCGGCGTGTCAATGTTTGTATGTGTTCACATGTGTTTCTGTGTGTTGAATACGAGTGCTCTGTATCCTTGCCAGGGCGTCCGGCAAAATACAGCCATCTCCATGGAAAACTATATCTCATCTCTGAAGTTTCCTTCATGGTTCACAAAACCTATGTGGGAGTTCACTGATTCTTCACATCTGAAGTTTGGGCCGTGGCCCTAGGGTCTTCTCATTAGGAATCTCACACTGGAAACGCCATTATTAACTGAAGACAGATTACGCCACCCGAACACTGCACGTGTCTCTCATTTAGCTTCTTGCAATAGCACCAGGGTTGGGATAAATGGCTCAGCTCTTTCTCGGAGCTGCCCCGCAGAGGCACCAGACCTTGCCCTGGTGGGTGAGAGAGGCTGGTCCTTTGCCTCTGGAGCAGAGCACGAAGTGAGTGATAAGCAGATTTCAACAGGAGGAAAAACCACCTCGCTCAATCTAAATTGCAGAGCTCCAATCAAGGACCTTGATGACAAGGGAAATTAAATAAAACATAAGCGATGAAACACTGGAATATGTTTACGGTGAGCTAGTCCAGACAGCTGATAATTAACTGTTGCCCAAATAGCAACTTGGCAGTAGGGGGCTGCGACCAGGACACGGAGCAGTAGTTAATTGGAAGTGTGAGTAAAGATCCTCGCATCTTTTGATGCGTGTTCTTCCAACAGGGAAGATGGCACAGGAAAATCACGGACGCTGCAAGCGCATAGGCTGCCTCTGGGGCTGGATCCTGACCGCTTGTCGGTTTTCGGCTCTCACATTCCGATCTGCCGTGGTCATGCTGTTTTGCTGTGCAGTCCCGGAGCCAATGTCTCTGTGTGTTTTTTCCTGGGCTACCACCCACGGAACCTACAAAATCTGAAAACAAATAAATGCAGATGCGCACAATTGAAATAAGTTAAAAAACATGTTTTTATTATCTGCCTAGATTCTTATACTTAAAATAGTTTTGGTTTGAATCCCCTCCATCTCCCTGCTTTTGCTGAATTTGAAACAACCCCGCAGAGAGGGAAGATAGTATTTAGAACTGATTCTTCAAGTGAGCTGAAACAAAATTCACATACAATAAGAAAGCGAAAAACTAAAAGGAGGCCTGGAAGTTTCCCGGACTGCTTGCGATCTCAGCTCCCTTATCTGTGAAACAAAGCTTGGATCAGATGACCCTGTGCTCCCCTAGCTCTCCTGCTTCATGGACTATTATTGGAACAGTATTCAAAGAATGTGCAGAAGCAAAGGCCAAAGACATGTGATTTCAAATGGGATTTAGAAATAGAAGGAATGATCATACAATATAACCCCTACTCCAGATTTCTCTCCTATTCCCGAGGCTGTGTGCATCGAGGTGAGGGAGCCAAACCTCAGAGGGCCAGGATCTGGTTGATCAGACTTTTCAGTTGATGACACACTGTTAAGTATTGAGCTGTTTTGGATTATGTTATTTTTGTCCTCATTCTATTCCCCATATTCCCCCCCCACACACACTTCATAAGCGCCCATTCTTATGTGGGTCCTTGCAATCCAACTTCCATTTATTTCTATAAAATGTGTATCCTTGAAAAACATATAGTATTACTATGTTTTTAAATTTTTACATAAAGACTCTTTGCTGCAAATCTGTTTTACTTCTTTCACTTCTGTTTTTGAGATCTGTGCTTGCTAATACAAGCATCAAGGATATACGTATGCATACGTACTTCTCCTCAGAGCAACTCTTGTTTCATTTAAACAGAGTTCTTGAGACCATAGACCAAAAATCATTCCTTTGGGGTGGCGGCAGTGGGTGCCAAGAGAAAAAGGAAAAAAAAAGGTATCGCAGTCAGGGTCAATGGCATTGAAAATGGTCATTTTCCCAGCTTGCCACCCTTGCATTTCCTTTTCTTCTCTCATCTCTTGGGACATTTGTTTTCTTCCCAGTCCCTGGCAGTTGTCTTTAAGCAGTTGACTTCTGGGATTTGCAGATTTTGCCATGTGGTACTACTCTTTTTTTTTTTTTTTTTTTTTTTTTTTTTTGGTCTGCAGGTTATTTCTCCTGGGGAAAAGCAAGAATTTCATGCAAATGTGAAGAAAAGCAGTGTGTTGCTGGTTGTTATTGTTTTCTATAGTGCAAAATAAAAACAGGAAAGGAAAAAATATATCTCATTGCTTCGGGACACTGCATAGTATTCTGTTCATTGCATATGTGCTCCATTTTGTTTATTCATTTCCTTATTGATCGAGCTTTAGGTTGCCTTGGTTTTCATCCATAACGCTGCAAAGAATATCTCTATGCAAGTCTCCATGGGTATCTTCGTAGAAGTTGTCACAGGATAACTTACTCAGGAATAGAATTGCTGAGTCTCAGGGTATCTGCATATTCAAGGGCACTTCCTGCTATGAGATTTCACTGTGAAATGAGTTTAGACATCCACCAGCAGCCCATGGTGGTTCCTAATCTCACACACCTTTATATTCTTTGCCTTTCTACTTCTTAACAATTTGCTGGGGGAAAATAGTATCTTATTGCTGTTTGAATTTGCATCCTCTGATTACTCTTGAGGCTGAGTATCTATTATATACTTGACAGAGACAGTGCTGTATTTACCACACAGTTTCCTTTTTCCAAGCACATGGGGAGGACACACTTTACAGCTCCCATCACAATCAGGTTGTGTTCACATGAATGAGTACTGGCCATTTGAATGCGGGTGGGAGTGTGATTAGTATTAACATTTGCTATTTTCTGGGAGATTCTCAAACTGGTTATTGCAATTATCCTCACTTTGCTATTTCCTCCCCCCGCAACACAATTGTGGGGCAGGGGGACAGTGGGGATCCATTCTCATTCTTGACTTAAGGAATGTACCATGTGCAAACATCACATCCTAATCCAGAGGTTGAGACAATATAACAAGGTGTCGTTGCCTTAAAAAATTTCAACCCAAACTTGACACATGGATTGTATGGAAAAATGTGTTATTTGCGAAGCCTTCTTCCAACTTAGGAAATTTTTGTGGAATTGTACTAAGATTCGGGGAGGAACAAAAGTAGTGAATTTCTGCTTTCAAGGAAGAGCTCTCCTACGCTATCTCAATTTGTCACTTGTGGAATCAGATTAGTGGTTTCCAGCCTTCTGTAAAAGCCAACAAGGGGAAATAATCTGGCTTGGGCTTTAATAAAAATATTATATTTATAATGCTCTACCTTAGCCATGCACTCTTTAGAAAAATTATCTTTATTCTACTAAGAATCAAGATGTTAGGAGTAAGGAGGTGTGATCACATGCGAGCGGTTATTCGTTCGGCATTTTACCCCAGTGCGTATGCAGCCCAAAAGGTTTCTGAGTAAGTTTCACTATGTTAAGAAATAAAATTTTATCTGTTTCTGACAGGGGGGAATAATAGTCTTACCCTTAAAATAACACAGTCCATTTTATTTGTTTTCTTGGATACACTTCATTATCCCACATCAGGCACATTTATTTGCTCCAGGGGTTTATGATACAACACATGGCCCTTGATTGCCTTGTTGTGCACAGCTGCCAATTATTATTTTGTTCCTGTGTAAAGAATTTGCATTGTCTTCAGTCTAAAACTGGGCAACACCAGAATTACTGGAATGAACACAGTACATTTTTAAAAGATTTAAAAATATATACGGGCATAATTTTGGTTATTTCCAGAAGAACTTCCACCCCACCCTGCCTCACACCCACATTAAATTGAGAGTAAAAAAAGGGGAGGGTAGCCTCTTAAAACTTGAGTTTTTTCAATTCCTCAAATGTTTACACTATTAGATTAATACAGTTATTGAGATGACAGTCTCCAAAGCTGGGGGCAACATGCCCGTGAGTTAAAGAAACAACCCAGTAGGGCACAGGAAGAAAATGTTAGGATGTCTACTCATCTGCTTTTTTATCTAAAAATTAAGAAAGAACGAAGTATTGCTAGTATTTAGTGCACGCGTTGATTGGCGCCTCGCTCAGTCCGCCATGCTGCCATGAGTGAGCAGGGTTTCCTGAGGGAATAGGGTGTCCACTTTTATTCTAAAGTTGGAACCGAACCAGTTCTCACAAAATGGTCAAGTGGCTTGAAAAGATTCTTGAGAAGGAGCAATAAAATGAAGACAGCACTAATAATGTGAGCACTAGCAGATCTGACACTCATCCCATGCCAGGGGTGAGTGCCAGTCCTTCATCCGTCCCTTTGGGAAGGAAAAGAAAGAACTAAGTAAGATCGGACAGGAAGTGACAAAATAAAATTATCAAGAAGTCTCTTCGAAGCGTGGATTTATAAGCATTCATATTAATGATGACCCCTACCAGGAGCACCTATTGTGCCTTGAGATATTAGCTTAAAGACCTTACGAAGGAGCAAAGGACCCTCAGACCCTTCCAGATCCTCGGTAGCTGACTTGTCTCTTGGCTGGGCTCAAGCCCTGCATTCCTTTGCCTTCATCATATCTGCTCATTGTCCCACCTGCTGGTCAGGCACTAATACTGTCCTGCATGAAACCCAGATGCCACTTGACTATAGTCAAGGCCATTTCTATGCAAGGGAACTAACTGGGTGCGGAGTGTCAGTGAATCACTGTTGCACTCCCTCAACCAGAAAAACAACTCAAAGTTCATGATGGACAATTGCATCATCTTACAAGTGAAGGTCTGGCACCAAGAGCTGGCATTGAGATTTTTATTATGGACGTAGAAAGGCACAGAAACAGGAAAGTAGGATATGTAATAAAAATCCATATCTAAAATGAGTCTGAAAATATTTTCCAATCATATATAAATGTTAAGTGATAAGAAAATACTGTGTCAGTTTAATTGGTGCTTTGTTTTTCTCCGTAATGGGACATAAAATAATGATGCAACTTAGCTGTAATGAAATCTAGCCGTAATCCTACACGTCTTTTCATTCATCTTTGAAGGAAGTAGGAGACAAAGATCTATACCAATTTTCACAGAAGTTGGACTGAAGTCCTTAGAAACTTGGTAGAAAAAAAATAACCTCAACATCCCATTACGATTTCTTTCCAGTTAAAGTACTAGATTTTATATATCCTATTAAAACACTCTCTCTCTCACCAGGTAGCTCTTTAGCTTTCACCTCCTTCAGAACCCCCATCATCATGTGTCAGAAAGTCTTGTGGATATAAGAGGTATAATAAGAAAAGTATGTGTTAGGAGAAATTAGCGCTGACAACTGACATGCCACCCACTTCCCACTAAATGATAGTGGTTATTTGCCAAAACCCCGGGAATTAAGTCCCTAACATAACCTTTTATATCAGCTTTAATAAACATGGCATACAAATCACAAACAGATCTCAAACAAATTACTGTAATGCCTTTGAGAGTTGCGAACATTGATTCATCCGAAGTTTAAGAAGGGTTTGGTGATAGTGATACGTTATAATGCGCTCACCTCCAGACCAAAATTCTCTTCCTCCTGGATTAAAATCGTCCCACTTTTAAGTGGGTAAGGATAAGTAAGAACATCAGATTTAGTGGAGTGATTAATGGTATAATAAAAAACTGGGTACCAGTTAGGTTGAGGCATTCAAATGTTACTTTTTTCCCACTACCCCAGAGTAAGAAATTCCAGACTGAGGCCGTGGCTGGACAGTTTCATGGATTAGCATCTATTAGATATTTCACACTTAGAGCTTATACCGTAAAGTAGTATCACCAACACTTTAACTCTCACACATACCCTAGGGACTACACCTGCACCCTCTCGTTTCACGTTCATGTTTTCTTTTCTACCCCAAGAGTGGAAAAAAGCACTGATTTTGAGATTGTGTCTGATTTTTTTTCATCCCATGTTCCTACAGCCTTTCCCTTCCATGAGTCTTTCATAAAATGGCCGAACATATCTTTATTCAAACTTGTCTCGTTTATTCAAACTTGTCTCGTTTTTACCTTGAACAACGGTCTCCATAAGCGAGATCTCTTTCTAGCCAGTCCCAGAAAGGAGTTGTGTGTAAAACAGATAAACTTTGTTCTCTAAATTTTTAAGGCTTGTATTGATAATGCTTGCTTGGCAAATCACAGGTTGGTACCTTGCGTAGCACAAGTCTTTTGTCCTTGGCTAAAACTGGGAGCAAACACAGCAGGAAGCCTGTCACCACCACGCAGCGCTAATTTAGTTTTTCTTCTCCTGATGTCTCCCCTCCCCCCAGCCCTTTGCCCAAAGCAAGTTTTGCTTTGGAGAGCAAACTTGCTCCCGGTCATTTGCTCTTCTCGTCTTTTGTAAACACCTTAACTCACAGAGGAATTGTGCTGAATGTCTCTGGAAGGGAAGGGAAAAGAAGAGAAGGATGTGCTCAAGGATAGGAAGAAGGACAAGGTAAAGACATTTCCTAGCTTGGGAAAGGTAGAGGGGCGTACAGGTACTTCAGCTAGTAGGAAGATCTGATCCCGAGAACTTCTGGGGAAATGGCGGAACCTCAGAGGGAAACCCGGGACGCATCTAGGGAAGTTAGCTCTCACCGGTGGAGGAACAGTCATGGTAAACATTACTGTGCCCACATGTAGTCCATCAGCAAACTGCACTTGAGGTTTGGATAGTTATTTATATCCATGATGACAATGGACCGAGGACTAGACACTGTTCCTTACCTGCAAAGTATCACTTGAGACTACAAATTTTCATGAGACTCTTAGAGAAGGGGAAGGAGCTCCAACAATGACCAAGACAGCTTCCCACCAGCTTGACCAAATGGGGGCTTCATACTATGCTATTGCCATGTTACTATGCTATTTCCTCGTCACATTTGAGTTGGTACAATAATATTGTATCTGCTAACTAAGAATTTTTGTAGTTAAATAAATTCCTAGTGGTGGGCTTTGAATCATAGAAATACTACTCATACAGTACACCTATTGAAAAAGTGTTTATTTTTAAAGGGCTCAGTACTAATTTCCTGACCTCTCAGTCAAGTAGAAAACTGCGTGACATATCCAACAAGTAGCCTGAATGGTAGTCCCCAGAAAAGAATTTTTGTCTTTCATTCAGGTGGTGAAATTCTTTGTGCAACGTTAAGTTTGCAGTTGGTATAATTTTGGAAAGTAGCACCTGGTAAAAGATACAGCACCAAAATATATCATGACTGTGGTAAACTGGAAAAGGAGTGCCAAGTCCTCATAATTACCTAAATGTGAAAGAGAATCAGGATAGAAGAGAAAGGGAGAGAGAGATTGAAAGCAAGAATCTGTGTGCATAAAAAATGGGCAACATTTAATTGCGGTGTAGTCAGGGTAGAAAACAATCTGTAACTACAACGAATTCACAAAGAATAACTGCTCTTATCAAAGTACGTTTAACATTATGAACAACTTATCATAGGATGACCTGTCCATGCCTTCCTGTATTTATTCACTCAGAACCCAGACAGCTCTTGGAGTCACACTGCCAAGGGTTCAAATCTTGGCTCAGATATTTATTACCTATGTGACTGTTGGCTGATTTCTTCACCTCTCTATCCCTCTATTTCCTTATTCGTGAATGGGAATGAAAATATTCCTTTTGTTGTTATAAGATTTAATGAAGTTGATATCTATAAAGCATACAGAAGAGCTCCCAGTCAAGAGAGCTCTATAGAAGTGTGTGTTAAATTAAACACATTCACTCAACATTCACTTATTACTACTAGATTTAAACCACATCTTTGGGCAACATACAAGACATGGTCCTTGTCTTCAAGGAGTTTATGGCTTCATAGAGGACAAACTGGAACTATATACATGTCTGAAATTATGACATGTATTTGGGCTTGGAAAGTAGGTCAGCAGAGACAAAAAGATGATGGACGGATAGGGTTGCGCCATAGATCTTCCAGGGTGATGGTGTAAGAGGATTTCTGGTTTAGTCTGGAATGTAGGAAAATAGATGCTTTTCTTCATGACTAGCTCTTCTCCGTTGGAATAGAAGTTGGAAATAAAACCAAGTGGACCAAGGTTATTTCATGAGGATTTTAAGTTGCCGAAGAAGTGTTTCCTGGCAGAGATAACTGTCGCATTTAAGGATATGTGACATCCATGGGAGGTCTTGAGTATAAGGAGGCTGCCTCTCAAAGTCTTGCTCAATCAGCAATATAGCAGTAGAAAATGCACAATAAAAAAAAAAGAAAAGAAAATGCACAATACATCCATTTTCATGTAATGTCTGTGAATTTAATATTATTAGTTCATTTATGGGTCTCAATCTTGTCAACTATAAAAAGTGAAGCAGAATACAGGTTTGGTTATTATTATTTTTTATTATTATATTCAATTATCCAGCATGTAGTGCATCATTAGTTTTTGATGTAGTGTTCAATGAGTCATTAGTTGTGTATAACACCCAATGCTCATCACATCGCGTGCCCTCCGTAATACCCATCACCCGGTTACCCCATTCCCCCACCCCTCTCAAGTTCTGGTACTATTAACTTCAGGTGCATTTTCTTGACTATCAGATAGTATTTTAATGTCATTTTTACACAAATTTTTGTGCTGTCAGCATTTAAGTATTGTATACTTGGGAAACATAACCTCCATTTTCTCTCTGGATGGACCCAGTATGAACTGAGGTGAACCCTAACTCATCACTTTTGGAGAATTACGGCTGCCTCCAATCTAGATGAAATAATGTCCCTGCCACTTTTTTTTTAAGATTTTATTTATTTATTTGACAGAGAGAGATCACAAGTAGGCAGAGAGGCAGGCAGAGAGAGAGAGGGGGAAGCAGGCTCCCGGCCGAGCAGAGAGCCCGATACGGGGCTCGATCCCAGGACCCTGGGATCATGACCTGAGCCGAAGGCAGAGGCTTAACCCACTGAGCCACCCAGGCGCCCTCTCCCTGCCACTTTTCACAAAGGGAAAGACCGATTTACCTCCTGCAGCTCTATAATATACTTTTTTTTTTTTAAAGCAACAGCAGAAAGTTGCTACGGTAAGACCCTTATGATGGGTTCATACTGTTAGATTTCATGCAGAACAACAAGAAGGGAAGAAGTCTGAGAGAGAAGCAGAGAAAGAACTTCGACCAGAACACAGCAGAAAAACCCCACCGCTGCAAATGATCTCCATTGGAGGGAAGATACAGATCAAGAAATGAGTACACTGAAATCAACAGCAGCCAAACAAATTACAACAAGGACGTTTTAGGAACAAACAAGACGATAAAAAAGAAAAATTTTTAAAGGACAAAAATATTTGTAAAATGTGTTTTTAACCAAAATGAGAATTGCAGAAATTCCTCCCTTTTCTGAAATATCAATAATCTTTAAGAGATGACAGCAGGGAAGAGTAAAAATGCAGGAATGTCTGGATCCTGCTTGGCACTGAACTCGATTCTGTAACTCAGAAATAGAGTGCCAATACTCTTTTCCTGAGGCATCAGAACACAGTGGATTCCTTCTCGAAGGGAAGCCTGGTGGTTGAATTTCAGCTGTCTTTTAGCAAAAATTAGTCTGCTTGCACGCCATTTTGAGACGCTGGTGTTTTATGACTGGGGCCAGCCAGAACTAGGTAAACCCTTATGGTTTGTTGCCCCACTGCCTTTGTACTAGTGAAGCAGGGCCCAGGTAACACAGGCAAGTTGGGATTTTATCTCCACCTGCGAAACATGGGCATCCCAACCTTTGCGGCCTCCCCAACTGTATCCTTCGATGTCAGACAGGAAGCCCCTGAAATTCACATCCTGAAATTGCCAGCAAATCCAGAACAGTATGGGCTGGATTTTTTTTAAAGAATTATTAGTCTACTTTAAAAAATTGGAATTTCTTGGCTGCTGAGAAGGTAGGGTTTGGAGGTGGGCATTATGGTCCTGGCATACGGAGTTACTGGAAACTAAGTCTGAGAGTGGGAAGTTATGATGAACCGGGGATTGGACAAACTACCTCTGGGAGATTTCTTGGATCTCATTTTGTAAGGCCCAGTGCATATCTCCACATCTTTTCGGAGCCTGTTATGGACTGAGCGTGTCCCTCCCAGGTGCATAAGTTAAAGTCCTCATCCTAAGGTGATTATATTTGGAGATAGAAATTTTAGGAGGTGATCAAGGTTAAATGAAGTCATAAGGGTGGGTTCTAATCAGATAGGATTGAAGACGATTAAGAAGAAGAGAGCTATCTCTGTGCGGTATGTATGAAGATATAGAGAGAGGGGAGCTGCCTGTAAGCCAGGAAGAGAGCTCTCACAAGAACCTGACCATGAACACTCTAATCTTAATTTTCAGCCTCCAGAACTGTGAGAAAATTAATTTCTGTTGTTTAGACTACCCAACCTATGTCATTTTTTTATGGTGACCTGGACAGAGAAGACAGAGCCAGACCCACCGAGGCCCAAGTCTAGCCCTGAAACATGCTAGCTGTGTGACACTAGGCAAGTTGCTCCCCCTCTCTGATTCTCAGAGTTTTCATCTGCAAAGTAAGAGTAATAGTAATCCTTCATAGGAATGTTGTAAAGATTAAATAAACTGATGCACTTACAGTGACTATTACATAGTAAGTGATCAATAGTCAACAAATAGTGTCACTTATTATCTGAAAATGTTACAAAAGCCTTTCTCCCTCTCCAAAGAAATATGAAACCATAAATTAGTGGATTTTTAAAATATTTAATAGAATCCTACTTTGGTAAATAAAATTAAAGCCTTAAATTTTAATAGAATCCTGTTTTGGCAAATACCAAAAGCCAAGAAAAAAGAAAAAGCGATGATGTGTGTTAAAGAGACTGTTTACTGACTTGCTGACTTAGAATAGACTGCTCTCTATAGAGACTGACATACATGAACCTCACGGCAATCACAAACCAAAAACCTACAATGGACACACACACACACACACACACACACACACACACACACAGCAAACAAACAAACAAAAAACAAAGAGAAAGGAACCCAAACATAACACTAAAAAACCCCTACTGGATAAGCATTTAATGAGCCCTCCTAGATACTTCAGGAGATAGAAAAGGATTATGGTAACTTTGTATCCTCTAATTTATACCCATGAAACTTCTAAAGTTGCACATAGCAATACAAATGTAAATGCCAACAGGAGGGGCACCTCGGTGACTCAGCCCCTTAAGTGTCTGCCTTTGGCTCAGGTCATGATCTCTGGGTCCTGGGATCCAGTCCCACATGGGGCTGCCTGCTCAGCAGGGAGCCTGCTTCTCCCTCTGCCAGCTGTTCCCCCTGCTTGCGCTTGTTCTCTCTCTCTGACGAATAAGTAAATAAAATCCTTATTAATTAATTAATTAATTAACACATGCAGGCATGCATGCCAACAGGAAAGGTACTGACACACATGGATGAAAAGTTCCAGAGGAGGGGAGCTCACAGAAGGCTGGAGTCTGGGCAATGCCTCTGGACAAGGATAAGGCAGGATCTGGAGGCCCCGAGAGTGAGCAGGAGGACTAGCACAGGAGACAGAGCCCTGGCCAGTAGGCACAGCCCGTTTGGGCCTCGTGGAGGCTGTCTAGCATGGGCATGGTGTGGTTGAGGTGTTTCAAAAAAAAAAAAAAAAACGGTGCTTGTTTCAAGATGAACTGGAGAAGATAAGATGATGGAAGAGAAGGTATGTGCTTTTGACTAGTAAATGTACTAGGCATGGCCTCGTCCTCCCCATCTGCATGTGGGGTAAGTAATTGACATTCAGATGACCCTGGGAGGACAGGGAAGCAGGCGGTCATTCCAGCAGGAAGGAGCAAAGGGTGGCAATGTGTCCCGGGATGGTTGTGTGGCAGAACACACAGGGGTTGGGGCTTTAGAGGATGTCAAAGGTGACTAACTCATTTCCAGTCTGGGTTACTGGGAAAGGTGGTACCACTGAGAAAACAGAGAGAGAGAAATGAAAAAAAAAACAAAAAACAAAAAAACTGGGGGAGGGGGGTTGATAAATTCAGTTTTAGTCTCATAGGATCTGCATTTTTAGAAAGAACCAAGAAATGTTTTGAGCTAATAAGTAATTGAAGTATTGATTTCAAAAAGCAATTCCTCACATTCCCTTTCAATCTTTCTTTCTGTGTCTTGGCTTTTCCCCCCTTATTTTTTCCGCTAATTTTTCATGACCTTGATTTCATGATTTATAAAGCTACAAAAACAAGTGGACCTATTTTTATTTCTTTCTTAACATACTCCTCTCCCCATGTTTAAGTTATTAACAGCAGCAGAAGCCATTGTGGTTTTCTTAGACACAAAACCATTCCTCAGGAAAAATGTTAAAACTTCATTGTTAAATAAATATGGATAGCTTTCTCTCTTGCCACTCTTCTCCAAATTGCCCCTACTATAAATAGACCTAAGAGTTATTTTTTAAGCATGTAAATATCATGTTTGTCAAGAATGTCATTCTCCAATCAATTTTTTAAATGATCAGTGTCATTTTTCTCTTCTTGTCTTCTCTCTTTTCTTTTCTTTCCCTCCTTCCCTCCCTCTCTCTCTCCCTCTTTCTTTCTTCCTCCCTGCCTCCCTCCCTCTCTCCCTTCCTTTGTTCCTTCCTTTCTCTCTCTCTCTTCCTTCCTTCCTTCCTTCCTTCCTTCCTTCTTCCTTCCTTCCTTCCTTCCTTCCTTCCTTCCTTCCTTCCTTCCTTCCTTCCTTCCTTCCTTCTTTCCCTTCTTGCCTTCCTTCCTTCTTTCCCTTCTTGCCTTCCTGCCTTTCTCACTTTTCTTTTTGAAAGGAGACCATAAAACTGTCTTTATTTGCAGATAACATAATGGTCCATATAGAAAATGCTTAACAATCTATAAATATTCTACTAGAGTAAATGAGTATATCAAAGGCACAGGATAACAGGTCAATATACATAATCATATTTCTATGTATTAAAAATAATTAGCAATTGAAAATTAAAAATACCAATTAACAACAGCATCAAAATATTAAATATGTAGGGAACTATTTAACAAAATATGTGTAAGACTGGAACCATACTTGTGGATCAGAAGATTTACTATTGTTAAGCTATCAATTCAAAATTGATCGACAGATTCAACACACTTCCAATGAAAATCCCAACATAAATTCTGTAGAAATTCATGTTATTAGTAAAATTTTTGTGGCAGCAAAAAACCAAAGGCTATCCAAAATAATTCTTAAAAAGAGAAAAATTAATGGCACGATGATTTTTATTCCAAACAGAAAAAGTTTGAATGAGATTAGCAGAATGATGAATCCGCATTTAAAGAAACAGAACTTTCTACTCAACATTCATCATTACTGATTTTTTTAATGTCATTTTTTTCTTATTTTGTTGTCGTTTGTATTAAAATCATTGCTAATCTGTACACGATGTTGTGCTGGGTTCTGTACTGTTAACTTAGATAGACACTCAGACTATGGTCAGAAATACTGACTTATTTCAGAGATTACATACAACTAATTACATATAGGTGAAAGGGTAAAATGGGGAGGAATTAAATGCATCAATCTGGAATTTGGCGTGAGAAGACAGTGGGGACCTAAGAAGCCAATTTATCTGTGAAGAAAGAATACTGGTGAATTAAAGGTGGCCCAGTAGGCTCATGTTCATTCTGCTGGGAGAAAATCAGCCTGATTAGCTTCCCATTCTGTGATTTAAAAATAGTGGCCACAGTTGTGTCCAAGGAGAGCAGGAAGAGTCTCCTCACATGGTCATTCTGTCGTCATATTTCAGGTCAGTACTGTTCTTTTTGAGTATGTGTCATTTCATTTATGATCTTTCCTCTCTATTTCTGTGGATTCCTCCCGGTTATCCTTTTACCATTCATGTATTTTATTCCTGCTCCCCAGGCATGTGCAATGGGGCTCCTCTGCCATGCCATCTGACACCACTGATTTATCAAGTGTTCACTACCCTTGTCAGCACCCACTCCCTTCACAGAGCTAGTCAGCCTCTCTAACTCTGGGTTACTGTCTGACTTGATCAGGTCATTTCTGAAGATATTAGGTAATATTAGAACCATCTCCGGCCCCATGGAATTACATTTAATATCTCTCCCCTGCTTTCTGCCATGCCAAAAAATCAATGTATAATAAAGATGAATAAATCACTTTTCCAACTGTAATAAGATCATTATATTTTAATTATTGAGCCAGAAGAATCTTTCCTCAGAGCAGATGTTGAACCCAGGTCATTTGGGAGAACACCAGGCAAACTCACCAATATAGAATGACCGGGAAACAGTCTATGAGAAAAGATCCTTATACAGGATTTTAAGCAGAGATCTTGCAATTAAAATGTAATACTATTATTTGTGTATTTATTTATTTATTCATGAGTATTTAAGGATGCTTTATAATTTGCAGACTGAAAGAATTAATGAGAATTGTCTGAATTATTCCTGATCTAAGTTCTTTTTATGCCATTATTGTCCTCAGTAATTGTTAAAATCTGATTCTTAAATGTATGCAATTAAACATGGGCTCATTTCCAACTCTGAATTACTCAGCCATTGAACTGGGTAAGACATGGTGATTACGGAATAAAGAAAACCTTTTTGCCTAATGGTGTAGATAGGTTAAATCTTTATAAATATTTAAGGCTACACACATCAAAAGTTATTTTTATTATTGTGTTCTGATTAATAAAAAAGTGCTAATAATATGCATTAACCCATTCATTCAAAGTCTACAGTCAGAAAAATTAATTTTTAAAGTGATACCATGTTTAGATATTTAGATTTTTCTTGTAAGTAATGTAGCAAGTAACTTTACTTTCATGCTACTGTGGTAATTTTATAGTTGTCTCAAATATAGTTGATAAACATTTTAGTGATGTTTAAAACATAATCCTAACACGTGTTTATTATACTTGAAATATGTCCAAATGAAACTCAGAAACCAATCCCATTCCTCCTTGATTCTTTGTACAATGACTCTGGAATAAGTTTTAGAATGTTTTAGGAAAATTGAAACATTTCACACATACAGTACTGATTCAGGATACTTTTATATAGGAAACACATGTACATGACTTGTATTTATTAAATAGGCATTAGAAAAGAAACTTTCTGATTAACATCCCCAGGGATGAAAATAAGCAAAGCATTTCTCCTTCTATGAGCACATTCTTTGGTGTCTCCCTCAATTTTCTACCCCCAAGTAATTACCAAGTAATTCTAAATGCATGCCTGTGCGCAGGCGCAAGCACCCGCACACCCTCCCCCCCGCCCCACTTCACTGCAGTGTTCTGAGGGCACTGAAACAAAGGGTCGTGCTGAGACAGGATGGAAAAAGGAGAGATACACAGTAAAGAAAGGGCTAAAAGTAGTCTGACAGAAATAGCACTCAAGAAGAAAAAATACAGATAAAAACAAGATGAGAAAGCATGCAAGGGGAGAAATTGAAGTTATGGAAAGAGGTCTAAAAAGAATCAAGAGAAAATAGGAATGAGATAAGAAAATGTTGAGGGAAGAGAAGGATAGGGACACAAATGGATTCTACAAGTTCATGAAAGAGAGAGAGAAAGAGAGAGAACCAGAGGGAATAATGACTGAATGCAGGAGGAAATCAGAAGAATTAAAAGGCTGAAAATTCTAAACATATTAGGAGATAGAGAAAAATGTGTGGAAGAAGCAAGATATATGGGGAAAAAGGGAGCTTAGAGATACAAAATTCAGGAATATAAGTTTATTAAAAAATTAAACATACTACATCTTGAAAGAAGAGTAAAAGAGACTTTCTGGTGTTGTTTAAAAAAAATTAAAAATAGAAATTAGCAAAGCCCTGGTCCTTTGAGTTGTAGCCCTGACATGAATAAGTTCTGTGGCTCCTGGCAGGACGCTGTTTGGTGGCTTGGTTTCCTCATTCATAAAGTGGAAGAGGATAGCAGCCTTTTAAGGTCCTTTCACCACCAAAATTCAAAGAAACTAAACAGAACAAAACAATGAACTAGAAAAAAAATGTTTAAAAATAAAATTAGTGTTTGGAATTTATTGAGTTTATTTTTTTCTTATTGAAATTTAGAGGGTGTTGGAAAAGAGTTTCAAGAAGACGCCCACAGATGCCGTTGACACACTACATGGCCCATGTGGTCATACATGCGGACACACCACATATCTTACACACATGATTTAATTTTTCTGGCCCTGTTCTCTCCTTCTACTATGCATATTCTAGTCTCTAGAGAGTTGCTTTCCTCTTTGGCTGTATGCAGAGGATCAAGATAAGGGTCATTTCTAAGTTCAGAGTTGGGGGTAGACAGTGTAACATGTGGAAGTACATGGTTTCTTAACTGGAGATGAAACAATCACAAATTGGGGGTAAGTAAAAGTTTGATAAGGAGCCAGGAAGAACAAGGGAGCGAGCCAAGTTGAAGGAGTCAGGGCTGCTCCTGGGTGTATATTTCTAAGACTTCCAAGGACTTGACTAGCTCCCAAAATAATGGATCTCTTTTTCAATTTAAAAAAATTAGCTTTGTCTTTTTTCTTGATCACTATCAATGCCTATATAATCAATTGCCTGTGAAATATGCTTTAAGCTGAACTTGGCAAGAAAAGTCAGCAGCATTATGTAAACCACTGCATCCCTGGTTAGTAACAACAGAAAGAGACGAAGCTTGCTTTGGACTTTTTTTTAGAAGTGGGAGCTCAATGTCTTGTCATGGGAGGAAGGCATTTCAGTTTCAAGCACTAAGAGGGAATCTGGGAGAAGAGAAAATTTTAACAAACACATATGAAGGAGTCTGTGTTAAAACCTTTACAGGGTTCCATGGGAGCTGGAAAAACATGCTTTACATCATCCTGCTGGGCTAAAATTTCCTCTTGTTTCATTTACATTTTCTTAAAGACGCCTATTTTATTGCCTATGAAAGCAAACTCTGACTCCTCTGTGTTTTAAGCCCTCCTTTGGCATCCTGGTCCTGTGAGAGAGAACAGGGATGACATCAAATCGTGTAAAAGGTCTCGGCTGCCTCTTAAGTCGTCAGTGCCTTCATGCCTTCAGAAACGTGCATACTGTGGCCTTTCTTAGTCTTTTCCCCAAGCTTCTGACATGCCAGCAGAGCCATGAAGACCTCACTGGTTTTCTTCCACAGCCTGGTTTGGGACCTGAAAAATGGGGGCTTTGCGTGATGGGTGCAAAACAGGGCCAGCACCCCGCTAGCTCAGAGGAGGTGTGTCAGTAGGCCTCATCCAGGGTGGACAGACTTTTCTAGGAAATAAGAATCTAAGCCCAAACACATAATTCAAGCTGAGAAAACATGTGTTGTGTGGACACCATATTGGTCCTCTCTAGGACTACTTTTAAGACCTGAGCATGTGTGATGTTTTAGGTCAATGATGTGCCTCCACTCATCATCACCAGAGGTGTGAATCGAGCCATTCAATCATTCTGACTAAGATTTGACCTAGAGACAATGCACCCAAGTTAGCATTTTATTTTATTTTTATTTTTTATTTTTGAATTATGTTATGTTAGTCACCATACAGTGCATCATTAGTTTTTGATGTAGTGTCAAGTTAGCAATTTAAAAAATGTGCATATCTCAGTGGAATAAAAACAATATCATTTAGTGACTCTGAGGCATTGGCCAACTGTCTGGAAAAATTAAAGCCCGGTGGTTTGTGATTTAAATTAAAACCTGGACCCAAAATGAAGAGGACTTTCCAAGTGTATGTTGGAAATGAGGTCCGGGGGAGGGGGGGAAGAATGGGAGGGGGCCACAGAGAATTATAGTGGTTTTTAAAGAATCTAATTTTTTAGTTTAAGAAAAATCTTTTTATAAAGAATCCCAAGAGATCCTCTAATCATTCTTTTTCTCTCATTGTATTTCAATTCATATATTCAGCAGCTACCTGATTTGGCCAGGTCTCAGGCCCTGTCTCCTGTCCGTACCTTACCCCATAGAAGAAAGAGTTGCTGACCTTGGAGAGCTTTCAATCTTATAAGAAAACAGCTAAGTAAGGACCAAGATGTTTTCGGTGTGATTTCAGGATAACTTATTAATCTGTAAAACATGACAATCATATTAGGGCCTACTTTATGGAGCGGTGGCCTGAGGGTTATAATGAAATCATGCATAATGTAAAGAACTTAGCACCATGCCAGGCACATTATAAATACTTTAAAAATATTACATGTGGCATTGTTAGTATTGCAATTATTATGCTATATGAGAGGTTTTTTTCTTGGCTTCATTAGCCTGAAACTAAAATAGTCATCACAACAAAAATGAGGGAAATATTTCTTTAGCTCAGTCGGAAGAATTCAGGAACCTTCCTAGACCCAGTAAGTTCCCACTTTCCCATCGACCTTCCTTGACTTACCCAAAGATGGACCCCACAGGCCACTCCACCCCATGGCTTCCAGCATATCTAACCACTCTCTCCACAAGGACTTTTCAGTTCTCCCCCAGCCCGCCCCCCCCATCAAGGAGGTGAGTCAATCTGCTTGGAGTAAAGCATCTAACCAACCCGTGTCCCCCAACCTGGAAAGCTCTGTTTCTTCCAAATTGAAGTGTGAAATGTGTTTGTAGGTGGAAGAGACCACCCTCATTCACTTTTTGCTGTGTTTCATCATTTTGGTAATAATATTAAATGAACTTCTGGTCTAATCGATGCAGAATTCCTGGGGAAAATAACTCTCTTAAACGAGCCTTGAATTTCACCCTATTGTTCCTGGCATCAAAGTCCTTAAAAGAAAGGAAGCCAAGGGGACTCATGAAGATACAGATGCAGAGGGTAATCTCAGGTCATTGTGAGACCCACCTGGAGAACCTAACTAGGCCTTCGTGTGTGTTTACCAAAGATCCCAGATGGATCTTTCTCAGGGAAACATTGGAAGAGAGCTGTGGAGACAGGGGGTGAGACAGAGAATTTGTCCAGGACTTTGAAGACAAGAGCTAGGATTTTAATTTGCTGTGGTGGGCAATGGGGAAACAATTATAACCAGAACGTTCATGAAATCTACCCACTGTCATTCTGTCTACTGTCAACTCACATGGTGGGCAGAAGGAAGCTGTTTTCAAATATTTTATAGAAATGCAAATGCAAACAATGAAATACAATTGCCTGCATGTTAAATTTGCCAACTTTGGAAAGTTATAAGTTGTAATACTCAATGCTGGCAAAGAAGAGTTTCTACGTTACAGTTACAATTTAAATTAGTGCAACACTTTTGGAAAGCAATTCGTTAATACACAGAACCATTAGAATCTCGTGCTCTTTAGCCCAGTAATCCCGCTTCCAGCAATCTAAGCCAAAACGTAAAATAAGCCATAGAGCTGAAGATTCATCACAGCACTGTTTATAATAGTAAAAGGTTATGCAATCTTTAATATGTTAAATATGTAGACGTAGAAAGACACTTAATATCTAACACTAAGTGAAAAAACAGAGTCCAAACCTGTCACAACCATTTGAAAATATCCTTAAGAAACAGAAAGACCAGAAAAAAAAATGTAAATATTGTAATCGTTGCATTTAGAGAGGAAGATTTGATTTTTTTTATTTTCTCTTTTCTCCAAACCTTAGGTTATAATATTACATTACTTTCTGATTAAAAATAAAAGTATACACTCAGTTTGCTTTATAATTAGCTTATATCATAACTCATTTGCTAACTGTAAATTCAATTTACATTCTAAAACGATTATAAACCAGTGCCATACTTTTCATGGTTTCCTGGAAATGGAAATAAAATTAGAGAAATTTGAAAACATAGGTAATTTAGTTATAAAGACAAATTAGTGGGCAAGAATTAGCTCTATTTTAGCTCTATGTGGATTTAAACTTTCTCATAAAACAACTCAATATTAATAGTTGAAATGAAGGCGTTAATTGAGTACTTTTGGGTGGGTGGGGCAGTAATTCAGCTGCATTCACAGAGTTAACTTTCTTTCCTGAATCTGGAACTTATTATATTACTGGTACTTTGGTGCTTTTTCTTTTCTTCTTTCTGAATTTTTTTTACTAACATTTTATTTGGAAAATTTTAAAACATACAGAAAGGTTGAAGAATTATACACCTACCACCAAAGTCTCAACTTAGTTTCTTAGTTGTACCTTCTCATTGTTACTCCAACTGATACTTTACAAGAAGAAAAAAATTATATATATGTATATTTCTTTCTTTTCTCATCTAAAACAGTTTATTTTTACCACGAATGTGGTGGGAATTGAATGCTAGTCACCGGTCACCGGCAGCTTCACTGTGAGGACTAAAGATGTTCAGATATTTGTCGAGTGGGAGAAGGAGATCTAGATTTGTCTGAGCCACCATCTTGGAAGCAAGTTTTCCCTTGGACATTTTTCCAACAATGTTGTTTTCTTCCCTTCCTTACCTCGAGGTGCTCATCTCTATTTATGGAGTCCAGTACTGTCTTTAGCACATTATTTGCATTATGGAATTCTGTGGCTAACATTTTATTAGAGAGCTATTTGACCTTAAAGATAGGATTTCTGTGCACTGAAATACTACATTTAAGACGTGTTTTCTTCTCATGGAGGACACATCTCTTCAATTAAAACATAAACAGGAAGACAGGAAATCAGTTGGCAATAGTGGATTTTTAATCAATGTTTTCAAGAATACATGTTGCTTTTTTAAAAAAATTTAAAAGACTTTATTTATGTATTTGAGAGAGAGAGAGAGAGATTACAAGCAGAGGGAGGAGAGTAGATGGAGAAGCAGGCTCCCCGCTGAGCAAGGAACCCGATGTGGGGCTCGATCCCAGGACCCTGGGATCATGACCCGAGCCAAAGGCAGATGCCCAACCAACAGAGCCACCCAGGTGCCCTGCCTTTTTAAAAATTTCTAAAATGATATTTGTCAAAAATCCTGAAGAGCTGGTGAAGCAGGCTTTAATACTGGAAAGGGCACAAACTTCAGCATCTAGCAGAACTGCGTTTGAGGCCTATTCTGACACCTCCTGACTGTGTGAGCCTGGGGAAGTTACCTTAGTTTTCCAGACCTTCTTTAGATTGAGTTAATCAGGGCCGCCTGGGTGGCTGAGTCGGTGAAGCGTCTACCTTCAGCTCTGGTCATGATCCCAGAGCCCGGGAATCGAGCCTTGCTTTGGGCTCCCTGCTCTGCGGGAAGCCTTCTTCTCTCTCTCCCACTGCTATGTGCTGCCTTCCTTGTTATCTCTCTCTCTCTCAAATAAATAAATAAAATCATTTTTGAAAATTGACTTAATAAGACTTACACTTGTAATCTTGTGCAAAGTAAATGCTTAGCACAATGTCTTGCATGTAGTCAATGTTCTAAAAAGACCATTTTTGTTTTTATCATTGTCATTGTCATCATCATCATCATACAATTCCTTGAACTTTCTAGAGCTTTCTCCTCATCTACATAATGGAAGTAGTTACATCTAATTAACAGGAGTTGTGAGAATGAAATGAGGCATTATGTGTAAATGTTCTTTGTAAATTTGTGAAGATCCACATCAATTTAAGATAATTATTTCTATTACTCTAATGGTATAATTACCAAACTGATCACTAACAAGGATTCTATCGAGCTCCGTGATCATTTCTAAATCCAGAGGTTACTTTGCAGTTACGATGTTATAACTCTCTGCTGTTGAGCCATCTTGGCTCAAAACATGATTTTCCTTTTGCTTCTGGTCCCTGTACTGTTCTTATTTTCCTCTTGCCTCCCCGGATGCTCATTCTCAGTCTGTCTGTGGCTTCCCTTCCGCTGGAGTTCCTCAATATGTTTGGGCTCCTTGGGATGTTGTCTTCTTGTCTACTTCAACTCGCTCTGCTTAGATGGGCCCCCTGATACCTTTGGCTTCCACAGTTTCGCTGATGTTCCTGACCCCTGTGTCTTACCTTCAGCCCAGACCCCTCTGAGCATCAAAGCCACACCGCCCCTCTCCACCTGGGCTTTCCACAGATATTTCAAGCCCAGCGTGTTCAAATGTGCACCATCATCTTCCTCCACAGCCCCATTCCATTTGGGCTTTGGAAAAGGTATTGCTTATGGGGCGCCTGGGTGGCTCAGTGGGTTAGGCCTCTGCCTTCGGCTCAGGTCATGATCTCAGGGTCCTGGGATCGAGCCCCACATCGGCTCTCTGCTCAGCAGTATTACTTCACAAATTTGCCTGAGCCAGACATTCAGAATTGTTCTTTAATTCTCCCTTTCTTTCCTCATCTATATCCAATGATATATTAAGAGTTGTTGGTTGTTCCCCTGACAAATATTATTTATATTTATTTATATAAATAAATCTTATTTATATTTTTATATAAAATATTATTTATGTTTATTTTTTATTTATATAAATATAAATAAAACTTAGAGATGTAGGGAATTTTGTCCTATCCAAAGAGGCTTGTTTCTCCTTTAAATGGAAATGTTGGTAGTATTAAAAGTAGAGAAGCAAGCATCCTTTTTTTATTTAAAGATTTTTTATTTATTTGAGAGAGAGAGAGAGAGAGAGAGAGCATGAGCGGGGGCAGGGGCATAAGAAGAGGGCGAAGTGGGCTCCCTGCTCAGTGTGGGGCTCCATTTCAGGACTCTGAGACCCCAGCACTCTGAGATCAGACCCGAGCCGAAGGCAGACACCTAACCGACTGAGCCACCCAAGTGCCCTGAGAAGCAAGCACTCCTTAAAAAAAGATCCTCTGATTACCAGGGAGGAGGAAAGAAGCAGTATTAGTCAAGGGCTATAATGTCTTGCTTATATAAGAAAAGTAAGTCCTAGAGATCTCCTGTACAGCATGGAGCCTGTAGTTAACAATACCGTATTATATACTCAGACGCTTTCTGAGAGAGTAGATCTTATGTTAACTGTTCTTGTGACAAACAATAATAATTAATAGTAGTAAATAAAGAGGGCAGGAGTAAACTTTTGGAGATGATCGATATGTGTAGGGCACAGATAGGCCCATGGCTTTACAGGTATATCATTTTCTCCAAACTCATCAGGTTGTATGCATTAAAATGTACAACTTTTCATGTGTCAATCATATCTCAATAAAGCGGTCTAAGAAGAAAAAAAGAAAAGATCCTGATGGGTTGGCCAATTCTAAAGAATGTTAAAAATACAAGTATCAAATACTGTCACGCGCATCTCCAGCGATCAGAAAAGCTCCCCTTGCAGCTGCTGTGACGTGTGCATTGAATGTGCCACATAAATAAAATGGCAGAGACCTAATCTGGAGAAAATAGGTGTGAATCAAAGGGGCTACAGAATCCAAACGGGAAATGCAGCAAATGCTTTTTACTGTCACTTTAGAATGGCAGTGGATTAACACACACTTCTCTTATTCCACTTGGCTATCACCCACTAAATGAGAATAACACACTTGACATCAGAAGGGAAGTGCCAAAATATTGAGAACTTCTTTTATGACATCACCCCTAAGCTCATGGTCTCCATTATTCCCCCTTTTATTGTTCCTTGCAGAGAGATTTTATCCAGAGTCCACGACCTATAAATGTAAAGGGCATGCGGCCTTCAGCTTGGAAAGTTCTACACAGAGTGTCCTAATTGACTTGGATCCTTGAAACTGTCCACATTAGTGGTTAATTAACTTAAAAAAAAAAAAAGGAGGTAAGAAATCTACATTTGGCTTTAAGGAAAAAAACAACATTCCAACAAGTCTACACTTTATGTTCAGTCTAAAATCAAGGACGCACTTTTAACCTTTCACCTTCTGACTCGGCTGTGTAAGGACCAGGTCAGTCTCCAGACAGGAACTCTTCCAAGTGGCTGGTATTTTTTATTGGTTTTCAGTATACGACGTTGAAGAACTTTATTGTCCAAAAGTAATTATATTTATTTAAGACTGTTACCAGAGGAGGGAAAATAAATATCCAGTGGGCCTTTATAAAGCTTTTATGTAACTTTCTGTAAAATATTAAAAAGCTATACTTCTCTCCACTTTCCATACTCTTTCTTGCTTACCAGTTACATAAGAAATACTTGTCCTTCCTATTTACATGTGCTAAAAATCCTTATGGTCCTAAGACAACAACCACCCAATCATTTCGCTTTAAATGATACTATTTTCAAAGACTTAAAAAAAATCTCTCTTTCTTTAACCACCAATCACTCTGGCTCTCCTCTGAATAATATATCAGGCCTGGATTGAGCTAGATCAGACTTTATGATTTAGCTGCCGTAGTGAAAAACAAAAAATGCTTAATAAAAACAAAATGCATTCTCTTTTCTTAGAGCCTATGTGTATTGATCTTCTTACATAGTAATTGCTCCGAGCCTCATTTTTCTCATTTTATTCCTCTTAAGTAGGAATAAGAAGAGTGCCTATGTCAGCAGGTGGTGGAGAAAACTGAATGTGTGAATGTATGAAGACTCAGCGCCCTGCTTGGCACATGGTAAGTACTCAGTATATAAGCTATCATTATTATTGTTATCTTCCCACAAGGAACCAGTGATCTTGAACTTGGCTATATGCTAGTACTGAGCTTATAGGTCCCTGTTGGTACCACAGTGCTTGGTGGCTGCATTGAGGGCTATGCCCTTGGCCTGAATGAACTTCTTTACTCTATGTGTCTATCCAAAACTTACTCATCTTGAAGCACTCTGTTTAGCTTGAAGACCACCTCTTCCGGGAAGGCTTCCTTGATACCTTTCTCCCATCCCATGTGGAGATCTCGATCTCTTCCCACCAGGCTATCTCTTTACTTTGAGTCTGCTTCTACTATTGTTCCTATGATACTGAATTATAATTTATTTGTTCACATTTCTGTTTGCCTTCTTGAAGTTAGGGACTATATTTCATTTGCTTCTGCATCCCTTTTGCTTGGCACCAGGACTGCCTGCTTCCTAGTAAGTTTTCAGTTCATACTTGCGGAGTAGAAGTATTGCTCAAGTCACACAATGTTCGTATGAAGGAAAGAGAAATTAGAAGCCATATATTTTACAAAGAATTGGATTTCAGAATACCTAAAATTACTAATCAAGACAGGGAAAGCCAGCAATATGCAAAACTCTCACTCATCTTTAAAGTCAACTCATTTATTCAACAATGTTGCTGACCACCTTCTCTGTGCCTAGTCTTGCTTTAGGTCCTTGGAGCACAGAAGTGGGAAAAAAAAAGGCAATCCCTACTCTCATGGAGCTTATGTTCTGGAAGGAGGGAATGGGACAATAAACAACAAATGTAAATTAAAAGTAAATTATATAATGAATTAGAAGATGATAAATGCTATGGAAGACAAGAGAAAGCAGAGAAAATTGTTAGGAGTCTAGGGATGCTGGCGTTAGGGCTCTGAGGCAAGAGGAGAAGCAGTTTCTTAGATTAAGTAAGGTAGTCAACATTGGCCTCATTGGGAGATAACATTTGAACAAACATTTGAAAAAAGTGATGGAGGGAGCCAAGTACACATCTGTAGGAAGAGAGGTCCAGGCAGAGGAAGAGGAAGACAGCCAGTACAAAGGCCCTGAGGCAGGAGTGTGCCTGGTATGTTCAAGGAGGCCCATGGGGCTGGGAGTGGAGGGGGTGGGCAGGGAGAGTCACCTCTCTGATCTTGAGGAGACAGGGACCAGAGCAAAAGGTCAATGTATTTTTTTCATGAAAATTAAGTTTATGAAGGCTCAGAATGTCATTTTGAAAAATACATTGCAGTTTATTAGAGCAGTCAAGATTCCCAAAACAATCTGGAGAAAGAGAAACTCAGGCAGCAAGTCTAAAGGAAACAAGGCAGTGGAAAGAGAAATTTAATACACTGCTTCTGTTACCTTTTTATCAGACCTGCAGGAAAACTTTGCTCATAGGGAGCCTTGTGTAGTTACCTGTCGATGAAGTTTCTATCCTTGAGGCCTAATGGCTTCCAAATCAGAGCAAGAGCCAAACATAAATTGGAGGCTCTCATAGTCACACTTTGAAATTAGCCAGGCCAGGGAGATGTCTATGAGCCTAGAGATACTTCTGATTTTCATCCCAAGTCTATCAGTAGTGTGCAACAATGCCAGCATTTGGATAAGAGTACTGGGCAAATGACTCCTCTTTAGTTTGGGGATATAGTTACGTTGCGGAGGCTCGGGCAACTCGAAAAATATCTTACAATGAATTATTTAATCCATTCATCCAACAATATTTATTAAGTGCCTATGATGTGTCAAGCACTGTTCTAGGCACTGGGGATACAGCAGTGAATAAAATAGCCCCCAATCTCCTTCCTTGTGGAATCAATTAAACAATGTCCAAAATACATATGTGAGATGGAGGTAAGGCTGTGGAGAAAAATAAATCAGGGTTAGAGCAAGAGGCAAAGCAGTGGAGTTGGGAAGCTTTTGCTCTTGTATACAAGACAGCCAGGGAAGCCGTCTCTGGTAAAGTGACATTTGGCAAACACTTGAAGAAAGTAAGGGAACAACCATTAGGATAGCTGGGCGAAGGTTATTCCAGGCACAGGAAAAGCTAGTGCAAAGGGTCTGAGGCAGAAGAGTGTGTGAATGCATAATGCTTTATGGTTTATCGATCACTTTCATATCCTTCCTCTTATGTCATCCTCACCAGATCCTTGGAAAATAGAAAAGACAAGTATTTTTTTTCCTTTTACCAATGAATAAATGGAGGGAACAACAGTGATTTGGTAAAGAAATGTTAAACCAGTAGTCCCTCCCCCTTATTTGCAAGGGCATATGTTCTAAGACGCTCCACACATACCAGAAACCATGGATCATACAGAACCTTATGTACACTGTTTTCTCCTAAACATACATATGTTCGATAAAGTTTAATTTCTAAATTAGGCACAGTGGGAGATTAACAACAATAACTAAGAATAAAACAGAACAATTGTAACTGTGAGAAAAGTTATGTGAATGTGGTCTTTCCCTCCCAAATATCTTATGGTGCTGTCTTCACCCTCATTCTTGTGAGGCGGTGAGATGATAAATGGCCTTCCAATGAAGTGAGGTGAATGGCAGGCCTTGTGAGGTAGGGTTATGCTAGGACTGACCTTCTGCCACTGCACCAAAAGGAGGCTCATTTGCTCCTGAATCGAGGTTGGCTCCCAGGGTAGGTGAAACCCCAGAAAGGGAGACAGTGGATAAGGGGGGGGGGGGGCACTGTAAGTGGTGTGGGCAAGAACGAGAGCCCAAGGCCTTCCTAAATTAATGTTTGTGCGCACCAGCTTCCTGACGCTCTGATGAAGCCAGACCTGAGGCAGGCCCTCTGGCAGAGCCTGAGGAGTAAGGAAAGCTCCACGTGACCGTGCCTTGTGTGTCCCTAGCATGGGATGTCAAAATTGCTTCTGCCACGGCACCAGCAATGCTCACAGACGCAGCACTGGGGCATCCTCGCCTTCAAGGAATACTCCATTTTAGACCCTGTTCCCCGGGCCTAACTCCTGACCCAGGAGCCAACCCTTCCCAGGCCGCCCGCAGTCCCTAGGCCCCCTCCCTGCAGGGGAAATCTGACCTCTCCCCCACCAGAGTGTGGTCCCCCTGCTCCGACCCACCCCCACCGTGGCAGTCATGTCAGATCGCAATATTCCAGCGGCAGGACCGATCCCGGGCCCTGGGGGACTGAGCCTTAAATAACACCATCTGTTGGCCCGGCCGGGACAGTCGTGCGGCAGCTCTGCCCAGCGCGGCCCGCTCCCTTTTTATAGCGGGTTTCTCTGCATGAAGGGAAGGTTATGCCTGCACAGCCCTCCTGCGGCTTTATCAGTCTCGGGTCCCCGGCTCCTGTCAGCAGCTGCCCAGGCAAGAACACACACAGATGGCCACGGGAAGGAGCAGGAGCGCGCGGGCCGCGCCGCCAACCCCAGGGACCGCCCGCTGCACCGGGCTCGGAGTTTCTCTCTCGGATATCTGAGCGTGCGTCCGGGCGCGCGCGTTCACGTGTTCACACGCGGGCGTGTGCACACGCACGCCCGTCCACACACACTGAAGGGGCCAAGCCAATCTTAGTTATTTCATTTTAGTTATTTCATATGGATCCTGTTCTCATGATTGGCATGGTGACTTGCTGATTTATGTGAAGGACTGTTTCGATGACCAAAAAAAAGTCTTAAAAAAGAATTATTGGACAACTTGCATTTAACAACTTGCATTTAACAAGGATATCAAAAATAGCAGAAACTGGGGCGCCTGGGTGGCTCATTGGTTAAGCGGCTGCCTTCGGCTCAGGTCATGATCCCAGCATCCTGGGATCGAGCCCCGCATCCGGCTCCCTGCTCAGCGGGAAGCCTGCTTCTTCCTCTCCCACTCCCCCTGCTTGTGTTCCCTCTCTCACTGCCTCTCTCTCTGTTAAATAAATAAATAAAATCTTAAAAAAAATAAATAAATAGCAGAAACTCCCCCAACGTGGACATTGGCAGCCTGGCTTCCCGCCCTCCTGTTGCTCTGGGGTTGTTTGACTCTTTACATTGATTTATAAATCGGTTTCACAACAGTGATTCCTACTATTCCCCTGGTGAGACTTTGGCTGCTTGGTCTTCATGTCTTTTAAATTTATTTATATATAAATAAAAGTGTTATATATAAAGTCTTCGATTTTGTAGGACGAGACCCTCAACATGATAATCAGAACATCATATGTTCTCAGACCTCGGTTTCTAACAGTAGACCAGAGTATTTTTCTTTTCTTCCTGCCAATTGCTCCTGTTTTTTACTGATATACAGTGAATCTGACCCAACTAACTTCATAGAGCCCGGAGAAGAGCTGTAATGGTGGGAATTTTCGGTTAGATGAATACAGATATCCAAGGTGATAATGAGCACATCGAGTCTTCAGTGGGGCCCACACGTGACATGAGCACCCCACCACCACCACTTTTCCTCCTCAAATGATCTCTTTCCCCTCTTATCAAATATCCAACCGAGATTTCTGGACATAGCCGTAAAACTGAGTTGTAGGCAGTGAAGATGACCCTCGGAGCAACGGTGTAACATCTAAAAAGTTAAAAATGTTCTCACCTTCCTTATTTGTCCATTATGAAGGAAACATGCTGCTCCTGCAACCTTAGTTTTGTGCTTCCCTATTTAGTATTTAGGAAAGCATTTATATTTAGACAGATCATAAGGAAAGTGATGATACTAATTTCTCCCCTAACCTATGGAAACTCTTCCTGAAAGGTTAGCCTCCTTCCTCCTGTGTGAAAATTAGTGATTTTTCCTGGACATTTAGGAAATAAAAGGATGCTTTAGCGGATGTTTATTACCAGTGCATTTACTACTCTGTTTTACCTCTGAGCCCTTGGTCATGAATGTTGACTGAAGCAAAACCCCAAAGCCACTAGATATGATTTACATGGATTAGGTGGAAGGAGGTTGAAGGAATGAGCAAGCGGACCATGGAACACAGGGGACCGATTGTTTCCAAAGGGCAATGTCTATCAGTTGGCAAACAGAGGCACTTGTTCAACGTCGGAGCTCTATTCTAGCCAAGAGGAAAGGAAAGACTAAAAGATCAAGGATACAAATGAAAAACAAACACGGAGAGCTGCAAAGTTAAGAACACCGAGAGGAGGAAGCCACAAGGGAACCGGATTGTATTTCAGAGTTAAAAAAAAAAAACACCACCACCAAAAACCTACAATCTGTCTTGTAAATTAATTCCACACTTAATTTTTGAAATTCCTTCTTATTTTTCCAGACTTGAGCCAATATAAGGGAGATGAAATGTTATAGGGAAGTGGCAGCCAGGCATATAGTGGTAAACTAGTTCACTTTCCGAATTTCCTTTCATATGTAGATTCAGCCCTGCCTTTCCCTTTGTCATTGCTTACAAAGTTCTAAGCTTCCTTCCTAAGGCATCATCTTTTATTAATCAGCTTATCCACAACAGAGTCCAAGAGACTGGAACTGGGTTCAGACAGATGTTGATAAATGTCTTAAGTTTCTTATAAACTAAATCAAGGCCAGCCATGTTTTATTAATCAGTTACCCTCCATACATACTTTGTCCTCTGTATATTGTATCACACTTTATATGCCATCCTGTTTACACTGTGTGTCTTGATTCAACTCAAGACAGTTAGCCTCTACGTGGAAAGACAGGCAGTCCTGTAGAGGTTTTTACCTATACATAATGGCTAAGGTAAACAATCATTTAGAGATGCACGCTTGCAAAACAGCATTAGGTGTTAGCGAGGAAAATGAGCGTTATGTGTTTCTGAACTATGTTTACTTTATCTACTGACCAAGATAAGAATATAAAAGTGGTCAACAACCTGCTAGTGGAGATATTTACAAACTTACCTCTGAGTATCCTCATGCCTCCACTGAGAAAGCCAAGAATATATGGAATAAACATATTGCTATTAATAGAGCCTCGCAGAGTCTAGTTTTGTCCTATAGTCTCTTTTAAGGGGTTCTTACTTGGGGCTCCAAAATAGTAAATGCAAATTGCTTTCAAAGGAGGTCATCTTTCTGACAGTAGTTATAGTACTTTTATTAGTTCAAGGCATATTACAAGGATAAGAAAATAATTACGCAAGAAGAAGGAAATCCCCGCTATGGAAGAAATTATGTACAGTAACAAACTTCCAAGTATGATCTTCAAGTGTTAGCCTGGTCTTAATGACCAATTCTTCCACCAAAATCTAGGGGAAAGTTCTTAGCTAGAAGCAAATTTCCCGCCTGCCCCAATTGATATCTTTGCATTCTTGGATTGTCCCACCTTTGGGCCTTCCCTATGTGTTGTGTACATGTGTGTCCCGCTCTGGTCCATTCTGTGTTCCATCTGGCAGCAGAATTGTTTCCGACTACACAGAAAGTCTCGTAAGCCACCATCGCTGCATGTTCGGGGTTTGTTTTTTTTTTAAGATTTTTTTATTTTTTTTATTTGACAGAGAGAGAGAGATCACAAGTAGGCAGAGAGGCAGGCAGAGGGAGAGGGAGAGGGAGAAGCAGGCTCCCTGCTGAGCAGACAGCCCGATGTGGGGCTTGATCCCAGGACCCTGAGATCATGACCTGAGCCGAAGGCAGAGGCTTTAACCCACTGAGCCACCCAGGTGCCCCGCATGTTGGGGGTTTAAAGAGTAGGGCTCTAACCCCAAACACACCGGGTTCTAGTCTGCATCGTTCTGTCATTTTTATTTTGGTGCCTGGTTCCTAGCCGCGAGGATAAGCAAGGGAAGCAGGGCAGGCATCATAAGCCGCCCCCCCTCCCCCACCCTGCCCCATCACCCTCTCAGCTGTGTTGTGTGAAATGATCTTTCCTCTGCACTGTGCTGGGAGGAGTTTTCTGTAGCTCTTTCTTTGATTTTTGGATGGAACTAGAACACATTTGGGACTAAGAAGTGCCTGAAAGACTCTGTCCTGTTACTTCAATGTCTATTCCTCTTTGGCTGTTTCTCCTCTTTCCTTGCTACATAAATACACATTACGAAGGAGCTCTCTGCTCCAGGTCAACACTGGGTGTATCAGGCAAGGTAGATCAGTATTTTGCTTAAGCGCATGACCAGGGTTCACAAATTTATGAGAAAGATGCCTTCAAAGTAGAAATATTTGATTCTCAGAGTATAAAAATATCTCCTGAGTAAGGAAGCTGATACGAGACATTAAAAAATAAGCCCTTTCTCATTTCATTGCAGGATAATATATCAATGGGTAGTGAGCATTTATAAAATGCTACAGAGAATACATGGATCATGCTTGCTACTCGATTTTGGTAGGAAAAAATCATTTTATCAATGAATTTTGTAGAATTTTAGAAAAGAAGCATTTATGTGATATGTTTTTAAAATCATAACCTGGGGGTTGCCTGGGTGGCTCAGTTGGTTAAGCAACTGCCTTTGGCTCAGGTCATGATCCTGGAGTCCCGGGATCAAGTCCCGAGTCATCCCGAGTCGGGCTCCTTGCTCAGCGGGGAGTCTGCTTGTCCCTCTGACCTCTCCTTTCTTGTGCTCTCTCTCCCTCTCAAATAAATAAAATTTAAAAAATTTAAAATTTAAAACAGTTTTAAAAATATTAAAAAATTAAAAATTTTTTTAATTTTATTTAAAAAATAAATAAAAAATAAAATCATAATATGCTTTGTTATGCTATCTATTAACCTGAGATAAAATACTTTCAGAATGCTTTAAGATTGATGACTTTTTTAGAAGCATGAATTTTTTACAATTAGGCTTACTTTACACACAATAAAATGTATGGAATTTGTTTCCATTTGGAAGACAATTGGACAATTATATCCATCTGTGTAAATCTCCACCCAAAACAAGTTATAGGGCATTCCCAATACTCTGTAAAATGTCCATGTGGCTTTCTTCACTCAATTTCCACCTCGAGCAACTACTTTCTGATGGCTATCGCTTTAGATTCATCTCAACTGGTTTAGACTCCCTAGAAATGAAGTTACATGGCATGCTTTGTCTCTTGTCTGGCTGCTTCTACTAAACAATGTTTGTGAAATTCATCCATGTTATGGGTGGTAAGTCTTACTGCTTTCTGTTTTCAAAACTATTATGAGGATTGCGCCGGTCACGAAATACTGAGCAACTGGAAAGTATAAAATACCAAGCTTGTTAAAGATAAAAATTACCTTGAAGAGCCTCCTGCCCTAACTTGCAGCCCAGCTTGTGAATGTCCTGCTTGATGCTCCTGTTACCTTGATCTCTGGCCTTTGTGGGAAGGTCTCTATTACAGGAACCCATCATATCATGAAGTAGCTGAAGTACCATGAGTTCATGCTTTAAGAAAGATGTAGGAACACAACTTAAGTTTCCCTGATATGAGAAATGGATCTTCATCATTTTAATGTGGGGAAAGTGCAGATGCTAAGAAGGGAGAGAATTTTCTCGAACAAATATTTTGTTCAAGTTTTTAATTTAGTTTCTGAGTTGGAACATTGTTGAGTCCTAAAAGAGGGACTCCATTTCAAATTGCTTTCTTCCTATAAATTATTTGCAAGTCCTAATCATATTTCTTCAAGGAAAGATTTCTGTATTTGTAAGGAAGTCTACATAAAAATCCATCAATTTTATATGTTTTCTATCTCCTTTCTTATTTTACTAAGTTGCAGAAATTCCTTTCAAGCCTGATCTATGTCTAAGCCAGCCCTCGGGTTGTGTTTAATCTTTCATGTCATCAATAAGATACTTTATGTTTTGTTTCCCCAAGTAAGGCCAAAATCAAGATTATTTATGCTACCAATAGATCACACTCAGCTTTTTGGGTTCTTCAGTGCATGGTAAGCCCTTGAAGAAAACTCTATAAAACTTTTTATTATGGACTTTCTATTGTTTATAATTATATTTCCATTCGACTAACTTTGTAGTAAACAACAGCAACATGAGTGATCATGTCAGGGGTACATTAATCATTGAAACTTGTCGGCCAAACAGATGAACGTAAGGGAAGGGAAGGAAAAGTAAAATAAGATAAAAACAGAGAAGGAGGCAAACTGTAAGAGACTCTTAACTATAGAAAACAAACAGGGTTGCTGGAGGGGAGGTGGGTGGGGGGTTGGGGTAACTGGGTGATGGGCATTAAGGAGGGCAGGAGATGTGATGAGCGCTGGGTGTTATATGCAACTGATGAATCACTAAACTCTACCCCTGAAACTAATAATCCACTTTATGTTAACTAAATTGAATTAAAAAAAATTTTATTTAAATCTTGTCAGCCAAAGATTATCTAAACACTTACTTATTTTCAATGGACTGAAGAAATTTGGAGATTATCCAAAAGACGGACCTTTAAAAAAATAATGTTCCATATTACTATCTATATTATATCAGGATATAGGGTATCATAACAGGACAATTATATCATGTTTCCTGAGGACAGGGGCTTCTTCTCCTTTCCCCCCTCTCTCCCCTCTTTCTCCTGCTCTTTCTCCATATGCCTCTTTGTGAACCCGTCTGGCTCTAGTTTGATGCTCAGAATGGAAGTTCCCTGTCTGTTCTCTGAATAGGATTTATAGCCGATGACTGGCAGACATAGGAGGAAGCTTGGCTTCTGTCGAGATCTCTCTCCTCATAACCGGATCATTACATTTTGCTGCCAAGGCTGTTGCCTCTTCCCCACCGGCACCACTGTTTTATTCTAGACCCTTACTGGGTTTGGGCAATTTGTCCTTAACTCAGTCTCCATCACACCAGCCCTCACAATACATCCTCCAAGTAGTTCCCAGAAGAGCTTTCGGAAACTCAGGTCTGACCATCTCATCTTCCTGCTTGAACCACATCATGGTCCCCATGACCTAAGGTGAAAGGCTAAATAAGATCTTGGCCTTGGCCTACAAAGCCCCACACCATCCCTCCCTTTGCACCTCTCCACTCTCGTTTTCCATCTTCTTCCCATTTACTGCAGCAACTAGGAACTGCTCATACATGCGAGCCAGGTCTCCTAATGGAACTTGGGACCTGCTTTGCAGTTGCTGTTAGTTGTTTCCACCCTGAAAGCCTGGCTGATCACTATTCCCTCATCCTGGACTTCCAGAACCTCCCCCTGCAGCCCTCATCTTGGGCCAAGTTAGTCTCCCGAGGCAACCTGGGCCCTCCTCCATCTCACCCTTCCCCACCGATACCAGCTCTTTGGCACTTTGTTACGGCAGTCCTAGCAAACTGCTACATCGCCTAGATGGAATCTTTTCTGATACCACTTCTTCCCGCCAGGTGGAGTTGACCCTTCCTTTGTTTCTGCCTGTATTATATACCCTTACAGACTAGCAGATAGAGCTCTGTAGTGCTTCTATTTTATTGCTTTTAGAGGGTCCAGACTTCAAGACTCTGGAAAAGAAGGGTCTCATCTTAGTTGACTATAGCAGGTGCTAAGCTTAATAAAATTCATAGAAGTGAAATGAATTGATGCGATGCCTCAAGGGGAGAAGTATTCTTCTGGCCTCATTTCTTATTTGGTCTCTAGAACAGTGTGACGTTCCTCAGATGCACCGAGCCTGCACGTGTCAGGGAGACCCTCCAGTTGCTGCTTCCTCTGCCAGGAATGCTTTTCTCTCCCTTCCCTACAAGGCCAACTCCCCATTTTTCTTTAGACTCATCGCAGCAGTTTGTCCCCTGGAGATCTTGAACTGACCATCACAGGTTGGATGAAGAAGGCTCCCTGTGCGCATCCACAGCAAGCCTTGTAGCCCAATGAAAGCCTATTCCGTCCATTTAAATGTCCGTTCACTCACACCCAGCCCTAGATTGTGGATCACTGAGGGAACAGAGTGTATCTTTTGTTTCTTGTCTTTGTGTTCTCAAAGCCTATCACAGTCTTGGCATGGAATGGCACTCGATGAATATTTCTTACGTGAAGAAATCCTGACTTTCTCCTAGTTACATGAGCATGGGATAAGACTACAAATTAGAATTAACTATTTGATGGTCTGGAAACTAAAACCAGTCTCTTCCTTATAGGATGTATCAGACAGGGTCGGTTACACAGCTTGCAACAGAAAGGTTCAAGTCTACCCTGGGTTATCTTAGGTTCTATTTCACACTGGGACCCAAGCTGAAAGAGCCACCTAAATTTGGGACAGGGGCAGTCATTTTGGCAGAGGCAAAAGAAAATATGGTAAACCATATGCTGACTCTTAAAACTTTTATTCAGAAATGACAATGACACTTCCATTCAGACTTCATGGGTGCATGTCACAAGGACACACCTGAGCTCAATAAGGAGGAATTAAATCCTCCCAGAAAGAGTGGTACCAAATACAGAGAAATAGTAATAAGATCTACTCTACAATGATTGCTCATCTTTAGCATGAGCTAATTTTATATCAGACAATGGTTTTCAAGATACTGAACATCAGGAAAGCAGAGAGAATGATTCCTTTGATACAGGTAACAAATTAGATGAGTCCCACGATTGCCCTAGCTTTCTGGCTTGAGAAAGTTTCCAGGCTGTGATGCATGGGGAGAGGACACAGCCAGAGCCTGGCAGACTCCCTGGGCTGAGGAAATGGAGTTGAGTATATGGAGAGGAAAGGGGCCTCCAGCTCATGGGGCAGACTAATGGAGAGAAGAGAGAATTCCAGAGGTCTTCAGACGATTGCCCTTGACAACTGAGCAAAGTACTGAGCAACACATGCTTGTGAGGAAACTTCCAGAGGCCAGGGAAAGAATTGCCCTAAAAAAAAAAAAAAAAAAAAAAAAGAATTGCCCTAAAGAATCAAAGGGAACAATGCCTGGAGCTCATCTAGGACCAGGAAGAGTGTCTGTTTTCATGTGTCAGACTGGAAAAACCAACAATTTATAGTACATTGGGTAGAGTAGTCCGAAAGTTCTTGCCTCAGCAGGGCAGAATCGTTAACTCTAGAATAAACGTCGCTGTGGCCCCGCAACAAATCTTAAAAGCGAGATTTTAGAGGATCAAGCTGTTTGCAAGTAACTTAACTACCTCCCACAGCAAAACTCAAGAGTACTTCTAAGATTCAGAAATATCCAGCATCCACCAAGGTAAAATTCACCATACCTAACGTCCAGTCCAAATTTGCAGGCATGAAAGGAAACAGAACAATGTGACTATATTAGATAAGAGAGATCTCAAAACAATGACCTAGTTTCCACTTCAAAAAACTAAAAACAGAAGAAAAAATTAAATTCAAGGTAAAAAAATGACATGATAAAAATCAGAAAACAAAATAGAGAAAAGTATCGAAACCAAAAGCTGATTCTTTAAAAAGATCATTACAATTAATAAGCCAATCTAGATAGATCTATCAGGGAAAAAAGAGAAAGCACAAGTTATCAATATCAGGAATGGAGGAGTTGTCAATACTACAGACTTTACAGGTATTAGAAGGATTATGATGAAATATTATGAACACGCTTGTGCCAATGTATTTGACAACTTACATGATTTGTCATATTCTCTGAAAAACAAAAATTACCGAAGTTTACTCAAGAAGAAATAACCTGAAAAGCTGTTATGTATTAAAGCAACTGACTTTATACTTAAAAACTTTTCCACAAAGTTTTTGATCCGAGCCCAGATCACTTTCTACTGAATCCTGCCAAACATTTAATCAAAAATTAATATTAATTGTAGGGGCATGTGGGTGGCTCAGTCAGTTAAGGATCCAATTCTTGGTTTCGACTCAGGTCATGATCTCAGGGGTGTAGGATCGAACCCCACATCGGCTCCATACTTCACCAGGAGTCCACTTGGTGGAAAGTCTGCTTGAGATTTTCTCCTTCTACTTTCAGCCCACTCACGCGCTCTCTCTCTCTCTTTCTCTAATATAAATAAAATAAATCTTTAAAAAAAGAATTAATATCAATTCTATATAAACTCTTCCACAAGATTTAGAAGGAGCTACTTCCCAATTTATTCTGCGAGACTAGCATTACCTTGGTACCAAAAACAAAGAAATCACAAAGAAAACTACAAACCAATATTCCTCATGTACACAAATATCAACTCTTAATAAAATTTTAGCATCTTGAGTACAGCAATATATAAAGAATACTTTCAGACTAAGTGCAATTTATCCCAGGAATGCAGAGTAGATTTATCATTCAAAATCAATGTAATCTATTATATTAACAAACTAAAAAAGAAAAACCACCAGATCATGTCAATGGGCACAGAAAAAAACATTGGCTAAAAGTCCAACATCCACTCTTATCAAGTTGACTTGTATCTTCAATACAATCTCGATCAAAATTCCAGTGGGCTTTTTTTTTTTAAATAAAAATGACAAGCTTATTCTAAAAGTTATATAGAAATGCAAAGGACATCTAATAACCCAAACAACTTGGAAAAAGAAAAAAAAGTTGGGAGTACCAACACCATCTGTTTCAAGATTTATTATAAAGCTATTGTTATCAAGACAGTGAGACATTGGTGTAAAGACAGATGAATAAACCAAAACGGAGAAATTTTTTAAAAAGTGCAAAGGCAATTTAGTCAATAAAAGATAGTTTTTCAGCAGGTGATACTCCAACAATTGGATATCCATGTTAAATTCATGTTAAAAAATGAGTTTCAAGCCATATCTCACACCATGTACAGGAAACTTGTAGACCGAAATGCAATACCTAAAACTAAAAAACTCCTAGAGAAAAACGTGGCAGAAAGTCCCTGTGACCTTGAGTTAGGCAAAATTTCTTGCATACAACACCAAAGAACACAATCCATATAAAATAAAAATGATAAATAGAACTTCATCAAAATTATAAAATTCTGCTTTCAAAAATAGTATTAAGAGAATGAAAACATAAACCACAAACTGGGACAAGTATCTGCAAATCATGTATTCGATATAGGACTTCTATCTAAAGTATACAAGGAATTCTCAAAACTCAATAAAATAAACAACCAACTTAAAGTTTGAAAAATGGAAAACATTTGAACAGGCTAGTCACCATTAAAGCTATATCGAAGGCAATAAAGAACATAAAAAGATAATATCATTAGCCATGAGGGAAATGCAAGTTGAAATCACGATGAGATACTACTCATCATAACAATTCTCATTAGAATTGCTAAAATTAAAAAGATTGACCATACCAAGTGCAGTTGAAGATGTGAAAAATTGGAACTCCTCCTATATACTGCTGCTGGGAGTATGAAATGGCACAATCCTTTTAGAAAACAGTTTGACAGCTTCATATGTATATATATGACATTCTCTCTCTTTTTTTTAACTTATAATCCCTTACATTTCAGACACTCCCTGGTATTTTATTATAAATAAACTTTAGAACTCAGGTTATAAACTGCCTTTTTCCTCCCCAAACTGCCAAGTAGATTTATTTATTTTTAATGAAAGGCCTATAGATCAAGATATGTGAATATGTATGACTATATCTATATCTATCTATATATCTTAGAAACCAGCCATTTCACTCCAAGTATTTACCCAGGAGAAACAAAAATATTTCTCCATACAAAGACCTGTAAGTAAACGTTCATGGTAGCTTTATTTGTAATAGCCAAAAACTGATGCAACTCTAATATTCATCAACATGTGAATGTTTAACTGGTAGATCCATGCAGTAAAATATTATTTAGTAATAAAAAAATTAATGAGCTATTGATAAACACAGTAACATGGATGGATTTCTAAATAATGCTGAGTGAAAATCCAGACCAAAAAAGATCCAGATAGTTCGATTCCATTTATTTAAAATTCTAGAAAATGCAAGCTAATCTACAGTGACTGAAATCGAATCAGCATTTACCTAGTTTGGAAGAGCAAGGTGGGTGGCAAGCAGGAATTGTACTAGACCAGAAGAAAATTTCTGGGACTGATAGATATGTTGACTATCTTGAATATGGTGGTAGTATTATAAATCTATACATATGTCCAATGTTGTTAAATTGCACAGCTTACCATATATTAATTATGCCTCAGTAAAGCTTTTAGTCCATAAGAAATGAATAAATCAATTCTGCTTATCATAAAAATAACTTTAGAATACTGAAATCCCCTTTAGCCCTTTATCCAGCTTCTCTTTACCTATCATGGAAAAATATTTGCACATGCAAGTGAGAAGACACGTATGAGAATATTAATTGTGCCTTGTATGAAATTGCAAAAAACTGGAAATACATTTAATTCACAAATTCTAATTTAAGCCCCTTATGATTTTGCATCTGTAGAGGAGGGATTACGTAGTGATTAATAACACGGGTCCCAGGGGCATTTGGGTGGCTCAGTAGGTTAAGCATCTGCCTTTGGCTCTGGCCCTCATCCCAGGGTCCTGGGATCTAGCCCCACAGCAGGCTCCCTGCTCAGTGGAGAGTCTGCTTCTCCCTCTCTGCTGCTCTCCTCCCTCTCTCCCTCTTTGCTCTCTTGCTTTCTCTCTCTCAAATACATAAAATCTTTAGAAGAAAAAAAAAAGAACAACAACACTGGTCCTAGGGGTCCCTGGGTGGCTCAGTTGGTTAAGCATCTATCTGCTTCTGGATCTCAGCTCAGGTCTTGATCTCTTGATCGACCAGGAGTTCAAGCCCCACATTGGGCTCCACACTGGGCGTGGAGCCTACTTTAAAAAAAAATTTTTTTTAAAAGAACACTGGTCCTGAAATTAGACTGCCTGGTTCAAATCCAGGTACTAGACTATTAGTGACATGGTTGTGTTAGGCACTCAATCTCACCAAACCTCTGCGTCTTTATCCATAAAATGGAAGTAGTAACAGCGTCTGTCCTGTAGAATATTATAAAGGGTAAAGGAGATGTGGATGGAAAGTGTTCAGTAGAGCCAGATACATAGAAAGTGCTTAATAGTTACTGTCTCCTTCATCTTCCCCAAAATGGGAATAGAGTCTCTTGGCGGTTACCTGGAAATCAGACTTCCAGCAGCCTCGCTTTTAGGTACCATCTATCTGTGAACCTGAAAGTAATTCAAAAAGCAGTGTGACAGAGTTTTTGAGTATCAAGGAAAAGTGTTGTTATCCAGTCCGCGCCTCTCATTCACCAACGGAGCGTAGAACCTCAGGTAAAGCCTTAGTTTAAGTGCATTGGCTGAAAGGGCGTCTAAAATACTTAATGTAGAGACAAACAATATTATAGTGCAATAAGGTAGCAGATGTCAAGCATTAGAGCATTTAGGTAAAGACATGTTCAAGAGCATCTTCTCCTGGACCCTTGTTTACGGATATGTATTAAAAACAAAGCAAAACAAAAACTAAGGACCAGGGTGGTAAAACACCTTCCAGATCACAGCTACTTTCTATGAGCCGGGCGGGACCTCTGGTTGTCCTGACCCTGACGTTCAGGGGAATTTCCATACGCAATTCTGTATCTCCTATCATAATTCCGTATTGGAAAGTTAAGGCAAGGATGGGAGTAATGCAATTTAAATAATTCTCCACTAAAAAGGTTGAAATTAAAAAATAAAAGAAATCTGTGTCTGTTGCGAGGCTTGCATTATCTGGGGAACTGACTTCTCTGGAACAGCTTGTTCCCCGAAGCTAATGAATAAATGAGGCATCGTTGCTCAATAGTTTATTTACAAATGGATCTATAGAAGCATGTAATTTAGAACTGTTCTCGATTAGTTATTCTTTCGTGTTTATTCACTCAAGTATTAAATCTTCCACAATCGTGAGTTTCCTTTGGGAACAAATCTTCTGGTTTTGATAGTTCCTGCTATTGGAAAGTTTTTTGTTGATATTTGACCTATTTTTTTTTCCTTTCCTTACTTTTATCCCACTTATCCTACTTATCCTGTTTAGATCTGGCCCCATCATTTTCCCCAAGAGCTTATGCTTTTCATATATGTTATGACTCATCCAAATCAGCATCGAGTCAGGCTTTCCACGTGCACAACTTTAGTATTTTTATGCATCTTACTCTCTTTACTAGAATAAATCTTGTAATGAGATACGATGTACTGTATCAGTAGAGAAAGGGGCTCACTGGCCTTGTGTCTTTGTTATTACATGTAAAATGTGGAACTTAGGCTTTAAAAAAAGAGAGATTTTTTCCATTCGCATGTCTGTCAATGTTTAGCGCACAAATTTCTGAGGTTTGTTGGTTGGTTGGTTGTTTAGTTCTATGAGATACCAACTGTCAATAGGCTTTTTTTTTCAGATAGTATTTAACCCAACAAATAAGTCGATGTATTTGTTAGTATTCCTATTTAGGGTCTTTTGTTGTTCTTAATTTCCTCATTTTTATTTTAAAGATTTTATTTATTTATTTGACAGAGATAGACAACGAGAGAGGGAACACAAGCAGGGGGAGTGGGAGAGGGAGAAGCAGGCTTCGCATTGAGCAGGGAGCCCGACGCGGGGCTCGATCCCAGGACCCTGGGATCATGACCTGAGCCGAAGGCAGATGCCTAACGACTGCCACTCAGGTGCCCCAATTTCCTCATTTGTTAATTGGAAATAATTCCTACCTTGTACGGTTGTTACGTGCCTAGAAAACAACACGAGAGAGCCTCGCGAAACACTTTGCACAATGTAGGTGCTTAATTTCAACTCCCTCCCGCCCCCACTATCATTCCCATTTTTACTTCCCACCAGTGCCTTTATCTGTTCTAATATTCCATGTGCTACCTGGGCTCTGCCTTTATTCCCTCGGGCCCACCACTGACTGACACTAGCGCTCCCCTTAGCATCTCCCCTCCTCAAGTCATTATTTCCTTTTGTTTACAGATCGTCAGTCCTAGTTTTCAACCAAGTACAGTTTCTCTGATCCTAACAGATTTAAATTCATTTTGTCAGTCAAATCTCAGGAGACCATATCATGTCCTTTACTAAAACTCCAGCATAACATCTGCTGAATCTTCTAGCTCAGGCCAAAAAGAAGCTATTAATTTTGTGTTGCTTGATTTGTTTTTTTGTAAACCCTGTTTATACGCAGCTGATAACTTGGTGTCTAATAGGTATTAAATTTACCATCATACAATCCATTTTTTTAAAAACATAGATGCAAGTTTATTTTAAAATAACATGACATTTTTCTAATCATAAAAGTTGTGCCACCTCACTGTACAAGTTGTGTATAGAAGATCGAGCAAAGTATAGAGAAAAAAAAGAAAAAAATGCCTGCAGTCACATCAGAGAGATAACTCTCTTGACATTTTGGTGTATTTTGTTCACGTATGTTTTATCCAAGTTAAATAAATGAAACTATGTGCATATTCTTTTTCTCATGTAGCAATACAGTAAATTATAACGAAGACTATTTTGTGTTTTCATTTTTCTTTTTTCTTTCGCTTTGCACAGTTAACTTTTTCCATATAAGTTAACAAATATTAACCTCTTAAATGCTGCATAACTTTAAGTCATAATTCAGCAGCTGATGTAAGCACATACTGTAACTCCCTGGACTTCCAAAGAATCAGGGAATCATTAGAGATTTTAAACAAATATGATTTGGGGTTTTTTATTGTCTATATTTTCTGCTTTTCATTAGGGCTGCCTTTGAAATACATCATTACATTCTAATGATTCTCAATTTCTCCATTGCCTCTCTCTGGTTGTAAATCACCAGACAGCACTAAAGAACAGAAAATTCGAAAGAAGATAACAGAAGGGACGATTTTGTTTTCAGCGTCTCTCCACGAACTACCTCACATTGATTTTCTTTACTTCTAATACAAAGACCCATCCATACTTTGGTTTGGCTTTGATCTCCACCTCACCTCCTTATCCCCACGCTCCCAATGCTTTGTTCATAAATTTTTATTCTGCTGAAATGTTTGTTCATCCTTGGTAGAAAGTTTTCCTAATATTTTCATACTTCCAGTAAATTCCATCTGGGTGGACTGAACACAGATGCTGCTTCTTTTCTCTGACTGGTCAAATTGGCCTGTGTATAAATCCGAAACATTCTTGAGACGCTGTATTTTAGCTCTGGAATGATCAGCAAGCTCGTAAAGAGAGGGGTAGTCCTCATCTGCGGGGAGGGCCTACATGATTGCAAGATTTAGTCTGTCTATTTGCAGGGAAAAGGCTGAGACAGATGTCCCTGCAAACAAGCCATTGTTGGGTATCCGAGGACTTCACCACTGCACCCTCCCTGTCACGCAGCCTTGCCCCTACACTCATCCGTGTTCTCATTCCAGCTGGGAGGATCTTCCCCGGCTTTGAGGTTCAGAAGCACAGTGACGACTGCATTTTGTTCCTTCTGTATCTCTGCTATCTGATCCAATGCCTGGCACCTCATCAACACTAAAATTGAAAAGAACAATCAAGTCTGGTAAAACTTATGCCCTACTAATCTCCTTCATTCCTTACAAGTCATTTTAAATGACTAGCCTACTCATCATCACACAAAGGTCAGCACTACAGTATTGTGATTAAGCAAGCTAGTGGGCTTAGGAGGTACTCTGCCTGTATTAGATCCCCAGCTCCATGATTTACTTGCTTTGTGAACTTGGACAGGTGATGAACTGCCTCCAATTTTCATCTACAAAATGGGAATGATCCTAATACCTAAAACATAGGATTGTGATTAATTGCACGTTTTTCAAGACAGTGCTTTGCACGTACTACATGCTCAATGAATACTAATACCAATTATCAGTATGGAAGATCTCTAATGTAGCATAAGGGAGCCCTCATTTAGTATAACGTGAATCAATATAGCCTAAATGTGTTGGAAATGGGAAAAAAAAAAAAAAAGAACACAAGCATCTCCAGAGTATTTCTGGGCATATGAGCTTTGATCTGAGAGGAAATGTTGAAGGAGTTCTTTTCTAGATAAGAAAGCACAGAGAGATCACACATATTAAATCTTAATGCCACCAGCACATGTTTGATTAAATTATCTTCCTGGATTCTTCTTTCATCGTATCTCAAGACTAAGTCCAGACTCCCCAGCAAGAGTGTAGCCCCTTGGGTACCTTGGCTGGGTTGTAAACTTCTGGGTGACACATAAGGGGTAGGGTTAATCAATAAAAAGTGACTAGACTTAGATGACTCATAACTACATTAGATTGCTTCCATACATCAGTCCCACATTACTTTGAAAAAATAAAAACAGAGTGAAAGATTAACTTTATCATCAAGATAGCTCCAGGGTTTTCTTTCATCCGCAAATGAATTCACTGGTCATCCTCCCCCACTAGAAATCACCAAGATTCCTGTATATAAAGACTTCTCTGCCCCTTCGGTTTCAGTTCCCACTCTCTTGACCTGGAAGGTAAAGAACACGACAGCTACTGTTATATTTTTGAAACCTTCGAAAGCAGGAGGGGACTCTAGCTCTTTGAGAACAGAATGGATGGTCTACTCTACAAACACAGAAATTAAAGTTTAGGTGCCCCCAGGATACTCTCCTGGGCTCTGTGATCTCTGAGCCCCGTGAGTAGCCTCCTTGAATGAATGTGCTTGGCTCAGTGAATAGCTGTGGAAGAAACAAACAATTCTCCTAATTGAAGGAGGCCGTTGTCTTCTGAAATGTTATCGTTCCTACAAAAGTAGACACTAAGACAGTATTTTTTAGACGAGTGTTTGATTTGGTGGTTCTGGGTAAGATGTGTTGTCGTGAAAAGTTTGGTGAACCCGCGGTTCTGTCTTCATTGAGAATGCCAAGAGAAAAGGCAGCAGAGAAGGTGTGTTTGGATATAATAAATACAATTTTAACTGCAAGGTTTGAAGCAGGTGGCCAGGATAGCCTCTCTGCTGGAGAGCTTTAGTGGGCTCAGCCTCGGGCTGAGGGAAGAGTAGATGGTTCCAGAAGGATTTTCCTTGGATGCGGTGGAGATTGTTGGTTGTTTGAGATAATAATTTGTTCCCTATCCCCATTTTTTCCTTCAATTTGTCTACTGTTGAATAACGCTATCCTTTTTTATAGTTGGAATTGCATCTTGTGAGTTAAATAAACTCTTCTGTGGTCACTGTCCCTGCTACCTGGTCTAAAGGCAGCCTGAAGTCCTCTCTGATATACAACTCTCCTTTGCTAATTTGTAATTTATTTGGCCAATTTCAGCTCATCATGGATTCCCTCTGACTCGTGAGTCCATGTTCTCTTTAGCACTCATTCATTGAATGGTTCCATTTTTCTCCTCAGGAAGCAGACGAATATTTTTCTTTTATGAAAAATAGTCATCCAGGTTGAAAAGGCCATCGGTTGTTAAGCCCTGAAGGAGCTGCCAAGGGAGGGTATGGCCTTGGCTCCAGAGAAACTCAAGTCCCAGAGCCATACCGGGGGTGACTTACATGGAACCCTGTTACAAGAGCCTTCCTAAACAGCATGGTCCAAGCATCATGTCCTCAGACATCACTCTGGAGATGAGGAACCCCAGAGCCAGGAAAGGTCTACGAGTACTAAGGCAGGACTTCATTTGTAATTCTACAAAGCTTTGCCCTAGTAAGTCCAAGAAAACGGGCTGAGATTATCTCTGAACCGAATCAAACAAATTTATTCCATGGGATAATGGTCCTGAAACATCAGACTTTCCTTATTTACTTTGTCCCCGCCTCCTCCCTGGTGCTCCCCAACGTGGACTCGTGGCTTTTCAGTTAGTACACATTTCTTTAATTCTGAACCCTGATCTTTGTAAGTTCTGCTTACGTGTTTTTGTTTTGCACCTTGATAGCGATAACACTTACCTAGTGTGCTTTTCAAAAAAGCACAGTAATTTCATCCATTCACTTTTGTTTCTCAATTTTCAGGAAGTACGCCCTTCTTTCCTCCCTACTGCCTCTAAGTTTGGATTATGTTAACAGGTCATTCCAGAGTAAAGCACTCAGGCAGGTGTTTTCTTCAGGGGCAGACTGTGTAGGAGGAAATCCCTTTTGATTCTTTTCTTTATGTTTCTTTCTCTTACCCTCATCTGCCTCCTTCATTCTCCCTTCTATTTCTTCTTAACGTTCTTTCTTCATAGCAGGTGGGAAATGAGGACTCGGTAGTCACCCTTAAATGTAACCAGTAGAAAGCTAAACAAGATAACCCAGACCCCAACAGAGACGAAAATGAGCCGGCTGAAACATGAAGAAATTGAATTCACAACCTAAACACTGAGTGAGCCTCCGATTCCGCAGAAACTGGCCCTCTCGAGCTATGGGTTGTAAGTCTTGCTTCCTGGAAGAGGATCACTGTAAAATGGATAAAAACACTCCTGCAGAATAGGGATACTCAAATTATTTTTTTAACCTAACCCTGTTACTTTAATCTTTTTTTTTTTAAAAGCTATTCATTATTGTTAGAAAGTCAGAAAACCTTCCACCGTCATTCACATTTTACCCCACTCTCTCTTTCTGAGAGCCCATGCAGCAATAATTAAGAACATACAGGTGTCAAATAGGGCAGTGAGAGAGTCAGGAATCCATCCTGCAGAACGGGCAAAACCTGCATTTGATTTACATAAGGACCCTCTCTTTATTCTTCATTTTGATTAAATATACTAGTTTCAGAAAGCATTCTGCACGAAACTGGTTTTACAGCTCTAAAAGAAAAGTACAAGAATTAAATGTACTCTACTGGGTATTTCTTTTTCCTCTTCATCTTTCCCTCCTCCTCCTCTTCCTCTTTCTCCTTATTATTATTATTATTATTACTATTATTATATAAAGTTCAGTTCTTAGGAAACAGGATTTGATTATCGGCATTTTTCCAAAGACCCTGAGTGAGCAGTAAAGATCACAGAACATCTTGTCTTTCTGTCTTTCATATAAGCTGCTCCGTTATCCCTATTTTATTAAGACTATGCAGAAATCCTTCTTACTTTCTCTAGTAATTCAATTATGTAATAAAGCTTGTAAGTATTAGAACATACTAGTACCCATTTCGTCTATATTTGCTTCTATGTGTGAAGAGTGTCTCTATAAACATTTAAGAGATTCACTTTGCCTCTCCCACTGGACTTGAATCCCCTGCAAGTGAGGATGAGCTATTTATTCTGATGGAACTGGACGTAAAATTGGTAAGCCTTTTCCTTTTATCACTCTCAGTTATCTTTTTTTCTCTCTTAAATTTACGAGGTCTTTATATCTGCTCCGTTTTCTTTCCTTTTCCCTTACAGTTCCTCTTCCAACAGCGTTTGCTTTTTAGCTGTCCCTGAAGAACTTCCGTTGTCATCATTTAACATTTGATGGGCAATAATATTTTACAAAATGGTTTACAGTTGCCTTTTACAAGTTATTCTCATGCCTTCAATAACTCTTGCGTTTTTATTCATAGTCTAACATAGAGTTGTGCTATTCTTTGTAAGCACATAGACATTCCTCTTGACTCAGCCTTTTCCAGTAGGTTTAGGAATCTTTCACTGGAAATCATGCTCACTTTTAAGCTGCACAGGTTTTGAATACATTAATTGTAGGAGCCTTAAGACTTCCTTGTGGTTTTGTGTTCTTTTATAGGAAATGCCATTTCAGATCAAAAGGAAGCTATTTTATTTTGTCTCTTCAGACTCTCTGAAACGTACAAGAATATGGAGTAATTTGATGCACACAATATTGAACCTGGAAAATCCTCAAATAGGAGATGAGATAAAAAGTACAGTAGCCCTAAGAAATATGACTTATTGGAATACATATTTAAAACTTCAGACCTATTCCTGTATGGGATTTTAAAACAGTGTATTTTTAAAAGGATTCTTTGTATCTCTACAGTTAAAACAGAAATTCTGATATGCATCGCCACTCAGTTGAGAAATTTAATACGAATGTTGATTTATTGATGTACGTTATTTTAAGAGTATATACATGCTTCTTCCCTTCCTGTTCCCAGATAGCCCCCAGAAGAGTGAAGCTTTGAAGCTCTTTTCCCAAATATCAAAACTCTTTCAAGTTGTGTAAGATTTAGTCACTGACTACAGCTTCAGAGAATCTTTACGTGGTCTTTACGAGAAACCACAACTAACACCCATGCACGTTTCTACCATTAACACGTAAGGAGTTCCTTCGGAGAAACTTGGAGGGGGTCACTGCTTTGCCTTTTGGAGTATCTCTATGCTCTAACATCTGAAGAGACGACATGCTTCCTCTCATAGCTTCTTTAAATCTCATACATAAGAAAAAACTGGAGCTAAAGTCAACAGATTTTTCTCCTTGGTGATATTTTTGACTTTTTGGGTTACCTTGGACGTATTTCTCACTGCTTCCCTGTACTTTGCTTAGCAGTCAGTTAAATTCATTTCTCACGGGCTGTTGGTTATTCCCAAACTCTTTCATATCATATCAAGTCACACATAAAATGATTGTATTTGTACAGCACACCAGACTAAACTGGAGAGGATTTTGGAGGTTTTTATTTGAGGCTTGGTGAAAAAAAATTATTATATTTTCTTTACTTTATATAGTATGTTAAGAAACACAAAACACAAATGTTCAGGAGGATATTACATATTGAATTTGTACACAACTTCCGAGTAAAGTCATTTTAAATTTTTAAGTGAGAAAATTTGCTTTAGTGTACATAACATTTTATTATATAGCTTTATGACTTAATTGACTACATATATATCCCAATCAAGATTCTTTATTGATGAACTTGTAAGGCTGGATAGAAATCATCTGTGAGAAAACTTGGTCACATAAGTAGGAGGTAGTAAATAGTAAAAATGTATCACTTTTTCTCCATTTGATGGATTCCTTCATATCCATCGAACAGAACTCAAATAATTCAAACTCTTTAAATTAAACATAAATAGTACATTCGTATTTAATATCTAACAGCTCTTCCCTTTCATTCACTGAAAAATGGATTTGAATTTCTTGTTATACAACAACAATTTCTAAATGATATATTTTTTAAATCAAGTATTTCAAAATACTCAAGATTTTCCTCAGTAATACACAGATGCTACTCAGTCTTAATAAGGTTTTTAAAATTTATTTTATTTTATTTTTTTAAAGATTTTGTTCATTTATTTGAGAGAGAGAGAGACAGAGATAGTGAGAGAGAGCACAAGTGGGGAAGAGAGGGAGAAGCAGCCTCCCTGTGAGCAGGGAGTACAATGCGGGGCTCCATCTCAAGGCCCTGGAATCATGACCCGAGCTGAAGGCAGACGCTTAACTCACTGAGCCACCCAGGCGCCCCAAAAAGTATTTTTTCAATATCCAAATTATTACATTGATCACACATGACTAGCAAATTACTTTAACCTTAATTTTCTAAAATTGAAAATTTTGCTCTGTCATTACATATTAATGCATTTTCCCATAATCTTTGCAAATTTCATTAAGTAAGCCATTTTGAAGCCAAAAACTATTGGGTTCCTTTATCAACAAATAAGGAACAAATAAAGGAACAAAACTGGGTTCCTTTATCAACAAATCTGCAAAGTGAAAAACATCCATTTTTTTCAACTTTTCTTTTAGTCTATAAACTCTTGACAAAACTCTTCTTCAGACAAATATGGAACAGGAGAAAGGGGTTTTCTTACAGTATTTTTTGCAAAAATCTGAAAATAGATGGGATTCTGGAAGCTTGGATTTTTTTTAGATTGCCATTTTGATAATACGTGTAATTTAGATCTATAGATTGACATTTATATCCGAAAGCATCTTTCTGAGTAAAACAATATATCACTAAATCTCTACATATTCAGAAGGAATTCTTGATGTAAAGTCTTCCTACAGTGCTACCCCAACATATTACTTACTTCTAATGACTGTTGCAACTCGATAGTAAATATGGTCTTTCCAAGTATTTTTCTTCAGAGTTCCAACAGGTGTCATTACTGTTGGTATTACTCAGCAACGAGAACTTTCTTGATTTAAAATCTTGTGGGACAGTGTTGCCTCTAAGTCACCTAACATGCTATCAATGAGTCTACAAATATTATTATTCAAATGTAGACCCCTCTGGGTTCCTTTATCCTATTGGCTCCACACACACAGCATGGTTATGTCTCATGCATTGTGGTAAAACGAAAGATAATTCTGTGATTGTGTGAGAAAATTGGACTTTAGTTGTTAATTGTGCCATCTTTTTTTTTTAAAGAAAGTTTTTTTTTTTTTAAGATTTTATTTATTTGTTTGACAGAGAGAGAGAGATCACAAGTAGGCAGAGAGGCAGGCAGAGAGAGAGGGGGAAGCAGGCTCCCCGCTGAGCAGAGAGCCTGATGCAGGGCTCGATCCCAGGACCCTGAGATCATGACCTGAGCCGAAGGCAGAGGCTTTAACCCGCTGAGCCACCCAGGCACCCCTAATTGTGCCATCTCGTAAGTGGGTTTTTGAGTTCAACTTGCTGCTACTCTTATAATTAATCTCTTTTGAAAAATAATGTCTCATTTTCATCTTAAAAAGTTCAATTTGTTTTCTGTGTCAGGATGAATCTTTTACACCAAGGTGTTAGTGTCTTTTTATATTGGCTCTATCATTTCATTTGGTAATTTTTCTAGGAAATAAGATATTTAGACTGAGAAAGAGAAAATTTACCAAAGCATATGAATCTATATCTAAAATAATAGTTTTCTTGTCGATTTAGCAACTTAAACTTTTACTTGGACTACTTGGTTTGTTTTATGTATGTGATGATATGTTTGACTAGTTGTGCATTTGATATGAAAATGAATATAGCTATAAAAAGTAAATCTATTTAAATATAAAGTTCTTGAGTGTAGGCTCTTATGATTCATGTTTGATTTCTCAAAATACATTTTTAGAATATCCACATTTTTAGGAAATTTGTAAAATATCACATGAAAATTAAGAAAATTTCACGTAGTAAAACATTAATTTCATTTAATTTGATAATTAAAATTCTAAAAGTTAAAAAGTACAAATGTCACTTACTCTAATATAGGACAAAATACTTTTGAAAGTTTGATTTTTCTGAAGCTGTAAATTCTAGAGTCCCCTTAAATTGATTTGATAGAATGATTTTTAACACTTATTTTTAAAGTAATAAACATATTTTTAATTTCTAAAAGCAGAAAATAATTCATTGTGAAATCTATTTAAAAATAAGTTCTCTGCCAATTATTAACACCAAAAGCCAATAAAAATTTTTAAGGAAAAAGAACTGAGAAAATTAACAAAATCACTTTATCCTTTCCTTGGCCTTCTGCTCAGTTACCCCTGAGCTATAGAGAATTTGTTGGTTCTATTTTTCATAAATGGAAAATTCCAAGAGCCATTATGGTATTAAATAGTTGAGAATTGTTTCTTATATATTTGAGGTTACTGATTTTCTCCTTATTTGTCTCTTTTGACCTCTCCTCCTTCTCTACTCTTCCCACCACTATCAGTCAAGGTCAAGTATTCAAAGTCTCCCATGTTGTTTCTGAACCCCAAGAACACTCCCAGGGTCACACCATGCTATGTGTGTCTGTCAGTTTGGTGTTAAAGCTGATCACTGGGCAGGGACACCTGGGTGGCTCAGTCGGCTGGGTGTCTGCCTTCAGCTCAGGTCATGATCCCAGGGTCCTGGGATCCAGCCCCACATTGGCTCCTGGCCAATTTACTTCCTTTTTTGGAGAAAATATCTGGTATTCCATAAGCTTAATAACAATAATGATAACAATTAAGAGAAAAAGCAGAAACTCCTTATCCTCAAAATAAAATGAGAATCTGTTTAATGACAATTAAAATTGTCTACTACAAAATTATTGCAAACTTCAGAAAGATCATAGTGTGCATGCAAACCAATTTTACACATATCAAGTTTGAGAAAATACTTGCGAAGTTGTTGGTCATCGAAGGTAGATTCCAAATCACAGTCCAAATGCTCAAACATTTTCCATGACGGTAAAAGAAATGCACTCTGGATTTTATCAGAAACTAATAATTGTTTTATTCCTGATATTTAATATCGATTTTGAATATGTATCAAAACAATGGTTGCAAATACCATATTCGACTTGCACAACCATGTCGAATAAGTTGCTTATTCTAAGAAGCAGGAAAGCCAAACAGAGTGAGTTTGTATTGTTTTATCGTAACAACATTAGATGTATGATTTCAATTTTGATATGACCTTCTTAGGAGGTTAGAAATGAATTTACTACTGCTTAGTACTCAGTTCTATAATATGAACCCCCTGGAAAAATAAAATAAACACATCCTTACCTTTGGAGAAATTTGCTTTTCCTTCCTGTGCAGGAGGGAGTCAAAAGTACTAGCATGTAGGCTTTGCAAAGTGGTCTTCGTGATCTTCAAGAATATTTTTATGAAGAGATTCAGTGACAAGTCTCATGGCAAATTACATTGATATCACTGACTAAAAAAAATTATCTTAGTGAAGAAGAAAAATAAAAATAATTTTTAAAGATCGTTTTATGGACAGATTTAGATTCGTAGATCACTAAAGGTTGAAAGATCACACCGAGCACAACTCTTTTATTTCTTTCAGAGAAGGAAATGGACACACACAAAAATTTCTTTAAATCACCAGTTTAATGACCAGGCTCGTGGATGAGAAGACGGAAGAATGTAGGTGTCCTGACGCCTGGGATAGTGTTTTCCCCACCTTTCTTACTTGAATTTTGCTAGTGGCATTCTAGTTGTATTTGTAATGCTTAGGAGCATGAGTATGCCACACGGTCTTTTATGAAACTAATAAAACCTCAGCCATATGAACACCTCTCTATAGTTAGCTGCTCTTAAATCTTTAATGAGGAGGGGAAAGCAGCTGTGGAGGAGGAGCAAAGATAAATGCCAGAGAACCATCAGAAAAAGAAGCTGTGTGAGGTTCGCAGAGAATTGTATTTGTAAGACAGGCTGCAGAGCAAAAGCCTTCTAATATCCAGTTCTTATACCTAAACAATTTGTTCCAAATTATCACCAGAAGGAGTTTCGCTTGACTCATGAGGTTGGACGAGGGGTCAAGTCGGTGACAAGTTTGGGATCAGGATTTGGAATCACTTGATGTCGAGTCTACTTTACAAAAGAGAATTCCCTCAGCAAAGGATCCCATTTTATCGCCCCTGGGTTCTGTTTCCTTGAGTAAACACAACTCAGGTTAACCTTTCTCGGCTCCTTCATCAAAAACCTCAGAGACTGTTCGTGTTATTGTTTTTAATGTACGGGAAACAAACAAAACCGTTCTATTCATGGAAGCAATGTTCCTCTAACCTATAAATTCAACCTGAAGAAAACTCCTGCCATTCCCAAGAATGCTTATAAAAGAGAAAAAAATCATTTTTCATGACTGAGAAAAGCTTTACTGTTGACTAGTTGATAAAGGACTTTGGCCCAAAGGTCTGATTCAACCTAAAGAAAATTGGTCACACTGAAAACACTCTGGGAAAGCTTTTCCATTTCCAGAATAAGTATGGGTGAAAATAAACTTTCACTCTTCCAGAAGAAATAATTTCTGCAAGTTAATCATATCCTTACGTTTCAAGTTAAAGTTGGGAGCCTAACTGGCAAGGCAACATTGGCATAACCTTTTTTTGATCCATGATCTATCTTGTTTCTCCTCAGAATTATTAAAAATTCAAATTGACTTCCCTCAGATATCTAACATATTCCTATGTGCCCCCCACAAACTCATCCTATTTTCAATGGTCAAAGGCAATTATATTCGGTATAATATGGCATATTTGTTGAAAAATTACATCATGTGTTGCAAGGGTAATAATAGAAAGCTTTTGATTGTTTACTGCATGTGGTCATCTCTACTATTTCTTCTGTTAATTAGGGTAGTCAAGAATGAGTTATATTTAAAGTCATAAAGCAAAGCTTGGTGAGATCTTGGCGTTTTTGTGCTGCCCTTAAATTCTGATGAGGTAGTCCTAAAGGAAGAACATGAAGCAAATCTCTTCTTTTTTTTTTTTTTAAAGATTTTCTTTATTTATTTGAGAGAGAGTGAGAGAGAGCATAAGAGGAGAGAAGGTCAGAGGGAGAAGCAGACTCCCCATGGAGCTGGGAGCCCGATGTGGGACTCGATCTCGGGACTCCGGGATCATGACCTGAGCTGAAGGCAGTCACTTAACCAACTGAGCCACCCAGGCACCCGTAAGTTTCTTCTTGATTCCAGTTTTCCAAACCCAAGAACATTTTAGGAAAAAGTCTCTTAAATCTATCAATAAACATCTATAAAACCTTATGCAATTATACACATTTTAAATGTTTCATTTTTGTATCTATTGATTGCAATTCTCAAAATTTAACTGCTAGCTGTCACTTTGATGAAACCAGTGCAAATGGAGCATTTTAAAAAAGAAATTCCAAAAGATGACTTTAAAGGTACATTAACATTACCCTGTATGATTATTAAATGCTCCCTCTTGCTGAAGCGGCAGTGAAAAGAAAATGACATGATCATAAATCCCTGTTGGAAATGCATATTTTTAGAAATTCCAGAAGACAAACTGAGGGTTTTGGAGGGGTGGGGGTGGGGGGTTGGGCGAGCCTGGTGGTGGGTATCGAGGAGGGCATGTATTGCTTGGAGCACTCCATGTGGTGCATGAACAATGAATCTTGGAATGCCGAAAAAATAAAATTAAATAAAAAAAAAAAAGAAAGAAATTCCAGAAGAATTTCTAAGCAATGCACAGCAAGCATCGGTGCTGTAGCCTAAGAAAACCATCTTCAACATGTACAAATAGCTTTAGCCTCGAACTCTTCCTTATAGTACTCTTGTGAATAAACTTCCTCAAATAACAAAAACAGTATTTTTAAATTTTATTTATTTATTTATTTATTTATTTATTTTTAAATATTTATTTATTTATTTGACAGAGAGAGAGATCCACAAGTAGATAGAGAGGCAGGCAGAGAGAGAAGGGGAAGCAGGCTCCCTGCTGAGTAGAGAGCCCGATGCGGGGCTCTATCCCAGGACCCTGAGATCGTGACCTGAGCCGAAGGCAGAGGCTTTAGCCCACTGAGCCACCCAGGCACCCCTAGTATTTTTTTAAATTAAAAAATAGACTAAGATAAACCTGTATTCCCACCACCCAGAGAATTACTGTTACACTGGTTACATAGTAATGTATCACTTTCCAGATTTTTTTCCCCATATATCCTAAAATGTGAAATGTATTCCATATAACGTTTTGTAATCCACTCTGTACGCTTGTGTATAGGACATATTTCAATATCACTAAATATTATTTCATAAGGTAGTTTTAGACTTTACTTGCTGTGAACAGTCCTCCGTTATTGGATCTTTGTGTCATTTTCAAGTTTTTGTTATCTCAAACAATGCTGTAATCGTCCCTTATCTGTAAGCCTTTGAACACACCCATAACTATTCCATTAAGAAAATATCCCAGAAATGGAATTTTGGGGTCAAAGATGGTTACATATTTTAAGGCTTCTAATGCATATCGCCAAAGTGCCTTCCAAAATTGTTACATCAATATATCCTCTCATCGTCTGTGAATGAACGTCCCCATTTCTCCCAGTATTTAGCAATCTCAAGTGTTATAATTTTTAATTACTCTTTGGCAATTAAATTGGTGAAAATTGTATTCCTTTACGGTTTTAATGTACACTGCTTTAATTATCAGTAAAGTTAAATATTTTGTCACATTTGTAACTGGCCCATCATACCTCTTCTGTCCAGTTGCCTCCTTGTGGTCTTTTGCTCATTCATATTTCTATCGGCGTGTTTGCCCGAAGGTCTTAATGGCTAATTGCTCTTAAGATCTTAACCTTTTGTCAGAGATGGGGCACATCTTTTTCCCAGTGCGTGACTTGCCTTTAATTTTTTTTTTCTAAACAAAATTAAAAAGTAAATTATAAAGTCAATGCCAGTCATCTGTTCAGAGGGAAAAGGCTCTTCAGGCTAAGGGAGAAAAGAGAAGTAAGCATCTGCAGTCGTGAGTGAGGCTCGTTCCCGCAGGGCTGGCTTTGGTCACTCCTGTCTTCTCTCCCATCAGGATCCTGTCCTTCCAAGCCCCAAACTGAGCCCGCTTCCATGAAATACGTGTCTTCCTCCACCACTTGGCATGGATCAACGGACTGTCTTGTACTGCTCTCGGGATAATTCCTATAATTGTTCATGAATTCTCAACCAGACTGCAAGCAATTTAAGGACAGGAACACTTTTTATGTTTTTTTTCCATTCTTTGTGGTCCTAGCACCATGCTCAGCAGGTAATAAGCCTTGAACAATTACTTGTTCATTGAGTACAGATGTGCTCCTTCTCGGCCTTCCGTGGCCAGATCTCTCTGTTGTTCCTTTCTCACAGATTTTATTGAGACTACATCTATGTGTGAAAGTTACTGAGCCATTTTAAATAAAGTGATTTCTGTTCTGACAAATTACTCGTCAAACCTGTGTTCAGAGTAAGTGACTTCCTTACATGATGGATAAGTTCAGTCAAGATAGTTGATTCGAGCCTTCGAGTTGACCTAGTGTGTTCTCAGTCAGCGAGAGCACACTATAAGCCAGAGAAACTTGGGTTTTCCTGTGATGCCAGCCACTGCTTGCCCAGGGAATTGTGAGGATAAAGGGCAGGAGGTCTCTCCCAGAAGAATACTAAAATACTCAAAGAAGCTATATGCGAAGATACATCCAAAAATATTTCTAAAATATCTTTTAAAAATACACATATTATAATTTTAACCAATGAAATACATCTTCTGAATTTATTTACAATGATATGTGACCTATCACAGTTTTATAATTTTAAAACAGCAATTTGAATTCTACCAAAAACTCGGTCTTTTAAAAGCAAATATTGTAGGTGTGCTAAAATCCTTTGAGATTCTGGTCCAGGTTTGCCTGTTGAAATCTACGTCCTAAAAAAAAAAAAAAAAAAAAAAAAAGAAATCTACGTCCTACCTGGTAAAATCGGTATGTGTGTGAGGGGGAGGGCGGTATGAAAACATACACACATCAGTACACGTGTCACCACGTAAAACTCTTGAAGCAGTTGCCACTTAAGGAAAACAAACTGCCGCCACTTTTTAAAATGTGATAGATCTGGCCTTAAAAGTAAATATTAATTTGGAACGATGCTATTCATTGGACAAGGGCCTTTTTTTCTGATATGCCCTTGATGACCAATTAACTTATTTAAAGGGTAAGTATATATGAGAGTTTTTTTGTTTTGTTTTGTTTTTTTAAAAAGACTTTTCTAATATTTAACCGAAGCGAAGACTAAACTTCGCTAATCTGGAATTTGAAACTAACTTGGTGCACAAGTTGGAGTATAAGCAGTAGTAGGCCTTTGAAGCTTAAAGTTTAATCCTTTTTAGATCATCAGGAACCTGAGTATGTTCGTGTCTGTTTCTCATAAATGCACATTATAAACACTATCTGTCATCATCCCATGAAGTGTGGTACAGTTGATAGTTTTAGTGAGCAAGAAATCACTTCGGGGTAAAAGTCGTTCTTGCAGACTAGCTACGGGGTTGTGCTAAATGCAAGTGCAGTGGAGACGTGTGCACCATAGGGCTTGTGAATCACGCACACACTGGGCTGCATTCTTTGACGCCACCTATTACTAACTTATTATTTGGAGTTCCTTTTTTCCTTCTTAAAAAAAAAGAGGTAGTTCCTACTACCACCCAGTAAAAAATGTACTCTGCAATCTTTTCTTGTTTTGCATATGATTGGTAGCATACCTTTTAACTGCTGTAAGTAATAAAAATATATATGTGCAAGTTGGCTATAAGAAATGCCAAAGTTTCACCTAATAAAATTTTGGTATGCCTCAGTTTTCAAAGTAAATTTGATTTATTTGAGCCACCAGCCGTCCGATGACAGCCCTGTGTTTTTTATATGAGTCATGTCCCAAGGGGTCTAGAATATGCCAATGGTGTACCTTGGATTGGATCCAGTGTCCGCAAACAGGTTTTCATTAGACTTTGATGCCAGTCGCATTTGGGAGCAGAGAGGCTGCTGAAAACCAGCTTTGCTTTGGGATCGCTTCTTTCTTTTAGAAAAAACAACAAAGATCTTTTTTAGCAAAGCTTTGCGCCTCCACATTGTAGGTGTATGGTAATATTTTAGAGAGCCAGTAATCTGTTATTGCAGGTGGTCGGGCTTCAAGCACTTCCGTATTTTGAGAATAGATCAGACGAAGTGCAACAACTTTTATTGAAAAATTGCCGAATTTGAAAATTAGAAACACATTTTCTGCGGCTAAGATTAAGTTAGCATGTATTACAGTCACTTGGACTTTTCTGTAGCACTGAGGGGAATATAATTACATAGATTATTCCACGTGTCATGAGATTGGAACCTTAATCACAGTTAGAAACCTTTATCGTGCTGACGCAGACCCTTACAGTTTACTCTCGTCAGTGATTAAAGGACTTCTCTAGTTTTTTGTGAAGAATATGGAGGAGGCACGTCAATGAGGAATAAAACAAATCCACCTTTTATTTTTATGCATAAAAGCAAGTTTTGTTCTTGATTTTTAAGAAAAAATTGTATTTATTCATGCTCTCAAAGTTCTCTGTGAGGATGGAATCCAAAATTATCCTTTAAAAATCTACTTTTACACACACATATGTATCCGTGAGAGTGCATTTATGTGTGTATGTGTGTGTGTGTGTGTGTGTACATATATATGTGTGTGTGTATATATGTAAAGCATTTATATGGAACTTAATTTAAAAATGAGATTTGGAGTCTAATTGCTTAAATCAAAGGGAGAAGTAGATGTATATTATTTACCTGGTAGTAAGAAAGTCTAAGAATTTTATCCAGTGAAAATTTGTTACCACCAGAAATAACTGGATCAAAAGAATGAAGGGACCAAAAAAAAGGAAAAGAAAAAGAAAAAAAAACCAAGAGAATCCTGGGACACCTATGTCAACAGAGATATCGCCGAGAGATCCAAAGCATAAACATGGCATTAGTTGTTGTTCAAGCATTTATTTGCCCTCTTTGTTGTTGTTGTTATCCGTAGATTTAATGACATTATCTTATAACTTGGTAAATCTCTCCTGTGTCATGCTAAATATGGCAGAAGTATTTTATTGCTCTTCCTGTGACACAGACTAAGGTGTTGCATCTTTTTGAAAGAAAAATGCATTTGGAACCTACTTCTTTGGATTAAAGTCAAAACTACAATGAACTACTTCAATCAACCCAACAAGTACAGTGATCGGAATGTGTCTATTTTATCAAATATAATAGAAATAGAAACTCAGCACTACAGAATAAACTATTATATAATTAATGGTCAGTGATATAGTATAGGTTATTGATCTTCACTCATTTTTGCTTGGGTAACCCCTACATTTTTTTAATATGCCCCCCGTTTTCTTACGTTATTTTCTAAAAATTTTTATTATTGTTTTACACAGATACAAAGGATGCAATCTCCGATGCATTGCAAATATCAACATTTTCACTCTTTTAGACATATTTAGACAAATCTAAATACCATAGCTATTTGATACCATCATCATCTATTTAAAAAATATGCAAACCAATTGCAAATGGGCTCAAGAGTACTCCGGGGTTGATGGCAATGGTCTGAAGTGAAATTGTGGCGATACTGCACAATTGCATACACTTACAAAGATCTGCAATTGCACAATTACAATGGATGAATTTTGTGGCATAAAAATTATATCTCAAAAAAGCTATTAAAGGGAACCTGGTTGGCTTAGTCGGTTAAGCGTCCAACCCTTGATTTTTCTCAGGTCATAATCTCAGGGTCCTAAGATTGAGCCCTGCACGGGACTCTGTGCTCAGTGCAGAGTCTGCCTGAGATTCCCACACCTTCTCCCTCTGCCCCTCCCCCAGTTCACACGTGCACATGCACGTGTAAACAAGCATGTGTGCTCTCTCTCAAATAAATAAAATCTTTAAAAAAAGCGCTGTTAAAAAACAGACAAACAAGTTGGAAATTTTACGTTGTTCCTTTTCTTCCTTTGACCTGTTTTTCTATCCTACTTCCCCCATAGAATCCCATCCTAGTGTAGTATATTTTCAAGATTGAAAGTCTTTTGTTGATGATCTCATACTTCTTTGCAACAAATATGTGTATATAAATTTAAATTTAAATATTTTCTATGACATAAGGCTCTAAATAGAAAAACATTTCTTCTATATTGATTATTATCATAAGTAGCACAAATTGATCAAAAGCAATACTAAAATGCAATAAATTTTATAAATAAACTTAAATATGAACATTTATTAGACATGCACCATTTGATGAACTAGATGAAACGGTACCTTTTTTCATTTAGTTGTTTCTTTTCCAATTACTCATTGCCAAATGAAATGAAATTCAATAATTGTATTCTAATTTTTTGTTTTTATAGATTAAAGCACCAACTTTTTTTGAATAAATCATAAGATGGAGTATAAGATATTTGTATAAAAAATATGGTTCAGGTTTTCAAATTCCTTCAGAGATCTAAACCCAATGAGGGCCTCTCTCAATTTTTCTGAAAGCAAAAAATTGAAAACCACCTGACTTCCAAAAGTCCGTCATTACAATCAATCACTTTCTTTGCATTTACATCAATATTTTGAATTTTTCCCAGGCGTGGCACTGTGAGGGTTTTTACAGTTTTGTAGGATTTTGGTTGGGCAAGAGGTGTGCCATTCTTCTGCAAGCTGGGAGAGGGCCAGTTGCTAAAGGAACACCTTTATCCCGGGTGAGTGCTCATGCTGATCAATGCTATAAAGGAGTACACATGGAAACCAAGGATCTGGAAATTGATTTCCTTAAAGCTATCCTCAACTGTGTGTCCCTTGGGAAGTTCTGTCCATTTTGAAGGGTGTCTGTACCCTAGTTTAAAGATTGGTACAGCCAGCCAGAAGTCACAGGCGAGAGAAAGTATAGTTGGATGCCCCTGGGGGGAAGGGAAACAGATGCACTGAGGCATCCAGAACTGAGCCAGGCCTGGGAGAATGCATAGGCTTTCAATATTCAGAGAGAAGCCAGGAAGGGCCTTTCAGATGAGGGACTCAGTTGAACAAAAGCCCAGAAACAGAACTGACATGTTTTCTGCAGGAGAAGAGAAGGGGACCGCCTGAAACATATGTGCTGTGTGGGGCCAAATAAAAATCCAATTCTCAGTGCAATGTGGTGAGAAGGGCCCTCAAGAACTCTTTATGTTCCATCCCTGAAATCTAACTCCATCAATTCAAAATGTCAATGGACATATATGGTTCAGAGCCTTCTAAGAGAAGATCAGCACTTGAACTTAACTTCATGCTCAGAAAAGGGCTTTAGAGGAATCACTTTACCTTCTAGAAAGGAGGTACGTGGGTACCTGGAATCAAGTCATGAATCGAACACCGGTATTAAGCCCATTATTAAGTCTGTGCCATGTGCCAGGCCTTGGGTGGCCTTACGGACATCTTTTCAGCCCATACTCCAAAATCTGGACTACTCCGAACTCTCCTGTTGAAGTGTTTCTGGATAGAAGATGCTAATTCTGCCTGTGGGTGTAAAAGGCAGCCACAAAATCTCCTCGGTACTGTACCCCGCTGGTAGGGCCCGCTGCCTCCCCAAAGTCTGTAGTTCCCGTGTGCATGTTATCTAAGTTACCCGGATGGGATAAGAGATTATCTTTCCTCATCTGACTGGTGACTATGTTGGTATCAGCAGTGTAAAAAATTTCTTCAAAGCCTAAACCTATATATACATAAACGCAACACACGGGATGTCTGTGTCCAAGTTTGTTCACCTGCAGTTGGTGAAATAAGCCACATCCGAAATATAGACTTTCTATAAGAATTTCCTTTCAAATTCATTTCTGTCAGAAATAGTCCCCAAGTGGTTTGTGGTTTCTGATCTTATTTTTAGGGTGAATCATACTCAGTTCAGCCCAAAGGCTTTTCAGTCCCTTTAGGAGGATAACAAAAATGGGAGGGAAAGCTTATATCTAAAAGTCACCACAACTCTTGGAAGGAATTTGAGCCCAGTTGTCCTCTGTACTCAGCTTCTACCCTGTAAGCCTGAGTCTCTCCTCTAATTTCCCTTTATGACTTGGTGCCTTTGCACACAGCTTTGTTGCTTTCAGGATGATCTCCTTAGCTACTCTCTCCAGAAACCCCTCTAGCACCCATGTCTAGTGCCACCCCATTTTCCTGATTCCTTCAGGCCAGGCTGTACTCAGGTCCTTCCCATGCCCTCTCTCAATTGTATGTACCGAAATAACCTCTGTAAGCGCCTGTTCCCCACGTGACATGGTTATAGCCGTCTTCCATTCTTATTCATCTTCGAATCCTTGGTACTTAGCAGGGTTCTTGGCACATGGATATTGCTCAATACATGTTTGTTGAATGAATGAACAAACTACCAAGGCCCTAGGATCCACGATGTAAATAAAAAAGCAAAATAGCCCAACAATAACCGTGGGTTACAGTTTTGTACAGGTATATTCTTTAGGATTCATGAGTCATAGTGGGCTTATGATGTTCAAAGTCAAGGGTTTTGTTCGTTTTGCTTTGGCTTGCAACAAATGTGTGTGTGTGTAGTGTGTGTGTGTGTAAATACGTGATGCAGTATGTGTGTGGTGTGTGGTCTATATGATGAGATAGCCTCACTGTCACCTGGAAATCTCAGAGTTAGGTCTTACTTTTCTACCTTTATTATACTCACTCACAATTTTCTGTTCTTTTACCATGATCCACTTGCTGCCCCCCCCCACACCACCTCTAAGGTCAAGTCATAAGAATGGGAGCTAAAATACAGAAATATGGAAACATCAAGACCTCCCCTCCTGTTTTGGTGACTCATCTAGCCAACTCAAAGTGAGATTTGCCATTTTAATTGCCTCACCCCAAAGTCTCTTTTGGTTTCCTTGATCTTCGGGGGCAGTCTGTGGGTTGGGCTGTTGGGCATTAAACATAGCGATGTTGGAGGTAGAGACTAAGCTGGATAAACATGAAGGACCCTCAGGGTCCTTAGGCATGTGGAGACCCTCTGGTGGAAAATGAACTGGCATGTCTAAGATTCCTGCTGATTTTGGGTAGGGACTAAGTAATGACCCAGCTTGTGAAATCGGCCCTCTGGGGCTGGCATAGAGTCATAAACTGAGCCAATTAAATTCTTAGAGGAAAATATAATTGTGTAAACTTCAAATGTTGAGTTGAACTGTTCAGCAGTGAGCTGCTCTTTTAACTGCCAATAGCACCTGAGCCTGCCTCTTCCTGTTATGGCAGCATCAAGGAGCAGCTCCAGTCTTGGGGGTCTGGGTGAATGGGAGTAGCAAGGCTTTCGCCCAGAGTTTTACTATCGCAAAGGCAAAGCTGAACTCATAGTGACAAGACAAGTAAGATCTTTGAGTTCGAATCGATGGCAGAATTGGTTAAGACTTTCGGACAGTTGGGATGGGGTGAATATATTTGTGTGTGAAAACTCCATGATTTTTGGTGAGCTAGAGGGTAGAGTTTTATGGGCTGAACTGTGTCCCCCAATTTCACATGCTAAAATCCTAACCTCCAGTACCTCAGAATGTGACTATATTTGGAGACAGGGCCTTTTCAGAGGTTGACCCTAATCCAATTTGACCTGTGTCCTTATAAGAAGAGGAGACTAAGGCACAGACCTGTGCACACAGAAGAAAGACCACATGAGGACACGGCACGAAGGTACCATCCGCAAGCCAAGGAGAGAGACCTCTGAAGAAATCCATCCTGCCAACACCTTGATCTTGAATTTCCAGCCTCCAGAACTATGAGAAATAAATTTCTGTCGCTCAAGCCACCCAGTCTGTGGTATTTGTTATGGCAGCCCTAGCAGACTCATGTAGTCACCTAGTCCAGAAAATATTATTTTCAAGTCTACTTATTTTTTTAACTCAGAGAGCTTTGTCAGAAATAGACAGAATGGGGAAGGAGAAGATTCAGGTTTTGAAAGGCCTGAGGTGGATATAATTTTGGAGAGTCCTCCTCAAAGAAAAGAAGAAGTAAGAAAGTGAGTATTTATAGGATAAGACAAGAAATCACAACACATTTTAAAACTGTAAATATGTGACAAATTCCAAAACACGTATCATCTGATCACATGGATCAGGCCTCACTGGAGGGCCCGGCAGGTCGGGGCGCTGAAGCTTACGTGAGACTGGCTGTGTGTGAAAGTGTCTGATTCAAATAATAGAGAAAGAATGGATACCTATCTGGTTAGATTTTCTGTCTTCCCATCCTCTCGTTAACTCCACCACAGCAATCTGTAGACAGCGTTTCTTTCTCATAAGCCTCCCCCAGGCCCTTAGGTTATGTTTTCTGTCTAGCCACATAATCGTTTTGCACACATGTAGTACCTTCTGGAAGAATCCTTGCCAGGAAGACTACCCTGCCCTGTGTAGTAATTAGTCATGGTCGGTTACCCTTTTTAGCAGCATTTTAGGTGGACCCCTAGAATTGGGTTTTGGGGCCGTCTGCTGCAGGTAATAGATCAAAGAGTGGGGCTCGGTGCCCTCGGGGCACAGAGCAGCGCCTCTGAAGTTGCACAGAAAATCTGAGAATTTTGGTGAAATTTTTCATTTTCAGAGTTCATTGGATCTCCAGTCAGGTTGCCAGTGCTGAGGTCATTGGCCTGACCCTTTTTCCATTTTCACAGGCAAAGCTTCCCTCTTGCTTAAGACAAAATTCATAAAACTGTGCCAGAGAAATATGATTTTTTTTCACACTTCACAAAGCTGTCAAAAAGCCTAGGTTTGCCAGTTTTGCTTTTAATGTGCAAAACCTTTCACATGGCTCCAGGCACAGCCCAAGATCTGGTGGCCAACCAGTTGGATTTCCTTCCAAAGGAAACAGTAGAAGCATTGTTGGAGAAGAGGATGGCATGGACTCCGGCTGGAGCTGGCAGGGATGCTGTTCGCATTCGAAAGAGCAGAAGCATTGGCTTCCGCACCATGACCTTTATTTTAGAAGTGGATTTAAGAGCACACAAACATAGTGTGTGTGTGTGTGTGTGTGTGTGTGTGTATTTACTCATGCATGATAATTTTACCTCTTTCACATGGGCCACATTTTCCGTGTCCATTTTGTAAATGGGACATCTGAGAGCACCCCTGTGCCACGCCTTTTGATCAGATTTTCTTTGACCCTCTTACACGTGACTCTCAGTTCTAAAACTTGTCCTGGACTTCTTCATGCTTTCTGTTTTTATACTTTCCATGCCTACTGTGAGGATATTCAGACACACTTCAATTATATTTGGCCATGTACTTTCTCCCTCCTGTCTTCTGCCCTCTACCCTGGTGATTTTCCAAGGGTGGTCGCTGGACTGGTAATATCAACAACACCTGGGAACCGGTTAGAAATGCAGATTCTCAGACCTCATCCCAGACTCGCAGTATGTTAAGTGGGGTTCAGTAATCTGTATTCGAACAAGCCCTCGAGGGAATTCTGATACTCACTGAGGTTTGATAAGTGTTGCTCTTCATCGTTTCTGTCTGTCCTGGGAGGTAGACAGCATGGTCTTCAAATGCTTAGCTACAGCAGGCAATGTCCTGAGAGAAGGGACTCGACATTAGTTGTGCTAAGTGTTTTGTACCCATTAAACTGCCAAGCCCTAACAGTGAGCCTGTGAGGTAGGTGTGATTATCCAGCTTCGACGGTTGACAGACGGAGGCTCGGGGAGACTGTACGAGAGACCCTCAGGCAAGATGGCGTCAGGGGATGGCGTAGAGGAGCATTAACGTGACTGCCCACTGGGCCTCCTCTGTGCTCGCTATGCCATGTGAGACAAACTCCCAAACATCTTTGCTCCCTACGAACAAGCTCTTCATGATAAAAATTCTAGAGACATTACCTCTAAGGGCACACGGCTAGTGAGGGATGGAGCTGAGATTCAAAGGCAGTGTGCCCAGACTTAATCATTGTGCTTTGGCCGGTATCTTGAGCTTTCTCAGAACTTATTGTTCCTAAAGTGCGGGACTGGGCTCCCTGGAGGATATAGAGTTGAATAATAGAGAGTCCCGAGCCGTAAGAAGTTTATGGTGTAGGTGAGAACTTTGGTCTGTGGCTCTGCTCATACGTGGAAGGGTAGATCCAGATGATCCAGTACGGTGTTTAGGAGAACACTGAGGCCTGGAGTCAACAGTCTGGGTTGGAGTCCTGGCTCCCTAAGACCACGGGTTGTGACCACGGGCAAGTTGCTTAACCTCTCTCAACCTCATTGTCAACACTAGCACAATGGGAACAAAAATTCATGCGTTCATTGTGAGACTATATTGGGATTATGTATTTAAAAGTTTTAGCACAAAAAAAAAGGACTGATTTTTTAAAACAGTTTTACTATGCCTCTTAATATCATTCACAGTCTCATATTATTTGCTTATTAATAGGATCATTGGCAGAGGGAGAGGTAATAAAGGTAAAATCCCAGGCACATCTTGGGTGCCCCAGAAATGGTAGTTACTTTCATTTTTTATTGGTAAATATACATTCAGGAGTACATTCAGCATAATGTCATCTTCCCATGCCCATCCGTGGGGCCAAGGCTGACGGAGTGAGAAGCTGGGAGGAAGGACAGTGCAACAACCGCGGTCCACACCAGGTTATACTAAAAGCAATTCAGTGAGTGTTAAGGTGTGCTGTGGGTTTGATCACTCCAATATGACCTCTTCCACTTTCTCTGAAACATTGAGTTTGGGGAAAGGAGTTGGTGAATGGTCACAGGATGCAGAAAATAGAAGACACTTCATAGAGACCAAACGGTTCTTGCATGTTGTGCAAAAAAGGATACAACCCTCCAACCCCCGCACCCCGCAATCTAAAAAGTCAGTGAGGTATGGAATTTGTTGCCTCTACTCTGTTTTAATCACACCAGACTATTTGGGCCTGCACTTGTCTAGCTGTGCGTTCTTAACTGTGGAGCGCAGTCACAGGCTGCCCGGAGACTTCGGCAATCCCCCACCATCTGCGGCATGGACTCCAGGTGCAGATTCATTGCCCAGAGACTGTGTTCATATGTTTTTTTTTAGTTTGGGTAAAATTTTACCAAAAATCAAAATCCAAGTCTCATAGAATGCAAGAAGTAGCTTTGGGGTGCAACTCTCTATGGAAATAGAATCTATTTATCACAAAGCTAGTTTGCTTCCCAGACAGTTTATTTTCCTTTAGAAAAAAATACATAAGACTAGAGAATCTTGAGTTTCGAAAACACTTTTTTTTTTTTTTTTTTTAAGGAAAGGATGGAACATGTGAAACACCCCATAATCTCTAGAGAGATGAGGCAGGAAATACCAGCTTGAAGCTTACAAAAATGGTAATGACCAAATTTCCCCAGAAAGTGATCTTAAAACATTTTATGGTCATCAGTTCATTTTACACATGAGTAAACAGTGATAAAATGAGGTGATATATAAGCAAGTTTGTAACCAGCTGTGCCCTTTATAATTATATAGATGCCCTAACTCTTGATTGAACAGGAGTTAATTTTTATAGTTGAAGACAATTCCCACATTTATTCATGTAATTCTTTGCAAGGAAACAATCCTGTGTTAGCTAAAGAGTCGAATGTCTAACCTTTATTTATTTATTTATTTTTAATTTTTTATATGGTGTGATGTTTTGATATTTGAAAAACCTGTCTGGGAAGAAACTGCCCCTCTAGAGCTAGCCAATTCTTAGAAATAGCATAAGGCCAGCTGGGAACATGCTTTTGGTGCACAAACAAACCACTCCAAAGCCATCCCTCCCTTATCTGGCCTGTGTACCCCTGGAGGCAATATTCCTTTGCCTTCATCATCCCAAGGCCAGGTGCCAGGCAACCAGGGACCACTCCTAGAATTTAGAGCCTGCAGAAATTAGTCAAACTAGCCAATCCTAAACTATTTACCTTGCCCTGCCTTGCCTTTCCCACAGAAACTCCTACAAAGGCTGCGGCTTAGACTCTCTTCTCTCTCCGGCCGCCCAGGCCTCCTGACCGCCACTGATGCTTCCCCGTGTGGTCCTGTGTGGCCTGCCTCCCGGCTCTCGGACCTATGAGTCTAATACGCTCTGTTTCCCTCTCTCCCGTGTCTCCTCTCATGGCCACAGCTGAACAACCACCATCAAGACCATAGAACCACATGTGACAATATTGCTTACATCGGGTTCCTGCTCCCAAGTGCCAAATGCTACCTGCTCTGATCGGCAGAAACAACAACGCGTTGGAGCCAGGCCACAGAGAGTCAGAATACCTCTGAGCAAAGCCAAACACAGCTTTGTCTTGGTTCCCAGTTTTCCTCTTTGCCCGTCCTTTAGACCTTGATTTCAGCTTGATGATCCCTGTATACTCCCTGCGTATATCTAGCTACTCACCTGCTGACGCGAGGTTCTTGACCTTGAAACTCTTCTTCCTCTACCTGACCTCAAGGGCATTCCTGCCCCGGTCCCCTCCAGCCGCTCATATCCTTCTCACCTTGCTGCTGACCTGAGCCTTGCCATATTGCATCTCACCTTGCTAAACACCCGTCGTGCACACTCACACATACACTAACATGTGCCATTTGCCAAGCGGTCTAAAATAGGCAGCTAAGTTTAGTTCAAAACACTAAACACGCAGAAGTTTAGTTAGCAAGTATGTTAGTACTTTTTCCTATTTTAGGGTACTTAGGAGTTATCTACATTCACTATTGTATTATGTATGCATGTGAGTATTCTGTTTTTATAAATGTTGTGGGAATATAGTTACCATCTCACTAATTAACAAATAAGAGAAAGTAGTATTATGTTACAGAAAATTCTTTAAAAATTTCTTCTTACTGACTGCTAATGGATATTCACTAATATACCTATTTTAATGAATGCAAATTTCATTTATCTGTTTCCATATAGTTGCTGTGCTAAAACAAAGCAAATCAGTAGCACCATGTTCTCTAAAGCTAAGTGGGCCCTTTGAAATCTTTTTCTACGCTGTTAAATTGTTTGCAAAATATTTACTCGTCAGAGGTATAAGGATCAACCTCAGTTTGGGTGAAATAGCCACAAATGGAATGAAAAAGCAAGTTTTGCAATACCATTTGCTAAATCTTTACTTATATGTAGTCTAAAGATAAACTTGGTTCAAATAAGCACACACAGAATTAATAAACGAATCTTGCAATACATATTTTCATACACAGACCTGCGAACAGTTTTTAGAAGCGTGATTTGGGTTACATTCACCACTGCCACTATTTACCCTCCAAAGGAAACTCACCTTCTCACGCCACTTGTCTGAATAACAGCAGCCGTGATGTCTCCTATCGATGAAGAACACACTGCATTGCCCACTGTTCTAGGTTCATGTATGTGCCAGTGCCAGTGACTCCTCCAAATACGTGCAGTATGTACTATTCTTTTTTTTTTTTTAGAAAGTGAGAGAGAGCATGAGAGGAGAGAAGGTCAGAGGGAGAAGCAGAATCCCCGCGGAGCTGGGAGCCCGATGTGGGACTCAATTCCGGGACGCCAGAACCATGACCTGAGCTGAAGGCAGTCGCTTAACCAACCGAGCCACCCAGGCTCCGAGTATGTACTATTCTTATCTCGGTTTCACATAGGAAGAAACAGGAGAAAAGGAACTCACCCCAAACCACACCCCCTATAAGTGGTCAGGGAAGCATGAAGCCGGTCCTCCCGCAGAACCTATGTTGGAGCCTCTCTGAGAAGTTCAGAATCTTATCACCCGGCAGGACTGACTGAGAGGCCGCCTAAGACCAAGGGAGAGATGTCTGGGCAAAGGCAGAATCAAGTAACTACCTTCGCTCACTCTCTCAACCCCAATAAAAACAGCTATAAAGGGATTTCTCTTAAAGACAAAGCCAGAAAGAGGGGGAAATGGGAAATGAAATGACAGCAACAAAATTGAGGAAGCAGGAAAGCCAAAGGATGAGTAGGGACTGAGCATTCTGGGCTCGTCCAGAAAGCCGCAACCTAAGCTAACACTGGGGAACCTACTGACAACTAATTAACACCCCAGAAAGGACCAAAGTCTCATGACGTCACCAAGAATCTTTGGATGGGGAGTGAGGGAATGGTGATGGGTGAATTCTACTGAGAAACAGATGCTCGGATCCCTGCCATGCCCCATCAGCGTTCTCTCTCCCTCTATTTTCCTTATCAGTTAAGAGTTCCTTGCATGTTTGGGGCACCTGGGTGGCAGTTGGTTAAGCCTAGGAGTCTTGATTTCAGCTCAGGTCCTGATCTCAGGGTTGTGAGACAGAGCCCTGCTCTTGAGAATGGTTAAAACATAAAAGACTGGCAAAACCAAGTACTGGTGAGGTTATTAAATAGCTATAGCTATATATTATAGTTCTATAATAAATAGAACTCTCATACGTGCAGGTGGAAGTATGAAATAGTATCACCACTTTGGAGAATGGTTGGAAGGGTACCTTTACATTTATCCCATGACCTGCCAATTCCACTCCCAGCTACTTATCCAGGAAAAATGAAAGTGCACGTCCAAAAAGTGATTGACACAGCAATGTTCATAACTATGTTATTCAGATTTGCTAGAAGCTGGAAACATTCTGAATTTCCATTAGTAGGAGAATGAAAAGAAAACAAAACAAAAAACCCTGCAATGCGACCATACAAGAGAAAAGTACTCAGTAATAAAAAAGAGTGGAAAACCAGTATACGCAACACCACGGATGAAGCTCAAAAAATTGTGTCGAGTCACAGATCCTAGACACAAAAGATTTGTACACTGTGTATCATTCTTTTTATCTGGAGTCTAAGGACATGCAAAGCTATTCTAGTGATAGAGTCAGACAGTGGTCCCCTCTGGGAGAGGAGTGAGGGAATGACAGAAAAGGCACATGAGGGAAACTCCAGGGATGACAGAAATGATTTGTGTGTTGTTTGAAGAAGTACATATGAGTGTTCAAACTCACCAATCTGAACACTTCTAATCTGTACACTTCGTTTAATGTAACAACTTTGTAATATTCATAAATAGTAAAATACACAAAACAAAAAATGTGCATTTATAAATTTGACTTAAAATAGCAACAAAACTGTATATTCCGGGCACTTTTTAGAGCTTTATACATATAAATGAATTCAGTCCTTGTGATATCTCAGTGAGATTTTATTATATCAGTTTTACAAATACGGACCGTGAGGCCTATAAAGTAAGAAACTTGCCCGAAGTTACACCGTGAGCCAGTGGCAGGGCTGGGGTTTGAACCCAAGTAACACGACCCTAGAGCCTAGATACTATTCAATGGTTCCATGCTGTCTTGCACTAACTAAAAAGACAGAGGAGGGTAAGAAAATACGGTAGAAAAAACGTGACACCTAAGTCATAAATCTAAAAAGAAGAGTTCCTTTGAACAAATTTTGCTCTAGCACACGGAAAAGTTTAGGGTAGCTCTTGGGGGCTTGGTGCTTGACACTATGACTAAGGATAAAAAGGCAGGGCCTTTGCCTCTCCTGGTGGGTCAGGTTAGTTCAGGTTGGGATGGCCCAAGCTCCTGGGCTGGCATTGCCTCGACAATGGGAATTGAGGGGCCGCCACGGGACCTGAGTCTGTGTGATCTCATTGCTGAGGCATGGAGTGACCCACTTATTCCAGAACGTTACCTTTAGCATCAGTCAGACCTAAATTCCAGTGTGTGCCTATGGTTTTATATTTGTACTACCCTCTAAACCTCAGTTTTCTTAACTGTAACCTCGGGATGCTGACATCTATGCGAGAGGTAAGACGTGGGTAGCCACTCCATCTAGGAGTCTGCCCAGTGTTCATTCTCTCCTTCCCCCTCATTAACAGACACCCCATTTTGTTAAGAGTGGCAATATGCCTGGCCAAATGCCTTTTCAGGTGCCCTCACAGTGAAGGGTGTCATGCGGCGTAGCGTAGCTCTGACTTAAAAGAAAAAATATCAGCAGAAGTCTGTCAGGATGTTTGGGTGAATTTTGGCTCTCTTCCTACTTGTACCTGTCTGTCCTCCTTCCTCTTGCCTGGAACTTCAGAGTGAGTCTGGAGGGGCAGCCACCATATTGCAACCATGAGGATGAAAGCCATGAGAATGAAAGCCGTATGCTAAGAATGGGGATAGAAGAGCAAAAACACAAAGCTAAGGACACTGCTGCCCATTGGAGCCCCCGCCCAGCCCTGGATGGTCTATCTCCAGACTGCTTGTCATCTGAGGAAAAGAAAAATCCCCCAGTGGACAAGCTACTATATTTGGGGTTTATGTTACATAGAGCTGAATGTCATCCTTAACTTACCTTGCATCCAGATGGCTGGTAAGAACCATTAATGGGTGGCAGATAATTTCCCCCAGCTAAGCTGAGACTATGCCAATGTTTCTACATTTGGTATGGAGTTTTTTTTTTTTTTTTATAGATTTTATTTATTTATTTGACAGAGAGGAGAGAGATCACAAGTAGGCAGAGAGGCAGGCAGAGAGAGAGGGGGAAGCAGGCTCCTTGATGAACAGAGAGCCCAATGCGGGGCTCGATCCCAGGACCCCGAGATCATGACCTGAGCCGAAGGCAGAGGCTTTAACCCACTGAGCCACCCAGGCACCCCTGGTATGGAGTTCCTAACAACAAAATATATCAGCAGTATGGCTGTACATTTTATTTCTATCCATACATGTTGCTGGTTTTTCTAGGCATAGGCATTGATGTAACTGTTCTCAATTGTGGTTTCTAGAGATTGTGTCTCTATTTCTGGCACAGTTAGGATATATGCTTGATAAGCTTTCAGTCCCATGCACTTGTCTTAAAGACATTCGAAGGATAAAGTTATCCTCGTCCTCCTTTCCTTCAAAGCCAATTCTTTAGTATGACGTTATCATGCAAATAAACCACACTCATTAGGCATTTGCCATACTGATCAATGTTTTGAATATTTAGCAAGTCAATTTACCTGGTCATCACCAAAATTATTTGGAGTAATGAATCTTATAAATATTTAACAAAATCAAGGCTCCGTTATAAGTATTTTACAGAAATGAAGCACAGAGGGATTAGGAAGCATTGTTGGTGGAGGAGCTAGGATCTGCCATCTGGCATTCTGACCCAACGCCTTCCTAACATGACTCATGCGCTGTATTCTTAACGGCTGTCTAAAGCGACTTGGAGTCAAAACTGGTCAACAGGATTTAGAACTATTCCATAGGTATGCATGCCAGTGTGTGTATGGGGGGGGGGGTGCACAAGACAGAGAGAGAACGAGAAAGAGAGAGGAAGGGAGGGAGAGAGAACAAGAAATGAGAGTGGATGGTAAGAAGTTTTGTTTAGGGGGAGGGAGAAAGTCATAAAAAAGGGGAAATTTTCTTTTAAATGTCACTTATTAAATGCATAATGAAAACACCATGTTTGAGACCCTTGTGCATAGTCTCAGGATGTTAGAAATTTAAAATTGATGGCCAAACACAGGCTGAATTTTCAAAACTAAAAAGAAAGTTGAATAAAGTTATCATTCGATATAGTACATTCCTAGGCCGGACATCTCTTCTCTCATTTAAGGGAGAAAATTAGGGACCCACGAGACACAGAAAATGAGACTTTATGCAAAAAGAATGGTGCAAAAAATGTACCTCTTGTCTAAAAATAATGAATCTTTCTGTTTGCTTTTAAGATTTTATTTATTTATTTATTTGTTTGTTTGTTTGACAGAGAGAGAGAGGGAGAACGAGCAGGAGAAGCGGCAGAGGGAGAGCGAGAAGCAGGCTTCCTGCTGAGCAGGGAGCCCAACACTGGGCTCGATCCCAGGACCCTGGGATCATGACCTGAGCTAGACGCAGATGCTTAACTGACTGAGCCACCCAGGCACCCCCAAAATAATGAATCTTTAAATGAAGAGAAATTATTATGAGATAGATATTAACATTCTACTAGTGTATCTAACATAATATGAGCATTTTTTCCCTGTAACTCAATTTACGATAGATTTAAGAAGATCGTTACATGGAATGAAACTTAACTAAGAAGTAGAAGCAGAGTATTATATATATATACAAGCATTATTCTTTATTTCTTTTATTAAATAATAATGTAAAAGGCTGTGTTATAGGGCATAAGGAAAAACCTGCCTTTATATTTTATTTTTTTAAATGGAAGTAAATAGTGAATTACCTGAACCAGATAGATTCAGCACTTCAAACTGAAACAATGTTATAGAAATAATTTTTAAACCTCAGCTTTTGATCTTTCTTTGAATTGCTTTGGACTATTGCATCATGTTATTTCTGGCTGAGGTTTTTTGAGACTATGAATATGCAGGATTAGTCCCGGACAACACCAAATACAATCAAGTAACCACGAGGTAGGATTGGAAGAAGAGGGAACAGCTGTTGGCTAGCCAAGGTCATTATTGGAAAGTCAAGAGGACATCTTGAGTGCTAAGCTAGAAAAGTGGAGCTTGTAGGCATTGCAAGTAGTTTCCAGAGCAATCCAAGTGTCTTTTAGCAGATTGGAAATACACATATCTGATTTTGCCATACAGTATCTTAAATATTCTCTCTTATTTGACCCGCTGTAGAGTTGTTGAGACATTTCTGTGAAATATACCGGTATCATTTACATATAAAAAGTAACCAATCATGTTCTTCACTCTTCTTTTTTTTTTAAAGATTTTATTTATTTATTTGACAGAGAGAAAGAGATCACAAGCAGGCAGAGAGGCAGGCAGAGGGAGAGGGGGAAGTAGGCTCCCTGCTGAGCAGAGAGCCCGATGTGGGGCTCGATCCCAGGACCCTGAGATCATAACCTGAGCTGAAGGCAGAGGCTTAACCCACTGAGCCACCAGGCGCCCCGTTCCTCACTCTTCTTAATTAGAAAACTAAGAATGGAATAGAAATATCAACAGGATAAAAAGTATCTACATTAATCCTATAGCTAATACCATACTTAATGGTGAAACAATGGCAGGGGCCCCAAGAATCACCAGAGCAAACAAGAACCTGCTCCCTGTTACCCTGTTATTGGTAAACTTGGGTTTAAGTTTCTGGCTAATGCAGTAAGACAATTCTGAGAAATAGAAGGCATGCCTAAAGAGAAGAGAAAAATTATCATGTGCATGTTGATTGTTTTAGGCTTAGAACTAAAGGGACACAGCTAAAAATTCTTATTTAAAAAAGATACTATTTATTTATTTGAGAGAGGGAGAGAGAGAAAGAGAGAGAGCGCACACATGGGGGGAGGGGCAGAAGAAGAGGGAGGGAATCCCAAGCATAGGCGGGGCTTAAGCTCATGACCCTGAGATCATGACTTGCACCGAAATCAAGAGTAGGACTCAACCGACTGAGCTACCCAGGCGCCCCTAAAAATTCTTAAAATAAGGAAGACGATTCAGCATAGTGGTGAAGTAGGAGATAAATATCCAAAAGAAATTTTTTTTATGTGAGTAATAACCAGTTAGAAAATTCCATTCATGATAGTAACCTACAACATGAAATAGCTAGGGAAAAAACTAGCAAAAAGTGTGACTTTTATGAAGTAAACCTCAGAAGTAATTCAAAAGATATGAAAGAAGAGAAAGATATGCCATGTTTCTGAATGAGACTAAACATTCAAGAAAAATTATTTACCAATAAAAATTTATAAATATTTTTAGCTTATCAAAAATGATTTTAATATTAAACTAGATCATAAAAATAGAGATATGAGAATGGGTTATAAAATCCTGCAAAAGGAAATATTGAAGTCACACTCACACTACCATATAATAAAATGTAATATAGAATTCTGGTGATTAAAACCATATGATATTGGCAAAGAAGTCACAGAAAAATGAAACAAAATGGATAACTTTAGAATAGACTCTAGTATATAGAAGAACATATTCCACAATAAAGGAAATGTCACAAACCAATGGGGAAGGCTTTTTCATCTGACAAATAAGATGGAAAACACTAATAAACTTCAGAGAAAAGCAAGATCCTCAGAGAAGAAACAGACATGGTGAATACACATATAAAGAGATGCTCAATCTTGCCAGTAATTCAGGAGATGTAAATTGAGGCCGCATTGATTTACCTTTCAATACTCCCTAGATTGGCAAAAACTAGCAAACATACCAAATATTGGAAAAATGTAGAGCAAGGCAAAATCATGAATCTTGCCGCTGAGAATATAAATCAGAATAGTCACATCAAAATTTGCATTATCCTTTACATTTAAAGCTTACATCCCCTACAACCTATAGTTTTGAATCCTAGATACACACTTCACTGGAATTGTTGCATATGTGCATAAGGGGATTCGTGTGAATATGTCTTAGAAGCATTGTTCATATATGCAATAAACGAACAAAACAACACACTCATTAACAGCAGAATAAAAAATACATTGTGGCATCTTCACATAATGAAGTAGTATACATCAGTGAAAATAAATGGGCAAAATTATAAATGAAAACTAAAAGCAAACTGTCAAGGAGAAAAAAAAGCAAGTCACAGAATACTACATACAGCAAGATACTATTTTTATAAAACCCAAACCAGCAAAAAAATTTTTTTTAAATATTTTATTTATTTATTTGATAGAGAGAGAGTGCACAAGGAGAGGGAGGGACAGAGGGAGAAGCAGGCTCCCCACTGAGCAGGGAGCCCAATGTGGGGCTCTATCCCAGGACCCTAAGATCATGACCTGAGAGGAAGGCAGACGCTTAACCGACAGAGCCACCCAGGCGCCCCCCCAACCAGCAAAATTAAATGACAAATTACTTAGATCATTTGTGTGACAAAACTATTGTTTTTTTTTCTTTCCCCAAATACTTTTATTTTTTCAGTGTTACAAGATTCATTGTTTATGTACCACACCCAGTGCTCCATGCAATACGTGCCCTCCTCAAAACCCACCACCAGGCTAGCCCATCCCCCCACCCCCCTCCCCTTCAAAACCCTCAGTCCATTGTTTTTAAGCAGGGTCGCGATAAATCCAACACACAGGAGAGACAGGGTTTACTCAAAGTTAGTCCCATTGACACTGGAAGTGGTAACTCTTGGTTGTCAGTGACTGTCCTATGCCTTATTGGATGTTCAGCGGCAGCCCCAGTCTCTACTCACTAGACGCTGGTTGTAAACCCCACCCCTCTTGCGACAACCAAAAATGTGTCCAAAATTGCGGAAGGTCTCTTGAGAGAGAAAATTGTTGCCAAATGGGAACCCCTGGATACAGGTTACCCTTAGGTTTGGGACTAGGGAGCAAAGCAGGCAGATAGTAGGGGAAGAACGCAGGGGAAAGCGCCAAGTTAGCGATGACTCTCTGGTCCCTGGTTTGAGTTTAGTTTCAGGGATGCCATTTTATTATTCCACCTCATGGCTTACATGCTTTTTATATATCAGATAGTACATATTTAAGTTTAACATTAACCATATATGATAATCTATAGTAAAAATACCAGAATAAAATATCTCAAAAGCAGCAATATACATTCTTAGAGACAAAGGTCATCGGTAGTTTCTAGTTGCTTCTCTGTATTGTCAGTTTTCAAAAGAAAAAAGAACAGGCATTAGTTGTCCAAGAAATGCTTGTAAAACCTCTACAAATGAGATGACAACACTCCTTGATTATCATGGCAGAAAATGACACAAGTAGAATCATTGCGGAACTCATGAAAAAGTTCATTCCTTATTTTGTTGCTTACATTTATTATACATCTAATGTGAAGAAGCAGCATTTGATCTGGCAAGATAAGAGGGTCTTCTTTTGATTGTCCTGCATCTCAAAGAGTGCTTGTTTTTACAAAACTTTATTTTTACAAAAGTTTATTTTCACAAAAGCTCATAAAAAAGGATTTGAAATTATTTGCGAGTTTGCTCTATTGGAAGCTGCTGGCTCAGTTAGTCCCAGGCCCGCGATAAACCCTGGGGTTTGTTTCATCTGTTCTCTACAGCAGCTGACGCACAGCATGTCCTGCTCTCTGTATTTCTAATTTTTGTGAACCCTTTGATCAAAATCTGATGATGTAAAAAACAAAACAATAGGATCAGTGGCAGTGGCAGCTAAATGAGTTCAAAAAGTTGTTTCAAGCATTGTCACAGTTGAGAAAATGATTCCTTTTCTTCAAATTTGATCCAAATTCTGGATGCTGAGGCAGAGAGAATTAAATATTATTTTATTTATTCCTGGTGAGAACATGCTCCCTGAGCCCCATTGATAAATATTCGATGTGAACTCCACGGAGTACATAATCCAAGAGTCGCCTTAGGCAATACACACTGAAACTTCCTCCTCCTCACAGGGAAAGAGATGCTTTTCTTCCTCTGGTCCTGGGATACATAACTAGATATATTTAGGGCACAAGCCTATGCCCCCTGTTTCTATTTAAACTTCATTTTTTAAAGAAGGCAGAACAGTAGAAACCAGGGATTTGAAACAAACTCTTCTCTACAATCTAGAAAAAATCACCCAAACTCTCTGAGACCTCGTTTCCTCGGCCGAGAAATGAGTCACCAGAACACCAGCCCGTCTGTCTTTATAGGTAGTTGAGAGAATCGCTTAAGGTTGTGTAGGAAAGTGCTTCAGGAACTATTTGTATCCGCCTAACTGTACCTGTATCTATATGACTATGGCTCTAGAGAGATGGAATGTGTAAGAATTAAATAGATGGGCTTATGATCACCAGAATATTTCTCTTCCAGGGAAAACCAGTCGTTTTATTTTGGGGCAGAGGGGTTTAAAAGGAGTAAGGGAAACAGTTGGTTTGCTGGTTTATTTTGTGAGTGGCCCCATTCTAAGGAGTTCACAGCCTCTCTCTCTTTTCCCAATGGTCAAGCATTCTGGTCACCACTCTTACAGTTAGAAACTGTTGCTTAAGCGAAAGGCCAGTCCCTGGCCACTCGGTTCAAAGACTGACAGACATGTCCAATTCAGTGTTTCTCAACCACGGCCCATTTTGTTCTCCTTCTCCCGGCGACATGTGGCAATATCCGGAGATATTTTTGATTGTCACAACGAGGGTGGAGGTCCCACTGTCAGCTTGTGGGTCAAGGCCAGGGTTGCTGTTCAACACTCCACAATGCACAGGATTGCTGCTCTCCATCCCCAACAACAAAGAATTATCTGGCCTCGATATCAATAGTGCCAAGATGGAGAAACCCCCATCTAACTCAATATTGGGCAATTGTGAAATGGTTCAACTTTTTTGAAGCTTATTCTCCATCCCACTAGTGTATCCGGGGTTAACTGGTGATTAGAATGAAATTCAAGTGTCCCACTTGCTTTGGCTCATTTACACCATTGTAGCAAGAAGTTTGAATGTCAGTCTCTCTATTTACAGTCTATCGGTCTCCAGGGAATTGAGCCAACCAAACATTTTAATATTGGATTCAACTGCGGTCGAGTAGAATTCTTTTTGGTCGAATAAATATCTATGATTTTCTTTTCATTGGGTCTCTGCAATTGGTTCCTCACCTTTTGGTCTGATTCGGGGTGATTGATTCTGAGTTTACGTAGAAAAGCTCATGCTTAGGGTTGAATCACCATGTCCTGTCTTAAAGCCATTCGGTCAGACAGGTCCTCCGTTATATTGGAAGGGACTCTAGCCAGCCGGAAGTCAGGAAACAAAGCAGACAGTGAGTGGTGTCAGACGGTTTTCTAGGCAAATGAGGAGGCAGCTGCTAAGCTGGATTGACAAGAGCAAACAATCAAGAGGCTAGGGACACCCATATCCATTTAATACCATAGATAAGAACCTTGGAGGATTATTATTTTTTAGTATAATTAGAAAAAAATGTCTCCCTGCAATCACCAACACACAATATAGAATAATAAAACAAATGAAAGGGTCAGAGCTATATAGCAAATAAGACACCACCCAAAGCAGTTTTCCTTTTATTCTTATTTACCATTACATAGTAATGTTTTTATCAGGCTGGTAAAATAACACCACAAGATGACCTACTACAGATGTCGTGATGTATTTTAAAATAGCTCTCTTAAATTCCACTGGAATTTATGAAACAATTTGGAATAAATTGCATCCAAAGAAAAATCATTACTGATTCTCACAGGAAGATATGTTTTTTTCCCCTTTTTCTTTTATATCTCTTTGACATTGACAGTGTGACTAATGTACTCAGTGGTATGGGAAATCCTCAAGGCAATGACATCACAATATGTAATTTTTCCCTTGTGTACTCAGGAAAGTCAAAGTTCTCTTGTACACTTAAAGAATCAAAAAGCCTAACTTGAAATGGGAATAGTATCCAAAATAAACAAGTTGTAATATTCCTCTTTCCCCCTCACCCAGCCTTTTCCCCTGTAGTTTTAAAGTTTGGAATTAGGTTGTCCTAAGAGTCTGACTTTCATTTTTAATTAACCAATGATTTAGAAAAGAAAGAATGAAAGAAGAAACTTGCTGTGTATTAAAATCATTGATGTGTAGTTTTCTTTGGGTTCTGGTGTTTGATGAAATGCCTCACATTGTTTTTTTGTTGTTGTTGCCAGCAACTGAAGTACCTACTAATGCTTTCTGGCTCTAAAAGAACTGCACAGCATTGGCTACATATGTTTACCATTATCCACAGAACTGTCAGACCCTTTATTCCAGTGGAGGCATGCATGGAAATAGGCCAGGACGTGAAGGAACATAGTTCCGGTAGTGAAATTAGCAACTGGACAACATTCCCAGGGAAGCGGTTGAGTTCAGTTCTGGCAAAAATCCCATTGCTGCTGGTACCAAAAAAAAAAAAAAAAAAAAGAAGGAGAAGAGGAAGAAAAGAAATTAAAAGAAAAAGAAATACAAAGGATAAAATTTGTCTAGGGGATAAAAGGGGGTGAATATATATGATTTGCACAGCGAAATCGAAAAATAATCCCAATAATTCTTTCCATTTATGCTAAATTTTTGGTTATTGGGTGACTTCTGATTTTGAAACGGCAAAATGATTTTTCTGAACCTGGATTATGTGTGATGGTTTAACACTTAAGACTGGCAAACTTTTCACCTTTGAAGAGAATTTTAAGAGGTTATCCCCTTACTGTGGTCACAGGATTTAAAAGCCATCATTATGGTTGAATTAAATTGTGGCCATTATTTGTATTTCTCCCAAACTGTATCCATTCACCAAAACAACTATGGTGAAAGAAAAGAAGTTAATTTCTCAGTATAATGTTGGTAGGGGTAACCTGAAACATGGATAATCAGTACAAGATACATTACCAATAATTTACGGTATTTCTTTAGGTTGCTAGGTAACATGGATGTACTTGTAAAATATTGCTGAATGTTCAAAATATTAAGGAGGGCCTTTTGATATCACAAAGCTTGTTGGGGACCAGGTAAAAATCCATATATATACAGATCTGTATGACCAGAATACAAAACGTATCTTGATCTTTCAGACTCAACTAAAAATACGATGTGCTAATCATTGCATATGTATTATTTTATTTAAGCTTAGCAACATTTGCTGAAATAGGTTTTGTTATCCCTTAAAAGGTAACGAAATTGAGGCATGAAGACTTACACAAGAAGTATTTGCAGAGCTAGAATTTGAACTCTGGTCTGTCTGACTCTGAACCTACATTGTAGACTCAATACACCCATTTCCTCTTCTTTCTGGACCCACAGCTAAACTATATTTCCCAGCCTCCCTGGTATTTAGATATGGACATATGACCAAGTTCCAGGCACTGGGATGTAAACAGAGCTAATTTTACCATTTCAGGACTGGCCTATAAGATCCTTCTTGCAGTACCCTCTTATGCTATGCCCCTTCCACTGCTTTGAGGCAAAAGTGCATGGACACTTTGGATATGTTGAATATGACAGAGGCACAGGAAAAATGGTCCTGGGCCCCTATATTGTCCCTTGAAAAAAAATTCCATCTGCCAATCAGACACATCTATTTTGGAATTTATGTCAGTGAGAAACTTCTGTTGTATTTGAACCATCATACATATTGGCCCTTTGTTACAGTAGCTAGCACTGCTTTGCCTGTATACAGTATTGCCTGTTATTATAATAATAGGTGTTTCTTCATACTGGAAGGACCCAGAGAATTCCATACAAAAGGGCAAACCTGGAAATAACTTTTAAATAGGGACCTGAAGAAAAGAGATGTGAAGGAACAAGGAGATCCTTCATCAACTCTTTTAAAGAAACTTTCATTCAGAAGACATCTCTTATTTTTCCAAATAATCAACAAACTTCTCAAGAGTCATAAAAACAACTATTGGATATTTGAAAACTGCATATACTGTGTGAAGACCAATACTATGTACACAGAGATGTTCAATAATGATTTTTTAAATTCTCCTCCCTTGAATAATTATTTTTTTTTTAAGATTTTATTTATTTTTTTGACAGAGAGAGAGAGAAAGACAGCTAGAGAGGGAACCCAAGCAGGAGCTGTGGAAGAGGGAGAAGCAGGTTCCCTGCTGAGTAGGGAGCCCGACGTGGAGCTCGATCCCAGGACCCTGGGATCATGACCTGAGCTGAAGGCAGATGCTTAACTGAAACTGAGCCACCCAGGCGCCCCTGGATAATTATTCCTATTTGATAGATTTCATTTGAAAAACTCAGAAGGCAAGGGAAAGGAAAGCAAGAAGCCCCATGATCTCTCAATGGGATCATTTAATTCGAGCAAACAAGAGTTGCTTATAATTAAGTAAAATTTTCAAGCTTTTAGGGATATTATACTTCACTTTTATAAATTCTAGTGATCAGGCATGAAATTAAACTTCTCTAAAAATCAACATTAATGAACTTTCAGGGTAGTTATGTTTGCATGAAAAAACATCCCTAAAAACCTACATTTTTGTGCATCTATTTTAAAATGTATTTAAAGAAGCCCTTGGGATAATGCTGGAGCTTTAGATACTGTATGATCTAAAATGAAATCTTAATGTCTGCAAGGAGAATAAAGCTGTTCTAGTTGGAGCTGGGACAATGGAGCAAAGTCTGCTGCTTCCCCTGTTGTCACAATCCAGGTCCAGTCTGGTCTGGCATTGATCTCTGAGGATCCCATGTGGTGGTGAGTGAATAGTGTCAAAGTTCCAGAGAGGAGGCAGTGAAATAAAGTGGGAATATCATAAATTCTAGAATAAGAGACACCTGCCTTTTCTACTTGTTAGCCATTTAGCTTTGGTTAAGTCATTAGATATCTCTAATTCTGAGTTGTGGTTTATCTGCAAAAGGGAACGATGCTACCTACCTTGGATGGTTTGGGCGAGACTTACCAATAATATAAAAGGAGCCCCTGGCAAAAATAGATAATAAGCGGAAGTGGTTGCTGTCATTGTGGGAGCACAGTCCATTGTTAGAGCACTGTTCTGTCTCAAGGGGAGGGAAGTTGAAGAGACTTCGCTGGAAGGCCCCAATCTTTAGTCTAATGGTCAGACTCAGGTTCTAGTTCAAGTAGGGAAAAGCTGGTACACAAACACATAGAAAACAGATGTTCAGTCATAAGAATAGAGAGAAGATTTCCGGGAGCACGGAAGCCAGTCCAGGATCACCAGGTACTAGGGTTAGGACAGCATAACTGCCTCCAGATTTTAGTCACTGGAATGGACCTCCTTGCGTATGGACAGATGTGGACAAGTTGTCTCAAAAACTGGGAAGAGCTGACCCTTCAGGCTATAGCTATATTGTGTCTGCATCTACATGAGTTTGAGGCTGGCAGAGACTGAAAGTTCTTATGCAAAGTGAGCTATGTTCCTCAATATTTTTTTTTTGCTTTATCTTTATATCACATTCAACGATAAACCATTTCCAGATTCTTATTTTCAATCATGAGAAAGAATTCTTCAATTCTTTCAAATATAGACTTCTATAATGAGATTTGAATCTCTGTGTCTTCTAATTTCTAAATTATTTATGATTCCTCATTGTATTCCTCCTTGAATGATCCTTTATTTGTGTATTTAACTCAAATAACTCTTAGGGTAGAGAATGTGTCTTACTATCTCGGTCAGGATCCCATAAGAAAGCAAATGGCACTCTCAAGCAAGATAATGGAGTCAAATGAAATAAAGGGCTATTTACAAAGATATGAGCAAGGTTCAGGAAAATCAATAAGGGACAGTGTCAGTACTCGGGGACTAGCAATGTTGGGAAGCTGGTACCACCCATAGGGCTAAAGAGACAAGGGAAGGAGAGAGTAGGGGTCATCTGATAGAGACTATGACCTTTAGTAGAGTTTTGCAAGCAACGAAAGAAAAAGACATATCCTGATCTCATTTCCCCCATACCTTCTACCCTCTAACTTCCTCCCATTGTCTCTCATTGGCCAAATCCAACCAGAAACCAGAAGACAAAGGGAGCAAAAAAAAAAAAAAAAAAAAAAATTATCCACATTTTTCTTCTTTTAAAAATCTCTTCCAGAGGTCATCCAGCTGGTTCAGTGGGTGGAGCATGTGACTCTAGAACTTGAGGTTGTGAGTTCAAGTCCCACCATGGGTGAGGAGCCTATTTAAAAATAAAATCTTAAAATAAATAAATAGATAGATAGATAGATAACTAACTAAATAAATAAATATCTCTTACAGGTACTGAACATATCATTATTGAATTGAGCTTTATGCTTTATTGGTTTATAAATACAAAAAAAAAAAAAAAAAACCCGCTAAACTGTACTGCCGACATTGTCTCTTCATTAAGCCTCTTCATATAAATCCCTTATCCTCCCTTTGCTTGCTTGCTTCCTTGCTTCCTTCCCTTCTTCCTTCCTCCAACTGAAACTCAGTCTCTGGGGGTCAGAGATGTAAACTGATGCTATTCATAGGATGAAGGATTTAAATGGAAGGTTTTAAATGGAGGCTTCAAACGGAGATGTGTACAAAAGGCTATGAGAATAGTGAAGAGCAGTCCTAAGTCTGCCACAGGGAATCAGAGATGTTGATGCAGGACCTTCCTTCAAAGAGTATTCCAGACATGTCAAAATGAGAAGCAGGAAGACTGCTAAGGTGCTGGCCAACCACGAAGAATTTCCTGCTGCTTCTCTTACCTCTGTGCTCAATCATGGGATGCATCATCAGGGCGCGGGACAGCCCTTAGAGACAATCGCATCTAAGGCCCCATTGCTCCAGTGAGAGGGAGGGAGGACAGAAGGATGAGTGTCTTGAGCTGAAGGAACCTCTCCTCCAGAAGTCGGCTTTCAGTACAGACCTCCTAAGGTTGGATATGGATATGATTAGGGTCTGCAATAAGTGACATCTGTTTGCTCTGACCTTTGGGTAATGTGGCGTTTCTTTCTCTGGGGCAGATGCTAGAAAGGTGTTTATTGTGAGTTGACAGGGGTCTTGGTGGGTGGTGAGGTGTGAGTCAAAATTCGACTATGCATTTTGGCATTTTGTCTACAGATGTTTCTCAGATGTTTGTGGGCGGGCATGTCTTTAAATAAAGAAATACTAAATGTATGTTTCTTTTGTGGAGGAAAGGAAAAAACTCACACTTAAAAGCTTGGCCCTTTTATGCCTTCTATGGTACTCTTGTTTCATGGCCAAATTAGAATTAGTTACTGCATGTATTTTCTGAAGGGAAAATTTGATCATTTAAGGAAAAATCATCTGTTAGTTTGAAATTAACATGCTGATGAAGAACTCAAACATGGCAGTGGGGAATGTATGGGAAACTTCATGAGGTTCCAGATACTAGATTTATGCCGTCTTACTCTCCTTCATCCTTCTGATGTACCCTTCCCCCTACTCAGGCCAAAAACTGGACTTGGTAAGACTCATTCCTTACTCCAAATGTTTACTGCATTTAGAGTTGGGGGTGTCCTCAGAATTCAAAATCCATAACCGTTTTTTATACCATGGAAGTCATATCTTCCATTGCAGATGCTGATCTTGTAATATTAGAGAGAGAGATCTTGAAGGATATTCAATGTTTAATTTCTTCAGAATTATGTTGATATATAAAAAATTGATTTGCAAAGGTATGGAAAATCAAACCATGCTTCTGAGATTATCTTTTTCTTTTTTCTACTTTAAGAAAGAAAAGTAATTAAAAGAAAAATAAAATAGTGCATTTTGGTTTGGGTTTCCAGAATCAACAGTTTCAAAAGACAGTTTCTCAAGTTTCTAAAAAAAAATCCTCTTTTAGTTTGAAAAATCTATTTGAGGGGCGCCTGGGTGGCTCAGTTGGTTACGTGACTGCCTTTGTCTCAGGTCATGATTCTAGAATCCCAGGATGGAGTCCCACATCAGGCTCCCTGCTCAGTAGGGAATCTGCTTCTGCCTCTGACCTTCCCCCTCTCATGCTCTCTTTCTCTCAAATAAATAAATAAAATCTTTTTTTTTAAAAAAAGAAAAATCTATTTGAAAAACTTTACAAACAAATGAAGAAACTCCTTATAGAGTTACTTAGTAAATAAATGGAAAAATAGTGATGATGAAATGAGCCTGGAAACCAAGAGCTTAAACATTATGTAGAGTTTTCCTGCTTCATATCAAAACTTCTTGAAATAATGTTTTTGACAGATGCTTACTTTGACCTCCACTTGTTAGCAGTTGTATGGAATTTACCCAAAAAAAGTTATTTTCAAAATAAGTTTGTTGTATGGTTAAGGAGACCAACTTTTTCCATTTAGTTCACTTAAAATTCTTAAACTTTAATGATCATCTTAACAAGAAAGAAATATTTTATCTAACCCTTCCGCTTAAAAAACAAAAAGGTAGCTGATGAATGATCATAAGGACAGTTGCAAACAAAATGATAAGACGTGTTGTTACATTTGTTAGAGACTGTGTTCTAATAGGAATATAAAAACTGCTTCTTCAACTTAGCTATTATATAGACCTATACTGTAGGTCTTCCACAGATAAAACTGAGAAATGTGAAGTGTGAAAACCCACATAAAAGATTCCTTACAGTATTGATTTCTTTCTCCCAAGTCAGGATAGTGTGTTCCAGCAAATCTAGAGAACAGATCTACCTGAAAATATTTTTTCATTTAATCAATAAAATGATTTCTCCATTTTAACTCATTGTTACATTAATGGCTGACTTGTTTCAATGCCTTATGGAAAGTGGGTCTGTCTTTACAGATATTTGGGGACCTCACAGAGTCTAACTGTAGCCAGTCAGTAATTGTTGCTTGGTCAGAGAGCCACATGCTATTTCTTGTTTTCCTTTCCTCCTGAGTCTTATCCCACTTCTCCCATCCCTTTCCTCACTTCTCACCTACTTGGAGGGAAAAATGGTGGTACATACAGCTCTATTTTTTCCTTACCCAAAATATATTCAGTAGAAGGTCCTGAGAACAGCTAACTTGGCTTCCACTGCTAATGTAGCAAGATGGTCGTCAGTGTTTGTGAGGTTCAGTATTTCGGGTTGGTCCAGTACAGCCAAGGCAAATGTGTCAATCAGGAGAGGCGCGGTCATGTTATGCAAGCAAACAATGAAGCCATCACAGAGGCTGGGAAGAACAAAGGTTTATATCTTGGCTGCTCCATATGCCCAAAGCAGATGGGTGGGAAGTTCTGTTCCCCAGACAGGTGCTCCTCGTCATAGAACACTTCCTTCTCATCCAGAGCTTCTGGTTTGCTGCAACGGGGAATGAGAACATGGAGAATTGAAGCCATTGTCCTGGAAGAGATATATATATCCATTTCCCTTCATTTCGTTGGCTAGAATAAGGGACACAGTCCTGCTTACCCTCAAGAGGACAGGGATTGTGATTCTTTATATTCCCACAAGTAAGGAGAAATATTAATATTACCACAGCAAGTCTGGGATTTTTGTTGTTTGTTTTTGTCTAAACTGAGCTCTAGACAAAGACATAAAATAAAACAATCTGGAATGAAAATGACTGTCTTGCATGTAATAAGCATTCAGCAAATACTTATGAGTGGCGGGTTATTAGTTTTCTATTGCTGTATGACAAATTAGCATATATTTAGCAGCTTAAAACAATACCCATTTCTGATGTCATAGTTCTGTAAGTCGAAGTTGGCCAGCTTGGTTTCTCATCTAGTGGCTCCAGAGAATTCACTGCCAAGCTCATTTAGGCTATTGATGGAATTCAGTTCTTTCCAGTTGAAAACCTGGGGTCCCCATTTTCATGCTGGCTATCGGGGGGGGGGGTCTCTCAGCTCCTGGAAGCTGCTAGAATTCCGGGCCATGGAGGAAGGGTTCTTCAAAGCCAGCAAGAGAGAATCTCCTGCACATCAGATCATTTTTATGCTTCAAATCTCTCGGACTTCTTCCATCTCCTACGTCTAGATCCATATTTTAAGGGCTTCAATGTTTAAGTCAGGCCCACCCAGACAATTTCCATATCTTACGGTCAGCTGATTTGGGATCATAATTACAACCGCAAAACCCCTTTTGCCTATGAAGTAACATAGTCACCAGAGCGATATCTTATATTTACAGGTCCCATGGATGCTCCAGGAGAAGGGATTTTATAAAGGCGAGAGTCATTAAAGATCATTTCATTTATTTTTATTTATTTATTTTTTTAGGGAGAGAGAGAGGAGGCAGAGGAGGGACAGAGAGAGAATCTCCACACTGGGTGTGGGGCCTGATGCAGGGCTCCATCTCACAACCCTGAGATCATGAGCTGAGCCCAAATCAAGAAGCAGACGCTTAAGCAACTGAGCCAGTCAGATGCCCAAAAGGGTCATTTTAGAGTTCTATCTACCACAGCAGCCTGGTCAGAGTAGAAAAAGTATTATTGAATTGTCCAGATGACTTGGGTTTAAGACCCAGTTCTGCTGGTTATTAACTGCATAATTTGAAGCAAGCCATGAGCCTTTCTTCTCTGTATCAGTTTCCACAATTATAAAATGGGACTATTATTCCCTGCCCTGCAAACCCCAGAAAGCAGTTGTGAGCATCAAATGAGATTATGCGAAAGCTCTTTGTAAACTTTAAAGATCAACACAAATGCAAGTTATTATTATTTTGTTTGAATTTAATTTTGCTTCTGAGGACCTGTGCGACCAGATCTTTTAAAAACAATGCTGGATGAGGAGGCAGGCATAGGGGCGGGGGAAGGTCTTGAGAGACACAGGCTTTTTGGCTTCCTGTCCTTACAGAACACAAATTTGATGAGCTAATCGTAAAATAAGTGAAAGCATATGCTACACATTGCTTTTTTTAATGCATGAAATAGGTGTAAAATTTTAGAGGATCACTTTGGCAAGATGTTTTTGGCCTCTGCTCTATATAATGATAATAATACATTACCATATATTTATGTGGTGTTTTCTGCAGGAACTGAAACACTTTATAGAGAGCACTGTTCCTCTTCTGAATATGACAGTGAGGTAGTAGCAGATGCAAAGCATTTATCCCAGTAAAATGTTAGCGTACAGACAAGGCCATTCCAGAACACAGGACCCTGAAGCCACCCATAAGTACTTTCTTTTTTCCCTTTGATTTATGATAGTTCCCTCAGTTAACAAATAGTTCTGGACCTTGAAGAACCCCAAGCCCACCTTATTAGCACATGCCTACTACATATTTTTTTTTTACACTAAGGTTGAGCATCAGAATAATTGCATGCTTCCATTTAGACATTCTCACTTGGTTGTAGGCATCAAATAAATAAAAGCTCACACTGGTTGAATAAAATCTATGAAGGTGTTACTTAATGCATAGCCTTTGAATTTGCCAGCTTGTACACAAGTACGCTAAGTGATCGTCAGATCCCCAGGTTTGTCTTGAGACACACGACTAAATCCTGTGGTCCAAATCCATTACCTTTGCTCTGAATCCATTATGAAGGACACTACCAAGAATGTTTGGAATAAGCTCATCACATATGGAAATGCACTCTCAACATCATTTAAACTTTGTTTTCCCTTCAGTACTTTCTCCTTATCCCATGGAGGTTGGAATCTGGCCAAATTTATTTCCAGTGAAAACTACGCAAGAGAAAATGGTTTCTAACATGCACCATGAGAAAGGTTAGCTATAAGGAAGAACTTTCTGACAGTAATAGTTGCTTAATATTGCAGGGAGCAACTTAAAGAGTTATTGTGATTTGCTACCCAGGAGGATTTAAATGGGGACAATGTCTATGGCATTGGTCCTGGCGTGAGCCTAGAGATGAATTTGGGATCCATTTTTCATGGCTTCTTCTTATGATTCTTATTCTTTTTGTTTGTTTGTTTGTTTGTTTTTTCTTCCTTTTTTAAGAAAGGCAGACTGATACATGCAGTACCTCATTTGGATGTGTCTGGAGTGTTGGAAGCCTGATTACCCTACATGCTCCTACAAACGGACTTGGAGAGCTTGTTTCGAGGTTCTAGCAGGGGGGTACAGCCACTCCTGTACCCTTGACTGAAGAACAGTCCTCTCCTCTATCAGGGAAGGTCGTCCTCTTCCACTGAGCACACAGCCTCAGGAAGGACGCACATGGAGTGGTGAGGGAGGAAGGGGACACCCGCCTGGCCAGCCAGATAGGCCAAGTCAACCCTGGCCATCAATGGGGTGACAGATGTCACAGCCAGATCACCCTCACATCCTTTCTTATTCCTTTCCTTAATGATGAATTCTTAGGCTGAACATAGAATGGCCACACATCTACTCCACGTTTTTATTCTTAACCTTTTAAAAAATATATTGTCTGTATTTTAAAATCACAATCTTCCTCCCCTGTCCAAACCATGGGGTCTAGGTTTGAGGTTTCTAGTTTGTTTCTTCACCTGATGGATTTGTTTTCTCCCAATTCTAACATTTCTGACCCTCAACACTAGATTTTGCAAGATGATCACAAGGAGAACAACCACTCTGGGGGCACAGACGGATAATCTGCCTGCTCTCGGCTGTTGTCTGGGTTCACGTTCATTATAACGAAAAACAGCTATTTTGACTCAAAAATGTACATCAGTAGTTAGAACCACCCAAAATGTTAGATCATTTAATTTCTGAAGCTGTGACAAATATTGTGGAATTTGGCTTATACCTCATGTGTCATTTAGATGCTTAACAATAAAACAGGATCAATTTAAAGCTCTTTTGCTCTTTTTTATTGAGGTATAATTAACATGCAATGCTATATTAGTTTTAGGTGTACAACATATTGATTCAAAAATTCTCTATATTACTCAGTGCTCACCACAATAAGTGTAGTCACCATCTGTCACCATACAATAGTATTACGATATTATTGACTATATATGCAGTACTTTTCATCTCTGTGACTTATTTATTTTATAACTGGAAGTTTGTCTATTTCACCCTCCCCCAACCCACCTCCCCTCTGGCAATCACCAGTTTGTTTTCTATATTTAAGAATCTGTTTTTGTTTGTTTGTGTGTTTATGCATTTGTTTTTGTTTTTAAGAATTCACATAGAAGTGAAATCATATATTTTTTTTCTCTGCCTGACTTATTTCACTTACCATAATGCTCTCTAGGTCCATCTGTGCTGTCACAAATGGCAAGATTCCATTCTTTTTTATGACTAATATTCCATCATATCTATACACAGACACACATATATACACTATATATATGTATGTGCCCATTGTGTGTGTGTATATATATGCATATATATATGTATGAGATATATATACATACATACATATGAGATAGTATATATAATATCACACATCTTCTTTACCCATTTATCTATCGAGCTATCAATGGGCACTTGGGCTGCATCCATATGTTGGTCATTGTAAATAATGCTGCAATAAATGTAGGGGTGCTTTTTTTTGTATTAGTATTTTCATTTCCTTTGGGCAAACATCCAGTAGTGGAATTACTGGATCATGTGATATTTCTATTTTTAATTTTTTGAGGAATGTCTCTACTGGTTTCCACAGTAGCTTCACCAATTTACATTCCCACCAATAGGGCACTAGGGTTCCTTTTTCTCCACATCCCCATCAACACTTGTTATTTTTTGTCTTTTTGATTCTAGCCATTCTAACTGGTGTGAGGTGATACCTCACTGTGGTTTTAATTTGCTTTTCCCTGAGGATTAATGATGTTGAACATCTATTCATGTGTCTCTTGGCTACTTATATGCCTTCTTTGGAAAGCTCTCTCTTTTTAATAGTAAGTTGCTAATCTTGTACACTCATATGCAACTGTTTAGAAATGACAGTAGGACTTATAAGTTTCAGATATGAGTAGAGTTTGACCAATAATGAATCTTAATAATGTGACATAATGTCAGATAGCAGGTTGGGTTTTTTTTCTTTTTCCTATGCTAAGGCTAGATATATAGCAAGATTTTTAAAAGTGAACTTATAGCCAATTAACTTTGGAAAAGAAAATACAATAAAAAGACCACCCAGTTAATAGCAGCCTTTAAATAACCTGTTAAAAAATACTTGTATACCGGGGCACCTGGGTGGCTCAGTGGGTTAAGGCCTCTGCCTTCGGCTCAGGTCATGATCTCGGGGTCCTGGGATCGAGCCCTGCATTGGGCTCTCTGCTCAGCGGGGAGCCTGCTTCCCCTTCTCTATCTGCTTCTCTGCCTACTTGTGATCTCTCTCTGTTGAATAAATAAATAAAATCTTTAAAAAAAAAATACTTGTATACCAAAGTGAGATCCAGACATAGTTCAGATTATTTTAAGATTGTTTACTTCTTGGTTCAAAAAAAATCAACAATCAGCAACAGCGATTTTCCAAATTTCTCATGTAGTTGTACAATATTTAGTTACCTAAAGATGTTGTACATAGGGCATGAATCAAGTGCTGTAGATAGTAATTCCAAGATAACATGACAATAATGCAGAAAATACGGACTGCTTAAGCACTGAATAAGATACAAAGCAATGAATCATTAATTCTGTCTTACACCTTACTCTTTCTTAAATGAAATACACTGCCAGCCCCAGCCCACCACCCCCACCCCACACACACCACACACTGCTTTCTGACTTCTACAGACTCAGCCTCTCAACACATGAAAGTGTAAAGAGAGAAAACTGAGAAGACTGGCATGGCCCAGAAAACCTGAAATATCCAGCCCCAAAATCTTCCCCTCCATTCCTGGACATCATTTCTGGGATTCTTCTCACATAAGAATGAATGAGTCAGGTTTGACCATATTGGTGGCTTCTAAGCTAAGTTGTGCATCTTTTTTTTTTTTTTTTTTTAATTCTCTCTGGTGCCTCCATCTTAGTTCCCAGCAGATTTAAGAATCTTCCAGTTCCTGAATGTTTCCACATTTTATGAGCAGGTTTAAAACTGATTTAAAGTATTATTGCCTTCCTTTAGCCAAGACTGGAGGAAGCAGAAGACAGCAGGGCAAATTCTGAATCTGTATCACTCCCAGTGGCAAGGCCACTGACACAAGCATGTTGTCTCTTCTCAAATAGGAAGCGTTCATGTAAGCAGCCTAGCGGATGAGCTCTGATTGTAGAAGTATCATTGCCTACGTCACAAGTGGGAGATGCTTTATGAGGTGCTTGGACTCTGCAAGGATGTGTTTCATATTTAATTCTATCAAGAACTATGGGTGGTGTATTATTATCCCCATTTTACATAAATGGAAATGGAGACTCAGAGAAAATTAGAAACTTGCCCATAGTAAGCTGTGATTCCAATGTCAGTCTGAGTGTCTAGAAAGCTCACGCCTTTTTTTTTTTCAAGATTTTATTTATTTATTCGACAGAGAGAGACACAGTGAGGGAGGGAACACAAGCAAGGCGAGTGGGAGAGGGAGAAGCAGGCTTCCTGCTGATCAGGGAGCCCGATGTGGCACTCGATCCCAGGACCCTGGGATCATGACCTGAGACAAAGGCAGATGCTTAACTGAGCCACCCAGGCACCCTGAAAGCTCACACCTTTTATTTTATTCTTTCTTTCAAGCTACTTGAAGAATCAATTGTAAAATTCCCCTTTCCTCATCCAGTACTATTTGAATGCCTCCTTACATCTCCAGTAAGACATCCATATGCCTTGCTGGGATGTCTTTCTGGCAAGAACTAGAAAACTCTGCGGTGATAGACTTCCAAATGAAGGGTTAAGTGAACCAGCTATAACAACTTAGACTGTCTTTTATCAAATCTCTATCTAAGCCTTAAGAACCTGGGAAAGGATGACTCACACAGCCCAGAGGCTCTCGTTGGCTTAAAGGAGAGCTGCAGTGTGTCGGGGGCAGATCTGCTTAGTGCAGACTGTTCCATGGAGGGTCTGAATTCTGACTCACACGAGCTACATAACTAAAACGGCCCCTTCTAAAAAATCTGGAAGCAATGCTGCCCTCTCGGACGGTACTTTTCCGTGGCACCAACGTAGGGTTATCGCCCTAATGTGTTTATAACAACCAGAGAGACATCAGAATGGGGAATCTTCAGGACATGGATTTTGTAGCGGTTTTGGCACAATCTATTCCACTGAGCCTTGTATGTTTATGGGAAATATTAAATAATCATTTGATTAGTGATTGGAGATAACAGACTGAGAGCTGGGGGATATAAAAGTGTGGGGTCAGAGGGATTTTCTTGACTAGGGAAGATAAGGAGCTACAAGCTGTGGGAAGCTTTTACAAGAGAGCGCCACCTCCATGCAGACATTCTAGGCTGGCTGTGTGGGCATGAGCAATTAGGTCTGCGGATGAGGTGAATCAAAAAATATTTCTAAGAAACTTTAAAGGTGTGAAGAATTTGAGAAGACAGAAGAGGAGAGAGGGTAAATGGGTCTGACAGACTTGCTGGCTGACTAAAATGTCTTGACCAGAAGTGCTAATGAATAGAGTCATGTATATTTCCCCAAGAAAGAGAGCCCTGCAGAAATATCATGAAATTCCAGAAACACTAAAATCACCACTCATTTTATATGGAAAAGCAAGAGGCTACGGAGAAAAGAGCCAGGTGGCTTCGTAACAATTCTGGCCCTGACTGAGGTACGGATAGAGATATTCCAGTTACCTCACATGTCTACAGGCAATGTTGGGCCCAAAGTTTTTGTGTTGTGCTATTGAGTGACCTAATCAAATAAGTACCCTCAGATTTACAATGGAACTTCAGACCAGAGTGTGGAAAAATGATGTGATTTTGCATGAAGATGAATTCAGAAGATACTGGGGGAGGGGGCGGGGGATGAGAAAGGACTGTTTGTTTCATTTGTCAACACTGCAGAAGTATCTCGTTAAACCTTATCACATCCAAATTAGTCATGTTCAGTCCAAGCCATTATCAGCACCAGAGGAATCAGTAAAGATTACATAATGGATCCTTCAGTTAATCTAGTCTAATTCTTACATTTTTTTGCCTGCGTTGTTGGCAGAGCCTCCTAATTGGTTTTTCTTAACTGTGATGACGGACTCTAAGGTAGCTTCCATTCTCCCCCACTTCCTGGCATTCACACTTTTGTGTAATCTCCTCCTGAGTATAGGCAGGGCCTGTGACTTGCTCCTGACCAGTGAATTTTGGCAAGGTAAGGGGATGTCACTCCCATGATCATGTAATGTTATATAAGACTCTCTATTGCTAATCAATTTTCTCTAGAGTCTGTCTGTCTCTCTACCTTGCTCACTCCCTCCTTTTTTCTCCATGACTGGTTTTGAAGAAGACAGCCACATGAATCCTACAACCGAGAGTGAATTCTACCAACAACCTGAGGGAGCTTGAAAATAGACCCTTCCCCAGTCGAGCCTCCAGATGGGAATCCAGCCTTGGCTGACATCTTGACTGCAGCCTGGAGAGGACCCTGCTGAACTTGACCACTCCTGACTCACAGATAAGATCATAAATACATGCTACTTTAAGCCAGTAACTTGGTGGTAATTTGTTATACAGCACAGAAAATTAATACATTGATATTGCCCTCTATTCCCAATAATATCTATTCTCAACACATTAGCCAGAGAATCCTGTTAATATTTAAGTATTTTCTCTATTTAAAATCCTTCAGTGGCCTCCTCAACACAAAGCAAAAGCCAAAGGCTCACAAGGCCACATAGACTCATTGCCTCTCTCACTGACTTACTGCTCTCTCATTGCCCAGTTTATCTATCCTGCCCATGCTGCCAACTGTCCAACATTCTAGGCACCCTCTCTAGGCCTTGGTACTTTTGTTCTGTCTGGAATACCCTTCCAACATCCATGTGGTTCACTCCTTCAGCTCTTACATGTCTTGGCTCAAGGGTCACTCTCTCAGTGAGGCCTTCCCTGATAACCCACTGAAAAATTGCAATAACCCTTCCACCCCATCACTCCTCACCACCTTTTCCTGCTTTTCTTTTCTTCATAGTATTTGCACCATTGGATATACCATGTGTTTTACATATTTGCTTATTGTCTATCTTCCTGCAACAGGCTATAAACTCCACGAGCATAGGAACTTTTATCAATTTTGTTCCCCGTCTGCTTTTAGGTTATATTTCCAAATTAAAGTAAAATCTTCCATTTAAGCATGACATAAGCATCATCAAAAATTCTCAAGCTTATTATCGAGATTATCTGCTGTATGACCAAAGGCATGGACCGTTTCAAAAAAACAAATTTGTGCTGTGGAAGAAGACCAAAATCAACCTGACTCACTGAAACCCATCACATATCCAAATTTTCCTTTGGTTTAGATCTGGAGCCCAACTCTACTATCATAAGATCGGCCTTCCCAATAGGGAACTGACATAAAACTAAAGCATCAAAATCAAGATGCTTTCCCTGTGACATAATTGTTCTCAAACCAAAGTTCTATCAACTAACTTTCTCTATGGTTGAGAAATGAGAAAACTCGTTTCTTTAAGCAATTACAAGAACAATTTTGCCAACACCTACTTGTCACTAACTGGCAGAACCAGATCTCTAAGGCTTTGGATCTGGATTCTTAACCAGTATCTGCTGAGCAGCCAGAGTCCAGGCTTGCTCCTGTGACCCAGCCCGTATGCTGAACAGGACTCGTGGGCAGGGACATCTCAGGATACCTTCACAGCAGCACTATGAAGAAAACAATGCAATCATTTCACACAGATTGGACACAATGGCTTGAAAAGAGAGTGCCTTGGTGTAGTGGAAAGAGAGCGGATCTAAGCAAGACCTGTCTAGTTTAAATCCCAGCTGTGGTCCTGACCTCATGACCTTAGGGAAATTTTAACTTCTCGACTTCATTTCTTTATTTTTAAAGTGGGAATAAGTTACTGTATATAACAGGAGCTGTTATAATAAATACACGTGATAGTGAGTGTAAATTCCTCAGAATGGTGCTGGCACAAAGTAGGAGCTCGGTCAATGGCAGCTACTATTAATAATGAAGGTCCATTGGGGCACCTGGGTGGCTCAGTGGGTTAAAGCCTCTGCCTTGGGCTCAGGTCATGATCTCAGGGTCCTGGGATCAAGCCCCACATCGGGCTTTCTGCTCAGCAGGGAGCCTGCTTCCCCCTCTCTCTCTGCCTACTTGTTATCTCTCTCTGTCAAATAAATAAATAAAATCTTGAAAAAAAAAAAATAAAGGTCCATTAAAGAACAACTTCAAGCATTGCATTATTGGTGTGGAATAAAAGCAAACACCAAAGAACAGCTCTGAGCAGTGCGTTATTGGTGTGGCAATAAAAGGAGCATGGCTAGATCTGAATAAGAGGATGTACATTCCCAGGTGAGAGTGCAGGGCTGGAAACCGAAGAGCTGTCGTCACATACACACAATGTAGGCATTTGCTCAATGTATATATTTGCCCTTTTGGTGACCCATATGGATGATGACCGAATAGCAGAATTTTCTACGCTATGTATTATACTGTTTGGTCTGATGATTCATGTTTCTATGTAACTAGAGAACCAACATTCTGCCTGGATTTTAGTTCATTTATTTGTGGTTTAGTGTATTTGTACGTCTCTGTTCTGGCAGGATGGAGGAGATGGCTTCCAAATTCCCCTCGATCCCCAACTCTAGGAAAAGCTTCACTTAGAATACCTTTCCTCTATTAGGGTAAACTCCGGGGGTACGCCCAGAATAAGTGAGACAAGATAATCTTTCGTACTCACAACATCGCACCTGGCAAGAATACACTGCCCCCAGAGTAGGTGAGGGATGTAGCGGCATGACAGACCCCACTTCCCAGAGCCTGTGATCTACGGCTACCATCAGACAGAGCAAAGAAGTCCCACTGGGACCTTACGAGCTGATCCAAACAATAACCAGACTTTCCAGCGGGGGTGAGGGCTCTCAGGTGGGTGTGGTTTCTAGAAACAGCTTCCTGGACCATGGCCACATTTTCTCAGCATGTGCTTCTTCAGTAAGGTTTGCTTTCTTATGGTGATGGTGGTGTTCTTTGCAACGGGACGGGGGTGGGGGGTGGGGGGTGGTGATAGCCCAAGGTAGTAACACCCCACCATGGTGTCGTGAAAGCCACAAAGCCTATCTCATCTGGCCCTTTTGTCCCCATGGCTCTGTGGTCCTATCAGAATCTTACTTACCTTCATAGTCCTTCATTGTGCTAACCCCTTGGGAAATGCAGTGGTCCAGACATGGCTTCTCCACACCTGCCCCCCACACTATCTCCTTCTGCCAGGGTGACGTGCAAAGCAGGTATTGGAACCCGTATTCGTGAATGGAGAAGAGAGTCTAGTGGCTCCTCGACTTTGGGTTTTTCAAGACAAGTAAGTTTTCCCAAATAAGCGCATTAACAAAAAACAACTGCAACCTAATATCAGAAAACAGTACCTTAGAGCCACACCTCCTAGGTTGTAACCAAATCAGCCACTTAACAACACTTGCAGAAGATGCTTCTCTATTCTGTGCCTCATCTAGAGTCTCTTTACAATGGAGATGATAGCTGTACTCCCCTCAGAGGCTTCTCCTAAAAATTACAGATGAATTACCGGCTACATGCAGGCAAAGCACTTAGCACAGTGCCCGGCACGTATGGGTATTATACTCATTATTATAACTTCATAAAAGGGGTCAACAGGGCACTGAACTACAGATGAAGGCAGCTGATTAAAGATAAATTGTTTATTGCAAGTATTGAAATCATTAATATTCATGGCATAGACTTTGGAAAATATAAAAAGCATGATGAAGAGGATAAAAATTACACCACTTGATTTTTTTTTTTTTAAAGATTGTTTATCTATTTATTTTAGAGAGAGAGAGAGAGCATGCTCTAGTGTTGGAGGAGGGGCAGAGGGAGAAGGAGAAAGAGAATCTCAAGTAGACATTCTGCTGAGCACAGAGCCTTACGTGGGGCTCACTCTCAGGACCCCGAGATCATGACCTGAGCTGAAACCAAGAGTCTGTCACTCAACAGACTGAGCCACCAAAAGAGGTGCCCCTTTTTTTCTTTTTAAGATTTATTTATTTTTTTAGAGAGAAAGAGTAAATGTTTTAATTATACACAGACACATATATTTTTACTTTTCCCAAAATGAGTTTATGCCATGCATACTGTTATGTAACTTACCTATTGAATTGCCTTCTAACCTAAATATTCTATAACATATATTTTTCCTCCAGGGTATTATAGTGGCTATTGAAATAATAATTCAAATTTAAATAATTAATATTTATTTGAATCAAGTTGGTCTTACCCAAAATTTATTGAATTCTTTCCATATACCAGATACTCCAATAAGTGTTGGGGACAAAATGATAAAGAAGAGACCTTGTATCTGCTTTTAAAGAGCTTAAATTCTGGAAGGGAAGACAAAGAACTAGTGAGTAGGAAAATAAATAAAACAATTGCAAATTATGATCAATGTTATACCAGAAAGAAAGGAATAATAGGAAAAACTCACATGAGGTGCTTTATAAAGGCCAGCCAGAGAAAGCGTCTCTGGGAAGGTGGAATTTTAGCTGAGACCTGAAATGAGAAGAAAGCAGCCATGCCAAGAATGAGGGAAGAGCATTCTATGCAAAGGGAATGCCTGATGCGAAGACCCTAACAATTCAAAAGAAGCTTGTTCAAGAGATCAGTCGAAGCTCAGCATGGCTGGAGATGAATGAGTACAGACAAGAGTATCATAAACTATGGTCAAAGGTAGCCAGGAGATTAACACCTTGGGGGATACAATGAAATATTACTCAGCAATAAGAAAGAATGGGCTCTTGGAACCAACAACATAGATGAATCTCAAAATCATTATGTGGCTTGAAAGAAACCAGACACAAAAGAGATGATTCCATACACTTCTATTTATATGAAATTCTAGAATAGACAAAATTCGTCTATCGTGATAGAAATCTTGATAACAGTCCCTTGTTAGGCAGTAGGGAAGGGGTTAACCGAGAAAGGTATTTTCCTGGGGTATCAGAAACATTCTATATTGTGATAAAGGTGTGAATACATTTGTCAAAATTCACCAAGTTACCCACGCCTGACTGTGCATTTACTGTAAGTTATATTTCAATATAAAATGAAAACCAAACAACAAAGGAGGCACTTACACAAGTGAGAATAGATGGGACCATTTCCTGCAAGGAATTTGAAGCCATGGTATAAGTTTAGATTTTATTTCAAGCACAACAGAAAGCCCCAAGACCGTTTAAGCAGTGGAATGACACTGATCTGATTTGGGGTTTAAGATCAGCGTTGCTGCTATTGAAGAAGGTCTTGGAGGAAGACAACTGTGGAAATCCCAATACCACTTAGGGTGTGTGACAGTAGTTCAGGTAAGAGATGATGGTGGGGAGCACCTCAGAGCTAAAGTGGACACAGTGGGCTGGTACCTACCAGGTGAAGGTGTGAGGGTAGGCCGAACAAGCCCCTTCCTAAGTGAAATTTGTTCTGCTTCTTTTTTGTACTATTTCCATTACAAGCCATGCTGCAAGAAACATCTTCATAGATCAATGTTTGAGCACGTTTATGGTTATGTGCTTGGATTAAATACATTCCTAGAAGCTGAAATGCTATGTTAATGGAAATCAACATTTTTATGTAGATACAGGTCATCAGCTCACCCATAAATCAGCAAGAGAAGCGTGAATATCCGTGTCTCTGAATCTCCACTCAAACTGGCCATTCGTGGTAATAATAATAATCCTGTTAAGCTAGAGAGTAGCTGCTAGCTGTTATTAGAAATTAAAATTTTTAGTACTACAACATTTGAGTTTCTTCATATTGTTTCAGGCGTTTGACTTCAGTTTTGAGCAACCCATTTATTTTCTTTGGAAGGTAAACATTAATAACTCTCCATGTTACTGATATTGTTTAAGATTTAAGCTAAAGCAGATCCCTATTTCTGAGCCTTGTAATGGAGTTTTAGGAATTTCTTCCAACAAAGAGACAGAATTTTACACTATAAATGCATCAGATAGCCAAGTTCCATTTCCCTACAGAGATTTATTTTAGCATACCGTCCTGAGCCGGCTATTTGAGCTCCCCGTGAATCAGTCTTCTAGCTGGGTCAGCATCCTTCCAGCAGGATCTGTGTGAATGTTTTCTGTATCTCTCTCTCTCTTCTCATTGTTATACTGAGACACTGAGATAGCACCAGAGAGGTCAGATGGTAACTTGCATGAAATTCCAGCCAGCCTTTATCTGTCCTGTTTTCAATGCCTCAAGAGCCACTGGTAAAATGAAGTTTGTTTTAATGATTGAACTCTTGAAGCAACCCCTCCAGAAAGTACTGTTTCTGAGCATTGCTTCTCCACAGTGGATGTCATTCAAATCTGCGAGTTGAACTAGGATCCAGGTTCCTTGTGTGTTCCTCAATGCCTCTGTCTCCGAATCCCTTTCTTTTCAATATTGATGCATTCTCATTGGTCAGTGTACCGTCCTCTGCTAATGATATGCATATTCACAATAAAATGGTGGTTAAGACTATTGTCTGCATTCCTACCTGACTTTTATTAATGAAACTTTTGTATAAGTTTTATGTTTGTGTGTAGTTATGTATCAAATGTCGTTTGGTTTTTACCGTGGGTTTGTGTCCCCAAGAGTTTGAAAGCCAGTGAATTAGCAGGGCAAGGAGGATTTGCTACAAGAACTAAAATAATAGAAGTGGAGAGTTATAGCCCAGCTTGGAGGGCCAGGCCGCTTGTACAAGTGTTCTGGGGACGCCTGGATGGCTCAGTCGGTTAAGCGTCTGCCTTCTGCTCAGGTCATGATCCCAGGGTCCTGGGATGGAGTCCCGCGTGGGGCTCCCTGCTCCTTGGGGAGCCTGCTTCTCCCTCTGCCTGCTGTTCCCCCCTGCTGGTGCTCCCCCCCTCGACAAATAAATAAATAAAATCTTAAAACAAAAACAAAAACAAGTGCTTGGCTAGCAGAGCACGTGACTGCCTCCTGAGCTCCCATTGGCTGCACCTGAATGTAAAGAGCAGGGAGAATTCATGACAGCAGCAGGTAGCTCTGTTGGGACCTCTCTCTCCCCGGCCATGCAGGTTGGACACCTAAAGCCCTGCTTTCAACCGAGAAACCAAATAACAGAGCTTAGGAGCAGAGTGTTAAAGCTTTAAGAGACTTTGGAAGCCACGGAACCCTCATTTGATATCTTTGCCAAGAAGGGTGTGTGAAAACCTCCTGGTGTCCAGGCATGGCCCAAGAGCTCCTTTCCCTTTCCCCTATCTCTACTCCTCCACTAGATAATCCTGCCTGACAGAGGGATTTGATAGGCTAGAAGGATGTTGGCATTCTCAAAATTGGGACCTCTCCATTTTACATAAAGCTAATCAACATGAGGTCTTTCCCAAGCTGAAACTTGCCCATGATTACCAAATGATGTACGGTTGTTTGCGATATAGATAATGTTCCAATGGGGACCTCACTAAATATCCTCTAAAAACTCCTATTATACAAGACCTCTGGCTGAACTTCAACCCTCTGCTAAGGAGTGAAAAAGAGTGGTGCTGTATCTGCTAACTCCCTCCCCAGCTCTACTCCAAATGCTGGAATCGTTAGGCAAATTATCCTATTTACCTTGTAAAAGTTGGACAAAGTGAGGCATCAACCTCTAGAAGAATATAATTAATTAAAGATAACTGGGTTGATTGAATTTAATATCCAACTCTGGAGTGCCTACAAAAAGGACAAGGTGACCATCTATTATTAAGTTCTTAGTAGCTTTTGGCTTTCTTTATAACAGATGTTTTCCTGTGTTGGTCAATAGTATCCTATGGGTTATAAAATAAATAAAGAAGTCTGAACAATTGATTGGCAAATTTCCCAACGTTAGGTCAGCCTCAAGTATATGAGAAATGGTGCTACATTGAGGGCAAATACAAAAAAAAAAAAAATCAATTTGATTTTATAAAATCTATTTTACTTTGGCTGGATGCTGCCTGAACTCCCACTGCAGAGAATGGCAAGCAGTGTATGGTTCCAGATATCGATATAAAAAAAGTGTTTATCTGATAGTCCTGAACAATCTCTTTAGATTTGCTATGTAAATTGCTGTTAATCCAAGAGAGTTATTTTGTGTTTGCCTGTGGTATTTTCCCTTAGAGCTCATACTCTAATTGGAAAATTATTTTTTTTAATGAGAAGACTGAAAATATTAAGTGTGATTACAGAAGTACTGAGACTTTCTAAAAAAACCAGACATTCCATAACTTACACATTTCAATGAAGCCTTTTAGAAGGTTGCAAATATCATCTAACTCTATTTTCTTTGCTCAGAATATAACTGGTACTCATTCTTTCTTTTGCACTACATATAGTCGTATTATCTTGGGCAAGTATTTTAAACTCTCAGAGCCTCCATTTTCCCATCAATGAAATGGAGATTTGTCCCATAAATATCTACCAGTGGAATGCAAATGCAGCATCATTTCGAAAATCTTTTTGAGGATTAATAAAATAACATATGCAAAGTTTCCAACATAGCAACTAGCTCATAGAATCCCATGGAAGCCATGGAAGATGTCATTAGGATTTATGTATATATGGCTCCTTCTACAAGACATAAACCTCACACTTTGGTGTGAAATAAAGTCCTCAGAAGTGAAAACAAAAAATGAAAATACAAAGGTCATCATTCTTCCCATGCATCAGTAGTGCCCCATTCTGTCCATTTCCTGCAGTACAAAAAATTTGCAGGGGTGGGGGAGTAGGGGTGTGAGGGAGGCCATCCACCTAATAGTTCTTCTTAAGGAACTTTTCAACATGTTATGCATTTAGAATTCTTTTTTTTTAAATTTCAATTCCAGTATAGCTAACATACAGTGTTATATTAGTTCCAGGAGTACAATATAATGATTCAACAATTCCATACATCACCCAGTGCTTATTGGTACAATTAGAATTCTTAGTAATCTGGCCTCTACCTGCTCAGTCTAACCTCCATGCTGAGAATCTCCTCGCCGCTTAACCATCTCATGCCTTTTTGGGTTCAAACACAATTCCCTTTGCTTGCGGGGTCTGTCCCTGATTCTCCATCCTGCCACTCCCATGTCATCACACCTCGTTTTCCCACTTCCACAGTGCACATTTATTCTCTTTCCCTGCTGTGCTCTGGTATCACATTGTATATCCTTGATGTGTTAAAATTACTTGCTTGCACATATATCTCCATCAGTAGAGCATACGATAGTATCCCAGAGTAGAGTCCATGGGAGACATTGTTTGGAGATTGAAAGCACATCATATGCTAGGGTAGAACAAACTTGGGCTCTTGCCCTTTCTCAGCTTGGGTGGGCTACTTAACAACTCTACACCTGTTAACTCATCTGGAAAATAAGGATCCTACTAGTACCTCCTTTGTAGGCTTCCTGGGAGGATGAAGAGAAATGATGGACATTCAACACTTCATTTCAAAACATCTAAAAACTGTTAGATGCTTTGTTTTTTATTTGTTTGTTTTTGTTTATGTATTCCTTAAGGCTTTACAGTACCTAGGGCCTAGAACATAGCAAGTGTTTAGTTAAAGTGGAATGAATGAATGAATGGCAACTCAAAAAACCATCTCAGAGATACACCTCTTTACATTTAATAAGTTTTTTTTAAAAAGTACATTCCACGAGTCACCTGAATGACATGTTGAAAAAGCTTGCAATTTCTACACTGAGATATGTGACAGAAGAGATGAGATAGAATCATCTTTGGGAGAAAGATGGTTCACTTAAAAAGGTATACTTGTTGGAATTTTCATGTTGTTATGATTTAGATATGACTCAACAAAAGTACTACTCTTCTGAAAAGTTGCCCCTATGACTCCTAAAGACTTCACAGAGAAAGGCCTTCCCATGGAAAAATTTGATCGCAAAAGTACACTAGAAGGGGCAACAATTCCATCTTCAGGCTCGGAGCTATTAGAGCCATCCTTGGGGGCACCTAGGTGGCTCAGTCGGTTAGGCGTCTGCCTTCAACTCAGGTCATGATCCTAGGATCCTGGGATCAAGTCCCGCATTGGGCTCCCTGCTCAGCGGGGAGTCTGCTTCTCCCTCCCCCTCTGCTCCTCCCCTCTGCTCCTGCTCTCTTTCATTCAAATAAATAAAATCTTAAAATAAAAAAAAAGAGCCATCCTCAGACTAATTGGTCTTTTTGTTGCCACAGTGTCCTCCAGTGTTTTATAGCTTATGGGTACTGTTGGATACCTTAATGGGAAGCTACATACCTGCCTAATGAGTCTCTAACCTGGGATGGTACCTAAGAACCCTGGTCAGGATTTGTCCTGATATATACAATACCAAGGAGTGAGAGGAAGACAGAGAGGGATAGAAACATCTGGTTCTTCTATTGCCTTGCATTATTCCAGGAGTTCGGTTAGAAATACGAGAATATGGGTCCCTCTTATTTTATGCTTTGCTGTTTTACAATGGGACTTGATTTAATGGGATTTATCTGCATTATTATCATTATTATTCATACTTTTTAAACAAAACCTCACCCTGTAAATTTTAATACATTACATCTTGAATTTTTCTTTAAAATTTTTAAAGACTTTTTTTAAAGAGCAATTTTAGGTTCAATTAAGAAAAGGTACAGAAGTTTCTCGTCTACTCCCTACACCCACACATGCATAGCCTCCCCCATTAATAGTATTCCCCACCAGAGTGGTACATTTGTTATAAGTGATGAAGCCTACATTGGCACATAATCACCAAAAGTCCGTAGCTTACATTAAGATTCAGTCTTGGTATTATGCCTATGGGTTTGGACAAATCTATAATGGCACATAACCCTCATTGTAATATCATATGGAATATTTTCACGGCCTTAAAAATCTTACGTTCCATCCGTTCATCCCTCCCCCTGCCAAACCCCTCCTTTAGAATGTTTATTCTATTCTTGTGGCTCCTCCTATTCTATTATCTTTTAAGGCACACACTTGTTTCTTCTGGCGGATAGTATATGGCATAGCCTTTGTTTTGTATATGCAGTGGCAACGTTTTAAAGATTTGTGTTCTGTACCTTTCTCTAACAATGTGTTTCAGGGGCAAGTCTGCATTCTTTATGAGCATGGCCCTAAAACTCCATAGATTTCAATTGTTCTTAGAATCTGGTTATGCATCAAAAGATCTCTCTCCCTCTTTTTTTTTTTTTTCCAAAATGTGGTGCCTAAAATGAAAAGCTGCTAGGTTGTTCATATACTGTGCTTTGAGGAACAGCTTTTCACAGATGGAAGGGCATAAAAATGATGGGCTGTTATCTTGTAGCCTGAAACTCTACTCTCTGAACACATGAAATATTGATATTAAATCAAGCTGTACCTGGTTTTTTCCATATGAATCCTTCTAAGTTCTTGACCTCTGTTCTGTTGCTGTTTCATTTTAGGCAGAATTCCAGTGTCAAGGTGGGGTTGGAGGGATCCATGGCCTCAGTGAAAGAAAAACTGAAATTGGACAAGCTTCTCGAGTATTTTGTAAATTCAGGGATGACAGAAAACAGTAAAAATAAGTATAGCGATGATATCATCAAACGGGTAAACATAGTTATTCAATGTGAACTGTTTCACTCATTTGCAATGACATCATTGAAAGCTGACAAGCAGAACTTCTAATATTAACATGTAATAAATTATGAAAGAAAATAAATTCTATCCGAGATACTAATCATACAGAATATTAGTTAAGGTAATATACACTACTATTAAAGAAAAAACAAAGCTTCTAATGGCTCATGCACTTATTTCTCATTCATGTACAGTCAAAATGAGTATTCCTGATTAACCATGGCTCACCTCTGGGCACTGATTCAGGGTCCTAGGTTCCTTCCATATTGTGGCTCCACCAGCTTTAACACACAACTTCCAATGTTGCCATACTCCTCTACATCAATTCCTGTGAAGGAAAAGAGCATAGAGAATCTGTCATGGGAGGTTTTTTATGCACCAAGCTCAGAAATGCTACCTATCACTGCTATTCACCCACTGACTGAAACCCAGTCACCTGGCTACACTTTAGTATAAAATAGTCTGGGAAGCATCATCTGGCTGTGTGCCCTGGAAAGGGAAGAAAAGCTTTGGTTGATCATCTAGAAGTCTTCGCCACTGCTAACCTACTTTCAATAAGCATCTTCAAATCTGTCTTCATAGATAATTTGACAAGATCACAAGACTGGTGGGTGATTGAAATAAAGAGTCCTTTCCATTTAAAACAAAACTCATATTATTAATATTTTCTGAAAATGTTGTCTGCCTTTTCAGTCCCTGTAATTGTCTTGCCATTCTGGTTAGAAGCCATACAGTAAGAGGAAGTCATATACACCTGGATTTTCCAACTTCACACAGACAGGAAAGCAGAAACAGTAACCAAACCCACATCTGTCAGTCTTCACCAGACCATCGAACTCTAGAGGATTCTGCCTCTCATTGGCTACACTGGGTCTAGTCCAAACCCTGGTGCTTAATATCTGCTAGAACAGCTACAGCGTCATGAGGACATGAAACAAAATCAAGAGGAAAGAAGCAGGAATTCTGGAGTATTAGTCATAAAAACTTTCGGTAACAGGTAGCTCGTGTTCTTTCTAGTGACTCCTATATAGGTAACAATTATTCCAAGTTCTTGTTAACGATATTCATCCAATCAAGTGCACTTACATCCATCCTGGGGATAAATGTACACCTTTCAGAGGTTAACTGTTTCAGATCCTGACACAAAATTTTCACTAAGATTTCACTAATTGGCTCCCAGGGGGCCCAACCATCAACAGGAAGATTACTTTATTTTCTAGGGTCTCCTTTGTAACCAAATTCTATTTATACAAGTTTTATTTCTAGCATTAAAAATTTGTATTTCAAAATCGGTTTTGTACATGTTCTTTGAGGTATATTAGCAAAATAGAAGAGTGACATTTTTATGCTGAAATTCACTGAACGTTTACAATTTTCCCTGATATTGGTTCTTAAGCAGAAGCCTCTCTCTCTTCCATGATCTGGAAGTTTTAAAAAATCACTTGGAAAATCAGAAGAATATTCAATGTCATTTATGTATAACCAATAATAATTTTTTCCTTAAAAAAATAATAATAATAATAATTTTTTCCTAAGCACAAGGGTTTCTGTGACTCAAGAATTGGGATTTCTTTTCTTGAAGAAAAAAATACACAATGAATTAAATACATATCTTCAGCTGCCCACCTGATTGTGAGAAGTTTTTTGAATATCCATTAAGTGAAGAGATCATAACACATTGAGCATAAGAAGAAAGGACATATTTCCCCCCTGTGAGGCAAAGTGGAGTGGTAATATATTTGCTCAATATAAACCAAGAATGTCTACTAAGCAATAAATAACAAATAGTAAATCCTCTCATAAGAGGTAATAAAGCAAGAAATGATCAATTTTCTTATAGGATGGCAATCTAAAGAAGTATTTTAGGTTGTATTTTAGTATTTTAGGTTGGATTATGAATCTCTAGGAAGGCATTATTTAACTGATATTCATATGCCCTTGATATTGATAGGTTATTAAACAAAACAGTTAAGAAAGCTAATTAGATCTAATGATCTGCTTTAATATTTAGAATTCATAAGACTGACTAAATAAATTAATATGAGAATATAAGAATTAATTCCATAAGTATATAAGTTAATACAGAGGAAACGTCATTAATGAGAATTATTCTTTCTGAGGACTGACTCATAAAAATGTTTCTAAAAATCTCTTTGATTTAGCAAAAGTGGGTAAAAAACTCCTAGATAACTTCAGTTTCTGTATGCTTATTTTTCATGAGTGGAAAAAAAAACACAACTGATTCCTGATCCTACTGCTCTTTTTTTTTTTTAAAAGATTTTATTTATTTATTTGACAGAGAGGGAGAGATTACAAGTAGGCAGAGAGGCAGGCAGAGACAGAGGGGGAAGCAGGCTCCCCGCTGAGCAGAAAGCCTGATGTGGGGCTCGATCCCAGGACCCTGAGATCATGACCTGAGCCGAAGGCAGAGGCTTTAACCCACTGAGCCACCCAGGCGCCCCCGATCCTACTGCTCTTATATGATCATTCAGAGAAAAGGTGTTTTTAAGAAATGATCCACAAAGGAAAACCAAGGGAAGTACACATCAATCCCCCAAATGCAGAACCTTATTTTAATAAAATATTTTGGCAGGAAAATTCCTTTAGTGATATTATAGCATAGTGTTGATATCATCAGCCAGTCCTGATGAGCATTCCAACTATAGATCTAAACCAAAATTTAAAATATAGGTTATTCTTTAGGTGAAAGAATTATTTTACCAAATGAATGAGGGAAACCTGGGCCTAAGTTATATAGCAATCAGACTATGGCTAAAAAAGAAAGTGGTGATCAAGTAAAGTTGGAAAGCAGCTGTGCTCTTCTTGGTCTAAAATCCCTTTCAAAATATAATGTCACCAAACTGACAGAAAATCAGTTTGTTTTGATTCTGTCTTGATTCTACAATTAACAATTCACACTCTCAATTTAAAATGATTGGAAGCAATGTGGTAAAGATGACACACTCCTGGACCAAGTCCACATGCACCGTCTACTGCTCTCCAGCTGCGTGACCCTGGACAAGTCCTTTTAACCCTCTAGGCCTTGCCCCGACACCATATGTACTGGAGGGCTCTCCCTCCCGCCTGCCGCATCCTGTTGTCCATCATTCTGCTCTCAGGGTTCTGACAGGCTAATGACCCAAAGATGCTGGCTGACTGTGGTAGAGTGAGTCTGGAAGATGGGTGGTCACCCAAGAGAGCTCTGGAGGGAAACCATGCTAGATGAGGTCTTTGAAAGCCTTCAGAAAAGACAGCTCATGCGTTTCCAGAGTCATAAATTATCACACAAAGCCAATGATCTCATTTTAATGATATTTGTTATTGAAAGAAATATGGATAACAACTTATCTTAAAATCATTTCGTGATGTTGTGGTAAATAATATCAAACCAGCCTGAGGCGCTGGCATTTCACACCGCCTTTAAATGTTAACAAACAAACAAAAAAGAGACCTCTTGATCTTCCCTGAATAAAAACAGGTGGAAAGGCAAAATCATTATATCTATGTGAAAAGAAGGAGTACATCTCCATTTCTGTCATGAAGTACAGTGCCATGTTTGTGAAATTATTTTTATTTTGCATGTACCCTGTAGTGCTCAACATTTTAATTGCTACTTCCTCAATAAAATTATTGGAAATCTTCCATCTTGCCATTAGCACTTGCAAAATAACTGTTAACAATATGTTATCCAGACACAGAAACTTTATAATTAATGTTGGAATAGTCTTCAAAGTCTAGTGACTAAAATATATCCTATAAAAATTATTGGACTTCATTCAATGCTGTTCTGCCGTTTTAAAGTTCAATAAATGTGTTGAGAGGGAGATATTTGGCAACCTAAGTTGGGCAGTCTGGCAGTGAGACCTGAGATGATTTCTGTTGTGTGGTAAATATACCGGAGGCCTCCAGAGTTTCAGTGTAACCTCTGAACGGCGAAACGAGATCTGACCAAAAGCATCTCCCAGTGGGAATCTGAACAGTCATTCGGGGCTATATTCCCACCTTGTCAGTTGATGAGGCGCTGGGACAGGTTCCATTTAAGCCATAAAACACAACAGGCCATGTATATATCTGGGTGATTATAGCATAACTCAGATTGTGTTATAAGTCATGAGGCTGAAGGCCAAGTGTCTTAACTCCATGAGAAGTGCAATATTGGCCGGGAAACACAGTGCCTGAAGTGTCTTATTGCTGTCAAGCAATGGAATTTCTACAGTACATTAAGAAAAGGAAAACACTTAGCACAGTGGATTTAAAATAACCATGGCTATGACATCACTGACAGCTAATCAAAACCCTAATTGCAACCAGAGTTCTGAGGCTATTGTATGAAAGGTCTTAACAGACACAGCCCTGGATACAAGGAAGAACGATGCCTCGGCCATGGGAAGAACTCTAGTAGCACAGGATCCCGAAGCAAGAATGGACTAGGTTGACAGATTTCACACGATCTCCTTCGCAGTGAATTGGTAGCCGTGTCATTAATTCGCCTTGAGCAATTAAGCCAAAAAAAAAAAAAAAAAAAGCAAGCGGTACAAACGCTTTTTGAGTATTTCTCGGTTGCAATCTTCATGTTCGTACAGTTAACTATTTCTTTAAACGACCTAGAGATGAGGCAGCATAAATGGGAAACAACAATCCAGTCCAGATACCTTAGAAGAGATGAAAGATTACAATGAACTGAGAAGAGGTTGGGGGTCACAAGTTGCTCATGATCCGTGCGAGGAATTTCTAGTGTTGTTCCGTTGAAGTTGTGCAAAAGGACTGAAGTCGCTACATGGTCATAAGGACCCAGTTCAGATCGCACATCTGAAACTGCCTAACCCCGCAAAGTGGAACGCACATTTCAAGACCCGGGTAACAGCCTCAATAAAAGTAGCTGTGCCAAAGCACACACGGAGAGAGGTACATTCAGAAGATGCCACAGGGAGGCATATACCATCATAAATGAGGGCCGAATAAGAGCTTGTCTCAGGAGGTAGAGGATTTATGCTTAATGATTTTCTGGGTCGCCATGGATAAGTATTTAATTTTCGTGGGCTTTAGTTTCCCCCCAGGGGACTCTCCTTGGACTCTGGTTATATGCATTGCTTCCTCAGGCTCAAAAGGAAGCTACTCTGCCATTTCCTGAAAGTTCACTAACAAAGTCATAAAGAGGCAAAATACTTAAAATGTACTTAAAGGGATGCTGCCTTTGACACATCGTGGGACACGCGTGTATATTTGTAAATAAAAGCTACATAAAAACTTTTAGGGCGCCTGGAAGGCTCAGTGGGTTAAAGCCTCTGCCTTCAGCTCAGGTCATGATCTCAGGGTCCTGGGATTGAGCTCCGCATCAGGCTCTCTGCTCAGCAGGGAGCCTGCTTCCCCCTCTCTCTCTGCCTGCCTCTCTGCCTACTTGTGATCTCTTCCTCTCTGTCAAATAAATAAATAAAATCTTTAAAAAAAAAAGAAAAAGAAGAACTTTGCCATCAGTCGCAGCAAAGATAACCTTATAGATAAGCAATTACTAATGCACTTTTACTAACAATTTCAGAGCAACACATTCTTCATGTCCTGTGGGGAAAAACAAGTAGCAGTTTGTTCCATCAAAGAGTACACTTAAGTTCTGGAACAAAGGCCCCACAAAATCAAGTTTATCGATTCCTTCTCAATTTATTGGAAATTTTTACCTGTATCGTATCTGTCAGCCATGATAATAATAATTGTATGTTACCCGTAACAAAATATTTCTAATAGTTTTGTTTAAATAAATTTCTATAATCTTTATATCACTCTGGCTTCCTTTGGAACAAAGAAAAAAATGTTAAATGAGTAACCAACTGACTAACTTAGATATAAGTAAAATTTTAATTTCTTAAAAATATTATACTCATTCTTATTAAATATAGCAAACAATTATTTTATTAGGTCAAAGTTGAATTTATGTTGAGATTTTTAAATTGAGCTTTGTTCAGCCAATCCATTTAAGATGGATAAGAATCCTGCTGGTTTTAATGGCTTCTGCAGTTAAATATATATTTTAGCTTAATTTAACGTGAGCTGCACTTCTAAATTCTGATTTAACCAATGATCCTGTAACAGACCTTTCATAAATGAAAGTCTTCGCAATTATAATAACCTTTCTTTAGCATGCACATATGTAACAGGGAAGCAAAGTGCAAAATGCTAGGAGTTTTGGTTTTCATTGGCTTAGCCCAGCCCAATCACCTCCAATGCAAAGTGAAGATACATTTAGGTTGGATGATGTATGCAGCATCCTCTAAGCAACTAAGGAGAGCTTCTTTTTATTCCCCAACCCCTAATCCATATTAGGCTCTTAGCATCTTCTGGCCAGTCATCTGGTCCAGAAATCAAAGTGATGTCTGACAAGCAGAGGCATGCTTTGATGGAGCCATAAGAGAGTGTCTGGCCTTCTCACTGTATCAGCAGCACAATGAAGGACCACAGAAAAGAGCCTATGAGGGTGTGAGCCCGAACATGAGAACTCTGATCCTCAGACCACCAGTTAGTCATCCCAGACCGAACAATCGGCTGAGCAACTCTTCCTTACTTGGAGAAGGGTGGGGAAGAGACTGAGCAGACAGGGGCTGGAAATGTGTAAGATTTTTCCTCTCTCTGCTTCCATGTTTCCTCTCCATGCAACAAACCATCCATTTTGTATGTTCAATTACAGTAAATATACATATGCTGGGAAATGGGAGAGAACCATGGGATTTTTTTTTTTTAAGTGCTATATTAGGTGGGGCTGAAAGGAAGTCTGTTTGCCAAGAATGTCCTCTGAAGATTAGCTTCAAGGAAGAGAACACAAGGACAGAGACAGTTGTGGGGTGGGCAGCAGAGAACTGGGAATTACTGGGCAGGGCATCTCATTGAGGTCTATGGACTATAAAACACCAATTGGAGAAGCCTGCTGATGGCTCATCAGTCACTCAATCTCCTCTCCTCAACAACCCATATCCTCCACGTAGCAAAGAGACCGGGAAAATATCACTTTCTACCACATGGGGTAGGGTGGGGAGTGACAAACCACTTGTCCCACAGACAAAGCCTGTCTGCTGTGTAATCACCAAAATGATGTAACTTAAATCTCTCTCCTAGGATAAGCAAGTCAAATAAGGAAAAGAAGAGAGGCTAAAAAAGATAGAAATTAACTATCAAAGAAGAAAAGAAAAAAATAGCTTAAAAGAGCCACTTAGAGGTGAACCAACCCTTGAGTAGTTAGCGTAACAGATACTACAATGGATTGAATAGTGTCCCCCTAAAATTCATGTCCACCCAGAACCTCATGAACTTGACCCTATTTGGAAATAGGGTCTTTGCAGATAGAATCAAGGAAGATGATGTCATAGAGAGTAAGGTGAGCCCCTATCCAATATGACTGGAGTCTTTATAAAAAGGAGGAAATTTGGACACAAACATACAGGGAAGATGGCCATGTGAAGACAGAGGCAGAGACTGGATTTAGACCGACACAACCAAGGAGAGGCAAAGATCGCTGGCAATCAGTGGAAGCTAAGAAGAGGCAAGGAAGGATGCTCCACTGGAGACTTCAGGGAGAGCATAGTCTTGCTGGTACCTTGATTTTGGACTTTAAGCCTCCAAAACGGTAAGATAATAGGATTTTGTTGTTTCAAGCTACCCAATTTGTGATACCCTAAGAAACTAATACAAACACTAATGGTACATCACTAGAACTTGTATATTTGTTATATTGCTCTTTTTTCACATGACAATTTAGTCCAATCACATTTTAAAAAATAGCCTTTTGCATAGGAAAATAATACTATTTACCGACTCAGAGCAAACCATGCACTTGGATTTTTCTTCTACTTGTGCGAATGGATTGGTACCAAACATTTCCCCACTTTCCATTGTTCTTGTGATCATCATCATTTACGTGCAAGCTGGAACATCAGGCAATGAGTACAGATTTCAATCATGGAGAAGGATGTTTCTTTGTGCCATGAGGCCGGCGTGGAGATATAATCTGTAACCCAGATTCATGAAGGCTGTTATCTCTTAAAGGACCAAATAAATGAACTGATCTAAGCCACAGTGAAGCTATGAGAATAACGCTACAGATAATGTGGACAAATTGCAGCATTTCTGTTAAATAGTGCTTTCTTTCCACTGTCATATATTCTATATTTGGGAATTATAAAGTATTTAAGGTGAAATAAGCCTTGCTTCCCTACGTTGTAGTAGTGCCTTTTTATATCCTTAAGGAGTTTTTTCCTCTATCTCTTGCTACTGATTAGGAACTCCTTCTCTAAATTAGCTTAATTTGCAGCAAGGGATTAATAAATGGGAGGAGCACTAATCTTTGGCCTTACAAATGCACTTAGAAATAATGATGATCAGAACGATCCTGCTGGGAGTTTTATCAGTCACATGGATATTGGCAAAGATGGATTTATCGCATAATGGGTCTAACAGGACTCAACCTTTTGTTGCACTTATACATTGCCAAGCATCCTGACTCGAGTGGAGATTTGGGTGGGAAACTCCAACTCTCAGCATTCTTATCTTGGTCCCAATGACTGGGTCCTGAATAAAAATGATAATTACAATGATAATATAATGATAACAACAGCTAACATTCATTGAGCACTTACTATGTGTTAGGCGCTTTGCTAAGAATTTTACCTACATTATCTCACTTAACTTTTATGATATAGGTGCTATTATTGTCACTGTTTTATAAATGAGGAAACAGATTTAGAAATAAAAAAGGATTGTACCAGTTGAGATCCATCCCAGCAGGGAAAGATGGCACCCTCGAAAGGGGCAAATAGAGTTTAATAAGGAGATTATAGACAAAGTTGTGAGCAAAGTTAAGGGAAACCAACAAATAATGGTGAGGGCCTAACCCTATCAGGAAGTTTCTACTATCCCTGACTGGAATATTGCAAGGCCGGCCAGCAGAAGCTGAAGCCGTTGATAGAAAGACACAACCATGGGTGAAGGCAAATGCAAATCTGGCAGACCTGGATGGTACTGGGCCCTCAGGCCCACCTCTGATGGCTCATCAACCACCACTAATGTCTGCAGCAGCTCTGTTGGGGTAAATCAGGTCACCATTAGTCCTGTGATCCCGCTGAGCCTCGTCCTTCTTTATCATGCCTGCTACCTGAGCTACTTCAAACCCTAACAGCTATTGTCTCCTCAAGCTCTTATTGCCCTGATTCATCAACCACCCCCTTGATGACTGCTGGAAAGTTTGCTTTGTGATACAGATTCCCCAAGAGAGTAAAAAAAATGTGCTGTTCAAACCTACCACTGTTGGGAGCATGACTGGCTAATGCCCCTCCTTCCACTGCTGGCTCTTTGGGCTATTTTTACACCAAGAACACACTTCCCACAGGTTTCTCCCTGACAATGACTGAGCACAGCGGGGGTACTTGGGCAGGCCCAACCCAGCAAGAGGTGGGGTTCCCCATGGGTGATGTTGCTTGAGGACTCCTCATTAGCTTCATTAGTTCAAGACTCCTCCTTTCCAATCCAATTTCCTTCTCTCTCTTCCTTCTTTCATTCCATAGATGTCAGACCTGCATGTGGTCCGAAGCCTCTCTTTACCTTCTCCAGTTTCTCCCAATAAATCTCTTACATGTCTAATTCCACCCTGGCATCTGCTTTCAATAAACATGAAATAATGCAAATGGTACTGAGGGGGTCTGAGAAAACAGGTGGTAAGATGAGAACAGGGGACTGGCTTATTCATCACCTGAGGGCAAAGAGGATGCCATCCTTTTCTTTTTTTAATGTCAATTTCAGCGGGATATTGGTTTCTAGAGTAGAATTCAGTGATTCATCACTTACATACAATACCCAGTGCTCATCACAACAAATGCCCTCTTTAAGAAAAGAGGGCACAGACAGTCCCCAAACCAGTTAGCAGCTCAATTGCTAAAGATTCACTAGTGGTTATCTGGGAAAATGAATGGAAGTAAACACCTTGCAGATGAAACAATCCAGGCATTTGAAAGATATGAGGTAGCAGTAACTACAAGAATTATGGAGGTGATCATTTACTGCTAAAAACTGATCACTTACTGATCACAAAATTGTTGTTTTGATGCCCTAGAGAGGGATGATGAGAAACTGGGATCCATTAGCCGACAGTTAAAAGCCAAGTATGAGAGCCAGAGCATATCTCTGGTAACTTACAAAGAGGCCCTTATTTCCCGGAGTGGGAGAGCAGACACAGCTGAGCAGCATACTGGAGCTCTGATAGTTGAGTATCAGAGTTTCAGAGATGGCTTGAATGCTCACCCGGGACAAGTCTGTTATGCTAAGGACCCTGCTTGGGAAAAACTGAGACCCTGAAATATGGGATAGGGCCATCTAGATGGATGCGTCTGAAGATATTGCCTCTGCAGAGCCCTCTTGAGACTGTTGGAACTGTGTGTCTTCTCATTTGGGGGAAGTGGACATGCTGGAATGAATATATCAGAAGGCCAGAAGACAGTATTCTAGAGAACATATCATTTACTAAGGCTATTAAAAATGCAGTGGTAGAAGGGGCAAGACCATCACTAGGAATTCATGGTAGCTCTCCTCTGAATGCTGCGGCTAATTGATGAAGAAGCAATCACAGAACTGAGCTCATTAATATTTATGGCAGATGATGCGGCCGTGAAGTACTGGAGGCTAGATATTAACCATCAAAAACCAAGATGTCACAATTACCACAATGAAGATCCCAAATGGCCAAAGCAATATTGAGAAAGAAGAACAAAGTTGGAGGTGTCATAGTCCCAGATTTCAAGACATACTACAAAGGTATAATAATCAAGACAGTGTCGTATAGGCACAAAAACAGACACAAAGACCAATAGAACAGAACAGGAAACCCAGAAATAAACCCACGCTTACATGGTCAATCAATTATGACAAAGGAGGCAAGAATATACAATGGACAAAAGACAGTCTTTTCAATAAATGATGCTGGGAAACTGGAGAGCTATATGCAAAAGAATGAAACTAGACCACTTTTTTACACCATATGCAAAAATAAACTCAAAATGGATTGATTAAAGACCTAAATGAGAGACCTGGAACAATAAAATTCCTAGAAGAAAAAATAGACAGAAAACATAGACAGGCTCTTTGACATTAGCCTTAGCAACATTTTTCTAGATATGTCTCTTGAGGCAAGGGAAACAAAAGCAAAAATAAACATTGAGACTACATCAAAATAAAAAAGCTTTTGCATAGTGAAGGAAACCATCAATAAGACAAAAAGGCAACCTACTGAATGGGAGAAGATATTTGCAAACAATATATCTGATAAGGAGTTAATATCCAAAAAATAAAAAGAACTTATACAACTCAACACCCCCCCAAATTAAAGAAATAAATAATCTAACTAAAAACTTTCTTCAAAGAAGACATACAGACACATGAAAAGATATTCATCATCACTAATACTCAGGAAAATGCAAATCAACACTACATGAGATATCACCTTACACCTGTGAGAATGGCTAGAAACAGAAAGACAAGAAATAACAAATACTGGCAAGGTCAAGGAGAAAGAGAAACTCTTGTGCACTGCTGGTGGGAATGTAAATTGGTACAGCTACTGTGGAAAACAGTATGGAGGTTCCTTTAAAAATTAAAAATAGAAATACTATATGATCCAGTAATTCCACTACGGGGTATTTATCCAAAGAAAACAAAAACACTGATTTGAAAAGAAATATACACCCTAATGTTTACCGCAGCATTATTTAGCCAAGATGATGAAGCAACCCAAGTGTTCGTTGATAGGTGAATGGATAAAGAAGATGTGGTATATATATATATATATATATACACATACATACATACATATACAATGGAATATCATTCAACCATTAAAAAGATGAGATCGCGCCATTTGCAACAACATGGATGGACCTAGAGGGTATAATGCTAAGTGAAATAGGTCAGATACCATATGATTTCACTTATATGTGAAATCTAAAAAACAAAACAAATAAACAAATAAACAAAAAGAAACAGACCCATAAATACAGAGAATAAACTGATGATGGCCAGAGGGGAGGAGGAGTGAGGGGGATGGGTGGAATGGGCGAAGGAGAGTTGGATATACAGGCTTCCGGTTATGAATGAGTAAGTCATGACATAAAAGGTACAGCATAGGGAATACAGACAATGGTATTGTAATAGCACTTTGTGGTAACAGATTAGTAATAATACTTGCGGTGAGCATAGTATAACATATAGAGTTGTCAAATCACTATGTTGTACACCTGAAACTAATGTAACATTATGTGTCAACTACACTTCACTAAAAAAAAAAAAAAAAGAAAGAAAGAAAAAGAAAAAGTTACCGTAATGATAATGACATGCAAGACTAAAGGAGTTTCCAAGGGGTCTTGATCTATATGGAGATGGTTAATGGCACCTGTAAGGGCAAAATGGGCCAGTAGTCAACATGGGTGGTGCCTAACTTCTATAATTGGGAAAAAAGTTATAATTCCTTGCTCAGTTTTCAGATCCAGAATCCCCTGATTTGAAAGGGTCCCTACAAGGAAGAACACTAACACTGTGAAAACTACATATTGTAATGATTTTCCCCAGTTCTTCCCCAGTGGGATCTATGGTCATATACTTGGATGACTGAGCACACTGGGGAGAGGGAAATACCAACTTATCAAGGCTACTGGATTCAGAGTCTCAAGTGACAATGAGTCCCAGAGATCCAAAGTATCATCATGGTCCCCGTGTTAGATGCCAGGTAATAAATGCTATGTGATAGCCGATGTCTGACTTCCAAGTTCCATGGACCCACCAAGTAGCCATTTCCTCAGTTTCCTACCTTATCTTTGGAATTGACACATTAGGGAGTTTGAGTAACCCCCACGTTGAGTCCTTGGCTCATGGAGCAAGAGCTATCTTAGTGGAGAAAACCAAATGGAAACCTTTGAAACTGCTCTTGTTTCATGGACCAAGACAGTAAATCAAAAACAATACACATACCAGCAGGGATGGTGAAAATTAGTACCATCCCTAAAACCTAAAAGATGCAGGGATGGTGGTTTCAGTTGTATCTCTCTTTAATTCAGCACTCTGGTCCCTGCAGAAACCAGACGGGGCCCACCAAGCCTTAGGCATCTTTATCCAGAAACAGAGCACAAGTTATTTTGTGGTAATGATTATTGGACACTCAAATTTCATCATTTGAACTCTGATTTATCACTCAAGTTATGGATACCTGTAGATCACACCAGATTAGAACTTAAGAGGGAGGGTTATGGCTATGAATTTAAACAAAGAAGAAACTATGCCTTCTGGACATATTATAATCATCCTAACTGGGCTCCAGCAACAATAAACTCCATGACGTTTTCAAAAAAGGCACACTGCCACTTGGTGCTTAATTGCTCCAGGCTTCTCTACATGGACCAGTCTTCTCCCTGTATTTAGCCAGGTATAGTACAGCATCAATTTTAAGACAAAGTAAGAGCCACCTTTTCCAAGAAGTCTCCCTGAAATCCCATCTGCACACCAGGCTTGTTTAGAGGTCCTTTTTTGGTGCTCCAATAATATCTCCTGCAGTTTTCTATTTGCTGATAATATCCCGCCTTGTTTTATAATTGCCCGTTAATATATCTGTCTCCTCACCGGACTGTGAGCAGCTTGAGGGCAGGGACTGTATCTCATTCGTCTTTGAGATGGTTTAGAAGAGCGCCTGGCACATGGTTGGCAGCCCATAAATACTTGTTTAATGAAAGAATAAATGATTAAATAAATGTACATATTCTTTGCGGATGTTGGGGTTTTGTACCAGTTTTCCCGAATGCAACCCTTTATGAGTGATTTCTGCCAGAACACATTAGACTGTTTCATGAATGTGTATGCAGGCAAATTTCCAATTCATTCTTTTGAACTGGAACAATACTGTTCCAGACCACCCAGCAAGGACCCGTCTCTGTGGTCAGTGCTCTGCAACGAGATTGAAACATTAGCCTTCGGTCTACTCTGGGTAGAATTCTTGCACACGTCATCTCCACAGAAGGTCAGAAAAGTCATCAACAGCAGAATTACTGATCTAGGGTACTCCCAGGGGGCTCGGGATTCTGAAGGCACCCCACACCTGGCTTGCTTCAGCAGAAGGGCCTAGTCTGCCAAAGGTCTCCTTTAGCTAAAGGAGATATGGCTCTTCAATCTCAGCTTAAAGCATCACTTTACCAGGTTCCACAAAACTATGCCTGCCATGTGCCTGAGGAAAGAAAGCTCTCAGAGGCACATGGGTGGGTCAGTTAAGCCTCTGTCTTCAGCTTAGGTCATGATCCCAGGGTGCTGGGATTGAGCCCTCAGAGGGCTCCCTGCTCAGCAGGGAGCCTGCTTCTCCCTCTCCCTCTGCCTGCCGCTCTCCCTGCTTGTGCTCTTTCTTTCTCTTTCTCTCTGTTAAGTAAATAAATAAAATCATTAAAAAAAAAGTAAAGAAAGCTCTCAGATAGTAGTATGGTCGGTTATAGCTCAACCTGATTAGAAACTATCATAGGTCAGATTTTTACACTACTTCTCAAACCACACAAGCCTGATTTTACCACCTGGAAGAAGGATCTGCTTCAGTCAAATCTACACCACTTAGAGAGTACACCACTTAGAGAAAGTCAAGCATTACAATACAATTAGCATGAGTGAACCTTCAAATATTTGTACACAGCAACTGATGTGTTTGTTATTCTTTTGAATGTGTTTCACCGTCTGATTTATTCTTCCCAGATCTGAAGTATAAGAATATGAGACATCAATAAATCTAATGTATGTTGTGACCAGTGCAGAAAGGATCCAACTATACATTAGCACCGAACAACATCACCATCACATAATTTGATCCTTTGTCATTGCTCGGGAACATGAAGGAGGGGAGAATACTATGAGCTTTTGAATTACACTAAGCTGGATTCTCATCCGGGCTCCACTGCTTTACAGTGACTGGGCAAATTACTTCATCTGATTAATCCTCAGTTTCATTGTCCATAAAATGGGACAATGTGTTTAACTGCAAAACTTCACCTCCTTCCATCATATCATGCTGCTTCTCATTATAAAACATGATATTTGCCCTTGAATATATGGCTCTAAAAGGAAAAATATGACAGAAAAACAAATAATTAAAATACAGTCTAAACACTTCCGGTTGCTCATTGAAATCTTGACCCAAGTTTCCAGGAAAACATCACAGGTATAAGAGTTAGAAACAACATAAAAGCCAATGTCTATCCTGGTGTCTGATACAGAATAGATACTATGGAATAACAATATCATGACCATTTAAGTTCAGCTGGATCAAAACTACCCACTTACTCAACCTTCTGGCCCAAGAAGAGTTCATATCAGGCAGGCTCCTCCTTGTTAATACTGTGCTTTTTTATATGCAAAGAAAGCCCCATCAAGCCAATTCCATATGAGTAAGGGGCCTTCGGGGCTGAGATAGGTAGGGGGTTAGTGGTCAGGCTCACAGAAATCCCCAAAGTGGGGAGGTGTAAGGAAACCAGATATAAGGGAACAAACCAGATCACCCTGCCCCAGGTGTCAGGGGCAAGGGGAGGGGTCTTTTTTTATGACAGTCACCTGTGACCAACAAAGAATAACCAGACCCTAAAGAGAAGTAAGCCATTAAAGATGTTGTCACCAGTCCTTACTCAACCCACGACGTCACAAGAATGTTAAGGCCACAAGCTCCCTGGTCAGTTCTGAATAAAAGACTACCAGTGGAGTCCCATGTTGGCAACCCTGTAGGGACCTCTCTCCCTCCTGAGAGCTTTTTCTGTATCCTTACTTAATAAAAACTCAATCGAATCTTTGAAGATGGCGGAGGAGTGGGGAACTCCTTTCCAACTGGTCCCCGGAATTTAGCTAGAAATCTACCAAGCCATTCTGAACACCTATGAAATCAGCCTGAGATGTAAGATTGTACACTTCTGGATCTCTATGGGGGCAGGGAATCATCAGTGGAGAGGTACAAAGGATGTTTTACTCACTCTCCTTGGCCCTCAAGATTCGTTCTTCAACTCTCTCAGTGAGACAAGAACCTTGCTCTCCTGCTTCACAGATGCCTGTGTCACAATACTCTGCCCTCCAGACATCGCAGCATAGTTCGTGCCAAATGAAATCTTCACTACTTACTAGCTACTTCAGCTTCTAGTCTATAAAATTGGGTTTGTAATACGTTTCTCATACAGGGTCGATGTAAGAATCAAATAAAATAGCAAATGCCTTCAAAAAATTTATCCCACAAATAATCAGCAAGCTCTTACTTGTGTCCTCAGTGGTATGGCTGCAGCAAGAAATAAGAAACAGTAACCCTTCTAAAGGACAAGGACCCTTAAATGAACTTTCATGGCAGGGTGCCTGATGCAATACAATCCTCTAAAAATAGTTGTTGGTAGAATTAGAATTCTGATAGCCAGAAGGATAGTCAAGTGTATGTAACCATATGGGAGACACGTTCCCTTGCCATCTCTTGAACGTTCTTGTATACAACAAGATTCTGTGCCTGAGTCCCCATAGTATTTATTACTCAGTTTTGTGGGCATGAGCACACTCATAAAGATTATTGCAAAGCATTTTAGTTCTGGAGGACTCCAAGGATAATTTATAGCAACCCACATTAAAAAGATACCACTGATTTTTTTCTTTTAATGCTGCCTGTGTATATATCATTTCTTCAAACTTCATAAAAGGAGTGGCATTTATTTCTAAAACATCTTTCCTCAAGTGGGATAATACTTATTATCTATGCATAGTTTTAGGTCTATCAACCTGAACTGCATTTTACAATATTTCTTCTGGCTGAGCTTCTGTTTTTCTCATTCCACCATAGAGTAAGTTATCAGATCTAATTTTGAAATATGAAAGCTATTACCCAAAAAGTACCAATATTTCCAGGTGCACTTTATGGAAATAGAGAGCTATTTCTCAGAGGCATAAAACAGTTGTTGAAAAATGCTTTAAAGTGCCAACAAGTTAGAAGTCTTATGAGTTGAGCAGGGTCAAGCTCAGGGGAGTGGAACCCTGAAGTCGATATGCCCCAGTCCCACAGTCTTCATGGGCATCATATTCAGACCCGTGACAGTCTACACTAAAAAGGGAATATAATACATTTTATTTTGAGAGTTAAAAGCTTTATTCACATAAATATTTAAAATACATCGTATCACATTATTTTAACTCCATTTGGCATTTCTTTATTGTTTAATATACTGCAAACCTCAAAAATAGCCCAGGCTTTCTCAAACTTAGAGAAGACCTGGAGGAGATCTTCCGGCAGCCTGATAGCTTTGAGCAGCAGAGCTCCAAGCAGAAAGTTAGTGATCAAACAACTTCTTTGTGATCGGACTTTTGGAAAACTCACTCACGTGACTGAAAGCCACGAGACTGATTTATGGCAACATCCTAATTTAATGATTTACTATTAGAAGTACATTATACAGTTTATGCACAGGTGATCAGTGCATTTATACGAAGGAGAGTAAAGATGTTAGGAAAGTCCATCATGAGCAGAAAGCGGTTTGCTGATTTTCTCTTTTCTTTAAGCAGCCCTTACTGAATACCTAAAATGTTCTGGGTTATGTGCCTGGTGCTGTTTAGAGAAAAAAGAAAAAAAGAAAAAGAAAAAAAAAGATAAAATAATTCTTCAATTTATACTATGTCAAATATTTTCCAAAAAATGATCTCATCATCTCATTTAATTATCACAAAAACGCAAAAGGCTATAAGGCCCACTTTAACAAATGAGAACACTGAGGCTTGAGAAATAGAGTAACTTGCACAATTACACAGTAGCAAGTAGAACTAGGAATCAAATCAGATCTATTTTTCTGTAAAACTCAAGCTTTTTCTATCACACAATGCTGCTTTTAATTAATATAATACAGTTATTATATTAGTTAGTTCAGCAAACTAAGGCCTGGGCTCAAAATCTAGTCTATAGCCTGCTTTTGTTAATAAAGTTTGATTAGCATACAGCTATGCTCATTCCTTTATGTATTATCTGTGACTGTTTTCTTGCTAGGGCACCAAACTTGAGCGGTTGCAACAGAGACATTATAGCCTACAAAATATTTATTTTCTGGCCCTTTCATGGAATAAATTGGCTGAACACTGACTTAAGACATGATGCTTGTTCTAGCATCGATATCTCGTTTTTGATAAGCCATTGCCATGCCCAGCCTCTCAGGAGCCATCTCAGCAAACCAAGACCAGCTGTAGGCGTACTTACCAAAACACTGAATCCTGAGTCATATGTCGGATTGCCATGACAATGAACTCTGCCTTACCCATTTATATATTGCACCTTCTCCTAGTTAGCCCCCTTGAAATCCTACATGTATTTTCATGTTCCTGCCAGCAGGTGTGGCTATCTATGGTGCATTTGGCATGTGAATGCTTCTTCCTGAAGCAGCCCTGTACTTCCCTGCTCAGGCTGTGCTGAGATCTAGCCCAGATTCTTATCTGGAGGCAATGAAATATGGTAGGGGGTTGACCTTAATGACAATCAGCATCATCTTCTGAGATACTATCCTTAAGGTGAGGTCTTTGCATATTGTCCATGGAAGAGGAGGCTTCTGGCCTCTGGCAAGAAGTAAGGACTTGCTTCTGACGGCCAGGGCGTTCAGAAAAATTGGGACTTAATGGTCCTCAGGCTCATTCACATGAACGTTCTCATCCCAGTTCTCAGGATCCCAATTCTTTCTCTATCAGACCTCAGATTTAGATAAAGAAGAACTATTGAGTTTTCTTTGCATTCTTGCTACCCTTATACTCAGGTCAAAGGCCCAAATTTCAGCCTAGTCACTCCTACAGCTGCAGGAGATGAAAGTTTAAAACTGCCATAAGGTCCTCTGGCTATCACAGCATGACATAGGTTAAAAATTGTCTTCAGCCTATAATTTTTTTTGCAAGGCTTCTGATGATGTCAAAAGCAGCCACCCAAACCACAATCCTTATAATTATGATTGTTCCCAAATTGTTAAAGTATAGGAGACACGATGTCCTAATGCTATGTCATCCACCTGCACCTTAGCCCAATTAACAAGAAGTGAAAGATTTAATAATTGTAATGCCACAGCATACCAGAGGTTGTTATGACAACACTTCTCATACCAGGTGCTTTATCCTGTGCTTTCTATGGCTTTGTGACTCAAAATCTGGTCATGGACCAGCAGCATTGGCATCACTGGGGAGCTTGCTAGAAATGCAGAATCTGAGGCCCTACCCCAAGAATACTGAATCAGAATCTGCATTTTATTGAATTCCCCAGGTAATTCTTATGAACACTACCATGCGAGGACCTTTGCTCTAAACTAAAACAGATCCTGAAGCAAAGCTAATATGCTGTCACATTTTCGGAGAGTATAATCCCAATAGAAAAAAAGAAAAAAACAGAAAAGGGAGAAGGAAAGAGGCAGAGAAAAAAGAAATCAAATGCAAGACGGTGCATTGCCAACTCATCACAACTTCTCAGGAAAGCACAGAGTGGATAATTGGTCACATGGTATTTCTCCAGAGAGTCTACATGGAACCATAACAACTTGGAAGAGTCTGTTTTTGAGAGGAAGGAGGGAGAAAAGTGAGCAATTTATTTGCTGGTTCATTTCTGTTTCCTGTCTTCCACTGGTCAGAGTGCCCTAAGAGCTGTTAACTTTACAGCACTTCTAGATATATTATCAGGCCCTTCCATGCAGCTACTTGGGAAGCCAGAGCATCAAGTCCCATTAGACCATTTGTGGGTGCTGGAGCAGTCAAAGATTACCAAATACCCAAGAAAAATTTCTGTTATGAAACATGTTGTCTTAGTCTGCTCTGGCTGCCATAACAAAATACCATAGGATGGTAGTTTAAGTAATAGAGATTTCTTTTTCAGAGTTCTAGAGGCTGGGAAGTACAAGGTCAGAGTGTTGGCCAATTCAGTTCCTGGTGAGAGCTCTCTTCCTAAGTTGCAGACCTTTTAGCTGTGTCCTCACATAGCACAGAGAGAAAGTAAACTCTCTTGATGTGTCTTGTTATAAGAACATCAGTTCTATTGGATTTGGGCCCCACCCTTATGACCTCACTTAACCTTAATTACCTAAGAGCCCTATATCCAAATATAGTCCCATTGGGGATTAATGCTTCAATTTATGAATTTTAGGGGGACATAATTCCTTCCATAGCAATTGTAAACCCAGGGGGGTAAAAAGCATCTTAGAAGAAACAGTACAGTGAGATGAAAACTTTAGGAAAAAATCTATTATTAACAGTCCCAGAGAAGATAACTACTATTCTACGACAAGATAAGAAATAGGAGATGGTTAATTCAGAAACCAAAACAGAAGGACTTTTATTTTATTTTTTTATTTTTTAAGATTTTATTTATTTATTTGACAGAGAGAGACACAGTGAGAGAGGGAACACAAGCAGGGGGAGTGGGAGAGGTAGAAGCAGGCTTCCCGCCGAGCAGGGAGCCCGATGAGGGGCTCAATCCCAGGACCCTGGGATCATGACCTGAGCCAAAGGCAGACGCTTAACAACTGAGCCACCCAGGCGCCCCAACAGAAGGACTTTTAAAAGAAATATTTAGAGAAAAAGTAAAGAACTTTTGGCAATTAAAATATGATAGCAGAAATAAAAAATCACATAGGAGAGATGGAAAATAAAATTTAGAAAATTTCCAAGAAAGTAGGGCATAAGGATTAACTGAAGTAAAACAGATGAGAAAAAGTCAAAAAAAAAAAAAAGTTAAAAGTCAGTTTAGAAGGTGCAACTATCATACAAAAGGAATTTCAGAAAATGACCCCCAAAAAGGACATAAAGGTAAGGGGAAAATCCATAAAGCAATCAAGGAAATTTTTCATATCCAAAGGACTAGAGCTTCTCGATTGAAAGAGTCCATCTAACATTCAACATAATAAATTTAAAAAAAAGACCTACACCAAAGTAACCATGAAATTTCAGAACACTGGGAATAAAAAAGTTATAGAATTTCCAGTGGGAAAAGATAGATTGCACCCAAAGGATCAAGAATCAGAAGCTAGATTTATCAAGAGTAACATGGAAAAGAGAAGAAAATGGATATAAATAACAGATACAATGGGTACAATAAATTTAGAGGAAAATTTGTTTCCTATGTGAAATACATAAAAGTATATATGTGTATATGTAAATATATATATATATATATATAATATATATATATAATATATATATAAGATTTTTTTACTTGAGAGAGAGCAAGCAGGGGAGGGGCAGAGGGAGAGGAAAGAGAGAATCTCAAGCAGACTCCACAACTCGTGGAGAGACCAATTTGGGGCTCAATTCCAGGACCCTGAGATTATGACCTGAGTGGAAATCAAGAGTTGGATGCTTAAACTACTGAGCCATCCAGATGCCCCTCTAATCTGAAATATATTAAGCAAAACTCTCAGTCAAATGAAGGAATAAACCAAATACATTTTCAAACATTCAGGCTCTGAACAATTTTATCCTGCATGTGTTCTTTGTCAGGGAAATATGGAAGAAGGTGTTCCATCAAACTGAGAAGCATACCATGAAATAGGGAATACCGAATCCAACTAACAGATCCAATAATAGAGGCAGGAAGGATTCCCTTTTAACCCAGAACAAGAACAGTGCCTAGACAGTAACTAGTAAAGATTAGAGCGGGTCAGAAGGCTCTGGGATACAAATCCAGTAGAAAGTGTAACATGTTTTAATGTATTAAAAGGAGAATTTGACATTTGGGAACAGATAAGGTCACTTGAAATAACATTTATATGGTCATAATAATGTAACTGACTATGGATCTAACTAAAATTATGATATAACTATACTCTGAGGAGTAGAGATGTAAAGTGTGCGAGTGTGAGAAGGGAGAGGTGTGAAAGAGACCTAATCTCTCATCTTCCACTCTGAAGAACAATGGGTAATGCCTTAAAAAAAAAAAAAAAAATTAGCAGGATGAAGGTAAGTGCAAAATAATCAGCCCCAAAATCGAAATTTTTCTACTGAGGAATTACAAATAGTAAAAACAGTGAACTGCTGTTTTCATAATATCCTGTAGAGCTATTGCATCCTTAACTCATGTGTTTTTCTCACTTTTGTAAAAATTAAAACCGAAGATAAAAATCTGAAATCTAGGGGGTGCCTGGGTGGCTCAGTGGGTTAAAGCCTCTGCCTTTGGCTCAGGTCATGATCTCAGGGTCCTGGGATCCAGCCCCGCATCAGGCTCTCTGCTCAGCAGGGAGCCTGCTTTCCCCTCTCTCTGCCTGCCTCTCTGCCTACTTGTGATCTCTCTCTCTGTCAAATAAATAAATAAAATCTTAAAAAAAAAAATCTGAAATCTAAAAAGCATGTAGTGTAATAAGTTATGAACAAAGATCTAAGGAGCAGTGAATAATTGCTGTTGGGGGAAGGGGCAGCAATGACATTCATAGAAAACTGGCAATTGATAACAATTTAAAGATAAATACAAGTTTGATGGGCAAAAGTAGTTGAAAGGATATTTGAGTTAAAGGGAATAGCAGGTCGGAAGGATATGGAGGCTTAAATGAGCACAATCGTTTTAAGGAAGTGTTAAGTTTTGATGTGACAGTGATATAGGCATTGGTGAAGAAGTGATGGGATGTTTGCATGGGAATGTGGGGTACAGGTCACAAGTTGGACATTATTCTGCAGACACTGGGAAGCCATTGTAGGATCCTAAGCACGTTCAGATGTCTCTTAATGGTGGTAATCCCAGATGATTCACATATAATGAAATGGAAGAGGGACTGGAAGACTTACTTGGAGGAAGAGAACCCACAAGGATCAGTTTTCTCTTTATTAACCCATTAGCTGCTCTGGGCAACTTGACCCTTTGCTCATGAGAACACACTATTCAAAATTCTCTTACACTACCCTTGCAATTTATTGTGTTCAAGCTTATACCCAAACTTTGTTTATTCTTTAAGACCAGAACTTCCAGAAGGCACTAATCTTTTCGTTTACAATAAAAGGCGGCAAACTCTGTCCCTTCCAGTGGTATTACCTGTTACATGGCAACTAAACCAAGCTCTGAGACCAGTTTTTTTCCTAAGGAAAGATAGGAGACATAGTAAATCATTGCCTCAGAATCCAATTGCTAAGCCCTAGTATGATCTGTTGATTTACCTTGCTTTTTAACCTTGAGAAGCAAGGGCTTTGGTCTTAACATTTTAAGTCCTGACTTTCCAGTTCTGAACTCTAGTTGCTGAATGCTTTTTAATCCTTTCCTCCTCTGGATATCTGAACTGTTGCTCCATCTGACCAAATGTAACTGCTTGTCCTTGATCACTGATTGTTCCATCCATACCAGGAATCCTTCTAACCAACTGTTGTTGACTCCCTCATTATAAAGGGGATGACTCTACCTTCTTCAACCAATAGTTTTTAAAATATAAAAGAATATATAAGAAGTAGGAATGAGGTCAGATGACAAAATTCTAACAAACAAAGCAAGGGTTAGAAGTTACTATCATTAAAAAATCTTGTTATGTTATTGATTTCTAGTTAATTCTGTATGGTCTAAGAACACAATTTGTCTAACATCAATTTTGTTAAATTTGCTTTAAGGTTTGATTTATGGTCCAGAATATAGCAAATCTTGGTAAATATTCTAAGTATAGTTGACTGCATTTTGCTGATGTTGATGGAGTGTTTTTATAAAAGTCAATTAAGACAAGTTAGTCTTCACTGTTGTTCAGATCTATATCCTTACTGATTTTCTACCTACTTGTTACGTTAATTATTGAAAGAAAAGTGTCACGTCTTCAACTATAATTGTAAATCTGTTTATTTCTTCTTTCAGTTTTATCGGTTTTTGCTGTATGGATTTTGAAGCTTTGTTATTAAATATATAAACATTGATCATTATTATGTCCTCTTAAAGAACTGACCCCTAATTTATCATCAAGAAATATTTCTCTTTATCCCTGATAATATTACTTGCTCTTAAATCTACTTTGATATTAGATAGCTACTCCAGAGGTGCCTGGCTGACTTACTTGGTAGAGCAAGCAACTGTTGATTTCATGGTCATGAGTTCAAGCCCATGTTTGGTGTACAGATTACTTTTTAAAATATATATGTACATATAGCTACTCTAGCTTCTTTTTTTTTTTTTTAAGTAAACTCCACCCCCAACATAGGGCTTGAACTCATGACCCAGAAATCAAGAGTTGCATGCTCTACTCACTGAGCCACACAGGTGCCTCTACTCTCTTTCTTTTGATTAGAGTTTGTGCAGTGTACCTTTTCTCATTCTTTCACTCTCAATCTATGTTTTCTGTTTAAAGTAGGTTTCTTATAGACTGCATAGAACCATGTTCTGCTTTGTATCCAGTCTGAGAATCCTATCTTTTAATTGGTACGATTAGATGACTTATATTTATACAATCTTTGCTATGGTTGGATTATAGTCTGCTATCCTACTAGCTACTTTTTTGTTCCATTTGTTCTTATTTCCACTTTTTTTCTGTTCCTTTATATTAATTGAGCATTTTTTGTGACTCCCTTTTCATCTTCACTATTGACTTGTCCTTTATACCTCTGTATAAAATGCTTTAATGGTTTCCATAGGGTTTAAATTTACATATTTAGCTAATCAGAGTCCACTCTCAACAGTATTGTTTGGCTAAAGCTTCCATACTTGGTGTTCTTTTTGTCATATATTTTAATTTTATATAATACTTTAAAATAATACATATAACATAGTACATTGCCACTGTTCTTGCTTTAGGCCATCATTTATGTCTTAAAGGAATTAAGAAAAGTGAATTATATTTTTCGTCATTTATTTCATTTCCAGCACTCTTCTTTATATATATTTATATAACCAAATTTTTGTCTGATATCACATTCCTTCTGCTTGAATAGCATTACTTAGAATTTATTTTAGCACAGAGCTCTGGCAACAAATTTTCTTATTTTTTGTTTTCTGGAAAAGTCATTAATTCTTCATATTTGAAAGATATTTTTGTGTGTACAGAATTCTGATAGGTTATTTTCTTTCAACATTTAAAAAAAATTTTTTAAGATTTTATTTATTTATTTGACAGAGAGATAGAGAGAGAGAGCACAAGTAAATAAGAGCTGCAGACAGAGGGAGAGGGGGAAGCAGGCTCTCCACTGAGCAGGGAGCCCAATGCGGGGCTCGATCCCAGGACCCTGGAATCATGACCTGAGCCAAAGGCAGCTGCCTAACCAACTGAGCCACCCAGGCACCCCTCTTTCAACATTTTAAAGATACGACTCTTTTTATCTTATGATTTCCAGTTTCTGATAAAAAAAAGCTGCTATTATTCTTAGATTTGTTCCTCTATAGAAAATCTGTCTTTTGTTTCTCTGGCTGCCTAGAAGATTTTCTCTTTGTCCATGGTTTCCAGTAGTTTGAACATAATGCGCTTATATTTGGGTATTTTGTGGGTTTTTTTTTTTAAAGATTTTATTTATTTGAGATAGAGAGAGCTCATGAAAGTTGGGGGAGGAGCAGAGGGAGAGGGACAAGCAGACTCCACACTGAGTGGGGAGCCCAATGCCAGGCTCAGTCCCACAACCCTGAGATCATGACCTGAGCCAAAATCAGAGTCAGAGGATCAACAGACTGAGCCACCCAGGCACTCGGTGTATTTGTTTTTATCCTGATTGATATCCTCTGAGTTTCTTGGATCTGTTGACTGTAACCTTTGATTAATTTTGGAAAATTATTGGCCATTATTTCTATTTCTTCTTCTTCTTCTTCTTCTTCTTCTTCTTCTTCTTCTTCTTCTTCTTCTTCTTCTTCTTCTTCTTCTTCTAAAGATTTATTTATTTGAGAGAGAGAGAGAAGGCAAGTAAGCAGGGAGAGGCGCAGAGGGAGAGGCCTAAAGAGTCAATCTCCAGCGACTCCCCGCTGAGCACGGAGCCCACACGGGGCTCGATCTCATGACCCTGATATCATGACCTAAGCTGAAATCAAAAGTCAGATGCTTAACTGACTGAGCCGCCCAGGCGCCCTGGTCATTATTTCTTCTTAAGAACAGATATTTTGTGTCCTACTCACTTTCTTCTCTTCTGGGATTCCAATTACACATATGTTAGACTTTTGTTATTGTTCCACAGATCTTGAGTGCTCTGTTGTTTCCCCTTTCCCTCTTCTTTGTCCTCCTTTTTCAGTTTGAGTGATTTTTATCAATCTATCTTCAAGTACATTGATTCCTCCCATTGCTGTATTGATTCTACTGATGACTCAAGCAGGCACTGGAGGCATCCTTCATTTCTCTTAAAGTGATTTTTTCCCTAGCATTTCCATTTCATTCTTTCTTATAGTTTCCATCTCTCTCCTCATATTACCCATCTAATCATGTATATTGTGCACCTTCTCCACTAGATTCTTTGACATATTAATCATTTTAAATTTCCTGCCCAATAGTTCCAACACCTGTGTTATATCTTAGTCTAGTCTGTCCATTATTTTGTCTCTTGAAATTGTGTCGTATTTTTCTTTCACTTCTTTGTAGGCCCTGTAGTTTTTGTTGAAACCTAGATGTATTGTGCAGTATGATAGAGACCAAAGGAAATAGATTTTATGCATGGAAATGGGCATACTTTTTCTTCTGCTAGGCCTTTAGTATGGGGGGCGTTGGGTGAATTTAGTCAGAAATTTAAATGACTGTGGAGGATGTTGTTGCTAAGGTTACACTCAGTGCACCATATGTTTCAAATTCCCATAGAACTACTTTGTATTTAGGGTGGTGGCTAGTTTGCCAGAGGCTCTTCCTCAGTGTCTGCCCCACCCTCACCTTTAGGTCTTTCCTCTGTTCCTGTGCCTCAGATAGGTCTTTCTGCATACCCATGACCCTCTCCAGGCAGTGGACTATTAGCTGTTGATTCTTAGGCTGTGTTTTAGGGGTTGAGAGAAATGTTTACTCTTACTCTAAAATTAAGCCTCCAGTTTTAGGCATGAACTGTGTCACTGGATTGCAAGGGTGGGGTCTTGGTGATGAAGAAGACCCAGCTCCCAGCTGTAGATCCCTAATGGTCCAGGATAGAAGTGTTCTTGCCCCTCCCTCAGAGAGATTTCTTTATTCCCTTCCACCAGCTGTAATGGGTCTTCACTAGTACCCTAAAGTGCAACCAGGGTTGCTGCCCTCCCCTCAGCAGCTTCAGAGTTTTGTTCCTTAGAAAATAAATAGAAAAGAAGGACCCAGGCAGGTCCTCATGACCTTTCTACTGCGGCTGCTTTTCCCCTCCCCCAGGCCCCAGGATGACTTCTATCAGGACTCTCACTTGGCTGTCACTCTTTTGGTGAGCACATCTTGAGGTCTATGGAGCAGAGTCTGAAAGCGGTGCTACTTCCACTGTTTTCTACTGTTTTCAGGCATCCTATATTCTCATGCTATCCCATGCTTGGCCTTAAGCAATTTTTTGAAGATTTTGGCAGACATTTTCTTACCAGCTTGTGCAGTGTCTGCTAAGATCTGCATTAGGGAACCCTAATTGCCCCTGTGCTATCTCTCCTTAGAGATACCTGTGGTTCTTTAGGGTTTGGATTAATTGGTTGCCCTGTGATCTCAGATTTGTGATGGTTTCATAAAAACTGTGATTTTTTTCATGTTAGTTTGTGTGTGTGTGTGTGTGTGTGTGGTTGTTGTAAGGTTGAGAGAGAATCTCTTTCTATTGCTCTACATACTTTACATACATAATCATCTCAGATGATTATGAGGCAAGATGGTTTTTTCTGGCTTTCTTGCCCTTGCCCTTATTTCTGGTTCCACATCCGACTTTGGCATCTCCAGGCTTGCTGGGCTCAGCATTCATGCATGAGTTTATCCACTTCTTCAGTGTTTATGTACCATCTGTGGTCTCACACAAGAACTCTGTCAGCATGGCTAAAATCAACAACATAAGAAACAGCAGGTGTTGGTGAGGATGTGGAGAAAAGGGAATCCTCGTGAACTGTTGATGGGAATGCAAGCTGGTGCAGCCACTGTGGAAACAGTATGGAGGTTCCTCAAAAAGTTAAAAGTAGAAATATCTTACGATCCAGCAATCATACTACTGGGTATTTACCCAAAGAATATAAGAACACTAATTCAAAGGGATACATGCACCCTTATCTTTATAGTAGCATTATTTATAATAGCCAAGATATGGAAGCTGCCTAAGTGTCCATTGACTTATGAATGGATAAAGAAGATGTGGTAAAAATATACAGCAGAATATTATTCAGCCATAAAAAGAAAGAATTATTTTAAGGAAGTGTTTCATTTTACAGGATCAAATCTATTGTATTATATTTTATTTATTCTATCGCTTTTAATTTAAATTCTATTGCTTTCAGTTTAGTAAGTTGTTTTTATAAGAATCTGATAAATAGGCAGTCATATTTGCTGCTTATTTTTCCATTTATAGTGCTGCTTTCCGCCTGAACTTTATTTTGTTTGAGTGTGGCTCTGAATTCTTCTTCTAAACCTTAATTAATGAAATATTATCTTTATGAAACATCCCCTCATTACCCACTATCTTGTAAGATTGAAGTATATATTAAGTTTTATATGTAAAAATATCAGTTTTTGAATTTTTACTCTGTCCTATTATTCTAAAAATTATTTATCAGTATTTAGTGTTTTAATAATATTGTGATAAAATCTTTGGCACTGTCTAGTGCTGTCTACTTACACTAATCATCTTTTTTAAAATACACACAAATACACCTGCACAAATATTTTTAACAACTTTACTGAGATATAGTTCACATACAGTCTACCCATATAAAGTGTACAATTCAATGTTTTTTAGCATATTCACAAATATGTGCAAGTATCATCACAGTCAATTTTAAAACACTTTAATCACCCCAAAAAGAAACCCATATTCTTAACTGTCATCTCCCTACCCAGTCACTACTCTCCCAACCTTCTTACCCTAGGCAACTACTAATCTGATTTCTGTCACTATAGATATTCCTGTTCTGCACACTTCATATGAACAGAAGCATGTAATATATGGTCTCTTGTGACTGGTTTCTTATATTCCAGCTTCATTGAGATATAACTGACATATAACATTGTATAAGTTCAAAGTGTACAATGTGATGATTTGATATATGTAAATATTATGAAATGATTGCCACAATAATGTTAGTTACATCCATCACCTCATATAGTTACCTCTGTGCGTGGGGCAGGGGTGAGAATATTTAAGATCTACTCTCTTTGCAACTTTCAAGTATATCATACAGTACTGTTAAGTATAGTCACAATTTTATACATTAAATCCCCAGAACTTATTCATTTTATACCTGGAAGTCTGTACCCTTTGACCAACATTTCCCCACTTCCCCAACTCCACAAACCCCTGGAAACCACCAATCTATTCTTTGTTCCTGTGAGTTCAGCTTTTTTAGATTCCACATACAAGTGAGATTATTCAGCATGTTTCTTTCTAGGTCTAACTTAATGTCACTTAGCATAATGCCCTCCAGGTACATTCTTGTTGTCACAAATGGCAGGATTTTCTTCCTTTTTATGGCTGAATAATATTCCATTATATATATGGAATGCCATTAGAATTTTGGTAGGGATGCTTTGAATCTATAGGTGGTTTTGGGTAGTATGGACATTTTAGCAATATTAATTCTTCCAATCCATGAACATGGGATATCTTTCCATTTATTGATGTCTTCTTCAATTTCTTTCATCAATGTCGTTCAGATTTCAGCATACACAAAACTCCTTGGTTAAATTTATTTATTTTTTCACCTCCTTGGTTAAATTTATCCCTAGGCATTTTATTGTTTTTGATGCTACAATGAATGGACTTCTTTTATTTCTTTTTCAGATAATTCATTGTTAGTGTATAGCAACAAATTTTTGTGTGGCTTCTTTCACTTAGTATAATGTTTTCAAGTTTCATCTATGTTGTAGCATGTATCAGAACTTCATTTCTTTTCATGGCCAAATAATATTCCATTGTGTGGATCTACCCTTTTTACATTCCCAAAAGTTTATAAAAGTTCCAATTTTTTCTCATCCTCACCATCTCTTGTTATTTTCTGACATTTTGACTCTAGCCATCCTAGTAAATATGAAATGGTATCTTATTGTGCCTTTGATTTGCATTTTCCTGATGGCTAATGGTATTAGGCACCTTTTCTTGTGCTTACTGGCCATTTATATGTCTATTCAGATTCTTTGCCCAGTTTTAATTGGATTGTCTTATTATTGAGTTATTAGAGTTCTTTATCTATTCTTGATACAAGACTTTTATCAGATACATGATTTGCTAAATGTGTGTACCATTTTATTTGGTAAGTTTTAGTAACTATTTACATGATCACCATCTCCTTTTAGACACATTTTCTATATTCCAAGTTAACTTCAAGCATGCTTTGTAATTAAATACTTCAAATTAAATGCATTGGGTACATATTTAGTATTATTCTCTTATTAACATTTCTATTAGATTTATGCATACTGTACGCAGCCAACACATGGACATGTTATATTGTAGTGGTAATGGGTAGGAGGGGATAGCTCTGGAGCTAGAGGTTATGGGTTCTAATGCTGGTTCCACTACTTACTGGTTGTGTTACTTAGGATGTTACTTTGCCTCACTAAATCTTAATTTCCCTCATCTGTAAAATGAGGGTAAGGACAATACATACCTACTATATGGTAAAGTGATAGTGATTAAATTAGGCAAATGTAGGGGTACCTGGGTGGCTCAGTTGTTAAGTGTCTGCCTTCAGTTCAGGTCATGATTCCAGGGTCCTGGGATCAAGCCCCGCATTGGGCTCCCTGCTCAACGGGAAGCCTGCTTCTCCCTCTCCTACTCCCCCTGCTTGTGTTCCTTCTCTCGCTGTCTCTCTCTCTGTCAAGTAAGTAAATAAAATATTAAAAAAAAAATACATAAATAAAGTAGGCAAATGTAGTAATGACTTAACCATAACTGCAGACAAAAATATCAACAGCTATTATGTTTACTATTGCTGTTATCATGTTTACTTGATATATATATATTTTATAGATATCATTTATATGTATATATTTTATAGATATCGTTTAATTTAATCTTCAGAACAATTATTTGGAAGGGGGGTGGGAGGATGGATGAGCCTGGTGGTGGGTAATAAGGGGGGCACATATTGCATGGAGCACTGGGTGTGGTGCATAAACAATGAATCTTGGAACACTGAAAAAATAAAATAAAATTAAAAAAAACAAAAAATTTAAAAATCAAATAGAAAATGGACAATTAGATCAACCTTGTCACCCTTTGAAATGTAAAAAAAAAGAACTATATGAAGTTGATATTATCACAGATAATATTTTCATTCTCTTAATATGCATATATAATTTTAAAATATCATTGTTATATAATCAAAAGAGGCACATTCAATAACTATTGCCTACCTAAAGATAACTACTGGATTAGAGTATCTGTAAGACATATTTAAATTTTATTTCTCAAGATCCTGGTTTGTTTACCTGGTCTTGTGGATTCATTACTTAAATATAGTATGACTTAAGGGAATACTTCATTTGTTTAAGAAAGAATATTGACAGTGTTTGTTTTGGCTTCCTATTAAATTCTTCATCAAACATTCACATTTTTTATTTAAATAGATTTTCATAGTCTATACTCAAACACATTTTAATGATTTATATTCACTCATCACATTAGTGAAATAAATGTTAAATGATCAACTTAAATGTTTATTTTAAAAAGTGACCAGATGAAAATATTTCAGGAGACAGAAATTTTGGAACAGCACATGTTCAAAGAGAAAGAAGGAAAAAGTTTTCAGTATGTAGTATTAAATTTCACTGTCCCTGAAAATAGTTATCAAGCCCCTTATGCTTGCTCAATTTATAATTTATAGATAGCAATGGAGAGCCAATTATAGAAATATATTTTGGAGGGCTGCTGGAAATTTGTATAGGCAATTTTAATTATTACCAGGTACATTAATGTATGTACAGGCCATTTTGGTTTTGGAAAAATAATGTATATGCTCTGACTTAACAATTATTTATTTGAGCACCAAACAGTGAGCTGAATGCTATCATATCACTGTCATATTATTTCATTTATTCCCAAGAACAATGCACAGAGGTTGGTTTTATTATTATTTTTATTTTATAGAGAAATTTAAAGAGGTCACATGTCTTGACAAAAATTCTTCAGCTTCAAATATTTAAGAAAAAATCCATTCTATTACTTCTCCACTAGGAAGTGATGAAGTCTTAATTAGTGAGTAGAATGCCCCCCCTTTTTTTCCCACTTTTCAGACGCTTTTAGTTTAGGAGGAAACTATTTCTCCTTCATTCTCAAATAATCCAATTGTTTTCTCTCTCTGGTATTCTATAGCAGTGGTTCTCCAAGTACGGTCTTGGATTGGCAGCAGTAGTATTACCTGCGGACTTGCTAAAAATGTAAATATCCCTGACCAACTGAATCAGAAATGAAGGTCGGGGTATGTGGCTATAGAAATTGCTCTATAGAGATCACTCTTAGAAGTTGATTAATATCATCACTGTCATTCTTAACTCCAAATTTGTTGACCTTAGTCCTCATGAAACTTTCCTCTTTGGTGGCACATAGTAGAATTCACCACTATCTCTTAATATTAAAACGTCTTATGTTGTTTTCTGGAACACATTTTTATCTGATCACTCCTTCTGAGACATCCTCACTAGCTCTCCTCTTTATTCCTTAATAAGATTTCCTAAGGTTCCTAAATTCTCCTTTCACTTCTGTTCATGCTTTTGATTGTTCATTCCATCAACTCCCACAGCTTCAAGTCTCACAGATGCTGCTCACTTCCAAATCCCCATCTCCTCCCTAGACCTTTCTAGTAGTTAAATTATTTAGTCATTAACTCAGCATACTTTCGTTACTGTGCAGAAGGCACCACTGAGCACCATTTGCTAAGGATAGCAGAGGAAAAAACATTAAACTTTGATGTCTCTTAGGCATTGCCCTAACATGCTCTGATGTACTAAAATCACCTTTCTCCCTAAAATTGATTTTCCTTTTGAGTCTGATATCAGTATCATTACCCACATTGGAACTGACTCCTCCCTTTCCCTCATCCCACATATACAACCAACCCCTGCCAAGTCTTCATGTTTCTTTAAAAACATATCTCACAAGTATCTCTCTCCCTCATGGCCAATGTTTTGAGTCCTGTTCTCATTGCTATTGTAGTAGATCATAGTATATAATAAACTGCAGTAGATTCCTACGATTCTTTCCCATTCAATATATCTTTCACAATGTTGTCTGATTTATTTCCCTAAGATTAGAGTTTGTGTCCTATCTATGTCCAGCTTGAATCACACAAATAACCATAAGAAACTCTTAATCATAGGAAACTGAGGGTTGTTGGAGGGGAGGGAGGAGGGGAGATGGGGTAACTGGGTGATGGACATTAAGGAGGGCAGGTGATGTAATGAGCACTGGGTATTATACGACTGATGAATCACTGACCTTTACCTCTGAAACCAATAACACATTATATGTTAATTAATTGAATTAAAATGAAAATTACAAAAAAAAATCACGCAAATAAATAACACACTTCAATGCTCCCAACCGCCCACAAAGACCAAAATCTTACATAAAACATTTCAAGTCCTTCTAAATGAGGCTTCAGATTCCCTTTCCAGCCACATGTCCCGGCCTCCCTGTGCTACTGTCCCAATATGCTACACACTCTCACTCTGCCATGACTCTCCTGAGCTGTGTCCCTACAAATGACTTGATCAGCACTTCTGCCTGTGGTAGTATCTCAGATCAGGACCCAGCTCCAATGTCACCTTCTCCATGAAGCCTTTCCCACTTCTAACAGCCCCACTCCAACACCGGACAAAGTAATAGCTCCCTCTTTCATGCTCTTAGAACATTTTGTTGATGTCACTAGCAACGTCCCACTGGATTTTAAACAACTTGAGAGTAAGAACTATACTGATTTATCTATGTATGCCTGGCATCTAGCTCAGCGCTCAGCACATTAGCAAGTGTTTAATAAATAGATGTGGAATTGATCTACCCAGTTTCAATATGTTTGATTTCCATGTTGCAGCTATCTGGAGGCAGGAAAAGTTGTTAAACAGATTGTTCTACCTTCTAGATGCAGGCCCACTGAAAGAAGGAAGAGGTGGGGCTGACAAGGTAAGCAATCTTATAAACATGGTTCTAATAAGCAGGTAGTTGTGGTCTCCTAGATGTTGGCACATATAATCATAGCTCTTTACGGCAATTCTTGTTTTTTGTTTGTTTTTAAGATTTTATTTATTTATCTGAGAGAGAGCAAGAGCAGGGGGAGGGGCAGAAGCAGAGGGAGAAGCTCCCTGCTGAGCAGAGAGCCCAATGCGGGACTTGATCCCAGGGTCCTGGGATCATGACCTGAGCTGAAGGCAGAGGCTTAACCTACTGAGGCAGCCAGGCACCCTGATTCTTGTTAATCATACAAAGATTAAATCACATTTTAAATTCTCAGTTTAAGGATTAAGAAAGTAAGTTATGTTTTGTTAAACAAATAATAAAAATATAAGGGCTTTTAAATTGTACTTACATTGCTTAAGATTGGGTTCAGCAAATAAATGAAATACCAAAATAACACTGCCTTTAAATATACAGAATCTTGGGGCGCCTGGGTGGCTCAGTTAGTTAAGTGTCTAACTTTGGCTCACGTCATGATCTCAGGATCCTGGGATCCAGCCCCAGGTCGGGCTCCCTGCTCAGTAGGGAGTCTGCTTGTCCCTCTCCCTCTGCCCCTCCCCTTGCTCATGCTCTCTCTCTCAGATAAATAAAATATTAAAAAAATAAATAATAAATGAAACCTTGTAAAAAAAAAAAAAAGGTACAGAATCTTATTTCTTTCCTACATACGTGTTCTGATCTTGCAGCCCAATGTGGTGCATTGAGTCCATGGTGTAAGGGACAGAGGCTCTGTCTGTCTTGTTGCTGGACTTTTCAGGGCTTCCAATCCCAAGGCAGCTAAACATAGCAATGGTGGAGCCCGAGCAATTATGTCCCCATTCCGGTTCTTTACCTTTCAGGGTTCCCAGAAGATGTCACACCATCTCTGCTTACATGTTACTGCCCAGAACTTAACAAATGAGCACTTCTCATGGCAAGGAGGCTGGGAAATGCGGTTTCTCTTCCACAGCTAGAGACTGTGGTTCTACTACCAAAGAGGAAGGACAAATGGAGGCTGCAAGACAACCGATCTCTTCTTAACCAGCATTTCGAGCTTCTCTTTTCTGAAGCATTGCCCAATATGCAGTTTCACAGGCTCAACCTCTAACCATGACCCATAAAGGAAGCATCATAGTATGTGAAAGATGAGTTAACCTCCCACATCTGCATCAGTAAAATGTCAAAGTAGAAAACAACTTCGAAAACACCAATTCCAGTGATAGTCCCTAAACTGTTTGTTATTAGTTCAAAAAGAGAGAAGATCAAAACTGAGAACAAACACTTTAAGATTTACAACACTGTGACATTAAGATTTACAACACTGTGCATGTGACATGCAAGCCCAGGATCAGTCATCTCACTGAACTGAGTGTAGACCAGTTCAAGTGTCACCTCATTTATTTGGTAAGTTACAAGTGGCACAAGCTGAGTGTATGTCATGTACACCAAAACCATGGGTCAGCCCTAAATGGATTGGAAATGGAAGAAAAAAAAAAAAAAGTCCTTTGTAGAGAATTTGAGAAGCATTGATCTACATCAATTTAAAGGAAGCATTGGGGCTGGAACATGGGGTTCCTGGCTTCTGATCCAGCATCAACTGCTTTGGTCCTGCACTGCTCTCAGACGCTGGCACTGATGCCATCAAACCCCATTTCTGAGCACCCGGGGAGCTCCAGAGCCATTTCTCACCAGAGCTCTAAACCCACTACGTGTGCTTCTGAAATGTGGCTGACCTCACTGTGTCTGGACCGCAGTATTCGTGGGATGGGACCTATACACTTGGTTCTCTGGGCCATTTCACACCCACCGTTTGCCTCTATTCTTCTCCTAGCCTCAAAACCATTCTGGATCCTGCTCCAAACTGCATACACTATAGAAAACTATGATCTTAACTCTCATCCAGCTTTGAAAATCCCCACTGCAGTGCATTCTTTCTCAACACACACACACACACACAATGGGGAAAGCAGTGCAGACACAACCACTCTCTTTTAAGTCAATGGTCACCCTCTACTGAGGTCTGACGAAGTTGTTGAATTCACGGAGCTACTGCTGAATTTTTTTGAAAGTTTAGTTTTGGTGATTGTTCACACCAGTAATTTTCATAGATGATTTGATAGAGTAGCTCAGTTATAAATTTCCCATGTGAGTCACATCTCAGATGCTGAAGTAATTCTCCAAAACTCAACATTCAGATGTGAATGGATGAGCTTCCTTTTGAATACACTCTACAGCCTTTCCTATTTCTGCAGGTGTATGCCTGCCCTTGCCTCTGTCTCTACTGGTGAAAAGTCTCTTTACCAACACTCCTCCACTGGGCAAAGGATATAGGCTTGCTGGCTTCCTGCGATTGGTATTATGACAAATTGATTTTCAGAGAAATGATCTAGTGTCTCCACCAACTGCCACATCCTACTGTAGTTAAATTATGTTTCTGTTCACATAGTAAATGATTTTAGCAGCTGGAAGCAAATTTTTAGGGAAAAAAAGGTCTTTACCCAAATTACTCTTTTTACATATAATTGTGGTGCCAAATAGCATACCAAAAAACTGTCACATCCATACCACCTCCAGCCCAAAGTGTTGTTTCCCATGCTGTAATAAAGAGTCCTGGCAGTTTGGGTGTAGAAGAGGGGATGGGGGACAGATGAAGAAGAGAGAGTTGAGAGTGCAGAATGAAGGCCTCTCTTGGCCTTTACCTTGAAGGAGCACTTCATCATTTTAAAGCACTCTCAAATATGCCGTGTCATCGGACCCACACCATCAGTTAATGGTTTTGCCAGGAACCACAGTGCTCTACTTTTCAGTTGAGGTAAAGGAGGCTCATAAAACTTAAAGAACTCCCCCCAAAGTCACACAAGCAGTAGTGAAAGGATCTGCACCAGAAACAACCTCTCAACTCTTACTCCTTTACTTGGCTCTGACTCCTACTTGGATATTTTTTATACTTCCACCTAAAAGAATATCAGCCAAATACTTTTACCTATGTTTCCTTCAGGTATTTTCATTGGTTCACCTCAGACCATGCTTTTCCTGCCCTTTTAATACAGTTAATTTATTTTTTATTTTTCACACAGTTCATGTGGCTATAAACTCTTGAAGGTGAAGGCCAGGGCTTCTCCATGGTCAGCATAGTTCACAACATATCTCTGGTATTCGATGGATCTCCACTGAGTTCCTCTCTTTGGCTAGACCTTCCTTCGGTGCTTTAAATATAGCTGGTGAATACTAACCAAGTGAGCAGTTTCTAAGATTCTGGCAGAACTTCTAAGACCTGCTCACATAAGTTCAGGAATGAGAATAATACCTCAGGCTATTTTAAACAATAAATGCAACTGTTCTAAGAACAGACAACACAAAGTTGTTTTATTTTTCCTAATCTCTTTGAAGACTGGAAATACAGATTAATGTACAATGTCCATCATCTCCCCTAGAAGCTGAAGATTTCAAGTTTTCTTCTCTTAACTATACATCTCATCTGGAAAATTTGAGCTGACTGGTGTTGAACCAAATATCCTAAAATGGTATTACAAAAACTGTTCAGTGAGAAGGTAAAATGCAAAAGCGTATTGGGAAAAGAACTTAACAAGAAGGCAGCAACCACTTTAGAAGTGTAAAACGCCTTCCACAGGGGAGTTGGGACACTAAAACTTCCATCAAAGCACATGAAAATGACATCAGTGGTCTGTTATCCCCTCATAAATGGGCCAGACCTGGGCAAAGACGTTTGAGCAACGTTAGCCCTTGTCAAATCCATAACAAAGTTTGACATCTGTTAAATCATTAAAGATACAAATAAAATGTTAACCAAGACGGAGAAAGAAGGGAGAGTGATGATAGTATGTATTAGATCTAAAAGTAAAAGGCCAGAAAAGACGTGATTAATTCCTGGACTTTGGAATATCACTATAGATTGTTGGCTAAACCTTCCCAAGTTCCAAGTCACTGGAAACAACTCTGGTAATAAAAAGACTATGGAAATCTGTAATAGATGGATTTAGGGCTTTTCGCACTGATATGGCTGTTTCCACAATAAGGGGATATCCTTTGGCTCCTTATATCCCCATCTTCCTCCAGATACCTGGTTTCAATTTTACGGAATGTAATTCTCCCTGACCTCAAAGAGAACTTTGTCCTTGAACTAGCTCCATAGAGCAAAATCCAAATATTGGCCTATGGTATTCATCTCAGTTTTTATACCTGATTAAAAGGTGTTTTCTATTTTCCCTGTCCTTTGAGAATGGAGCATACTAGTTTGGAAGTTCTCGTGCCCAGAAAAGAGAGGAGTTTCCCTTCAAAACTTGTGACAGAGAAAAAGTTACTTAGAGATCATGTAGCTGTTTTACTTTCGCTTTCCTGAAAAAAAAAAAAAAAAGGGAAATACTACATTTCCCAGATTCCTCTGCAGGTACACAGTGCTATGGGATTGATTTCTAGCCAACAGAATGTGACTGGAAGTCACAGGTGTCATTTCTCCAAGCTGAGGTAGTTTAGAATGGGTATGCTTTCCTCACACATCCTTTCTTTCCTTTCCACATCAAACTTGGAAGTCAAGTTCTAAATGACATAGCTACAAGAAGGGGTCAGCCTAGGTCCCTGAGTCACCAATTGGAAGAAAGATGCCACCTCACCCTCATGGGGATCTTAAGTAAGTGAGAAGTAAACTAGTATTGGCTTATCCCACTGTTATTCAGAATTGCCTGAGACTGCAGTTAGTATTCATTTCCATGACTAATAAACAACTTCTAGAATGTTGAAATTTTCTAAAATAAGTAAGTGTGAGGCTTACATAACAAATGCACCATAAATGGATGGAGATGAATATGCATACAATTGAGCTCAAGGAAACCTAACTGCCCCAAAGGGGAACAGATTCCAGACTTTATATGTGGGTAAATGGGGACTTCTTGCAGCTACAAAGGCCCAAAAGAGGAGAGGTGCATAGGAAGTACCATTCTGTACCCTTGGACTTGCCAATCAAGGAGGAGGCCTTTAGAAGGAATAGCCAGAGTGCAGTAACTCACAAAAAGGGACTTTCACTGCTGTGTGGGTGTGGGGCTGGGAAAGGAAGAAGTAGAATCCACAGCAGGAGGAAAAGGCAAGTCGTCTGCACCACCATAGCTCAGTTCAATACAGGTAAGAAGGCAAACATCAGCAGGGCCTCCAACATGTAAAACTCAAGAGTGTACCCAGGCCTGGCAATGAGAAGTTGGGATGACCATGGAGAGCCTATCAGTAACTTGGGGGCAGTGAGCAATAGCAGCAGAAGCTCCAGAAGCACCAGGCTTCCGAGGTAGAAGAGCAGGAATGTTGAGCCAGCTGGGGCAGGCTGAGGTTCTGGGAGGGCCACCGCATGAAGGGTAGCTTGGAGGAGCTCCAGTTTAAGGTAAGCGTTGAGGACTGAGGAAGGGACAGGGCTGCAGGCCCAGTGATCCAAACAGTGCAAGATTCAAGGAAATTGTAAGAATTTACTGTATCCTTCTCCTACCAGGACTATTCTAGAAGACAGTTTGCTGGTTCTGCCTATAGCCATGTTCTGGACTCCGTTAAAGCCAGAAGAGGAATCCAGATGCACACATTTTAACAGAAGGTGGTTGTCTTCTTACTTCTCCTTTCCACCTCCCTTTCCCTGGGAGAGCTTCAGGGAGTTGGCAAACATGGCCAGGAAAATCATGCCACAGCAAGAGGCAGGCCTTGCTGAACCCCACTTCATGGGACGGATAGGCCCCATTGCTGGCTGCCTACCACATTGCTCCATACCCACTATCTACACTCACGGGCGGCGGGGATTCTTCCTCATATGCCTCTCGCTTTTGTCATCACGAAGCCTGTTTTCCTTCTGTCCCATTCTGGGCTTCTGCTAAAGAAAGAGCCAGGATATTTGTTCTAGATCATTTGGCCTGTACCCCACAAATGAGAAACACAGGGCTCAAACGAGAAACACAAGGCTGCACCCGGGCTGACACGGAAGTAAGACAGCAGGACTGGGCAGAGAAGAAGGCCTATGTGTACCAGCCCTCCCAAAGTTTAGCCTTCCCTCTTTTACACCAAAGTAGTGGATGTTATGCATAAAGGGTAAGATCTTATTCACACAAAATTATTTATTGAGTACAGTGGTGCAAAACACTGGAATAGCTCTCTTGGAAACACTGATGTGGACATTGTTCCCGCACCTGTGGGGCTGGCTTATGGTATGACGGAGGAGATAAGGAATAGTTTCCAATAAGTTTAATGTCAGGAAGGCTGTGTTATGTGTCCAAAAGGTGAAGAAACAAAATGCTGTGAGCGCTAATTCAGAGGAAGATGAGATCACTCTCAGTTGGATTCGGGATCATAAAGTTATCGGTCATGCGGCACCATTGAGATCACTTCATCTAAATACCTCAGTTTGAAGCTAAAGATGTTAGATGATGACACAAGTTCATAGAACCAGTGATGGAGCCAACAAAGCCTTGAGCCCCTTTCTTCCAAATTCGAGTCTGTGCCCATCCTGCTGTGCCATGCTGCTTCTTGGCAGCTTTGTCCAGGGGCTGCCTGAAACAAATTACCTGCTGTTCTGGATTTAGCCAATCAATGCATCAACACGAGGAAGTTCATGAGCTTGGGAAGCTTACAATCTAGCAGAGGAGGTCAAACGCGCACATGTACGTTTCCATACTCTTCTAAGATACAACTAACCTCAGAAAACATAGACACTTAGAGACACTAGATTGATTATATTTAACCCATTATCAACCTGCAAGATTTAGCAGGAGGAGAAGGGTGACAGTTTAGTGAGTATTGAGCGGATGAAAGAGGGAAGAAGGAAGAGGGATGGAAGGAGAAGATCTCCGAGGCCAGTTGCCTGGATAATCTTAGTTGGTGAATCCAGGGCAGAGAACTTGTCTCCATAAAACCTAGAACCAGTGCCGGGTTCTCAGCAAGTACTTAGTTTAGAAGGTCTACACGGTAAGAGACAGGGTGAGGGAGGACGGGGGAAAGCGGAGTGTCATTTGGTATTTTGCTCCTGGCCCCAACTCCCAATATTTAATAAAATACTGACTTTCCATAGTGACCTGTAAAACCTTCGAACTCCCATTCCACTCTCCACCCCAACATAATACTCAGAGATCTATCTATCTCCTCTTGGAACTCATTCATGCAGCGACTTATCCCAATATCAAGTGATCCTGACAGTTGCCATCCACTGGTGATTTGTAGTGGGACTGCTGTATAGAACCCCCAGAGGACCCGCGGCCTCAGGGACTGACCCACTCCTACTCCTACTGCTGCAGGGCAAGGCCTATCTTACCAACATCCTCTTCTCTTTCCAGAAATTTAACCACTATGGGCAAGTAAGGAGGGTAAGGGAACTCAGAGCCCTTGTTCATTTAACTGTACTAAACAGATCTTCATGTCCAAACTTTGGTATTCTTACTTGATCTGAAGCCCAAAAATAGTAGTACCCTTGAATACTATATCACTGTGGAAAAGGAGGAAGGAAACTAACATTCGCGTTATGTTAATGACAATAAAAAACAGCAGTAATAACCTAACACTTATTAAAAAAAATCGCTCAGTGCCAGGCCCTGGAATACCATCTCTATAAGCCTATGGGATAGACTATCCCTGTTTTATGAAGAAAACTGGCTCTCAGAGAGAGAGATTAAGTGCCTTACCAAGGGTTAGAGCAGAACCCTAAGTGCAGAAGCCAGCATTGAATTCAGATCTTTCTGATTCCCAAGTTCCTTCCAGACACCAAACTCCCTCTATGTAGAGAAACAGCTTTATTTTAACTGTGACTAAATAAAAAGTCCCAAAAGAGTATCTGAGTGTGTGGAGGTAGTTGGTCTCACAAATGGAAAATCTGAGTATCATTGTTATCACCACCACCACCACCACCTTGGGGAATACCTTGCACGCTATAAGGAACTTCTATGATCTCTCCTTGTGCTCAGTGAGAACCGTTTCACTTTTGCTCCTAGGAGGCTCAGAGACAAATTTAAAGTTCCTCTTTAATAATTGTCTAGTACTCCACATGCATCTCAGGGTTCTTATTTTCTTCTCTTCTTGACCCAAGATTGCGATTTCTATTTTATCTTGTTCTAATCACTTATTCATCATTTTCATATTTATTTCTTAGATGGATTCTCATGAGACTCCTCAAAACTTTAGTGGAATAAGATAAGGTAGGCATGATATTAATTAGAACATAACTTACCTGGATAGAGCTTTCATCTGTAGCATCACACAGATTCTTTAGTCCTTTGAATTCTATTGCTAGCAAATCTGAAAAAAAGAAAAAAAAAATCAAGACACCATCTGGCTGTCTTTGGAAAGACAGAGGTAATTCAGGTCTTTGATCTGCTCTGCACAGGGACTGGGAGAGGGAGAGAGGACCAAATCTCCCTGACACAGACAATCACTTGCTTTATTAAACAAGTGTCTTATATTATACACAGAGAGTAGTGCATTATGTGGATGCCCAAGAAAAAATTACGATGAAAAGTAGATACCGAGCATACTGAGTACTCTGGTATTAACGTCACAGATGTTTCTAATAATTTTTCTCTAACTGCAAGTTTATTTCCACAATATGTACTAATGTAACTGTAACTGCCCCAAAATGTTTTTCATTTTTCTAAATGAAGTCTTCTTAGAAATAACTATGCAACTGAGAGCCCATAACCATCTTAGATCACTACCCCATGCACAGGTTATGTTGCCTTCATTTTTTGGTCTGGGAGGATTCGAGATGGGGCAGTTTGAAACAGCTGACCTACTTAAAAACTTGTGAAATATGCCTTTATTTAAACAGCAATAACAAAACAAAACAAAAGAGAACCTCATTAATGAGCGAAGTCAAGAAAGTTACTAGGTGGTGTGCTCTGGGCTTTTAAACGGCAATGGCAATGGGGGAGAAGTGCATTCCTAACCCAGATCTGGGGCGATGGTAATGGTAACAGGTCATGGGAAGCTGACTGAGAAATCTCTGCTGGCTGCCCCAGGGCTTGGGGAGATGTAAGTCTTCTGTTTCAAGGTTGCCTTATATAATTAAAACTCGGGTTTACCTGCACTGGAGTGCAAAGAAATCATGTGCTGCTCTTCCTTTCAGGTTCCTCCTTCTAATTAGCTTTCATTTGCAATTGTCTCCTTCCATCTAGTAGATGCTTCCTTCTACAGATGGTTTCATATTTTTGTGACGGGTTGGGAGACTTCTTCCTTTAGAGCCTCTCCGCGTAGGTTTGACAGACTCGGAAGCCAATGCCTTCTCTGAGGCTGGGTCTCCTGCTCAACTCGGGGTAGCCTTCGTCGCGTCCGCAGATCAGGACAACCTACACCACTTCCCTTTCAGCCTAAGTTGCGTCGGCCGGCGCCCAGCTCCTGCTGCCTCCTGGAGCTGCGGACTTCCACCGCTGCTGCCAGCGGCGGCGAGGTGGAGGGGTCAGCTCGGAGCTGAGTACGGGGTGCGGGGCCGGGGCCGAGCCCGAGCCTGCGGGACGTGCAGGGGCCGGGATGGGGCAGTGCTGCCGACGCTGCCAAGGGCGCCCTGTGCCCCCACCCCGCGCTCCGGCTGCGCCCACCCGCGCGCAGTATGGCTGGCTCCGCTGAGCCTAAACGCCCACGAGCCCCTTCCTGGAGGAGGTCGCAGGCCAGGGCCTGAATGACCTCATAATTTGGGGCGGGCTGAAAACAGACACACATCGGGATAGTTGACAGTCTCTCTGCCAACCCCCCTCCCTCCCCACCGGAATATATTACCCCACCACCCAGCGGGCGAGCCCCGCAAGTATTATTATCCCAGTTGTAACTTTGAGGAGGTTAAGGCTGGGACGTGGTCAAGGTCACGAAACAAATAGGGGCGGCAACACAGCTCGGTCTGCCGCTACCCCTTACCTGTCCCTGAATGCTCTGGAGGGGCGGGCTACCGGCCAGGGCGCAGGCCAAGGCCCCAGGACCGGGAGGATTCGGGTTTACGCCCGGGGGTGAGGAAGCGGTGGGCGGTGCGGCTGCCGAGGTCGGCGTGGGCCCGGGACTGCTGGGCGGAGCGCGAGAAGGGGCGTGCGTCGCGGAGCCTCCGAGCCACAAAGAGGCCCAGGCTCTCCCGGACTCGACTGGAGGACCTCGCCAGCGAGCGCGGTGGGCGCCCAACTCCCGAGCGCTGCCCGCAGAAAAGCGTGGCCTGCGCCGCCCCAGAATTAAAGCTCCCTGCGGGAGGTGGGGGTTTTTGGTTTTTCACTCACTTTGCTCTGTAACCGAGTTTTTAAACGGAATTCTTAATTCAAATAGAAGACAGGAATAGCCTCCTCTCCTCCACTCCATTCCCTCCTCGGCTCTACTGCGGTAACCGAGATTGATAGCCTGAGACGAAGCCACACGGGCGCGCGCACACGCATACAGACACACAAGCCACAGTCGTTAACCCTGGGGTCCTCCTCGCCTCCAAGGCTGCCCTGGTAGGATGGTGCGGCTTTAAGGGTCTGGGGAAGTTTCAGAGGGGTTTGGTGATCCTTATTGTTCGTTCTCTCGCAGGAGCCAGACGCCGCGCCGGGCGGTGGCGGAGCTGCGCACCCTTCCAGCTAGCAAGGGGAGGCGCTGGGGGGCCGCGGTCGCCCACACTAATCAATAACTCCCAGAGACAACTGAACAGCGGGGGCCTTTTCAGGGCAGACGCCCCAGGAAATGATCTATTTATTGTTCTCACTCACTATGCATTTAGCACCGAGAGGGTTGTTCTTTGCACTCATCAACAGAAACCGCGGCTGGGATTCACTTTGGCCGCTGAGCGCTAGTCCGCGGGTAACCGCGCGTGGCCGCCACCAGCAGCGCGAGGTCTCTGGCTTTATCATTCCAACAGGTGGCGAGGGCCGGCGGTGCCTGGTCCGGGCGCTCCTTACCCTTGCCCGACCTACAGGTCCCGGGGCGCCGGGGCCTGCCACCTCGCTCGGAGGAGGAGGGCGCGGGCTCGGCGGGTGCCGGGGTTCCGGAATGAGGCGTGTGCACAGGGAAGTGAATGCGCAGGCGGGCTCCGGACACCGAGCAACTACGGCGCCGCAGCAGAGCGCTTCCCAGGAAGCCACCCTTGATTTCCCGTAAAAAGAGTTTAATTGTTAATAGCTAAGACGAATATGCCTTTCAAGTGACTTGAACAGAGAAACTCCTCCGGGATGCAGACACAGTCGAGGTTGTTACTCCCTGCTCATCACGCCCCGCACACACACACACATACACATCCGTGCCAAGTTAGCCTTTAATCCTTAGTCCTCTTTGATATTTACACACACACACACACACACACACACACACACACACACACCCCACTGGAGAATTCGAGAAGGTGAATTAGGGGGTCGCTGAGGCGTAGCCATGCCTTTCTCCGCCAGTGTGTCCCTTTTGGGATGACTCTGAACCCGGGACCGAGTCCTGTCCCCGCTGGGATCCCCAAGGCCAAGCCCACTCACTCGGGCCAGGCGAGCCCAGCGGCTGCTGAAAGTCGCGGCGGCAAGCTGCGGGCGCACGGCTCTGAGCGCGCTGCTTCCCGAAGCCGCTCGCGATGCTGATTTATGCTCCAGCGGCTCACGAAAACCCCAATGCTTTGGCTAGGTTAATTTTTGTCAATTGTTCTTCACCACACTGAGATAGTTTGCAGCTCGAGGCGGGTCTTATTTATCACCCTGCACATTTGAAATACAGTCAGACATAAAAATAACTGACTCTGGGACTCTGGCGCAATATTGGAGCCGTCGGGGAATAATTTGGCTAACTGACTTGGACGTTTCACCTTCTAAACAGAAATGCAACTCTCAGTCAAACTGTAAATCAGATTGTCTTCGGCAATGGGGGAAAAAAAAGCACCAAACCCAGAAGGGAACGCAAACAAAATGAAAGAAAACGCAGATATTGACCAAAGCAAAATGAGCTTTAGAAACCCAGACTGGGTTTTAATTTTTGGCGTGGAACCTCATCGGGAATGTGAATTCCTAAATGTTTTACCAGCGGGATCCGTCCCAGAAATTCTAGGGTGCCCCGGAAGCTGAAATGATTTCTTTATTCCTTTTTACCGTTATTGCTGTTTTTGTTACTAAACAATGATGAATTGTAAATGCTGTTTTGGGGTTCTCCTTGAAGAGGTCTAATTATAAATGTTAACGAGAGGGCGCAGAACGGTTTGCGAAGGACTGTGTGGGAGCTCAGAAGTGAGTTAACACTTGGAAAAGAAGAAAATCAGAAATTACCCTAGCACTCTCCTTGTTCACAAAATTCTGTGAATAGATGGAAAAGAATCTGATAGTTTTTTCTGCGGCTCAGAGATTCCTTTTCCCCGCCTATGCAGAAGCCCCCTGTAATGAAAGCTCAATTTCTTACTGCTGCACTTAGACCAAGTAGTTTAAAATCTAGCCATGATTAGCCTTCCGTAAGGCAGGAACTGGAAAAGAAGAGAAAATCCAAGCAGGCGACCACTCAACAGTTGATCATAAAGGGAAACTCAAAATACAACCAAATAAAACTTATGCCTGGGAAGGGTGCATCTGCTATTATTCTGCATTATTTCTACCCCCAAGTAAATTTCATTTTAACACAACAAAGGGGAGATCAGCCTCCCACTTTCACAGCGGAAATCTGAGGACGGTTTTCTTGACCTGAACTCACTGTGACCTTACCTGTAGGCACTTGCCCCGCTTTTAGGGTATTTAAACAAGTATACATTTGTTTAAACGCCTTTTCTGACCAAGTCCTTTCACATAACTTGCTTCTTACATCTCTCCAGATCAACTTGAACAAGAGAGCTGTGACTTTTAAAATCCACAAATTAAAATTAAATGTAAAGATACCACAGGGGGCTTCAGGTAGAAAATTGGAGGGATTATTTTAAAATAACTTTGAAGGCTTAAGGATGATACTTCGGTAGTTGATAGTACTTGGTGTCCATTGATAATACTGAATATATAATATTATGATTGCAAGCAAAGTATGTAGCTTCAAAGGTGTTCAATGAAATAAAATTAAATCTAAGCTTTTGATGAGAAAAAAATCAGCAAGTAGTTGGGCATTTTTTTCTTTCTCAATAGTAAAGTAAACTGCTGCATTTTTGACATTTGTGATCCAGTTCTTATTCTGGTGGTTTTTATATCGACCCCAACCCGGATTTCCCCAAGTTGACATCTCTGCTTCTTGGAAGGGGGATCTCAATAAATTCAGAACACTATGCTGATGGGCAGTACCCCTGTTGTGAGTCATCCTTTGCCAGTAGACGGTCTGAGGTCCTTTTCAGTGTAACCAGCTGGGAAATAAAAGGAAATGTATTTGCTTCTCCACGTGTTTATTTTTTTGTTTTTTCCCCCCTTTATTTCTAACACATCAAGATGAGTTCTTTCTCTTAGAATCCCAAACCGCAAATATCTCCAAAAACGTGTATTTCAAAAATTAAATCTACAGATGTAATACATACTGTGAACCCTATAAAATGCGTTTACAATGCTGACTTAAAGAAAGAAATTTATAACTTTCATATGTACCTTCCTTGTGCAATAGGCAACTGCCATATGTTTCCGACTTTCATAATTCAGTTTTTCCTGGACATCTGTAGCAGGTAGTGAGTGCTTCTTAAAGTACATTTTATGTAATATGAGAAGGAACCCGCACCAAAGACTAAAGGTTAACATAAAAAAGCAGAAGTCTTTCTAGAAATGCTAGTTATTCTAAATTTACATCACCTATTACAAATGGCCTGAGACGGGTTTTTCCCCTCCCTCTTTCTTCATGAGGCTGGATTTGGAAATGCAGTATTGTATATACCAAGGATTCTTTACAAGCAACATTTCCGACACATCAAAATGTTTGGGTAGAGTTCCTCTTGTTATTACTGTTCTTTAGGCTTTTGCTTGAAGATTCTCATTTGGCTCTTCCTGAAAACCCGGGTTGGAAATATATTCCAGGAAGATTATTTTATTCAAGACGAAGTTTAATATTTTTGTATTTCTCCCTATATTTTTAGAGGGAAAAGAACTGGATCTTCATTTTTCATTGATCTCAATTGTTCATGATACACTTCTTAAAGGATGGAAGAGTCCACACAATTAAAAGTGAAAAGAAAACAAAACCAGAAGTCGTGCAGAAACGTCATAGTCTGTTGTCAAATTTTTTGCCCACGTGTTTAAATTCAGGGCTCACTCCCACTGCTAATACTATTTTTCAATAGCCCACTTCTTTTTGTGCAGTTCCTGTGCTAACTTTAAATTACTGTTAAAAATCTTTTCATTCAGCTGAAACTGAAATGTCTCATCTGTCAGTACAAAAATATGAATAAATCCCAGTCACATTCTTCATTGTTTATACTTTCAGCAGATTATATAAATGTGCACAAAATTTCCACTGTTTAAGAACTTTGGTATCTACAGTTGTGAAAAATGAGAACAGGGCCAATTTACAGCCAATTAGAGGATGTAATAATTTTTATAAAAAGCTAAAAACCCTAGCTAGTAATTCTTAAATGGAGCCTAGTTAGGGACGCTTAGTTCCATTTTCAGTTCATTTTAGTAAAGCAGCAGCCTCAAGATAATCTTTGTTTATAGGGAAATAGTATTAAATATTTAATTCAAATAATATGAAGTTACATATTTTAAAAATCAATTTAAACATAATTTTCTATAGCGTGAGCTACTAAAATGTCCATTAACTATTTGAGGATATAATTTAATTTCCCCATTCATTGTCTCAGTTTGATTTATATCCAAATCAACCTATTGCAATGTTGGTATCAGCAAGGTCCAACTACCCATCCGTGGGTATTCATTTATATCTGGATATTCATTCCATTACTTCCTTCAAGCAACCTTATATTTGAATCAGGTTTTAGCGTTAGAGAAAGTGTGGCCTTCTTGGACATTTCTGTTACTAACTCCTGACTGTAGGGCTGTGGGAGAAGTGTGGGTCAGTGAATGAGGAAGTGCAGCAGTGATTTTTTTCAGCACAGGGTGAAAAATAATTGCAGTATAATCTGGAGGCAGAGCAGATACTGCTGGAAATTGGACATGAATGGGGAAGCTCATTAGGCCAGTGTAGTGAGTTTTGTTCTGGACACCTCTCAACTCCACCACATGGTGGGTCAGAGGCCCCTTCTCTCCCTTCCTTCCCCTTCTCCAAGCTGGAAGACTTGGAGGTTGGAGGAATGGAAGAATGAAGACAAGCTTAACCCCAGAGCACACTTTACTTTGGCTTTACCAAAACCTTGCACCTCCTCTAAGCCTCAGCGAGAAATGAGCCTCCATGTAAAAACCAACACTACAAAACAATCTCTGTGTCCCTTGGAGCTCTGAAGGGCTCTTCCGTAGGCTGCTGGAGTTCTTTTGTAGACGGACTTAAGTCTCGGATAATCAGAATTGTGGAACAGACTCGCCATTGAAGAGAAGAATGGTAAACAGGCGCCAACCCGTGCGAAGGCGCTGTCTGCGTGTGCTATTTGCGACAGAAGCGAGCAGTGAGGAATTGCGGTTCTGGATCGCTTTCTCCGCGGGGCCTGGATTTGCAGCTGGAGCCGGCGACTCCGCAGAGAAGCCCGCGAGAGGGCAGCCAGACAGAGCCTGGCTGCCTGCATTTATTCCTGTAGACTTTGGAATCTTGCAGATTGTAATTTATTATTTTTATTAACCCAAATCAGAGTGAGAGGCAAGAAGAAGAGTACATTCTTGAATGTACAAGAAGGAAGGGAATGGGAGGAGAGAGCGAGCCCTAGCCCACGTGTGTGGCGCGGTCCTGTGACTCTGGGCGGCTTCTGGCATCCCAGGCCCCCTATTAGGATATGGATCCTTCCCAGATCAAGTTACAGAGTAACACAGCCAAATAAGTATCCCTCTTGGGGCTTGAATTGGGCCTTCCTTCACCCCGACTCTCCTATCAACTCTATTTCTTGCTAGGCTAGTATTTTAGCGAATAATAAAATGTCTTTCTATGGGTGGGAAGGCAGTCCAGATCTTGCCTGTTTGGAAATTCGGAGACTACGGTGGTGCATCTCGAGTTCAGGGGGCAAAAACCAGACCCTTCTGTATGTCAGGGTAAACCTCCCTGTGTCAGATTGTTAGTCTGGGAAATCGAACATGAGTTTGGAAATTTACAGCGGTTGTCAAGTGTAAAAGAAAAAAGAAAAACAAAAAAGAAAAAGAAGTCTAGAGAATGAAATCCTGGCGCATAGGACTTTAAAATTTGGAATTAAAAATAAACAATTGTTTATAAATAAAATTAAAAATATAAAATAAAAAACAAAATAAAAGAATATAAACAATAGTAACTAAAGTAAGAAATAGCAAGCTATATCTAAACATAGCTAGAGTCTATGATGAAAGCACAGCAGGAGCCTACAGAAAGAAGAAACTTCAAAAAAGAATCTAACGATCCAATTTTAAACTGCTAAAGAAAGAAGAGAAAGAAAAGAGAGAAAAGAAACAGGAGGAACCAGATTTGCCTTTTAATCTCCCTCTCCCCCTCCCCCCGCTGCCCCCGCCCAGTTAATTTTGCCATCTGTTTGGATACAGGTCCCACTAGGTACCATTCTCCCAGACCTGGATATGCAAGGCTCTTATGCCCTTTCCCTTCTCACCAAGTCTCTGAGACAGACCCACTCTGATAATGTTTTTCCCTGGGTGGCTTTTATTTGAAATAGAGCCTGGCTAGTCCTGCCTGAGGGCTGACAGTTTAATTCAGTTTTAATCACTTCCTTAATGTAGCACAACCTGGGAAAAGACATTTTCTGTCTTAAAGTGACAGGAGGTGCACGCTCTCTTTACATACGCTCTCCTCCACGTTTACACGTGAGCAGGTGCACACACGTGCATCCGCGCACACAGGCCCATACAAGTGCACACACAGACAAGTGCGCACGGGCGTACTCACGTGCACACAAGCACAGACATGTGCAAACGCGCACACGTATTCCACCGGGCTTTTCTGCTGCCAATTCGCGTCCTGTCCCGTTTCTTTTGCTCTCTCGACTAGCAAAGTGCAAGGCCCTGGAACGGCCCTGGCACGCGCAAGCCACGCTTTTGAGAAAACGCCTTGTAAGGGCGTTGGCTTCGCCTTCACCGAAGGCTGAGAATCCTGCCGCTTGCGGTCCTTTCTTCTTCCCTCCCGCGCCTGGGAGGGGTGGGGCGTCCCCCTGTCCTAGAGCAAGGGTCCTGGTGCGGTGAGGTCTGCGACTAGCTGCTTTGCGGGGTCGGGTACAGCTGGTCCTGCTAGGTCCGGAAGCCTGAACAGATTCAGCGCGAATCCGAGGCGGCGAGCGGCGGTGCGGCTCTATCGCTAGGATTCCCAAAGCCTAGTCTGGACCTGTACTAAAGGGACCAACGCTTCCTCCTGCCCTGGACACCTAGCGCACACCTGGATTATTTGTAAGGGCCACGTTCTATCTGACATTCTGAGTGTCTGCGAGGCTCAGTTTTCCAGTTTGTAATCTATGTGGACACAAGTGCTTCGGTGTCTGTGGGTTCCGGGGCCTGAGCCCCTTTCTGCCCTGGGTAAAGGTGAAAGAAATGGCAGAGGGATAGAGGAGGCCTTTGAGCTGCATGATCCTGAGGGCGCAGTTGCAGGCCGTCTCGTCCCTTCTATATCAAATGGAGCTTCAGAGCATATAAATGGACAAGAACCCACCTACAAGGCAAGCTTCACGTCTGTAAAATGCATTCGTCCCTGGCGGCCTCAGGTGTCTCAGGATGAGCCGCTCCTTCTCGGGCTGCGGGGCCGGTATGGGCCTGTGGGTCCTGGTGACTCCACCCATAGGCTTCACAGCCTTCTCCAAGGTCTTAAGGGCTATCCGAAGGCGCTTTGCTTCGCTCCTTCGCGTCACTGAGTCTGGGCCTGCAGCGGGGCGCTGGGACCTCGAAGGCTGCTGATGCGGACTTCAGACGCCCAGCGCGCGGAGCTCTAGATGCAGCCTCCAGCCAAGTTTGCAGTCCCCCCCGCCCCCCAACATCCTTCCACTCCCACTCCCAGCCCAAGCCCTCCAGGTGTTCTCTTTGCTCTCCCAGGCCGGCTTCCCCTTCCGCGAAGCTTCAGAAATCGGGTTGAGCTGACATTTTAGGCTGTATTACCCGCCTGGGGCGCCCTCCGGGGTCTTCACAGCTCCAGTTTGCAAAGCCTTCTTTTACAAATGCAAAACATCTCCTTCCAGTCGAATCTGTTTCTCAAGAGTTTAAAAGAGCCCTCTTTCTTGAGGGTGTTACCCAGGCGTTTTTGACTCAGGTTGCTGGGGCCCGGTCGGGAGGCGAGTTCGTGGTTGCCCGAGGCACCGCCTGCTCAGGTCCCAGCTCTTCTACTTACCTCGGAGGAACCGCGCGTTCCCCCGGAGCTACCGTAAAAAGATCTCAGTGGCGAAGCTACTCCTTACCACTCTACTGAAAGCTTAGAGAGAAGTCGAAGGTAACAAATTGTGGAGGTTGAATTGAGCGCAAGAAAAAAGCAACCCAGTGTCGTGTCTTTTATACCAAAAATCTAAGAGTAATATGTATCAGGAATTTTCTTCTACACTAGATTTGCTGTATTTACACCAAAACCATTTTGGGGGTTAATCCTGACCCCCCCCAAAATCGAGTTGAAACTATAAACTGTATGGATGCATGATTGGTGTTATTCAATTAAAACGCGTTTTTTTTTTTTTAAATTTTGCTTTAAAGAAACAAATTGGCTCTTTAAAAGCCTGAGAAAAGTAGTGGCAAATTGCTTAAAGCAGGACAAATATGGAGTTAGGTTAAATCACAGAGACATTTTTAAAAAACTGCAATGGAAATTTTATTGTATCTTAAAACATTTCACCTTGCGAAGTTTTTAGGAGATTTAAAGCCAAATCTTTATCGTTGAAGACATACAGAATTACTATCCCACGATTAAACGTTTTAAAATTATCATCATGCTTTGAAAGGAAAGGGAGGCTCTGAAAAGGGTGTGCTTGTACAGACTAGTAAATCTGAGGGACTAAGCCATAATGTAAAATTTTGCTCTCCTAAATATAAAGGATTTAAATATACTGTAAATTCCCACATCCTCCCCAAGAAAAAGCCACTAAGTAAAACAGAAACATAAATAAATAAGCAAGTCTAATGCCATTCGTGGCAGAGTGGGCGCTACTAAATGCAGGAATGTTTAAATGAGAAAAAGACGGGCCTGGCGGCTCTGAATTGTCCCCACTCAAAAATGTTCTGAGTTGTAGCAATATAAAGTGATAAGGGAATGGAACTGGAGTTTAAAGTTTCTTGGAAGATACTTGATGGTCTAACTTGGTGAAATCTCGCTTTAAAGCCAGGAGCCTCATCCTTTCCAGGTCTGGGTGAGGAAAACTAGAGACTCGGGCTGGAGTAGGAAGTGGCAGCCAGAGAGACTGACCGGGTTCAGCGCCCGGGGCTGGCACTTCCAAGCCAGACGGCGGCGCTTTTCTCTCTCTCCCTCCTCTCTTTTTTTTGAGACCTTGTAAGGAAGTGGGCGCGGACTGCGCTCAGTCGGCGCCGCCTGATTGGCTGGACTTCCCGGTGATTGACAGGGCCCCAGACCCCACCCCCGCCACTTTATTGACACTAATGAGCAAGTTCTTCCCACCGCTCTCCTGCCTGGAAGTGCTGACAGATCAAGGCAACAAATTTCAATTACAATCCCTAATTTGTGTCCGCAGAGTGTTTTTTACCCATGTTAGTCCTCTCTGGCGCATCAGTCGAAGCAGATCTTGGAGCAGCAGGAGGAGGTGGAGGGGGTGGGAACGAAGGAGTGCATCAGTGAGAGAGCGCGCGCGAGAGACCGAGGGAAGGAAACTTGGCGGGCGCGACGCTGGTTCCTCGGATCCCAACCCAAGCGAGAAAGAGGAAACGCCAAATTTGTTTTTGCCCGCGGCAGGGAAGGGGGCAGATCGGCCTCCGGGAGGCCGCGAGAGTCGTTCAGATTTTGGTGGGGCAGTAGAGCGAGTGTGTACGTGTGCCCGCTTGAGTGTATATGCGTGAGGGGCGGGCGGGCGCCAGGCGGCGGGGATGGCCGAGAAGCGGAGGGGCTCGCCGTGCAGCATGCTAAGCCTTAAGGCGCACGCCTTCTCCGTGGAGGCGCTGATAGGCGCGGAGAAGCAGCAACAGCTTCAGAAGAAGCGACGAAAGCTGGGCGCGGAAGAAGCGGCCGGGGCGGTAGATGACGGAGGCTGCAGCCGCGGCGGTAGCGCCGGTGAAAAGGGCTCCTCCGAGGGAGACGAAGGCGCTGCACTCCCGCCACCGGCCGGGGCGGCATCCGGGCCCGCCCGGAGCTGCGCAGACCTGGAACGGAGCTGCAGCTCCCGCGGAGCCGCGGGTGAGTCGGCCCTTTCCCGCCTAACTTCTTTCCGGCGCGTCCCTCCCGGTTCCGCGGGGCCGCACGGCCGCGGGGAACCTGAACTTCTGCGACTTTAGGGCGCGCGCGGGCGCGGTGCCCCTCCGTGCCTGGGGCAGTTCAGCCACCAGCGCTTTGGCCTTGGGTGTCGGGGCGCGAAGCTCACAGCCGCCCTGGCCGCTCAACTCAGGTCGCCCTCCAGACGGTTAAAATGCCGCTCCTAGCCCGGCTTCTCAGGCTGCCGCCACCCACTTGCCGACCCGCGCCTTCGACCGCGACTCTTAGCGGTAAAGGTCTGTGCCTTCCGCATCTGCCTCCCTTGGGGTTCCAGCCAATGGGTGCTCTTTTTTCTTTCCTAACTTTTAAAAGCAAGGGGGTGGGGGGAGCGACGGCATAACCCCCCCCGAAACCGGAACGAATGCCCTAAACAGTTTGGGCAAACCAGGAAGAGGGCGGCGTATTTGCAAACGTGGTTTCCCGAGGGGTAGCTGAGCCCTTCCCTTCCCCTCTGGATTCCCGCTGCCGAGGCCGTCGGCCACCGTGGGCTTGCTTTTCGCGCTCTTCTCGTCCCTTCGCTGCTTGGCTAGGGAGCTCAGGGCGGTCGGGGAGTTTGGCGGGAGCGGAGGCTGAAGAGTTTTCCAGAAGATGCCTCCGCCCGGGCCCAAAGCGAGGGGCCTTGGACGCCTAACGGGAAAGGAGGCCCAGGCACTTCGGACCAGGGACCTGGACGCCAGGCGGTTTTGCTGCGTGCGTTTCGGGTCGCGGGTGTGTCGGGTTCTGCAGTGGGGCTCTGGACTCGGGAACCCATCTCAGGCTCAGTTGGCCACGTAACCTAGACCCCGGCGGCGGCGAGAAACTTATTTGGGGCCTTGAGCCGCCAGAGGCCGGGAGGGAGGGGTGGACGCGGCCGTCCTGCCTCCGCGGGCCACGGTCCCTGGAGGCCTCGCTGGCACGTCGAGTCCCTTGGAAGGGCAGAGCGAGTGTTTACCCCTGGGCCTGTTAGAAGAATCCGAAGGCACGAAAGTTCCCCCTTTTCTCCTGGTCCTTTTTCATCTCCCCAGCCGCCCTCGGGGGTCAATCTCCCCATCCGACTTCCTCTCTCGAGCCCTCACCGTTACCCCTCTTTGCCCTTTGCTGCCCAGGCGGCTGTGAGGACGGCTTCCTGCAGGGCGCTTCCCCGCTGGCGTCCCCGGGAGGATCCCCGAAGGGGTCCCCGGGGCCCTCCCTCGCACGGCCGGGGACACCGCTGCCCTCGCCGCAGGCCCCGCGGGTGGATCTGCAGGGAGCAGAGCTCTGGAAGCGCTTTCACGAGATCGGCACCGAGATGATCATCACCAAGGCGGGCAGGTAAAGGGTGATCTGTCGCTAACGCCCGGGCTCTGCCTCACCCTACCCCTCGATGGGTTAGGAAGGAGAAGGGTCTGCAGAGCTGTGGAGTCTCTGGTTAGCATTTTTGTACAGACAAAACAAGGCACGGGTTGTAGTTCACTTTTGAGACTGGCGTTGCCCGCCTACGCCAGAGTGCAGTCGGTGAGGGGCACAGCCCCGCCGCCCTCTTGGATGTTAGGGGAAAATCCCCAAGGCCGCCGATGCGGATGCAGCAGCGGCTGTGGGTGATATTCTGTGTGCTGGCTAGTTTTAGATCCGTGGTTATGTATATGTCCGTCCAGGCATGTGTTTAGGCTCCAGGTATCGTTTCTGGAACTACTGGACAGATGACTTCCCTTGACCTTCCCCAACCCTTTAAAAACAAAAACAAAAATTAAAAAAAAAAAAAACAAAAACAACAACGTAGTTTACTCTTTAGAAAACTATGGTTTGTTTTTTTATTTTAGATTCCAGACTTCCAGGCTGGTTCTTTATCAAAATTTCCTAGCAATGTAAGAACGTGATGTCTTGTGCTATTTTGATATTATACTAGAATGAAAAGTTACTGGAATCATCAGTAATACATGTATAATCCCTGCAAAAATAATTACCCATTTTTTAAAAACCATTCCGTTTGTAGATCCAGTTACGTGGTTATATATATATTTTTCTAAATGAAATCCAACACATTCGTCTCAATTTGCTGAAGAATACTAAAAAAAATTGTAGGAAGTTCTAGGTATTTTTTGAAAGTGTGAAATTTGCACATCCATTAGTTAGTAAAATAAATAGATTTGTTGGCCAGATTCTGTTAATCGAAGGAAGCACAGAAATATTTGCATTTTAAAGTTTTCAGTTCATTTAGTGCAGTGATATCTACGAATAATACCTTCCTTAAAAGGAACTTTAAAAAGCACAGCAACTCTTTCAGGGAGTACACATGGCAAAAACCTGGATAGCATAAAAGTATCCGAACTTATTAGAAATTACAAAAACATATTTTATTGAATCCATATGCTACCTTCTACATTTTCACAGAGCTTTTATTAATGATCCAAATTCAGTCTTCAACAACACAAAGCAACAGTTGTCTTATAAAGGATGTAGTTAAAGACCTTTACTCTTTATCTTACAGGTGCACTGAAATAACACTAAAACAGCCAGCATATTAAACTGTTCTCATGCCTAGTTAGGAATAATGGACTTTCTTTTCTCTGGAAGTGGTCTTTAGTGGCATTATTGTTATAGAAAAAATTTTTGGTAAATAACAGTACTAAAATTTGTGTTAGAAGGTTAAATTAGCAAAAATTAGATTAACTGGAAGGGTCCTAGACATAAATCATTAGATGAAAATAAAAAAAAAGAATTGCTCTATTTGTTTTTCATACACAATAATTTGCTGTTATATTCTTGCTACTGTGTCCTTTTTAAAAGATAGCCCCATGTACTTTAGCATCTCCTTTGATATGCAACTTTGGAAAGCCTAAAGAAATGTAGATTTTCATTTGTTTTAATTAGCAAAGTTTTGAGTAAGTGTGGTTAAATAAGAAAGTATTTCCAGGGTATAATGGGGGAAGGAATGATTTGGTAAATATACATTGTGTTTAGTTTCTGCTTTCAATAAAGAAGTTTTACTATACCTTTCAAATTTAGAGCAACTTTTGCACTTCACCTTTACCATGCTGCAGACAGGAAGTCCTGTCTCAATAAAGAACATATTGTTTGGTTATAGCATGGCACATTGGCTCCTTGTGGTTTTTTATAACCCTTTTAAAATTTCACATTATAATATATTTTATCACTTGTACAAATTCAGATTTTCTATTTCTACCTTCGGAACATTTTTATCATTTGTATTATTAAAGTAAATATGCTCATTGATTTTTATTTAAAAAACGAACTGCTTTTTTTTCGGGCTATTACTCCTTCAGCAGACAATTCTTTTTAGCTGTACTGACATTTCAGTAAACACAGTGCATGACAGGGTACAACAAATTACATTTAAAAGCCTCAGTTTTGATACGTCCTGTATTCTGATTCTTTGAATTAACGTTATCAAAGTGAATGCTATAAATTTGTCCATATGAAAAACAGAGAGGTTTCCAGAGGTTTCTTCGCTTATTCATTCTCCTTGCTTAATCACAAACAAAAACAAAACCCATACCCTGTTTCCTTCCCTCCGTATGCATAGGCGCATGTTTCCAGCAATGAGAGTGAAGATCTCAGGACTAGATCCTCACCAGCAATATTATATTGCCATGGACATTGTGCCAGTGGACAACAAAAGATACAGGTACAGTGATCTGATGGATACAGCAGGATGAGAATACGCTAGGATTTTCCAGGCTATGCCTGTTTCATCTGTGATGACCATGATGTTTGTTTCCAGAAGCCTGTAGAATTTCTAGATCTATAACCCAACTCCCCGACAGTTCCAGTAGCCCACGCGGTGCCTTCTCTTGCAGTAAATGTGGAAACTTAATTTTTGTTTTGCTTTTAATGGATACAGAAATGTCCTTTACGTATTGAGAACTTTAAATAGAGGCTAGTTTAGGGTTGCTAAACTGTGTCTTTTAAAATGATTCACTTTTCAATTTTGAGAGGAAATGTTAAGTTTGTAGGTATACGTAATATTCAACGAAATGTTTCATTTTCTTGTGATTATTTTGAGCTTTAAATAAATTCCTTTTTTCTTGTTGTGTTCAAAATCATAACTGTTGGCAGGCTTTTTTCCTTTAATTTTAGGAAATTCTTGAGTTTAGAAAAATAAAATCTCATGATTCATTACGCTTTTAGGACATCTTTAAACGTAATGAATTTGTTAATTTACTGTTGGTTTTTGGTTAGTAGTTAACACAGTAGATTAAAAAAAGAACATTGTAAGATTTAGATTTTGAAAGAGGGTGTGTTTTCCAGATACCAAGTAAAGTTGGAAAAGATACATTTTCTTCAGTTTCAAACCAACCTTTGCTCTTTTTCTTTTGCAAGTAAGCAAATCAGCAATTTTCAATGGACAATCTTTTTTACTTTCCTGGGGAGTTAAGAATGCTAACATTTAAAAAAGGAAATTTTGAGTAGAAGATCAGAAGGTGCTTGCTTTAAAGTTTGGTCTTGTTTCTATTTTTTTTTTTTACTTTCTACAAACAGCTAGAGCATTTAGTAAGGTTTTCAATGAAGTCAGATTTGGTTTTTATCACTTTTTAAAACTAAGGGAGGTCCTTTTTTGAAACAGGCTTACCAGTGTCAAAAGTATACAGATTTAATTAGTACAGGCACATATGGAATACTAAAAAAATGGGTAATAAAAAAGACAGTTTTATTGTTTGTGTTTTGTATTGTATTGCTTATTTTAATTAAATAACTCATTAGAGAGTTTGCTAAAATTATCTACTACATGGCAGAAGCTAGAAGGAACTGTTTATTCTTGAAATATACATGGTTTAAAATCCAAATACTAATCTGGGTTTTGTGTTGAGGAAGATAATGTAATTCTTAATGAGCTTAGAAATTATTCCTTTCTCTTCCAAATTTCTCTCCTGTTTCTTCAAATATCTTTCATGTATTTTGGATGGTTTATTTCACTTAGTTGATTCATATTATTCTCACATAAAGCAAGAAAAATGTCAAGTATTGGCATTAAGATGTCAGATTTTAAAAGAGCAAACTAAACCATAAGTTTGTTTTCACTTATAATGCTTCCCAAGAAATTTGGTTTTAGCAATTGTATTTAGAAAGTTTCACAGAGAATTTATAACATGTAACGCTTATTCTCTTGGTGGGTATGGATTTTTGAACTGTTGAATATGCATACTTTTTCAAGGTTTTGATAGAGCATATTATTCTATTTTGGGAATAACTATAGTGCAGTTTTTTTCCTGCATTTCTAAGATTTGTATTTTATTTTCTAACTTTTAGCAGTAGTAGAAATAAGTTTTTGGCTTATTCTCTGCTGTCAAAGAGTGGTATTTGGTCAAATTAAAAGTGCTTGTGATTTATTGTGTGGCAAAATTAATATTCACAGAAGCTCATGCACTTAGGAACTTATTTACTGAAATTACACTATGCCAATTCAGGGAAGCTTTTTAAAAAATTATTCTTAATTTTGTGATTATGTATTTTTTCCCAAGAAAAGGAATTAAAGAATAGAAGGCATATTGAACTTAAAAGAGAATGTAATATGTGACATTAGTTGAAACAGAGGGCATCACCAGAGATGTTACGAAAATGTTTCATGCTATTTTGAAAAGAAATTTGCCTACTACACATGTAGAATTCTCTGAGAATATCTACAAATTATTGCTTTAAATTGTATGTCATGTTTTAAAATACAAATAGAAGGAAACACCTAAGTATATAATTTCATTTTATACCCTTTTCTAAGTGAATCATCATATACTAGTTTCTGGCTTTTGAATTAGTGAATTTTAAATTAACAATACATGATAACCTGAATATATGATTAAATATTACGATCTTATTTATACCTGAAACATTGTTATTTAAATGTATTATTCTTACAGAGTCAGTATATTTGACATACATAAACAAACAGAAGAGGACGTTTGGTCTCTTAATTAGAAAAATAATATTATTAGATATACCCTCATTTTCAAAGTTTGATGTATATTTGATTAGTGTATCTGCAAACTAAACAATTTTCTTATAAGGATTGAGAAAGAGAAATTTAGGAGATAAAGACCTACATTTTTGGATTATACAAAAATTTTAAGTTAAACTTAATATATTATCTACAATTTTTATTTTAATAGAATCAGAAAAATATTCTAAATGATCATAGCTAAAACTCTTTTTCTAAGAAAATAAAAGTTATGGAACTTTTGTCAATTTCCCCTTGCCTTTCTACCATCTACCTAATCCGTCTGTACATTGCCTAAAATGGAAAGTGGTCTTAAAGGAAGCGGGACACTTTAAGGTGTAACTCTCAAGTATTTTTGAGATTTACTTAAAGGTGAGCTTGACAACTTTAAGCTTGGCAACAATAGTTTCTTCATGTCAATTGAATATCCAGATGTAAAATGGAAAATATCAGAATTTGGATGGAATGTCTAATGTGAATAAGCGATTCATAAGAATTAAGGTACTTGAATTTATGGGGGTGATAGTGTGCATAAATCCTTAACACATCACTTACTCTGAGAGGTCAGAAGGCCACTGCTGTCCCAGAGAGTTCTTGAAAAGTGCTTGAAATCTTATTTTATATGTATTGGATGTAAAGAGCAAATTGTTGTTTTTCAGACTTAGAGATAAAGGATATACAGTTTGTCAGATTCAACGGACCTGGAAATTCCCAGAAAACAATAGTCTGTATACTGAGCCTTGTCATTGCCTTCTAGGTATGTTTACCACAGCTCTAAATGGATGGTGGCGGGGAACGCAGACTCCCCGGTGCCGCCACGGGTGTACATCCATCCAGACTCGCCTGCCTCAGGAGAGACTTGGATGAGACAAGTGATCAGCTTTGACAAGCTGAAGCTCACCAACAATGAACTGGATGACCAAGGCCATGTGAGTAGATAGCCTCCCTAATGCCACCATGGGGTGGGGTAGCAAGGTCTATACCATGTCTGGCCGAAGGGCATGAATTTCTCTCTGAAGTTGGTTGATCAGTGTGTGCCTGATCTGTGCAAAATCAAGGTTGTATTCACAGCAGAGACTATGCCTGTTGCCTGAAGCATATCCTATGAAACATGTAATAGGTTAAAACTAGGTATTGCGTTTGTATTGAAATGATAGAATCTCAGGCAGACATTTTTAGCCAAAATATTTGTTTGAAACCCTTTGAGGTGCTAATTATTATGCTCTGTATGTGAATACTTGGGAGTTGGGTTAACAGGGATAATGGTTTATTATGTCCTGCCTGTATTTGGCCCTTTTCCTAGTTGAAGCTCATTGCTCCTCAGTAATGGCCCAGGCTTACACTATTTGTGTATTCCATCTGCAAGTTCCCAGTTGTTTTGTGATGGCATCTAATATGTCCGAATATGTTACAATAACAGTTCCTTCTAGTCTTAAACCTGCTGAAACATGATGTATAAGTCAAAGTCAGTCATTCCAAATAATACAGTGATTTTTAACACCTTACTGTTTTGCAGTATTGTTCCTAGGCAAGATTTCTACGTTATTATTTTAATAAATAAGTAACTGTGGATATACGCTGATTTCCATCATAAGCTAACATTTAGGTTTTTGTTATTTGAGAGGGTTTTGATTGAGGCAGGATTGAAATGCCTTTCGAAGAGTACATCATACATGCCAACTAGTTCATTTCTCGAAGGGTGACATAAAGATAGTATATTTATGAGCAAATCTTTTAAAACAAAAATGCAAACTGTCATGAACTAGTAATACAGTTATTATGGGAAATGATTTGCAAGTTGCTAGACAATATCTTAAGCAATTGGCCTTAATAAAAACATTCAGGTATGAATTTCATTATGGTACAAATTCAGTATCTAGATTTTTAAGATACATCTGTCTTACATTGCTTTTGTTTGTTGCCTTTTATGATTTAAAATGAAATCAGAGAAGTATCATAGTAGATTTCATTTCTGAATCCAACTTCATGCCCTACATTTTAGTGCATTACTTCATTTCTATTCTTTTTATTTTTTATGTACACAGTCAAGTAGTAACAGTTGTTTTTCACTTGACTTCAGGGAAGGAACACTAGTTTCTACTGTCTCACTGAGGGAGCTGGCTGAAATTTTGCCGGCATGTTCATTGAGAGGTCTTTTGTTTTTGGAGTAGAAAATTTAAAAATAATGCCGTTAAGTGTGACTTATTTTCAAAAGCTTAAATATCTTTTACTTTTCTGAGTTCTACAGCTTGAGAACATGTCTTTTAAAGAGATAACTGGGTCTAAAAAATATACTTGTCATATATAAGGTACACTTCTTTAAATAATTTAAATTGGGGTGTCTGGGTGGCTCAGTTGGTTGAGCATCTGCCTTTGGCTCAGGTCATGATCCCAGCATCCTGGGATTGGGCCCTGCATCGGGCTCCCTGCTGAGCGGGGAGCCTGCTTCTCCCTCTCCCTCTGTCTGCTGCTCCCCCTGCTCCTAATATCTAGGTAAATGGCCTAGCCAAGTTAACACATAAAATTAATCATCACACAGAATTTATTTAAACAGAAAAGAATACATTGCAAATTGAAATTCAACTGTTGGGCGCCTGGGTGGCTCAGTGGGTTAAAGCCTCTGCCTTTGGCTCAGGTCATGATCTCGGGGTCTTGGGATCGAGCCCCGCATCAGGCTCTCTGCTCAGTGGGGAGCCTGCTTCCCCCTGCCTCTCTGCCTACTTGTGATCTCTCTCTGTCAAATAAATAAAATCTTTTAAAAAAAAAAATACTCTTTTCCAAATAAAAAATGCTCTATTTATTTATTTAAAACGTATATTTTTTAACTTTGTAAAATGCAGTGTAACATAAAAAGCCATAGTCTCTGCCTTCAGTGATCTAGTCTAGATGGGGAGAGAAGACGTGCACACAGATAATCCTGCTGTTGGTTCAGAGAAGTACAAACGCCACATTATCCCAGCCAGGAGAGATTGGGAAGGTTTCATGAGGAATGTGTCTATTGTATTTTTACTCCGTTTGATGACCCCAAATGAGGTTAGATTTGAGATTAGGAATTTCTTAGTCCATTGTTGGTGTGATTCAGCATCTAGGAAGACAGTAGTCCTGTTCTGGTGGGACTTTCCAATTCAGTTTCATCATTTCCTGATGCAGAGACCTCTCAGGGACTCACCCCTCTGCCGTTGTATGGTTGAGGTTCTCCTGCCCCCCGATTCTAAAGGAAGTGCCACTAATTTATAGTTAATCAAGCTGTAGACTCAAATGAGAAGTGATTTTCTAATTTACTTTCTAACTTGCTTTCTTACTTTTTTGGCCTCTCAGTTCCCAGTTTTACTGTACGAAAGGTATAGAAGCACTAACGTAGTGACCCGAGAATGGCATGTAGACATGGGATTTTTATTAAATATGGTGTGTTTAATATAGGAATCATGTCCTCACGGGGCTGTGACTGGACCTAGACCTGTATGAGACATGAACTTATAAGCCATTGGGTTTTCCTCAATGTGACTTCATCTTCCCAAATACCAGGGATTGTTCAGAGAGGAATATTGGTGAGAATCTAGAGTGGAATGTCCTATCACTCCACAACATTGAATGTTGTAAAGACTTTATAATCTCTGCTTACTCCTTGGGGAATCTGTAGCCAGCTTTCTGTTGGATTGTATACAATCTAAGACTGGTCCTTGGGCTACCAATGTACAGATGGTTAGCATGCTTGGGTAAACGAGTTCCTTCTCATCATGTGCATGTTTCCCTGTTCGTCAGGAATTTGTTGTCTGGAGGGAAACATTTAGATGAACATTTACCTGAAAATTTAGTAGGGGTGCCTGGGTGGCCCAGTCGGTTAAGCATCCGACTCTTCATTTTGGCTCAGGTCATGATCTCGGGGTTGTGAGATCAAGCCCCATGTTGTGCTCTATGCTCAGCGGGGAGTCTGCTTGGAATTCTGTCTCCCCCTCGAGGCCTCTATAACCCCTGTTCTTTCTCTCTCTCTCAAATAAATAAATAAATCTTTAAAAAATTAGAAGACGTTTAATGGTGCCTTCAAACCTTGGCAGGACTCAGCTACAGTGCTGGGGTGCTTCAGAAGGAAGCACGGCCAGTCTGCCACAGTCAGGGGACCTGTGGAGGGTCTCTTTCTCAGCTGCTAAGGAGTCAGTGACATAGAGTCACCCTAGCTCTAAGTTTGTCCTCACCCTCTTCCCCTTTCTGCTTGAGAATCAGGTGGGGAGGCATGGCATCCCAGGGGAGATTGCCAAAATCTCCTTGCTGGAAGGAACTTGGAACCGCTTGGAGATCCAACATGTTCATGTTCAAGAGCATGTCTGTTTGGCTCTCTGAGGCTTGGTTTTCTCATGTGTTGTATTAGAACAAGAGACTTTTGAGTGAATCAGATGAGCTGATGAACTTGAAAGTGCCTGAGTATAAGGAGTGTCTCACACACAGCGCGTGTGAGACAAAACCAAGGCCATCTTGCTATGGAGCATGTGATCCAGTGTTACTGTCTTGACCCCTGCCATTTACAGTGAGTCAGTACCAGGTGTCATCAGTAATGCAGGGAGCCAAGGATCTGCTCCTCCTTGGCCCTTGCTTGACTTGTTCCCACACTGGCGTTTAGGTCATCTAGAAAATTTCCAGAGTCAGCAGGTAATGTTTCCTTATTGAGCTGTTCTGTAAGGCACAGCCGACTTGTCTGTCAACTTCAGGTGCTGTAGGCCCTTCACATTAAACAGAAATAATCTCATGCTTCTTTTGACTCAAAACTAGCATCTTTATAGTGGAAAAAATGTGTATGAACCTGCACGTGGGACAGCATTCTGTGTTTATGAACATTAGTCCATGTGACTATCTGTGTTTCGAAGTCATCCAAGAAGACAGAAAAAATCCTCCTTTTAAATGGAACGGAGAGCATGGAACATGCGGATCAGAAAAATTATTTGAGTTTCAGCATTATCATTGTGGTCTCCTTATTTATAAGGCCAGTAGTTCTCCTGGTTCTACTTGTTTTATTAACTATGTTATAGACCACTCATCATTATAAGTTCGATAGATCATTAAAAAGCAAATAATGCCATTTTATACAGGAGAACTGAAGCTTGCTTAGCATTCCCTGAAAACATCTGGGGATATAATAAATTCCTGTAGATAATATTGAAAGCCTGCTATTTTGCTGGAAAGATCCCCAGGTTACTGTTGGCAGTTGCCTTTTAATGTGCAGACATAATGTGCAGCTGTTTCTATACCCTACCCCAGTATACCCCACCTTATGTCATTTTGGAAATTCTGTAAGGAAAGAAAGGAAGGAAGGAAGGAAGGAAGGAAGGAAGGAAGGAAGGAAGGAAAGGAAAGGAAGGAAGGAAAGGAAGGAAGGAAGGAAAGAAAGAAAGGAAGGAAGGAAGAAAGAAAGAAAGAAAGAAAGCAAGAAAGAGAAAGAAAGAAAATTTAAGTATATATAGCTATATGGAGAAATCTGCTTGAGAGAACAAAGACTTCATAAAACAAGAACCTATGTTCATTGACAAGTAAACAGAAACCCGAATCAGTGTTTTTTTCCTTCAATCCAAATCAGTTTATTCTAGTTTTCTGAAATTAGCTATGTACTTATTTTTGTTTGTTTGATGTAAAGTAGCTTTCTCCAATTTCTCTTCTACTGTAGAATTTGCTGATCACTAGAATCATCAGAATCAGTCTTGCACCTATGTTTTTCAGACTTTACTCGACTCACATAACCAGATGTTCACGTTACGTTATGACCTGGTGTAAACACACGCAAAGAAAACAGATCCTGTTTTGCAAAACAGTACTTAGCCTTACTATAAGGAGCACGCTCTATGTTTCTACTTTATGATTTTATTTATTTAAAAAATTTCCAGTTGCAACCGTTTCAGTTGATTTTTGTGAGCCAGTATGGGTTAGTGAAGTTCTGTCCTTTTTTTAGACCTGGAAAGAGACTTTTCCAAAGGTTGCACAGTCATGTGCATATCCGCAGGTGACCATGAGGGCTATTGTATTCTGTTATCCTTTCCTTATACTTGTGCTACACGCCCCCCCCCCACCCCCCATCAAGCACGGTGGTCAGTTGTTTTGTTCTTTTACCCTAAAATTTTCTATTAGTGGAAGAGATGCTCGCATAGCAGATCTAATGACAGTGCCCACCAGACCTGCTTGATGTGGGGAAAGACATCCTCTGGTGGCCACAAACATGTTTTCCAGGTATAGGGCTATTCGTTTTGGGGCTGACCAAATATTCTGAATTTGGCTTTGTTAAACTGCCCATATCCTGAAAAACGAGGCAGGTCAACCACTGTGTTTTTCCAAGACTTTAAGGATCTCTCTTCTACACTCCCAACTCCCCAAACGTGAATTCAAATCGTGTAACTCAGGGAAGTCACAGCTCTGTTAACTAAACTCATTGATGAATACCTGAATGTGGACTCCCAGCAGCAAATAGAAAATTTCACTGAGTAAGGCTATTTTTTTTTTTTATTCCATCTCCTATACCTTGAAAACATAAAAAGAAAAAGAAAAAAATTCACCTGCAATCCCATTATCCAGAGATGATCACTGTTCATATCTTTCTGTGGGTCCTTTTTACTGTCTTCATGTCATTGTGATTATTTATAAACAACTTGGATCATTTAAGATTTAAAAAGAAGCATTTTATTTTTGTGGTTAAAAATGTCCTAAACAGCACTTAGTAATGACTGAATAACATCTCTCCCATTGTGTGGACTTTCCGTTACTTAACCAATCAACTCATGTAAGTGGTTTATCGTCTCTCCACTGTCGTAAGATGGTGCGCTGCCCATCTCTCTACATGGAGTGCTTTTTTTTGGACTTGAAATATTTTCTTGGATAAATTCTCGGAAGTGGAATCATGGGGTAGAATGTAATTGAACCATCTTATCAGATTTCCCTAAAAGAGTTGAGTGCAGCAGCTTTTCCATGCCCAGGTGCCTGGGTTTTGGAAGTTTCTCTCTGATGGAGACATGGACGCTGGGTTCTCCAGGCAAACCAGGAATGTTGTAAACCACACACAAGGCAGGCTCTTGGGTATCCTTAGAATTCCTTTTGCTCTTGAATAGACATGTTGTTGTCACCAGTAGAGGAAAAATGTTCTTTGAAGAAACCCTTAGTGCTTGTTTTTAGGGGATGGGTGTGGTGGAATTTAAATAATCATTTCAATCTCATTTTTAGTTTTACTGGTTTGGAGTCTTATGTTCCATTTGGCTCATTGTAAATAAAATGCTGATGAGTTTATTCTTGTATTTTCAGAAACAGAAAATTAGATGTTAAGTTCATGGTTGTACACGGCGTTCCACCAAAACAATGATTTTTTTTCCTTTTGTATTTTTATGCATATTTTACAAATAACTTCTTAGTCCTCCCTTTCCAGTTTTGACATACTTTATTACATTGTCACTTTTACATCCTTGGAAATTTTCATTTCCAACTGGAATTTATTTTACACATTAAATATTTAGTCATGGTGTTGAGATTGGGCAGAAGTTGTTGACGTATTTGGCTTTCTTTCCTTGACACAGATTATTCTTCATTCTATGCACAAATACCAACCGCGGGTCCATGTCATCCGTAAAGACTGCGGGGATGATCTTTCTCCCATCAAGCCTGTTCCATCTGGGGAGGGAGTAAAGGCATTCTCCTTCCCAGAAACTGTCTTCACGACTGTTACTGCCTATCAGAATCAGCAGGTATTGTTCTCAGAATGGCTATCTTTCTAGACTTTTCGTTTCAGGTGTCACTAGAAAGCTAGCTATCCTTTTCACTGTATCTGAATGCTATCACGTGTCCTAAAGCATTTGCCATATAAGACATCCAGGATATATATATATATGTGTGTGTGCGTGTGTGTGTATAAACAATTTTTTTATTCGTGATTCTCCAAGTAAGGCTACTTCTAGTGAGAATTTATTTATTTATTTATTTATTTATTTATTTATTTATTTTTAAAGATTTTATTTGTTTGTCAGAGAGAGAGAGAGAGCACAAGCAGGCAGAGGCAGAAGCAGGCTCCCTGCTGAGCAAAGAGCCCGATGTGGGACTCAATCTCAGGACCCTGGGATCATGACCTGAGCCGAAGGCAGCCGCTTAACCAACTGAGCCACCCAGGCATCCCGAGAATTTCTTTAGAAAAGAATGTGTCTCATGGCGAACAGTGTAGGTTTCCTTTCCATTTTGAGATGTCAAATCATGATGTCATAATTAAGATTAAAAATCATGTGGGGGCTCCTGGGTGGCTTAGTTGGTTGAGTGTCTGACTCTTGATTTTGGCTCAGGTCGTGATTGCAGGGTCCTGAGATTGAGCCCCAAGTCAGGCTCTGCACTGGGCGTGGAGCCTACTTAAGATTCTCTCTCTCCCTCTCCCTCTGCCCCTCCCCTCCTCCACTCACTCTCTCTCTCTCTCTCATTACCAAAAAAAAAACACAACCATGTATATTGCCTAGGAAATAGACATGTAGAATATGAAACCTGGATTGTATCATAGAGCATAGGGTTTGATAATTCACATTGTCTTAAAACTGTAATCCATGTAGTATAAGAACTATTTCAGAAGCATTTATCTTACATAGTCATTTTGGTATATATACAAAAATGGCTATTTCTTCAAGATATGCTTTAATTGTGAGAGAGTGATACATATGCTTATAGCCTGAGAGATCAGCAGTTGTGGAATAATCTTTTCATAAAATTAATAATAATTTCAAAAGTGAAATATTTCTTTTCAATATAGGTAAGTGTATGTATTTCTTTAAGGCTAGTCAAGTAGGTGGAAAATTGATTCAAGGCAATTATTTAGTCCATGCAATTATGGCCAGTTTTCATAAAAAATAGTGATGTAGTTGAGGCTGATGTGGTCTGTGGTAGACTTTTTTTTTTTTTAATTTTAGTGGTCAGGAGAATTATTTTAGGTCTCCACTTCTCTTTACATTTATTTACATCTCAGTTAAATTTTAAGGCTTTATAATCTCTCGGTTGTGGTTTTTGTTGTTTTAAAGCTTATGAGGAGATTTGGATCCAGTCCCCTGCGTCTTCCTTCGGGGCTGGGAGGCGCATCTGCTCTCATCCATGTGGAGCTGCCAGCCCCACAGCTGAAGCCATCCTGTCCTCTCACTCACACTGTTGTGCTTTTATATAGGCTTTGAGGAAGGAGCATGAAGTTAACCTTTAGGAGGACTGGAGATGATTAGGAAAATATTCTTAAAATATGTTAGATTCAGAAAATGATTTTTTTTTTTGAGAAAAAATATAACACGTGAGGAGAAAAGAGCAGAGACATTCAGTACCTTTTAAGCAACCCCAGTTTATCTGTCTCTCTTTTTGTCTCCCAAACCAAACAGATTAACAATGTCAAGTGTGTATTTTTCTCCCAGCCTCTGTGATAGCAATAAACAAGATGCAGTGGGCTTTTTGGTACCTTTTGGTGACTAATACCAATGGACAAACTGACAAATCGATTAATAGGGTAAAAAAATTAGAAGAAGGGATATTGATAATGACCAAATACAATGATGTTCGTTTTTTAACTTCCTGGCTCCTATTTTAAGAACTCAGGGAAAATTGGTAAGCAGCTTAGCTTGGTGGTGGTTAACAGCATGGGGTTCTGAAGCCCAGGGTCCCAGCCTAGTTCTACGGACAAGTAACCTGATGATCATTGGAAACTTAAGCCTTGGTTTAAAAGAAAACATAAGATTGGGATAATAACCACATATAAGTTGCCATGAGAATTAAATGAAATATGCACATAAAATTCTTAGTACAGCATACATAGTATGTACTCAGTAATAAAAATAATGGCAATAGTAACATATCTCTATTCAGACAAGGCACCATTATACAAATCTCTACTCTTTTTTGAAATCCTATTTTAAACCAACATTTAAGTTATTTAATGTTATTTGAATATTATTTAAATGAACAAAGAATGAAGCTATAATGAACTCTCAAGAATTCCTTCAGGACAGGAGAAAGGGATTATGAATGACTTTTCAGAGATGGCTTTTCTTTTCCTTAGTGTTATCCAACAGTGTTCATTTGTTCTTAGCCAAAATGGCACCATCAGAAGTGTGTTCATTAACTTTGTAGATTCCACAAAACCAGAGTATAGAAAGCAAAGCATGATGTGCTTCTTAGAGACTAGGTTAACTTCCTTGTGGCAAGGTGGAGATCTATTAAGAAATAGATGAGATGTTATTAGTGTCAAGTACAAGACGGTGTAACTAAAAATATTTTTTAATGGAGATGATTAGACCACTTGTAAAAATCCCACCCCCAAATTTCTGTTAAAATTAAAACATTTATTTCTACTACATGAATAAAATTTAATCTCATTAGAGCCTTCCTGTAGTGGTTAGCTCTGGTTAGACATTCACTGTAAGGCTCAGACCAGGTCAGGACTCAACAGAAAACAGAGGAAAGAATAAAATTTTCAGATGAGAGCCATAAAGATGATTCAAAGAGAGACAAAGAAAAATAGAGAGGCAGAAAAGTTAAAGAAGCATATATTACCTAATTCTGAAGAAGAGAGGGATGCGTAGGGGCTTAATGGCATTCAAGTGTTTTAGGGAACTTGACTAGGTAGAAGTTGGATATTAGCTGTTACCCATTACCAAGAGGAACATCATTAAACCATGTCACAGAGTTAAAAGGAAGAGCTTTAGTTCAGAGGGATTGTCAAACAAAGGACAGGTTATCAACAGACAACTCAGAATTTCCTTCCCTAGTGATATTAAAAGCAAAACAGATTTAATTTACAGAGTTTGAATAGGGGTGGGGAATGCCTTTTTCATAGCAGATGAATGTCTAGGTGATCTGAAATTTTCTTCTAGTTTTGCAGCGAAGATAATAAAATACCTGAGAAATAGTGGAGAGGGACGCAGTCAATTTTGTGATTCCTTTTAGTTCTTCCACCATTTCTGTTTTAGTTTTTATAATATTTGGTATGATTTATTTGTACTCTGCAGATCACTCGCCTGAAGATAGATAGGAATCCATTTGCCAAAGGCTTCCGAGACTCTGGGCGTAACAGGTAAGACTTAGTGAAGAACATTCTGGTTCTGATAAATATATTCGACTTCTTGTTGTGAATTTTCCATTACAAGATAAACAGTTAAATTTACTGACATGTTTTTGAAATAATTTTCTGATGAGGATTAAAACTTGTTGGTATCGCTGGGCCTTGGATATAACTTACTTTTGGACGTAGTGCTATGGCCTGCCCATTCCTAAGGTGAATTTTGATGTGGGATACTGGCTGAAAAATGCAAGTTCTCAGGGTGCACGGTGCATGCCACCTCTGAAGGAGCCTTGAGGAAACCTGTCTTTCAGGCCCCGGGGCTTTGATATTCCAAATCAGTAGCCTATAATTTGCTTAGCAATGTATTGATTCTATCTTTGGAATATGATGGGGTTCCGTTCCCTCAGATTTCCAACTAGAATATGAAACTACGCCCCATTGCCAAGAGAGCTGATGTTCTTTAGTTTCTAAATTTGTCTTGGCTGCGCTGACAGCCACACACTTGTTTATTTTTTCTGTGTCGTGTTTTATGGTGTTTGTACTAGGAGGGAGAGCAACCATAATGAATTCCACTCTGTTACTTTTATCAAAAAGCAGATCACCGTTGTCTGTGTGCCATGGGTTTTTAATTTATTGATGTGATTCTATTCCAATAGAGTTTGGTGCAACATTTTCTAAAATAAGTATTGATAGTAATAGAGAGCAATAATAGACTGATGTTCTCCAGATGCCTTTTCAGGGTAAGGCTTTGACTTAAATGTTTTTAAAGCTTTTAAAAAGAAATATTTGAGAAATTTTTATTACTTTACTCCAGAAATTATTCTAATACTTCTTGAAAACTTGGTATTCTTGAAAACTTGGTATAGGCTACCTCTACAGGAAGTCGAAAGCACTAATTGTTTTGTTTTAGGGACAGTTTGATTTAAAATTGTAGAGAGAGAACAATCAGGTGGTAGTCCAGATTTTGGTTTCTTTCAGCTGATTATTTGGGCAAGGCTGGTGCAGACAGAGGTCTTTTCTCAGAATACAGTCAAGTGCTTGCAGAATATTCTTGTATGCAGGGACATTGTTTAAACACCATGCAAGAGGAGGATTCAAATACAGCTGAAATGCATTGAGAGTAGAGTAGCCTTTAATTTAGTGCAGGTACATCAACAATATGGACTAATAATAGCATTAATAATTCCCTCTGAAATTCTTTATTCTGTAGGAAGATTTGCAGGTATTCCTGTAATACCTGTTGTCTGATATATTGAAATCATTCTTTTTAGATGTTTGTTTTAATGTGAGAACAACTTTGCTTGGCTTTTGTTATGTTACATTGGCTCTTGGTTAACTTTGCTGTCCCGAGACATTTCTAAAAGCTGAATAATTTAGTAACTGAGAAGGTCACTGGTGAGGGACTAATGGGAGCCTTTGGGGTGACTTCTTTTGTACCTTAAGAAATGCTTGGATGGAATCTTCTTTTGGTTTTGGTAGTAGCAGAATAGTATTTATCCATTTAAGGGTCTAGCATTTCTTGCATTTCATTATTTTTTAAGCAGTGAATACATTTATTAAAACTCACTGAAACTCCAGGAAGGCAGCACTGAGGTTTGAGGAATACACAGCCAGGAACTGTGTGCAGGCTCTCCTAGGATTGACCTAGCCAATACCTCACTGCTCTCGACACTGGGGGAATCACACTGCTTGGATACTGTGGGTTCGGTTTTGAAGCAACACATTTAAAAATATTTTTAAAGATGTATTTTGGATAGATACCAATAGTGAATAAACCTACAAATAGAAGTGAGATGATAAGATGCATAGGAGAAGTTTTCAGGAAGAATTCTAGAAATGTCAGCATAATGAAAAGGCATTTGAATTTAGTCAGTGAAGAAAACCAGTGGGATTGGTGAAAATAAACTACTAAGTCCCTTGTTGAGTATCATGAGGTCAGAATGCCAGGTTTGATAATGAACTTTTTCCCTTCCTTTGTTTTACGAGTCAATAGGTGTGGCATATGGGGTCCTTGCTACTATTTCTTTCCTCACCCTAAAACTTTTAAAGTTTTTGGTGGACATACAGAACATAAGGAATTATATTTTAACACTTTTTAAATTTTGTTAAATTTTAAATCTTTTGTTTTGCTCCAAATGTTTAAGCAGTATCATAGTACAAGAAAATTATGTTGCGTCTATATGTAGCTTTCTTATTAGTGAAATGAATAATTTCACTTTTTGTCTCATTAAAATTAGTTTTCTTGCTTATATAGATAGCTCTTCAGTGCTTATTTTGGAATGCTAAATATCTATATATCAACATTCTCTACTTAGAAATCTAATTTTCACGTTTTCCAGTGATAAATGCAAAAACTCATGTATAGAGAAGAGGGAATTTGGTGAACTTTACAGATTTCTAATATGTATTTTTCTTAAAAAAAAAGTTTAAGTTATATGTAAGACTTGGAGGGTGCATTGGTGTTGAGGGCTTGGGGAAGGAGTGCTATTTTTTTTCATATAAATAGAGAAGAAAGCCCATGAGAAAAAGTTCATTTTATTTCTTTAATATCCCTGGTCTGTTGTCTTATTGTTACTACTTTTTAATATAAATTCTGTTTTTATTTTTCCCCATATATGAAATAAACAAATTAAGCAGGACAAGAAATAAACATGGACTTGTGATTTTTTTTTAAATTTTATAAAACAATTTGCTTTAATTGAAAATTATCCCTTCCTGGTTATTTATGGTTCCACAGCCTATTTTATAGGAATCAGTAGCTTCAGTCCTTAAAAGCTCTCCTGCAAGACATTTGCTACGTGAAAGAGAATTTATGTGCTGAGAATAGTTTCATTCTTCAGTTAGGCCTTAGGTTTGACCCTATAAAATTTTTTACTCAGGAAGGTACAGAAATTTCTTTGCTTTAAATACTTCAGGAAAAACATAACCATTTTACTAAATAAACTTGGCCATTTGATAGCATAAATTAGGGTGGTGATAAAATGTGGAAATTGTTCAAAGGCATCTTGTATAAATTATCGCCTTGGCTACACTCCTGCAGGAGGTGCCTTTTATCTTTTCTTTAACTAGATGGGAAAAGTCTCCATTACTGGAGAAAATGAAGGCCTTTTTTAAAAAGTCCAGATTCAGCTAATAAATATTTTATAACTGTTTCCTGCAAAATATCTGAAATCCTTTCTGGAACTTGCAGTGTGAAACAGCAGCCTCAAGAAAACTATCAATAGCTCCAAGTCAGATCACTTGGAGATATGTCATTTTCAGAGCCTCTCTTTAAAGCTTAGGGGTACATGTTTGTGGTGATCAATAATGTCTCCCCAGGAATTGGGTGTATGGATTTGTCTTTGAAGCATAATAAAGTTTACACTGCTAAAACAAATAATGCAGTAATGCTCGTCTCCGTAGTTAATAAATGTCTAAGTCCAATGGGTGCTTATTAATTACCTCTTAGCAAACTCCCCTCGAGACCACTCCATGACCACTTTGGTATCCTTGATATTTAAATCTATGATTATTAAAACTCATCTGTCTGGTAATAGAAACATTCTTTAGCATTTAGAAAAGCTTGTTTCTAGAAAGTCATAAAACCTAGCACAAACTAAATATAGAGTAATCAGATAAATGGTCCCCAACATTCATTAGTTGAGTATTGAATGCAGCCTGCAGGCAACATGGGGTTTTGGGATTGAACAAGCAGCCAAACTGCCCCCAAATCAATACTTTAATGTACATAAAATATTATTGAGTCGATCTTGCTTGCATTTGGCTCGTAGCCACAGATATGATGTCTGGTTTTGGAAAAATCACTTAGGAGCAAACAACTTTAGAGCTAGGAAAGGATGCAGAGCTTTCATAGTCTAATCCTCACTTTGTGGGAAACTGAAGTCCAGGGAGGTTAAAACGTTTACCTAGGGTCACACAGTGAATTTTAATGAGTTGGAGCCACAGCCCAGTTCTCCTGACCCCCAATCCAGCGTTCTCGCCGTGAAATAGTCCTCTCTCTCTAGATCACTGATTACATCCAAAGCTAGATTCTGCCCTTCACGCTCCGTGCAGCCGAGGTGGAAGGCAGGTGCAGGTCCACTCTGTGCCCTGCTCTCCCCCCTCCCTGCCCCCCCGAGAGAAGTTGCTTTTCTTTGAATGAGTGCTCTTCTAAAGCTGCCTACCAAGGCACCGAATGATGGGCAGAAACGCCTCTTCAGAAAAAGCGGCTTTGCAGGGTCAGGCTTTTTGTGGCGAAGCCTTCCACATCAGAGGGAGAAGTAATGTTACAGAGGGAGAGGGTGGATTCCAGATCACACCAGAGCCTTGGACTCACATCAGCTAGGATGGACCTCTTCACCTGAGCTCCTTAGCACAGAGGCACAGCTTCTTACTCTCCGAGGTCGGCTTAGTTTTCTGAGAATGTTAACAGCATATCTTGGGTGGTTTCCATCGTCCTGTGCTCCTGGTGACGGAATGGTAGCCCATCTCCGAAGCTTTTCTTTCTGCCTGTGCCAAGCTCCTGCCCTACCAATGTGGGGGGACACTGTCAACACCAGTGAGGTGCTCTGAGCTGCTTATTACTGCCGAAAGCGCCAACTGCTCCTAATGAGGCTTCTTTTGTCCACCTCCATCCCAATCCTTCCATTTAGAATGGGTTTGGAAGCCCTCGTGGAGTCATATGCATTCTGGAGACCTTCACTACGGACTCTCACCTTTGAAGATATCCCTGGAATTCCCAAGCAAGGTAAAACACAAAGTCTTCTGGGTCATAAATACAGCCGATTCTTGACCGGAAGCTCGGGCACTGAAAAATACGCTTGTCGTCATTGGCATCCACAATGGTGACCTCATCACCAACATCCTTTTGTTACGGGATCCATCTCTTTTTTGTGAGGAATGGGGATGGGGACCAGAAAAATGGCTCTCGTGGTCATAGGTTAAGTCTTGGATGTTTCAGGCTGTTTATATATTTCAGGACTTTCACCTCACCCTTAAATCTCTTGTTAAAATTAGAGCTGGACTGTGGGCTCTTGTGCCAAGCCCACCTCACAGGGAATCGCCAGTGTTGGTCCCAGTTGACCCTTCCCTGCCAGCTTCTGTCTTCACTTCCTTCAGCAGAATGGCCTCTAGGCAGGGGTCGCCTGCTGGATTTATGCCGAGGAGATCAGACACACTCGGGCAGACTTTCCTGAGCTCACCTCTGAGTGTTTCTCCCAAGCTCAGGCTAGTGTTTCCTCAGAGGGAACTGCATGCAAAGGGATGACGCTTCCTTCTCTGCTCGGTCGGTAGGACTCTCCTCCCACTCCTGCACTCAGGCTTTTTACGCCTGATCCTGCCCAGCACCCCACTGACAATTAACATGCTGGGCTTTAGATAATTATCATTGACTGGATTGGGCTTTCAGATTATTTTGAGAAGCTATATAAAACGCTATTGCTGGGGCAATGAAGGCTTTACAACCTGTCCAGCCTGTTGGAATTCTCCTCTCCCCCTAAGTTCTGTCAAGTGTGCCAACATCAATCTGCCAGCGAATCCAGAGAGGGGGAGACGGCCACCACCGCCGTTACTGATTGGACGCAGGGTCAACCACCCTCTCCGTTACGCAGGACTGTTTATCTGGTGGGCCTCTGCTCTTGTGTTAGCATGGGAATCACCAACCTGGTTTCTGGTTGGAAGTGAGATTTTTGAAGTTCTAGACTATTGCCTTCTTGTAATAGCCCCATGTGGTCCAGCCATTGAGGCACACAAGCTTTCAGTGGGCAGCTGAAGATAAGTTTGTTTTTGACCAATTTGGCTCTTTCTTTGGAATTCTTTTCATTTTCATGCAAGAAAATATATTGATCCAGAGCAAGGTCTGCTGAAAGAGTAAAATACGGAAAGAAGAGAGGTGATGACTATACTTTTGGAACAAGATACAGAGTAAGATGAAGGTTATAAAGATGCCAGGAAAGTCAGTGTTTGTAATGTTTATTATAGAAAATCAGACAACTTGAGGAAAGCTAACGGAGGGAGAAAATGTGAAAAATCTATGAGGCAGTGTCCTGATATCTTCTGCAATTAAAAAAAAATTATTGCCTGGGTCGAGATCATATGCCTTGGAAATAGTGAGAGGATCTGTGTCTAAAATGTTTCAGTCTGAATTCAGTTAAATTATAATTACTGAGAGCCAAGACCATCTCCTTTTCATCGTTCAATGTAGGCTTCCTTGTGACAAACTGGGTTTAGCTCATGTTCACCAAAATGAAAGGAAAACATGGCCGTGGAGTCGCTGCTCTTTACATTTCAACTTCTTTTGTAGGAAATACAAGTTCCTCCACATTGCTCCAAGGCTCTGGGAATGGCGTTCCTGCCACCCACCCTCATCTTTTGTCTGGCTCTCCTTGCTCCTCTCCTGCCTTCCATCTGGGGCCCAACACCAGCCAGCTGTGTAGCCTGGCCCCAGCTGACTACTCCGCCTGTGCCCGCTCTGGCCTCACCCTCAACCGGTACAGCACATCCTTGGCCGAAACCTACAACAGGCTCACCAACCAGAGCGGCGAGACCTTCGCCGCGCCCAGGACTCCTTCCTACGTGGGCGTGAGCAGCAGCGCCTCGGTGAACATGTCCATGGGCGGCACGGATGGGGACACTTTCAGCTGCCCACAGACCAGCCTGTCCATGCAGATTTCGGGGATGTCCCCCCAGCTTCAGTACATCATGCCTTCACCCTCCAGCAACGCCTTTGCTGCTAACCAGACCCATCAGGGTTCCTATAACACGTTCAGGTTACACAGCCCCTGTGCCTTGTATGGATATAATTTCTCCACATCCCCCAAACTGGCCGCCAGTCCTGAGAAAATTGTTTCTTCCCAAGGAAGTTTCTTGGGGTCCTCACCGAGTGGGACCATGACCGATCGGCAGATGTTGCCCCCTGTGGAAGGAGTGCACCTGCTTAGCAGTGGGGCTCAGCAGAGTTTCTTTGACTCTAGGACCCTAGGAAGCTTAACTCTGTCATCATCTCAAGTGTCTGCACATATGGTCTGATGAATCCTTGAAGTTAAAGCACTCTCAGATTGGTCTAATGTATTTTCTTTTTCTTTTTTTCTGAAAGCAATATGAAAAGAAACTATCAGTAGCTTGTAAGATTTACGTATAATAGGAAATGAAGGCTCCCTGAGTGTTTTGACTTTCTCATGGTGCGGCTGTAATTATCTATGGTATATATGTAGTCTGTACATAGCATGTGGAGTTTTGCAGCCTACAAAACCACATCCTCCCTCTTTTGTTCCCCCTGTTTCATCTGGTTGCACAGAGTATTGGCATAAGTAGTATGTTTAACCCAAATTCTCAGACTCTTTTAAAAACCAAATGGCAAACTTAAAACTTGGCAGTGATACTAACCAGACCAAGACTTATAACTTAATTTATCAGAAAAATGCTCTACAGAGTTTCATACTTGAGTGTTGATAACTAACAGTAACCAGCACCCAGAGTCTTGTGATTTCTGTTATTCTTGGGCACAGTGTGAGAACCTAAAATGCGAAAGCCAGTTGAGGTCTAAGTATTAGTTCTGAGGTATTTGTAGTCATGAAGGATTAGCTTTTGTGTTCCTGCTTGCTCTTGTTTGTCACAGGTATTAGACGATCTTGGCTCTGTAAAACTCCCTCAACTGTAATTATTTACTTAGGTAAGGTGGAAGAGAGCCTTGTACCTTCTTTCCACTTTCCATTACGTATGTAAGAGGTATTTATTCATCTGCAGAGAATAAATGTCCAGTATTTTGGATCTTTTGCTCATTTTATTTAGTTAAAGCAGACCATTAAAGAATATTCTGTAAACATTTTTAAATTCCGGTTTTCACCAGGGAAGGAATATATGATATGAGTGGAATGCCAAAAAGAAAATAAATCCACTTCAAATTCTTTGATACCAATGAGAAATCTCTATCTTTTTAAATCAAGAGGAATAATATTGTTGGCTATCCCTTAGGTTTTTATAATGTGGTTTTTCATTGAGAATATTTTTTTCCATTTTGTTTTGAGAGTCCTGACCCGTGGTCTGTAAGTAAGGAAAAAGGCATTTATGCTACTTATTTATGTCTCCCCACTCTTACAAATTGAAACCTCCCCGCCTCCTTAACCTTGTTTCTCTGTCTGAGTCTTTCCCGAAACAAATAGATTCTAGGCCTTTATGGTATTAAATAACACTGTAAGGAATTTCAGGGGGTTATCTGCAGCAATCTGTCTTTTGGGGGTTGTAGTGCAAAGGCCAAAGCCCATTACCATAAAGACCCTCTTAGAGGATGAAGGAGGAAGATACTAATTATGATAAAGGGTCTATAAAACTTTAACCTCCACAGCATTTTCAGCCTCAAAACCGGAAAAATGAGAAGTGGATTAATTTCTGAAAAATCCCAAAATAATGTATACATGGTTTGATTTCAAAACAAGTAACTTCGATAGCACATTAGGAGATGACTAGGAAAGGCTAAGAATGCATGATGAGGAGCGTTACCATATGTCTGGTGAGAAATTAAAATAATATGTCTGTTCGTTGACTCATTACCTTTCATATATTTGTCAAGCTAAAGCAGACTTCCTTCCAAGCTAAGTGAGATTTCCTTTCAGAGTTGCTTTAACTCATCCCTAGTTTAGATGGGGGAAAGGATGTAGCTCCTGATTTGCTTCTTTCCTTTAAAACAGCACGGCTGTTAGATATTTAGGCAGATAACTGTTTGAAAAGTATTTGCACAGGATGTGACTCTGTTTATGGATATTGATAAATTTCCTCATGGATTTTCTAACAGTTCATCAAATCAGTATTGGATTTTACATTGAAGATTAGCATGAAGGGACACAAAATACTTCCAGGAGGGCGATCTGTAGGTGTTTGTGTATGGTATTAATAGCTCGACAGAGGTTTGGGAAGAGTCTTCATGAGTATATCCCAGCCTCAGTGCTTACTATAATTCCAGAACAAGAGAGTTGTCTGTCTTGAGAAAACATGGAAAGTAATGATCTATACTCATATGTATTAATAGGGAGGCCATTTTCCTTTTTGCTGTTGGTGATTTGAAATGATACAACAATATGAGTAGAATTTTTTATTATTTTTTTTGATTTAGCAATATTGTACAAATTGCTGTTTCCTTTAGGTTTTACTGTAAATATTAATCACCATGTCACTTCAAAGACTAGCCTTTTATCATTATATTAAATGACATACATGCATTGATAATTATAATTCTATATCTGTATTTTATTAAAAAGTGCTTAAGAAATTATATATTAAAGTGTGTTACTAAACCCTTTTATGACTTTGGAGGGTAATCATTTAAAGTGTCTATAAATGTTGTTCCAAGAATAAGCACACGTATGAACACCCCAAACATAGATTTTGTGGCTTTCGATTACAAGGCATGGAGAAATGGGTCTGGCATTCATTTTTCATGTGTTAAATATAATTTCTTGGGGCCCTGACCATGTCATTGAAGGTGAAGCCCTGACAAATGTTGAACACATGAAAATTCAAATGTAAGAAGAGGAGGCCATGGTGTGGTATGTTTTGTTTCTGGTCCAGGGGTGAAGGGCAAGGATACAAGAATGAGCTGCTTATACCACTGACCAGTGATGACAGATCACTTCTAGACCCCTTGACTGGAAAACATTCCAAGGGACATTGTGATGAGGTGAGGTTGTTGCTATCACAGCCAGTCACATTTTGAAAATTAACACTTTCTTCTATACAAGCTCCTTCCCAGAGGTCAGCAGCTTTTCACAAGCAGGGCACCCACTTGCTGACCCCTGATTTCTGGAATGTAGGGGGTCAGGAGGCTTTCGTGGCCCCCAGAAGAGATTGAAGCACAGTGTTGCTGATATAGCAAAGGGTCACACTCACTCCTCACGTGAATTAGTGAAATTTTGAGCAAAAGAAACCTCACCTTTAAAATATGAATTCCTCTGGAGACATCGCTCCCCAGATTTAAACCTATCAGCAACTCACACCTTAGTATGAATAGGATAAATAGAAACTTTGGAGGTAGCCAGAAGTTTGATTAGAAGAAAAGAGTAATTTTTGGAGTAGGGCAATTCTGGGAAGATTTGGATGGGGAGGAGGAGGTGCAAGGAGAAGGATCTCTAAGGATCTCTAAGCAAACCTGGTGTAAAGCCATTAAAAATAATCATTTGATGAGCTTCTTTCAGGAGTCATGGTAGAGTTGGTGGATGCTATGCTGTAGCTCTCTCTAATTAGACGGCTTTGTAAAGAATCCTTTCAAAGTGCAATTGTGCTGGGTTTCCTCATGGGGAATTTATTGACTCATCTACATGGAGGTTTTCTAAAGCCTTTCATTGGAAATTAAATAATGTTATTAAGTTATTACCACTGTGTTTTAATATCCTTGATAATCATTCTTTGAAATATGTGCTGAGACAAGTTGAGAGTAAGGTTGAATCTGTGAACAGTTAAGTAGACATGCATGAATGCAGCCTCCTGGGAGCTCATTATCAGTGACGGAAAAGAACAAATAATATATATTTAAGTAGAGAAACATCCAAGAGGTATATAAATTTAAAATCCATCTACATGCTGATAGACTGTCAAGTAATTCATTTTCTTTCTTTCTTCTTTTTTTTTCTTTTGAAATTTTGGTATGGTGAGAACACCATTTTCTTGGGAATTAGGCAGCTTGGTTTCAAAACATGGACTTCCCAATCATAATTTTGGACAAAAACTTAACCAGTTTATATCTCAAGATTTTTTTTATGTGTGAAAGGAGTGGATGGAATCAGAAATTTTACATTCCTTTCAGTTATAAAATTCATATGGCATTGTATAAATATTCAGCTTAGTGGGAAAATGTATCTATAAAAATAGGTCTTTTGGAATACGATATAGATAAATAGATAAGCATATGTATGCATATATCTCTTTTTACAACGAAAATACCATGACCTTGACCAGGGTTATTGATTATTTTAAATTTATTGGATTTCTTAGAATTTATCTTTTAAATGGAGCTATGCTATATTAGTTATAGTATGTAGGACATATTTTAGTAGTTGGAGGAATCTGAACTTAATGTATTTGCTACTTTATAGTGAACAGAAAAAATGTTAATAAAATTTCTTTTTCATGATGCTCTTATTGATTGGCATGAAATTATTTCACTTCGGAATAAGCATGGCATCTAGTAAAATATCTAGAGATCATTCCAGGTACATTCAAAATACATTTAAATTGTCATTCAGAAAACAGTTGAATTTGTTTTTTTTGAAGGGTTTTATTCATGCTGAGACTCCGATAACAGTAATATAAAACAGTTGGTTATTCTGAAATTCATTGAATTTATACAAGGCTGGATCTTTATACATATTCTGTGTCCACATTTTTAAATTATATTAATCATGTCACTAGAATAATTTAATAAGGCCAAAACATTTTTCTGAATAACAGCTTTGTTGAGGCATAATTCACAAACCATATAATTCACCTATTTAAAGTGAGAAATTCAGGGTTTTTTTTGCATGTTCAGAGTTGTGCAACCATCATCATGATCAATTTTAGAACATTTTCATCATCCTGCAAAAACCTCTGTGCCCATTAATAGTCACCCCATTTTTCCCTCCACTTCTTCTTTACTGCAACGTCCTAGGCAACCACTAATCTACCTTCTGTCTATAGGTTATTCCGGATAGCTCACGTAAATGGAATCATACAATGTGTGGTCCTTTGTGATGGGCTTCTTTCACTTAACAATGTTTTCTTTTTTTTTTTTTT
>CM052886.1:66107871-66194787 GCA_028534135.1 Potos flavus
TTTCAAAGTTCCTTTGTGTTATAGCGTGAATCAGTATTTAAATTTTTTAAGTTGCTTAAATTAAAAAAAAATGATTCCACTGAAGGTAATTTTCACATTTTATTTATCCATTCATCTGATGGACATTGGGTTGTTTCCATTTTTTTGGCTGTTATGAATAATGCTGTTAAAAACATTGGTGTACAAGTGTTGATGTGGGCATATGTTTTCCTTTCTCTTGGGTATATGTCTAGGAATGAAATTGCTAGGTCCTCTTGTAATGTTTTGTGGAACTTCCAAACTGTTTTTCAAAGTGGTTGCACCATTCTACATCCTGATCAGCAATGTGTGAGGGATCTGATTTCTTCATATCCTTAATAACAGTCTTTTTGATTATAGCCATCCTAGTGTGTATGAAATGGTATCTCATTGTGGTTTTGATTTGCATTTCCCTGATGACTGATAATGTTAAGCACCTTTTCCTGTGCTTTATTGGCATTTGTATATCTTCTTTGGAGGAATGTCTATTCAGATCCTTTACCCATTTTTTATTGGGTTGTCTTTTAACTATTGAGGTATAGGAGTTCTTTATATATTCTAGATTCTGGTGTCATCAGATATATGATTTACAGATATCTTCTCCCATTCCATGGGCTGTCTTTTAGCTTTACTGATAATGTCCTTTGCATTATGAAAGTTTTTAATTTTGAAGAGATTTAATTTGCCTATTTATTTCTTTTGTTGCTTGTGCTTTTAGAGTGAGGGCTAAGACATTTAAAACTTTTAAAATTTGACTTTTCACATTCTTGGAAGTAGTAGTAAAGTAAGTACATTTAATTTAATTTAATTTTTATTTTATTTTATTAATATTATTTTTAATTTAAATTCTAGTTAGTTTACCTATAGTTCAATATTAGTTCAGGAGTAGAGTTCAATGTTTCATCATATAACACCCACTGCTCATCATAGTAAGTGCTCTCCTTAATACTCATCACTCATCTATCCCGTTCCCCCACCTGCCTCATTCCATCAACCCTCAGTTTTTTTCTCTATAGTTAAAAGTCTGTCATGATTTGTTTCCCTCTCTCTCTCTCCGCCCCCCCAAATGTTCATCTGTTTTCTTTCTTTTTTTTCTTTTAAAGATTTATTTATTTACTTTGAGAGAGAGAGAAAGAATGTGAGCAGGGGGAGGGGTAAAGGAAGAAGGAGAGAGAGAATCTCCAGGAGACTCCGCACTGAGAACAGAGCCTTATGTGGGGCTCGATCTCATGACCCTGAGATCGTGACCTGAGCCAAAAATAAGAGTCGAGCACTTACCCGACTGAGCCACCCAGGCCCTCCTAATCCATTTTGTTTTTTAAATTCTACATGAGTGAAATCATATGGTATTTGTCTTCTTCTGATTGACTTATTTCGCTTAGCATAATATACTCTAGCTCCAACCACATCATTGCAAATGGCAAAATTCATTTTTTTGATGGCTCAGTAGTAATCCATTGTGTGTGTGTGTGTGTGTGTGTGTGTGTGTGTGTGTGTGTATACATCTTCTTTATCCATGCATCAGTTGGTGGGGATTTGGGCTCTTTCCATAGTTTGGTTATTGTTGATAATATGCTACTATGAACATCCAGGTGCATGCACTCCTTTGAATGTATTTTTGTGTCATTTGGGTGAATGCCTATAGTAGTGCAATTGCTGGATCATAGGGTAGCTCTATTTTTAGCTTTTTGAGGAAACTCCATGCTGTTTTCCAGAGTGGCTGCACCAGTTTGCATTCCCACCAACAGTGCAAGAAGGTTCCCCTTTCTCCACATCCTTGCCAACACCTGTTGTCTCTTGTGTTATTGATTTTAGCCATTCTGACCCGTGTGAGGTGGTATCTCATCGTGGGTTTGATTTGCATTTCCCTGATGATGAGTGAAGTTGAACACCTTTTCATGTGTCTGTTAGCCAGCTGGATGTAGAAGTGCATTCTAGAAGTGATGTTTGGGTATACAAATTCAATAATGCTTGATAAATTACACCTCCTTCCAACTCACCTGAAATGTTGTTCTTCGGTAAATAATTATACATCCTTCAGTATCTTAAGAGTAAGGTAAAAAGATCATGAAATTTTTATTATCATAGCTAAAGTTTTACACTTTCAAAATTTTTTATTTAATTAATTAATTAAATTATTTATTTATTTATTAAGATTTTATTTATTTATTTGACAGAGAAAGAGAGATCACAAGTAGGCAGAGAGGCAGGCAGAGAGAGAGGGGGAAGCAGGCTCCCTGCTGAGCAGAGAGCCTGATGCGGGGGCTTGATCCCAGGACCCTGAGATAATGACCTGAGCCGAAGGCAGAGGCTTTAACCCACTGAGACACCCAGGTGCCCCTCAAAATTTTTTAATCAGTAAATATTTATTGAGCATCTACTATTTGCTTGGCATTAGATGTTGGCTAAAGCAGTGAAAAAACTTTTGGTGTCTTCAAATGCCTTGTAAAAGTTGAAATGCTGGTTTCCTGGAAAAACCTTCTTACAAGAATATATCAGAGTTGGCAGGAACAAAAGTGTTGCCTCTTGGCTCCTCTATGAGTTGGTGCCCTAGCCCTTATTACAATGTTACATATCCCAGATGGTCACTGCAAAATGCTTGCTCCTGTGCCAAGGTACAACAGGGATGCATTATCGCCTTAACTCTGAGTTTGTTTTGTGGTTTTCTTTGGAAACCCTAACATCATTTAAATGCAATTTTTTCAATTTGGCTCTGTTTACAGAACTGTAATAAGATATTTCTCTATTAATAGCAGGAAGGGAAAACCTTGTTTGTTTAGGGTTTTGGAAAACTTCTGCACATTTTTCTTAAAGACATTTGGTGAAGTGGATTGCAGGAGATTTGCAGATTCCTTTTTCTTAATTTGCCTTAATGAATTTCAAGGGAAAATTAGTTAAACTGTATGTTTTTCAAACAAAATAGAAGCTCTCACTCGGCGACAATAAAGAGTATCTTAAAGGAACTTCCATCAAGGAATGTTGCAAGGCTCCAATAGTGCCTTGCCTTAGGGAAGGTTGGCTCAGAATGAATGAACATCAAGGTGGGTCCCTTATAGCTTCTGCTCCTTTTGTCTTTCTGAAGTTGATAACCTTGTTGTGTGGGGAAGAGAGGAACTAGAAATTGTGTATGTTTAAATGTCTTCTGCCTGCTCAGTTTTACCTTGAGGAAATAGACAAATTTAGAGCCAGAAGATCCTGAGAGATCAAATAGGAGAGTTGTGTGTGGAGAAGCAAGTGACCTTCAGAGGTAATCCATGTTGACCCACCCACAAGCTTCGGACAAGATATTCAGCAAATTCAGTGGTAGTCTCCAATGACAGCAAACATTTTCAACTTCCTTGTCTTTTCATGTTTTCCCCTCAGTCCTGAATATCCTTCAAACCTACATTCTCATTTTTAAGACTTACTCAAGTCTTTCTTCAGTGGAGTTTTTCTAATTTCCTTCCTTCCATCTTCCTTTCCTCAGTGGAAATAAACTCTCCCTCTAAAATATTTTCACAGCACTCCGTGCATACTTCTTTTATTTTTTTATTTTTTATTTTATTTTTTATTAACATATAATGTAGTATTTGTTTCAGGCGTATAGGTCTTTTAAAGAAATATACCTCAACATCTACTTTCCACATAGGTCAACTGCCTAGCTACGATGGGAGAGCCACAAAGAGAGGGAGCTGTATCTCTCTCTCTTTTTTTTTTTTTTTGCCGCAGCATATAATAAAGATAAAAAGTGATTAATGAAGGAATGAATATATGAATACATGTGTCAATAAATGAGTTAAATAATACATTTTGGGATTTTGTAGATCTGGGTAGATTTGGTAGATCGAGAGGTTTTGTTTGGTGAGCTGCCAATTTGCTATTATCAATGGAGATGTAGAGGACTGTGGCTTCCTCACAAAAGATAAGTAAGAAGATCTCTCACTTTCTTTCCTGCTTTTCCCTCCTTCCTTTCCCTCCTTCGCTCCCTCCCTCCTTCCTTCTTTCCATCTTTCCTTCCTTTCTCTGCTTGAGCTGAATTATATAAAGAGAAGATTGTAGCTAAAACCTAATTAAGATGATCCTCCCCAAACTGTAGGCATTTTATTAGGAATATCTCTGAAAACTATTAGGCTGTTATGTGAATTCAAAGGGGAGATACTACTAAGGAAAGAATGTGTTACACGCAGCTTGGAGATCATTCAGTGTGGGGAGCTTCAGTGGGCTGAAGCCGTTGCTTTAGGAATTGACTATTTCTGTTGCAGGAACCTTCTAGAGTCTAGTCTAGAAATCACAGGGGGAAGTGAGGCTTTCTGCATCCTGTCATCAAGGTAGCCACAGATATGTTGTTGATTGTAGCGAGATGGTCAGGCTGATAGAGAAGCCCAGGCTTCACAGGAGATGGGCCTATTATAGCCTGGGGGTCATGGGCCCAGTGGCTCTAAAGAAATTGCTGTATTAGGTTACTAACATGCTTACTTCCAGGTTATTAGTTGTATATCTATGCAGGTGAGTTGATATTGTGGTAAATATCATTTCATCTAGAAAAAGTCCTTATTTTATAATATAAAAAAATAAAATTGCAGAAGAAGACCTAGGGATCTCTCCATCTCCTATGGATTAGGGGTTTTATGTCAGGAAAAAAATATGTTTTCTCTCTTGGTGGAGACCCAAGATACTTTGGAGAAAATCTTCTTTGCTCTGAGAAAAACCTTAACAATGGCTGTTGACCCAGCAGCTGGAGCCATCTAAGGGGCGGGCAGCTTAGATGAGTGAGGCACTGGATATTGGGGCACACATGCTCCTTCTTGCTATCTGTATATTCCTTTTTCTCTGGTGTTTGTTTTCATATTCTAGTGGTAAGATCCACCTAAGAGGTTGGGGACGAAATAGGAATAGATTAGGGGAAGAGTATCCATACAGAAGGAGGCCCTACTGAGTTCACAGAGTATCTCTTACCTAGCTCTGCTTTGGGGCTACCAGATATCTTCCCAGATTGATAAAACTGTATTTCGTCTCTGTTTTTTCCTATTTTCTATGTATGTGTGTAATGCATCTTTCAGAACCCCAGGGAGAAGGTTGTGAATGACAGCCTGAGTTCCTAAGCCATTTGTTGGATTATTTACATAAAGTTTAGTCATTCATTCATCTCTGGATGTAGAATTTGTTGAGCACTGGCCCCATGACTGATTCTGCCACAAGAGATGTGGTGATGAGCAAGAAATAGTTGTTCTTTTTGGGGGTGGCTCGGAGCCTCATCGGAGGGTCACATGTGCAAACACATAGTCAAGATACAACACAGTAAGTGTTAAAATAAAGGTTAAAAAAGAGTACCAAGCGGTGGTACCAAGTACCAAGGGAACATTGGAGGATGTGATTGAGGTTATATGGCAGGGAGGAGAGGGATCAAGGAGAGCCGTGAAGGCAAGGCTCTATTTGGCAAAAGTCTGGAGGGCTGGGGAAAATGGAGGATGTAAGTGATGAATCACTAAATTCTACTCCTGAAACCAATATTTCACTATATGTTAACTAACTAGAATTTAAATAAAAATTTGAAAAAAAATTGGGTAATAGTCCAGTGGAACTTTGTGCAACAATGTAAATACTCTCTATCTTCATTGTCCCTTACAGTAGTCACAAGTGGCTAGCGGTTCAAATGAGGCAAATATGATAAGGGACTGATTTTTCAATTTTATTTAATATTAATTATTTCAAGTTTAAATAGCCATATGTGGCTAGTGGCTACCATATTGGACAGTGAAGCTCCAGGAAACTCAGCAAGGCACAAAGTAACGCATGTCCTAAAAGAAGTCTGGATAATGGGCAACGGACAGAACAGCTTTTTCAGTACACGGCTCACCTCCTGTGTGGATGATGCTTCCGGAGGGTTATTGTGAGTAGGTGGTGACTTTGTGGTCACTAAAAGTTGACTAATGCCATGGACTCTGCTAGGCAACTCATTCATGAACCCCTTTGCAATTCTCCTTCCTTCCTCCACACAGTTGGTCATGTTATATAAGCACCCTGTGCTGACCCAGGCCTCTCATTTCCCTTCTCTCAGGCAGAGAGGCCAACAGGGTATTTTCTGGGGAGTGTACACATTGTAATTCCCTTTGACAAGGTTTGCTTTGGGAAGAGCACTTATTAGGTCTCAAGCAGAGAGGGTTGTTTGCGGGCTCAATGGTCACCTTCCAAGGTGACCGCTACCCTGGCCCTTTTCTTGCTCTATTCCCTGACTCTCTGGGCAGTACCCGCCGTGGAGCTGTAGGATAAAGTGTTCTCTGGTGTCACCTCGTTGTCTTCTCTTGTCAAGACAGACTGAAGCCCAGGTAATCATTTATTGGTGAGTGTGACTCTTTCTCTTGCTTTACTCCCATCAAAAGAGTTAAGAAGACACTCTCAGGGAAAGGTGGGGACAAACTAATGCAGAATTTTCCTCACGTGAGATATAGAAAAACAACTGGAGTTTGTGCATATTCACATACATGATTTCTTTACAACAATCCCGTGAGATGCTTTGCTTCTCACTTTATAAGTGAACAAACTGGGGCTTGCAAATGTTAAGGAGTCCCCCATGGTCGTCCCCATCAAGTGACAAGCTGGGGCTCAGCCTTAGTCTTCAGATGCTTAAATGGGTCTGACAGCACGTGGGAGAAAGGAGATTAAGGCGGTAATAACAATTGGGGAAGGGGCGCCTGGGTGGCTCAGTGGTTTGATGCCTCTGCCTTCGGCTCAGGTCATGATCTCAGGGTCCTGGGATCGAGCCCCGCATCGGGCTCTCTGCTCAGCAGGGAGCCTGCTTCCCCCTCTCTCTGCCTGCCTCTCTGCCTACTTGTGATCTCTCTCTCTCTGTCAAATAAATAAATAAAATCTTTAAAAAAAAAAAAAAAAAAAACAATTGAGGAAAAATCCTAACTGGGAGGGCAGGAACAGAGAGGAGAAGGGGAAGGAAGGGAAGAGAGGAAAGAAGGTGCTTCTTGCTGATTTTAACTAAAACACAAAGCTCCTGTCGGAGAAAGCAGTTGGTTGGCAGGAACAATCACCAAAACACATCCTTCAACACAACCTCCTCTTTCTACCTGCTTCCCATGAACAGCCCCCACCATGAATGGGTAACCGAGAGATTCAGAGCTGGGGAGAAGCCAGTGGGAGAGTCTCAGTCATGTTAAGAGTAGTTAAAAAGATGAACTGAGGCATATGAAATAGTTTAAGAGTTTATCTGAGGAAAAATCAATTCTAAATGGACAGTACCAAATTGGAAATGGTTAAGAGCACTCTGTGGGCAGGAACTTGGGGACAAACTTTTATGGAGGAGGGGCAGAAGCCAAGTAAGGAAATTATTGATTGAATGTAGCTTAAAGCCTAGTGGGCTGTTTGTGTTTGGTTGTCCTTAGTGTTTTGATTCCCTAACCGTAGAGCTTTACAGCCTCAGATTTTGGTCTGCTTATGTAGTTTGCCACAGAATTAGGGCCATGTCATTCCAATGGCCTCTTTAATCAGCAGAGTTTACTACTAGAGATTGGAAAGAGGAGAAATGAAACTGTCAGCTGTCCCTTCTCTGATCCCCCTGGAAACATGTATCCAAAACTTCAAAATGCTACCGGAAATGATTGCTAAGAGTCAGGTCTTCATTTGAGAAGATTTTTTTTTCTACGCCTCTTAAAAGAAGGAGCAAATATATTGAGATAGTGAAAATCAGAGAAGAAGAATGATAATCAGCTTGTTCCTTGAAGAAAAAGTTTACCTTGTACCAAAGTTCTTTGACTTTGGAGCTGTCTTAGCTGAAGGAAGACCCCGTCAGCTCGAAATTTAAATCTTAAGATTGTTTGATGTCATCGCCTAGTATTCGGATAGCACCAATTGTGATCCCAAATCTCCTTGACATATTTTAATTTCCAAATTAACAAATATTCACGGCCATCATTTGTGGGGCGGGCGTCCTTCTAGGCACTAGGAACACTGCTATAAATAAGACACAGAATGTGATGAACACAGGGTCTGATCAAACAGAGGAAACAGACATTCACCAACTCAAATGAATATAAAAATCACCGCAGTGTAAGTGGTCTCCTTGAAAGGGGTATCGAGGGTGCTAGGAGAGCATATTCTGGGAAGACTGTGATTGAAGAAAGGAATACTCTTGGTCTTGATTCTAAGTTACAGGCTTAGACCTTCCACACACACACACTTGTGCCCTGGGCACCCTGTACTGCTTCCCCCCCTGTACGGTGTGGGTTGTACGGGCTTCCCACGTCTCTCGTTTCTGCAGACCAAGTACACTTGTGAGATTGCTTTGCCAGGAAAGGATGGGGAACGTCTCTTGTGCAACGACCAGAGGATGGCATTAAAAACATAAGCCTGCTCAGCAAATAAGGCTGACACACAGACACAACTGGTGTGTGTTTGCTTTTCATTTGTTTGCTAACTAGCAAGCCTCTGATTCTCCTGGCAATCGTGACAGCCTCTCAAGGTTATTGAGTAAATCAAATCGCTCTGGTCTGTTAGACCTTAAGTAAGGAAGGAGGGAAGATTATTTTATTTACTGGCAAGAGGGTACAGGGAGATTTCATCATTTCTGTAACTGAATGTGGTTCACCTATAAAACACCAAGTGATTCATATTTTAAAACAGTTATTTAAATGAGGAAATACATAAATTTCATCCAAGCATCCTCTGTGTTAGAAGGGAGAGCAGGGGACAACTTATTATTTCCCATGGACAAGGAAGTCCCTTAGGAACATATCACCGGGGCCCAAAATAAACTGAGGGCACAAGCTCTTTACTATCTCTTCACCTCCCACACTCTCTCTCTCTCTCTGTCTGTATCTATCTATATCTATATATAGATGTGATGATATGTAATTTTTCGGAATCAAACATGCGTTGTCATTTTTGGAACCACTAAGAATGAAACATGATGCTAATTAAATGTGATACAAGGGTTTTTCCGTGGTTTTGTGGGACACCTGAATCAATCGCACCAGTCTCTGGTTGCTTTGCAATTTCTTCGGTCACCCATTGCATTGTTTGGCATGCAACAGGCTATGTTCCTTTTTAGAGGGAGAGAGAGGGATGGGGGAGGGGCAGCGGGAGAGGGAGCGAGAGAATCCCAAGCAGGCTCCATGCCCAGTGCAGAGCCTGGATGTGGGGCTCGATCTAATGACGCTGAGACCTGAGCCAAAATCAAGAGTCAGACGCTTAACCTACTGAGCCACTCACGTGCCCTTTTGAACGTCTTCAACAGACTATAAGGTGACTTCTTCTACTTGTTTAGTTCCGTAAAGCACTTGGGTGTTGCTTTGTAAGGTCCCATGGAATTGATGTCATTCGACCACTGATGACTTTATACTATCAATTTATGCCCCACCTTTCTGTCCCTGTGCCTTTTTTACATGCACAATAGCCTTTTGTTTCAAAATCATATGCTTATGTACTCTTTTTAAAAACATAATATTTTGCAGTTAAACTCAACCCTTGTTGTACCAACAGTGCACAGAACTCAAAGAAAGTGATTAAAATCGGACCAGCAGGGCCGAATGGGCGCACAGCTCACAGGCAACCTTATTATAGCAGCTCCCTCTAAGATGCCATCAACTCTAAGAAATATTTCGGTTGGAAGATATTAAAAATGAAACAAAAAAGTTACATATCCTCATATCTTTGAAATATGGCACATTATAAGCTACTTAAAATATTTTATAGAATCTTTATGGAAAGTTTTTTCGCCGACTGAAAGTTCAATGGAAATGAAATTCACTGTGGTATCTGCCCTCAGTTTGCTTGTGCTCCCCTGCCCCCAGCCGCCATGCTCTACCTCCACTTTGCCTCTCCATCTCTCCAAGACTTCTCTTGCCTTCTTAGAAAGCGGAAGCTTTGTAGATACCTCAGAGGTGTTGTCATGTCCCTAAACCTGTTGCCCAGATTTTTAACGAAGCTCAGGGCAAGAGGCACCTCCAGTAAATGCTGAACAGCTTTCCTTCCTGCTCTGTGAACACTTGGCAGAAGCGTTGATGACAGTTGCAAGAATGTGAAGCACAGCAGTATTCTTTACAGCAGTTTAATCTGTGTCATCAAATCCCCAGAAACCATGATTAATAGCAGCACTTGAGTTTGTTCTCAAGTTGTATATTTGGCAGCAGTGAACTTTGATCTACGGTTTCACTTTAAAGAATCGTTATGACACAAACTTTTCTGTAATCCTTCCATCTAATTAAGCTCCACGCAGATACCATGTAGGGGAGCATTTCATGCCATTGCTGTAAGCTGTGTGTTTATTACACCATTTTAAGCACTTTCGTAAGGGGAGGGGGTGTGTGTGTGTCATGTCCGGGCACTGGGTAGCCAGGGTCTTGCAGAGCAATCTCATCACTCAGAAGTAGCCAGTGCACTGTTTGGATTAGGAACAGAGACTGGAAAATGAAACCTACAGGGAATTGTGAGCCAGTGATTTGATCTCAGATAAAATTATTTTCTTTTCATGTAGTTAGATGGGCTAAATTAGTAGTTTCTCATTTTTCCCTCCTCTATCTTTCTCTCCCTGCATTTCAGTAGAAACTAGTGTAGAAACTACTCTTTTTATTCTCTTTGTAATTATTTTCTAGAGCATTGCTGCCCAATAGGAACATAAAAGGAGCCACATATGTCAGTCTAAATTTTCTGGTGGCCAAATTAAAAAAAAAAAAGAAACAGGTGAACTCAATTTTAATAAAATATTCTATTGAACTCAGTATATCCTGAGTATTATTATTTAAACATGTAATTAATATAAAAATTACTAATGGGAGATTTTACAATTTTTTTTTTTTGGACTAAGTTTTTGAACTCCAGTGTCGATTTTATACTTAACAGCACATCTCAATTTGGATGCCAAATTTTTCAGTGTAGTCCTTCCAAAATAATAACGTCTTATTTAATGGAAAAATATTTTACATTGCTTCTGTTTTTAAATTTAAACTTGATTAAGTTTGAGTAAAATTAAAAATCTACTTCTTCAATAACATTAGCCACATTTCAAGTGCTCAGTGGCCACGGGTGCCTGCTGGCTACCATATTTGCGTAGTTCTCAATCAGTGAGAGCCGGAGTCCGGTGATTTGGGGATTTAATTTAATTCTATTAAATACTTGAAGCAGATTCAGTCTTATTCCTGAATTATTGGGACAATGAGAAGTATGAGCACTGAGATCCCTAGGAGGACCTGTATGGGTCTTGGAGCTAAAAGGGCTTTTTTTTAAATTTAGAAAGTAAGGACTGAAAAGAGAAGTTCAGAGAAGCAGAACACAGGATCACTGTAAGCAGTTAGTTAAGAGGTAATAGCCATTATTATGAACTTGGTAGCTTTATATTGACCATACGAATTAAAATCCTTGAAGTCACAGAATGGGACTAACACATAACAGGTACCTCATATCCAGTAGTAGCCATACAATACTTCATCAGCTAAAGGATAAAACCAAGTCATTTATCCTTATGGGCAGCTAATGGTTGTGACTCAGGATGGATTTCCAGAAAGACAACCATTGGATAATTGTTGGAGAAAAGAGGAATTTCTTTTATACTTTACGAAAATGATTATTGGTTTATGATAAGCCTTAGGTATACCTGGTGTGCTAGAGTTGAATGTATTTTGAACAGACACAGTTGAAATTGGATTTTGGATTTATTTGTCTTTGTAAGAGAAGTGGAGGGGGTCTGGATGGGGCAAGTGGTAGAAAGGCAAGTAAAACTGACCCGTGGAGACTTGTGGGCTGGCCCGTGGAACAGTTCTGAGTGTGGCTGGTCTCCTATTGCTTGGACAGTAGAGCTTTATTCCCAGCCTGAGTCTTCCCAGGACGGACGTCTTTGGCTTCTCTCTCTGCCACATGGTTTTAGATGCAGTCCAGGCTTCCCGAGAGGGCACCGTGCCAAGGTTTCTAGGCCGAAGGACAAGATAGCAACTTCTGATGGAAATGTGCCTGGTCTGCGTGATGGAGCGAGTTAATTAAGGATGTTCAAAGTACTAAACGACCATCAGCTGTAATGGTTACAGAAACCGAGTCTCCATGAAGAACACTGAAGTAATGGAAATCCAATAAAAAGCAAAGTTGAGTTGGCATTAGATAAGGGGAAAAGAAGCTATCAAAGAGGAAGCTGGACTTCATATCTGTTCAGCTGACCCACCATAAACTTCAAGAAAAATCTGTTGGGCCCTGACACCATCTTTCCTCCCAAAGTGAAAATAGGTTGGATAAGGAGGATTATCACTGTGGCTTCCAGAGACTCTGATCTCTTTCTGCTGTTGCTGAATTTCGAAGAAGAAGAGGAAAAAAATGTGCTGTTGCCAAAGTGACTCATTTATGGGCTTCTGCATTGGGACGGTTCTGTAAGTTCCTGAAACATGTGAACTGAACTATTCCACCAGGATGAGTGTTAACTTTGAGAGATTCGAACAAAGGCACCAGCCCTGTGAGGGTTATGGTCCTGTTAAAGTTATTCTTTAATTCCTCCCGCTCCGTTGGTGTCTTCGCCTTGTCTTTTTCAGGCACAAAGAACCGCGTTCATGGACCTTTAAGAAAACAGGGTTTTCTTCCTAAGTTCTTTGAAATTTGGTCTTCATGTTGATTCCACTCTAGGTATGTCTCTGTTTTCCTGAGTACACAGCCTGGGGTTTCTTGTTAGCCCACCCCTCTTCTATCATGCAATGAGGTGTAGGCTTTTTTAGGCACTGTTAAGCATCTGTGGCTTGGAAGGAAGGCAGAGAGCTGGGAGGTTTCTTCTCTTCTTCCTGGTGCGGGCCATTCCTTCCCCACACTCCTCCCTAACTACCGGGCAGCCAGTGTTAATAATCACAATGGCTCTTTGTCACTCACTGCCCATGTTGCAGCTACTCTATTAAAACCTTTACTTACTTTACGTGGTGTTGTTTATGTCACTGTGCTAGGAAGGAGGCAACATTGTGACTCCCATGATACCTCTGAGGAAACTCAGACTCAACCAGATTAAGTAATTTCCGAAGTTACACAGCTAGTGAGTACTTAAGACAGAACTCATAGCGGGTCTGATTTGGCCCAAACCCACTTTATCAAGAGTTCTTAAATGTTAGTTGGCACTAGGATGTCAGACCCTTAATTCCAGGACCCTCAGCCCCAGCCCTTCCTCTACTGAGTGACTTCTCTCCAGGCTCCCAGGCTTCCTTTCCCTTTTCTATTTTCCAGGTACAACAGGCCCTTTGGGTTCTGCTGCTGCTTGTGTTTTGGGAGTAGAAAGCTTCCAAACTTTGTAATACATAAAAGGTTGGCAAAGCAAGCTTACGTTGATTAAAAGTTACACACGAAGAGTTGGAAAAACAACTTTGGAATCAGGGAGTCCAGGACAGAGTTTGGCCAAGTGAGGGCTGAAAAGAGAAGGATGCAGAAATAAGAGTGGGAAGTTTTGATTTTCACATTTGATGGCTTCGGTTCTGAAATAACACCTTTCGAACGTGTGTGTGTGTGTGTGTGTGTGTGTGTGTGCATACATGTGTTTTAAAGGTGCAGTTACTTACATAATACTTTCTATGTGCCAAGTAGAATTCTAAATGCATCATACATAATTTAACACATTTGCTCCTAACAACGAACCTCTGTACTAGGTTATTAATACTATTATTATCATCTCCATCTTATAGACCTAGACACTGCATATCAAAGAGCGATTAAATAAGGTACCCAAGGTCACACAGCCTGTGGGTGGCAAAGTCAAGTTTTGCACCCAAGAGTTCTGGCTCTAGAAATCACATTCCTCGTCACCCTGCTATTCCGCCTCTTGCACTAGGTTAGAGAATTTTAGGGTTTCCCGAGCGCCTCAGAAATGCTTGCCAAAGCATCTGAACAGTAAGTGAGGCTCCCTCACCACCAGTTCATTCCCAGACCTTCTCTCTGTCCAGTACTCTGTCTGTTCTATGTCACGCATGGTAGTTTCACAATAAGATTTGTTGAACAAATGAATATTCTAGAAGGGAAATGGAAAAAGTTTTTCTAAACATCGTAATACTGGGAATTGTTACTGGGAAACTGTGACACTAGGAATGGCTAGCCTTAATTCTCAGCTGTAGGACACAATCTTCCCACTCCCTTGCTACAGCCGCACACACAATACACTATCTAGTTTCCAACTGGCATACTACCCAAAACCAACTGATAAGTGTCAAGTTCTTGCACAAATGCCTCCCTTGAGAGTTTCTTGCTGAGAAAGAATAAGTGTCACGTTCATGGATTGGCAAGAGGTGTTTCTTATCTTTATCTTTTGGGGGCTCACCTGTCCAGGCCCCAGCACAAACCCTCAGAGCCCGAGCAGACAGAGGATGACGGTCCAACAGTGTCCCTCAGATTCCCCAGCTGAGTGGGGCCTCCACGGTGACTGAGGACAAAATGTGTGAGCCAAAACACATGAGCTCTGAATGCAGCCTGTTTCTTTCCCCACAGCTCTGTAAAATCAAAGTTTGAGGCACCGCAGGAGCTCTTTTTAAATGTCCTGGCCAGCTTGCTGCAGCCCAGATGTTGTTCCAGTCCCTGCACTACAAGCTCCAATAATCGCATGACTGGTGCCCCCCGGCTGCACACGCACTCGCGTCCACTGGCACGGCTCCATAGATGTTACAGATGCCACAGCTCATTTCTTTGAAGTCAGGGTGTTTTTTAAAAAAACACCTCTTTCGACAGATTTGGCCCAACTTCTCATTATATAAGCTGATCTGTTGGAACATCTGTCACCATTGCGGCTCCGGCCCCCATCCTCCCCTGAAGTATAATAACTTGACATTAATAAATAATGAGGCAGTGCTGAGTTTAACGCACATATTATGAGGCATGGAGGCTAAAATGGCAGCCTTTCATCTTTCAGGAAGACCGAAAGCCCAGATTAAGCAAACAAGGGAAACACAGCTAGGGCCCAGATGAAAACTTCCAACTATGGCTCGCTTAAAAAAAAAAAAAAAAAAAAAATTATAGTGTACCTCGCATAATTGACTGTCTCTTAATAATACAGATTGACACAGGGTTAATGGGAAGGGCTGGAGCTCTGTAGCCGGGTGCAGATTAACACGGTAACTTTCATTCTGCACCCTCTTGCTTACCACTTCTCTAAATGCCTTTTTCTCCCAGAGAAAGTGTTTTCTTAGCAGCAATAGCGATTATAATTCAGTCTCGCGTTGACCCTACCATCAAGAATTATGCCTTAGTGCTATTATACGTTTAGGTAATGCCAACCCACGAGAATCTCGTTGGTGCTGTGAAGGTTTGCTCCATGTTCTTCTGAGGGGCTTATCTTGCGTACCTGTTATGTGAATACCTTCTGGACATATGGGAGTGAATGCTCTTTGTGCAAATAGAAAAGTAGTGTGAAATCTAGAGGCTTTGAAATTCAAATATATTTCCGTATATTAATGGCCAGAGATAACCTAACATCAAAGAAAGATGGCGAACAAGATGTGGGTGCAGCTTTTGTTCTTTAGTGCGTGCGCGCGTACATACACACACACACACACACTCACTCACACAAATATTCGCTCTCCTGCCCTGTACTTATGTGCCGAGATTCCGCCTGTCTTTTGCATCACGAAAGCTCTCTAAAGCCAGAGACAGCGTCTGTCTGGTGGAGCCTGTACAGCTCCAACTTTGTGTCATGCATGTGGATGCTTAATAAATATTTAATGACAAAGGAAACGGTGCTGTAAGTGCGGACGGCTGCTATTATTCCCACTTCAGAGATGAATGAATGGAAGGAGAGAGATGAATTGCCTTGAAGCCCACACGGCCGAGTCAGTCTCAAGATGCAGCTTGGAAGGCTGAGTCCCTGAACCATGCCTGGACTATGCCATTTCTTCAGATATGGGCATGGAACACTTATCTTTGGGGTTGCTCAGAAGCTTGCTAAACTTAAAACAAAAAAACCACAGAACTCTGGGAGCTTACATTTTAAACAGAAGATAGTGCAGAAGCCAAAAGTAAAGTTACCAAAAAGTGACACCGGCCCAAATCGGTAGACACTGGTGACAAAGTGGAAGAAGGAAGGGAAGCTTCTCGGCTGGTGCCAAGCCCAGGACAGACTTCTCCTTAGTTCCTTCAAGGAATGCTGCCTCATAGTTCAGTGTACTTATGAAAAAGACTCCATTTCCTTCTCCCGGCAACAGTCCAGCCTCATTTACCAGACTTCTTAGAGAATGTGACTCGCTCAAGTCACGGGCTGGGTCACAAAGACAATTGTTTCTGTCCATTCTCACCTCTAGAGTTGACCTATCTGAAAGCAACTGAGATAATTTTTTTTTAAATACCACCCTTGTGTTTATTTTCCATTTTCATGCAGATTCTCATGTAGAAAGGGATTTATATCCATTCCTATTCTTTCCCTTCAGACTGAGGCTATGCAAATATTGGTGTGATTTTTGCTTGACTCAACGCAAAAATATCAGTCACCTCACTGTGCTTGGGCTCAAGCTGTTTGCTAAAATGCTGGATAATTTTGATATTCATTTTCTCGCTGAACTAAGTTAATTAGAAAGAATAGCTGAATAGTCAATGTTCTAGTACCTTAACCTGTTTGGTATGTCGCCTTCTGTTTCTTAACAGTTCATGATTTGGTTTCAGAACTCAGAAAGGAGCACAAAACATATTTATATCTAGATGTAATGATTTGGTATATTTAATATCCCATCTGTCTAGAGTTGACTTGCTATAACAAAATCCTATGGAATTTCATAAGCTACTGTGCAGAGCTTGGCTCTGCATCATTGTCGTATTTGTCTAACTCCTGTCACCAAAATACATTGTACTTCTTCGAAGTATTGGCTTGGGGCTCTTTGGGAGTCACTGCAAGTTGCCTACCCAATAACCATCCTCCCTTTTTTCCTTACTATCAGAACTTCAGTTGTCTTTTGGGAATTAGTTGCCTTCCCGAATGCCTTTGCAGCTGTTGGTGGCACTGTGAACACCTGAGGCCAATAAGATATAAATGAATGTGCTTCAGGGATTTCTTGAAAAGTTTTTGTTTTTCTGGTACAGGCGCCACCTTTCATTTCTTATTCCCTTCTAGTTTTCTTCTCGCTTAGAATACAGATATAAGCCTGGAGGGGGAAGAGCCATTTTGTGAACATACACACTGAGGCATAGTAAAGATAAGTTTGAAATTGAAGATCCGAGCCAGGTGCAGAGGGCCTTGTGTGTGAGGCTGTGAGCTCTGAACTTTTTCCAGTGGGCCAGGCAGAGCCAGCCACCTGCAGGTGACTCTTGCCTGTAAGAGTGGCAAGAGTAAAGCGGAGTGTGGGGTCAGTTGTAGAGAAGGAAGATTCTCTACAGACTTGCACATTAGAAGCAGGAACATGAAGGGGCTGGGCTTTAATCAAAAGACTCTAAAATAGTCTCCTGAACCATATTACAGTGAACTACTGAGTCAGTATCCAAAACTGGGCTGGGGTCCATTTGACATGAAATTGAATGTTGATGGAATCTGCCATGTGACTTTGAGGTAGAGATGAAGGGTTTAGCTAAATAGCCATTATGTATGAATGTCCTGTTTTTAATTCCTGCCTTCCCTCTCCCCTCTCTTCTTCCCTCTACCCCTCTGTCCCATCCTCTCTGTCTCCCTCCCTGCTTCATTCCTTTTCACTCTCCCTATTTATAGCTTTCTTCCAATTCAGGAAGGATTATCTTTGGGGAACATAGAGGTTTCATTTTGTGTGTGTTGGCACACGCGCACATCTAGCCATTGAGCTAGGGGAAAAGCAGTGGAGAGGGCGATTGAAGAGCTATTATCCCTGGGCAGTAGTGGCTTATGTTAAGGAAGAGTTAATTACCTTTAGCCTGCAGTCCCCAAATCCCTCTTCTTGGGCTGCAAAGTATTGCGAACCTCATTGTTGGAGGGAAAAATAACCTCATGACCCCACAGTGGCAAAAGCTTGGCAGGCTAACTGGTAGATCTTGTGATCTGCTTTCTAATGCTGCTGTCTGGTCTGGAGTGGGAAATAGACTAGATGTGCATAAATTAAACTGAATACTACTTCCTGCCCTCACTCTTCACCTCCCGGATTAATTTTGGTTGTTTGTTTGTTGCCTGCTGCGTATTTGGAAAGTATTGGGCTCCTTCCTGGTGAGCATTCTGTTGATCATTATTTGGGGGGATGGGCTTGGAAAGTGAGAACATTGCTGTTGCTCTTTCTCTAGACAGCCAGAAACAAACAAACCAAGAAAATCTATAGGCTCCTAACAGATGGGTTTTAAAAAGTAGGTCATGTTTTGAGCCCACCAACTTTGATGACATCCCTGTAACAGAAACTGGATTCCTAAGTGTCAGGACAATACAAATGAGGTTCTAAAATTGTCTCTGGATCTGTTACAGCTTCCAACTACAGCTGGGAAAAAAGTTGTGGAGGGAGGTCTCTAAGGATTCAGGAAAGTAAAAACCATGCTGGGAAACCCTGAATTCATTGCTCTGTCTCATCCCCCCACTACCCACCTTGAAGAGATTGGGATTGACTCAGTCCTGAAGGAATTCAGATGATATGGAGATTTCAGGGGGAAAAAAGTGTGTGTATGTGTGTGTGTGTGTGTGCGTGCGCGCACGTGCATGTGTGTGTTTATGTGTGTTGGATGAGATGAGGACCATTTTTCTTCTTTTCAGTGAGAAACTTAACTCAAACAAAGCATATGAAGGCTAAATAGACAAAGAGATTGTTGCTGCTTTACTTCAAGATGGTCTATTTCTAGCACCTGAAAAGCTAAAAGGATGAGATGTGCGGCCTATGAGGAGGGAAGAAATCCACCTATCTTCTTTCTGGCCTGGGATGTATATACCAGGGAGCTCTTTTTGATAATAGAATTATGTACAGATCAAGTTGATGAAGCTGAAGCTCAGAGGAAGAAGGATATATGTCTATGAGAACTTGTAAGACTAAGATAAAGTGCCCTTGTGTATTTTCCACTCTACAGCCCTGGAGAGGGGAAATAAAATACCTTCTTAGATCCACATATGTGTGGTTTCCCAGGCTTCATGCCTCATTGCTGAGTGAGAACAACAATTGGAAACCAGGAGGCACATTTATACATCAACACAGTTTTGCCTCCAAGAGAATGAAGGACGAAATGGCCTCTCCTGATTACCTCTTATTGACTGTTTGGCTGACCCAAATACTAGTCCATCAGAAATCTGTTTCCTGAGCTCAACTCCCTCAAAAAATTGTTGAGCTAGAAATACTTTTCCATTACTTTCTGTCCTGTCTAAAGGGTATTTTCCCTTCCTCCCTATCTCATGATCCATCCGTGGCTGAGATCCATAAATATTTCTTCTTTAATAGCATTGTCATCTTGAATATAAATTTTCTCTGATATAGAAATTCAGCATTATAAGCTGCTTACCAGGCATTGTTCATACTTGTTGCTTATATTTTGATTTTTGCACTATTATCTTCTAACTTGATTCTTTAATAGAATAGGTCTACACTTATGAAGATTAGTGATTTGAGCCTTCCTTTTCCAGTCAACCTGATGGGTATTAAGGATTCATGTTCATATGGGGTGAGAAAAGAAAAAGCAAGAAAGTATATAACATTAGCAATAATAATGATAGCATTTAGTTGAAAAATATATACATACTAAATCTTGATGGTATTTGAATGCACTGACATTATTCCTAATCATACCCATTCTGCCTCTTTCCTCTTACATAAAACTGTTGTGGGGCAGAGCTTTATCGGGTGTGTGGAAGCTATTGTCCACTTGAATGGAGGTAGTCTGTCATATCTGAAAATCTTAAAGTATAACTGCAATTGTGTCATTGGCTCTTGAACTGTGAACAACAAAACTATTATTTAGGCAATAAAAATGCCAACAAGAGGAGGTCGGCAAGAAAATCACTGTCTAACATATAGACACCTTCTGGGCAAACTCAAGCTGCTCACCCATAACATGTCTTGTGACTTTTTATGAAGAGAAAGAATCTAGAATGAGGGTGCAAAGACTGGATGGATGTCCAACAATTATCCATTGGGGGAAACTATATGCTACTTAATATGCAGTCACTCAGGATCCATTCTGTAATAGTTCCGTTGGAAGAGTAATGATATAAGATACTCGATTTCACCCTAACTTTTAACAGGGAAGGTGTATTTTGTTTTTAACTTTTTATGGATTCTTTCAGCTTTCTTATTCTTCTAAATAGAGAATAGAAATCCCCGAAGAGAAGGAAAATTGAAGAAAGTTGATAGTCTTCATAACTTAAATTCTCCTGAGCTTTGACTTCCTTACTCATCTTTAAAATGACCTGAATTATCATGTTTTTCCTCTGACAGTCTCAGATAGTTCTTTTGGTTCTGTAAGTACAGAAGAAAACATTTGGTTTCTGTATCATATTCTTATGAAAGGAACTTTGTGCTAAATTTTCAAGTGCACATCCGGGTCCTAACACTTTCTAGTTTTGAGGTTTTACATAAGTTCTCTAACTCCTCTGAGCTTCAGTTTCTTTCCTTTTATTTTTTTTTAAATTTTATTTTATTTTTTCAATGTTCCAAGATTCATTGTTCATGTACCACACCCAGTGCTCCATGTAATATGTGCCCTCCTCAATACCCACCACCAGGCTCACCCAACCCTCTCCCCTCCTAAACCCTCAGTTTGTTTCTCGGAGTCCAGTCTTTCCTCGTTCGTCTCCCCTTCCGATTTCCCCCAATTCACCCTTCCTTTCCTTCTCCCAATGTCCTCCATGTTTTTCCTTATTAAGCTTCGGTTTCTTTATCTGTAAGAAGAGGACAACGATGGTACCTACTTCACAGAGATGTTGTGAGGTTAAATCATCTCATAGATGTGAAGCAGGTAGAACAGTGCTCCATACATAATCAGCACTATGTAAGCACAGCATTATTAACTTAAGTATGTACACTGACCAACGGGATTTCTATAAAGGAGAAGTTTGGGTGCTATTAGACATAAAGTGTTTATCAAGTTTTCTAGGCTATCTCACTAACTAGAATTGGGGGAAAGCCACCATTATACCAACTATAAAGTATACAGTATGGAAACTATTATATCTGAGGCCACTGTATCTTCATTATAAAGGGTATTCATTAGCATATCAATTTTCATGTGGGCATTCAAATATGGAGTGTACTTAAACATTATCTAGTATGGCTTAGATTCTAAACATAGGTGGTTCGTAAGCATGGGAGGTGGAGAAACATACAACAGTAACCATCTTTCTTACATGCCCCATTGTCATATTTTCTTGGAGTCCAGCAGATGTATTATGAAAAAACCTCCATGGTTCAATCTGATGGGCTGCTCCCTCATCATCTCTCACTCCTTCCCCCTGGCGCTAGTTGAGAGTCCCTGGGAAAGGTGACATGCCCATTAGATCTCACCAGATCTGTCTCATTACTTTACTTACCACTTCCACTTACCACTAAAACATAAAATGGAATTGAGTTTTAAAAATGGAAAATCACCGAATCCAAAAAATGTTTGGCTCCTACTTTCCAAATGGAGTTGTATCTGATTCTGTCATCTTTGACAACATTGGTACACAACAAATTGGTAAGATTACTTCAGTTTCTTTTTTTTAAGATTACTTCAGTTTCTACTTCACAATTTATTCAGCCACCTTACTTATTTTTAAGAATGGGATCAATATGAAATTAAGTTTCCTCGACTCAATGAGTTGGACATTTCAGTATGGAAATGGTCATATATCTTTTAAAGAAATATACCTGGACATGGTCATTAGCCATACTTCTGAAGATGTTGACATCAAGTATAGATTATTTGCAGAATTAGAAATCCAAATCCATCACTATTGGAGGTGATACGTCTATTTGGAGGGTCCTAATTACTAGGTTCAGCTTTTAATAGCTTCTAATAGAATGCATACATTAAATTGTTCCATGCAATACATCAACAAAATCAATATAAATGAAGATTGATATTCAATTTAGTAAATATTTATTGAGATACATTTGGAAAAAATAACAATCTCCTCCATTCCTTCCACCCCAAAAAAGCATTAATTTAAGAAAACTGGCAACAATTCAGTTAAGGAGGATTTTGTAAAACAGATGCAACCATGATGAATCCCAAGTCTTAAAATTCATTTTGATATTTTTTGGAACTTGGACAATCATTCTTAGATTCATCCCACCAAGTTCCAGTAGGTGGTGGGTTTGTATATTTTTATAATAAATAATTAGGTAGATTGTAGTCACTGAGAAGGCAAATCTGAGTGAAGTGGAAACCAACTTTCTCTCCCTTGGGTGCTCTCTTTTGTAAAAACTCTGAACTATGCAAATGACCATGGTTTTAAATTTTGTGATCATCATTTTCACAATAGTCCAAAGACCTTTTATACATAAGCAGTTATTCAGCATTAAAACATGCATCCAACTTTATAGACCATAAACAATAGTATTTGCTTCCAAAGACCTTAGGGCTAACATACTTTGTTTAGACATAAAGGGATCATTCTGCATGTTATTTATTCATTATTCTAATCATATTAAACGAATAATGAATATTAGACTTTCTGCTATGGGTTGGGAATAGAAGGAAATGATTACTGCCTCCAAGAAATGTATAATTTAGTACTCTAGGAAACAACTACAGAAATAAAAGGTTGGATATACTATGAAAAAAATGCATGTGGGATTTAGTAGGGTTCAAAGGAGTAAGTGATAATTTGGTCAAAAACAGTTTGGTTGAAAACAAATTAAGTGCGTATTTAGTAAAATAATGAATTGGTCAGAAATTAATATTCCCAATTGCTTCTCTTTAATGTATTGGTAATTTTGTTGTACATGGGAGCAGTTTTTTAAATTTGTTATTGTTTATGTGTAGTTGCCCATAATTTTTTGAGCATTTCCTCTTCTAAAACAAGTTAAAAGTAAAAAAAAAAAAAAAGAAAGAAAGAAAGAAAGGAAAGAAAGGAAGGAAAAAAAGAAAGGAAAAGGAAAAGAAGCCTCAGAGCAAGGAGAGAGTCAGTCCTAAATCCCTTTGGGGTACATAGGGACACAAATAGAGAATGGTCATCAGAGCCTTCCTAGAAGTGATGTTTAAGCTGAGTTTTGAAAAATGGTAGGTGCTTTCCAGGTAGATAACTCCACCAGGGGTGGAGTGGGGGCAGGAAAGCATTTTAGGCAGAGGGAGTTGTTCTTTGTCCAATTTAATGCATTTTCCCCTTATATTTTGTTTACCTATCTTGAAACACATAGCATGAACAACCTGATCTTGGTTCAGGGCAGCCAGAAGACTTGGTGAGGCTGGACCCAGCATGGGTGACTGAGATCAAGACTGCAGAGGTAGGGATTAAGGCCAGAGCAATAGGGGAGTTGGAGCAGCAGGGTGTCTGGGCAGTAGGGAAAGTGCCAGATTCTGCAGATAGCCTGGAGAAATGCATTCCTATACCTTAAAGCCTATGTTACTAGAGCAAGACTGTTGTGAGGATACTAAACCTTGGAGTAGAAGTGAGAAGAAGTTGAATCTGGATCTCTAGCTCTGAGCTAAAACTCTTTAGAAAAGCAGAGGTAGTTCCAGGTTATATGTACCCACCTTTGACCAGTTGAGGCAGAATCATACTTCCTCTGGAGGAATTAGAACTACAGGAGTTTCAAAGAATAATATCAAGCTGTGAGCCCACATGCAAAGATTACCAAATACACAAGAAGGAAGGCCACTGTGAAGGAGAGTTGGTAGAAAGAACAAACAACAGATTTGGACCTCCCTGGGCTGCTAAGTTTTAGATATTTAAAGACAAGAAGAATACAATTACAAAGCTAAGCATGCAGCAAAAGACAACCAAAGAAGGATAAATGTTTAAAAATACATTAATTTCTAAAATACCAATGGATCAGTGAAAGAGCAGATTAAACACAATTGAAGAAAGAATTAGTGAACTGGAATTACATGAAAAATCTACCTAGAATACAGCAGAGATACAGTAACATAAAATGTATTAGCAAAATTGAGAAATGCAGAAGATGGAAATAGAAGGTCTTACACATGTTCAGTAGGAGTTTCAAATAAATTGGAGAGAATTCAGGAGAGGGAATATATAACAAATAACTATAAATTTTCCAGAACTAATAAAAAATTGGGACTGCATACCTCTAAGGAGCACCATATAGTCCAAAGAATATGTAGAAAAAGAAACCTATCCTGATCACATCATAGTAAAACTTCAGAACACCAAGACAAAGAGAAGGTATAGAAAGTAGCCAGAGAGAAATGTGGGTCATCTCTATAGGTACAACAATTAGAATGACATCAGTCTTCTCAACAGCAACAATGGAAGCCAGAAGACTGGGGAATGTTGTTTTTACAATGTTGATAGATAAGAACTATAATTCTTCCCCCTCACCCCAAAAATCTATCTTTCAAAAATGAAGGTAAAATGAAATTTTTTATAGATAAACAAAAATGCAAGAGAATTTACTACCAAGGATTTTGTTCTAAGGGAACTCATAAAGTATATTTTTCAAGAAAAAGGAGAATGATCTCAGAAGGATGGGCTGAGGTATAAGAATGAATGATGGGAGTTAAAATGATAAAGAGGTAGGTAAATTTAGGCAGTGTATAAAATAAAATACTGTGTAATTTATGGTGCTGCAAAAGAAGATAGGACTAAAATATTGGAAAATAGTAGTTTATAAATTTAGTGGGAGCAGACTAGTTATTCTAAAGTTTTCTGTTGTTCGGAAGGAATTCAAAACTTAATTTTATGTTTTGTTAAGTTAATTATGCTTACCAAAATTTTGAGCATAACTGCTAAAAGAAAAAAAATAGTGGTGAGCTGGTAAATGTGTAACAATTTTCTCTCTGAAAATAAAGCCTTAATTTGTGGCATTTGCCAATTTCTGTGATGTAAGTACTCCCACCATGGCCAATCTTAAGCTACCAGTGTGAACTTCACTGAACTTGAAGTTGGGAAGAGATGTGCACAGTTGATTCTCATGAGTTACTGCAAGCCAGCTTGAGCTCATCATTGAATGGAATATATAAATCCCAAAGCCATATTTAGAGAGAAAAGTGAAATGGGGGATGGAATAACCAAAAAACTCATGTGAAAACAGTCAAGAGAAGAATAAAGAAATAGAAAAAGTGGCACGAATTGAAACCAAAAAGTAAGATGATAAAAAACATACTTGAATATATTAATGATGACAATAAATGTAAATGGGCTGAAAAACTGAGCTATAGGCTATCTATAAAAGACATACCTAAAGCAAAAGTAATCACAAAAGCTACCTAGAAGGACAGGCCAGTGAGATAAAAGGAAAACCAAGAGAGTGTTGTGTTCTGGAAGTCAAGTTAATGAAGTGTTTTAAGAAGGAGAGAGCATTCATTTTAACAGAGGCCAGTAGTGCTCATTGAATATCCATGTTTATTTCAAGCTTCTCTATGTCCTCCAGGCACTATGCGACTGGATTCTGGCCAGTAGAATGGATATCATAGTTATTTGTGCTCTCCATTCATTAGGTAGGACAAAGGGTTCCTGAGATAGAAGATTCCCACCATCTAGCAAGGTCACATTGGACACCAGCTAATATCTACTGAATGTCTACTATATCCTGGGCACAGTGACAGGTACAAGGAAAGAAACGTGAATAAATTAGTCACGTTAATGTTTTTGTAGGCTTTTACTGTTGTTTCAAATGTGTTTAAGTCACAAGACCATGTATCTTGCTTCTACAAACAACTACTTTCATGGTGTAGTGGTGTTTTTCCCAAGAAGCATTCCGACTGGTTACTAGACTATAGCAATATGTGTCTGGCCCCCACACTTCCTCCTGTGCATCAGGCAAACACAGCCCCAGGGCATCCAGGATGCTCCTCTGGAAACTGATGCCTTCGGTATTGAAGGCCATTGGTTTGTGTTGCTTTGTTTTACTATAGTCAGTCAGTCACATTGTACTTAAGTGCTGGCTGTGTGCGTAGGTCCTGTATGGGGTGAGATAAAAACACAAATACACATGCGCATCAATAGACATACTCACACATTTTGGTGGTTTCGATGCACATAAAATAGGTTTATACTGAATAGTACTAAATATACTAAATGTACTAAGATCTAGATGGACCAGAAGGTAGGCTGATCAAAATGGTGCCCGTGTGTTTCAACAAACTATAGAAGGCTGGAGTTAGAGAAAACGTATGAGATCTCTTAACTAGCACTTATCGAAACTTTTTCAAAAACACAGTATACATGGAGGACTTTATTTTTTTTAAAGATTTTATTTATTTGACAAGAGACAGATAGCGAGAGAGGGAACACAAGCAGGGGGAATTGGAGAGGGAGAAGCAGGCTTCCCGCTGAGCAGGGAGCCCGATGCAGTGCTCGATCCCAAGACCCTGGGATCATGACCTGAGCAGAAGGCAGACGCTTAACGACTGAGCCACCCAGGCACCCGTATGGAGAGCTTTATTTAACTGACACACACATACATACACACACAAAATCAAATAACTGAAATAAAATTTCATGAAACAATATGTTTATTTTTAATCCTATCCTATCCTACCTTATGCTTATAAAAATTACCTGTTGCAGCTCACTAAATTGATTTTCTATATCCCTAATGACTACAACTCACAGTTTGAGAACTACTGTTTCAGACCAACACTCTCATTTTCTAGAAGGGAAAACTGAACCTTAGAGACACAGAAAGAGTTATCAAAGTCATGGAGTTATTGCAGATCTGGGACCAGAGTTCAGGTCTCCTGGTGTAGAGGATTAGATTCTCTTAGGGCGACTGGCCACCTGTCTTTGAATCCCTTCGAATAGGGATCAGTATAAGCAAGACACATACGCTTATAGCTCTGCCTTACCTTCTCCGTTCTGCCTCCCCCCGGCAAAGATGGCCAGAGAATGAGGCCCTTGGGAGCCAGTTGGCCTCTTCTGATGAATGCTGAGTGGTTCATCAGCTCCCGTCCTCCAGGAATGCAGGGACTTGAAGACAGGCTGCATTTTTTTCTAAGCTAGACAACTTGGTCTCAAGGCAAACCAAACCATAGCCCAGAATGTGAGGTGAGTTTGCCCTGGCCCCTTCATTTATCTTCCTTTAATCAAACAGACGAAACGTTTTCATTGGAAAGAGGAGATTGTTATCCTTGGCTTTCTTGTGTCTCCAGCAGTATTTTTCTTAGGAATGTGTTAATAGCTGCAAAAATTTTAACACGTCTTCAAGTGCCTCTCACTTCGGGAGATTCTTCTCAGTTGTGGGAAAAGTGGTTGTCAGTTTGCCTGGCGTTTAAGTGAAATCAGAATGTTTCTGACAGGTAGATTATGCTCTTACTTTAAATGTCCTGTCTTTACTGAACATGCAGCTGGAAGCTTCAGAAGGAGAGACATTTTTCTTGCCAACTCTGATTCCTTCAGTCCTCATTCACTCCCAGGCACTTGGGCCCCAGAAATGGTTAACTTCAGGGCCAGTGTAGGAAAAGATTGGGAGTTTCTGATTTCAAGATCATGTGTTGTTTGGTCTTTTTGTAGAGGGGAACTTTTCCCTGCTGATCAAACTTTTTAACTTCTTTTTTTTGTTGTTTTTTTTGAAGAAATAAGAGCAATTAACAAATAGGAAATCTATATAAGGCAGTTTTAGAGGAAGTTGAAAGCCAAATGTACAAAAAAAGAGAGATGATTCCTAAAAATAGCTATTAAAGTTTTTGTTACACCTTCAAAAAATACTTATTTAATGGGAATCAAAAGGGTAGGGTGGATCTGAATTCATCCAAGGTTACAAATTCCTGCATATGCCATTGAAAGAGATTTTCTTCTGTGGCCATAATAGAATAATAATTGGCCTCCTGTGTTCCTACGGCACTTCCCTACTCGTATTGCTTCAGCAATGAACTCTTTAGGAAAGATGCATAAATGCTTCCAAATGAATTTTTTAAATTTTTCTGTGGGTCAGCTGGACAGTTTTACTGGGTAGCTTAACTAATCTCAGCTAAACTGCCTACTCTTGCCTCTGCAGTCAGCTAGGTGATCTAGGACGGCCTCAAGCACATGTGTGACAGTTGGCTCTTTGTTGGTTGTGGTGGTGGTGGTGGTGGTGACTGGGTCTTGTTTTCCTAACCATCCAGTAGACTGGCTCGGGCTTCTTCTTAATGGAGGCTGCAGGTTCCAAGAGCCAGAAGGCAAGTGCCCCTTCCCAAGTGCTTTTCAAGTCCCTGCTTGCATTATAACTGCTGCTGTCCTATTGGCCATGGCAAGTCACATGGCCAACCTCAGAGTCAGTGTGGGAGGGGACTACCTGCCGGTGAATACAAAGAGGAGTAAATAAATTAGGACCCATTACCGCCCCAGTCTGCCCTGCCTGGTGAAAGATGATACAGTGGTGTCATCAAATTAATGAGGGCCTTTAGTCCCAACTGCATTCACAGACTTTATCAAATGAGGCTAATAGGAGAAACTGTTGAATTACAGGATGGGAAAAACACTCATAGATAACCTAGTTTCACCTTGTCATAAAATGGATTTTAAAATTTAGGTGACTTCATAGGTATTGAATATCTACTAAGTGCCAGCCTCAGGGCTTGAGAGTCCAGATATAAAGATGAATTTTCATTGTAATGTAGGGGCAATTAGGCAAATCCAGGTCCGATTTTATAAAAGTCCCATCCTTGAGATGAGAAACCAGTTTAGTGAGATAAAAACATAAAATTATTTCTTTCAATAATGCACCACCCAACCGTATTCTACCCAACTTACCTTTCCTGCTACGTACCTGCTTTTGGAAGGCCCATTGGCCTGATTCTCTTGGCATCCTCTTTAAGTTATGAGAATAGTCATGTGTGATGGTTAATACTCAGCGCTATGCATTTTGGAGCAATCGTCATCTATCTGAGTTAAAGCTCTCTACCTCCCAGGCCAGTGCAGGCTTGAGCTGTGGTTCCAGCAACATGAAGTGGAGACACGTGCAGTGTGGTTCTGACACCTGCACCTTCCTTCTTCGGGGCTCTTGTTCTCCTGGTGGGCTGCAGAAGAGGAAGAGGGAAAAACCTTTCATCAGTCAGCAGGGCAAGGCTGCCGTTGTTCCCTTCACTGATGGGAGACGAGCGTTCTAGTTGATGTTCTCTGGGCTCGATGGGGAAAGGAGTGGTGCGGATGTGCCCCTTTAACACCTACGGCTCTATATTGTGAGTCAGCTGGCCCCTTTTGAGATTGCACTATGTCTTCCAGCCCTAGGTGGTAGAATTCCACTGCATTCCTTTATTACATGCCCTTATTTGACCCCCAACACTCGCCTCATTCTGGTAATCCCAGGAAGACTATTTTCAATCTTATTTTCCCACAAAAGGCGACTGCTGAGTCTTCCAGCCCACGTAGGACCGATCGTCTGTAACTTCTGAGAATGACAAACCATGCTATTTGTGCCCCCTTCCCCTAGCAATCCTTTACCATCCCATCTTTCCTTTCTCTCCCTCTTCCCCCATCTCAGTGGTACAGGGTCAGGGTATTATATTCAAACAAAATTCAAACCAAATATAGGAAACAAAACTCCTATAAGCATCACCAAACTTCAAGAGTGGTTCTTTGAGGACTTCATCCTCCTCTCTTCTGGAGTGGGGTGATATTTTCTCTTCGCGAATATTGAACTCTTTACAAGTTCCCCTTAGATTCATTGGGTGGTGCTGGTGACTGTGGTCAGTTCTGGAGTGTCTCACTGTGAGAGGTGTGTGGTGTCTGCTTCTGATCCCTAGTGATTCCCTGGATTGAGGATTTTGGGTACTGAGACCTCCTCCCGCCCCAGGTATGTACTCTAGTTACAATAAGAACAATGGGACAATAAGAGAAATTCTCTCTTCTAGCAGATCTGAACTCGGTGCTATAAGAGCACAAAGCAAACCATGCTTTTCCCTTGGAGGTTGGGGAGGGCTTCAGAGAGGAGATGATATTTCTCTGGTGACTTTTTAAAGCCCAGGGATATCTCATTTATGTTGAGACTGATCTCAACAACAGCAAATCAATACTGTGAGAAGAATAAACCACAGGATGGTGATCTGAATGTGGGTTGGCCCAGTATCTAGTACTTCATCATTCTTTCACTTGTGAGCTCTTTCTTCCCTTTTGTCCAAATGGCTATTCTCTTGTCTTTTGAGCTCTTTTCCTTTTATTCACCCCTTCTGCCCACCTCATTTCCTTTTTCATTTCACTACATTCTAATTCCTTCTTCTCTTTATTTTTTTCCTTCTTTCTCATTCATTGGCTGGGGCTCACCATTTTTACATGGGGACCTTGCTCAGCCCTAAGAGGTTTTTGCAGGGTTAAAACCTTTGCTGAGTACTGAGGCAACTGGAGCACGTGTACCCTGGAGATTTGTCTCATGAAGTGGGATCACTTTGCCCTGAGACAAGGACAGTTTCTCAAGTCCATTTTTCCCCTTTATGCCATTTTGAGGGGAATTTTCTCTATGCATTCCCTGTTTTTCTTTTAATGCCTCCCCTCTATTTCTGTTCTGTAAAGTTGGTCAGTTAACAGGATCGAATGAATGAAATCCTTTCTCCAAGATTCTCCCACTGATTAATTTTTATATACCCTTTGGAAACCAAGCAAAGGATTACCTAGAAAGTGTGCTTCAGAGGGCGGATCTGAAGGGATCTGCAGTCAGCGTTAACAAGCTCAGCAAGAATAAAACTTAGGCTTTCAGTTACTAGAGAGTAAGCTCTTGGAGTGCAATTTTCGTCCTCGTTGTACCCCAAGAACTGACCAAGTGTCTGGTACCTGGTATATGGTCAGTAAATGTTTGAGTAAAACATTTTTAAAAATCCTGAATCAATGAATATAGATCTAAATCTTCTCTATGTCTCTGTGTTCTTCCTGGATGTGTTTGCCTGGGACCTTTCTTTTTTCTTTTCTTTTCTTTTTTGTTTTGCCTGGGACTTTTCCAACAGACTGCTTGGAAAGTGGATTTCTGGTGTGGCCATTTTATCCCCTGCATCAGAAGGCAGGTTACACAGAGACAAGCACATCAGTGCCTCCTATTTCAAGACCAGAGCTGGGTCCTAAGAGAACAGCATCTCAGAATCAAGCCTTTGCATCTTAATCAAGAGATGAAGTTCTGTGTATGGGCTCTTGGTTCACTCTGTATCCCTGAGTGATACAGAAACAAACAAAAAGAAAACGTGCATTTTAAGAATGCTTTCATGCACCCACTAGTCTCCTTGCAAACTGGCTCCAGAGACTATTATAGCAACTTCTGTGGCCTTGGGCAGGCCAGGAAATAGTCTTAATTTGCTCAGGCCCTAAATTATAGACTATGCATTTGCAACCGTTTTGAACGAGTCAGCAAAATCATAGTTTTTAACAGGTCTTAAAAGAAGCATTGCAGTTCACAGGTTAGAGTGCTTTCGATTATGTTGTTGCAAAATAAAACAAATTTGGGTTTTTCCTTCCCTGAGGAGTGGTGAAATTGAGCAGTATCCAAGAAAAATGAATAATGCTCATCCCGTGTTAAATTGCTCATCACAACACATAATTTTTTTTTCTTCTGCTTTTTTTTCTTTTTGGTAACTCTCAGTCGCAACAGGTACGCAAACTGGCCTGACACAACCAGGAGTAGACAAGAGATCTTTGTGAGATGTGTGTTGGGCTAAATTCACCTCATGAAAACTTCTTTTCAGACGTAAGATCTTAGTGCTCGCTTTGGCAGCACATATACAGACATAAGGCCTTAATTAACATGCTGATAGATACACAAACATTAATTAGAGTGTAGCATTTTGAATTCAATAATTAAGTGTGATATGCTAGGCACTTCACAGTTGCATTTAAATCCTTTGTTACATCAGTATATATAATGTACTTTCTTAAATCATTTTTTTAAATTAAAAAATTTATTATTTATTTATTATTTAAATTTAATTGATTAACACATATTGTATTATTAGTTCCAGAGGTAGAGGTCAGTGATTCATCAGCCTTATATAACACCCAGTGCTCACTACATCACGTGCCCTCCTTAACGCCCATCACCCAGTCACCCCATCCTACCCACCCCCCTCCCCTCTAACAACCCTCAGTTTGTTTCCTATGATTAAGAGTCTCTTATGGTTTGTACTTTTAAACCTTTTACGTCTTTGTTGCCAGTGAAATTCATCTTTATGTTCTAACATCTCATGTGTTTTAGTACTTAATAATTGTTAAACACATGAATGGACGTCTGGGTTTCCTTTAACTGTTTTAGAGAGGTTTGTGTCTCTGAAAACTATTCCTTTTCGAGTTTATCTTTGTGTATGGTGTAAGAAAATGGTCAGGTTTCATTCTTCTACATATAGCTGTCATTGTGAGAAGGAAAGGAAGGGTGAATGGGGGGAAATCGGAGGAGGAGATGAGCCATGAGAGACTGTGGACTCTGAGCAACAAACTGAAGGTTTTGGAGGGGAGGGGGGGAGGGGGTTGGGCAAGCCTGGTGGTGGGTATTGAGGAGGGCACATATTGCATGGAGCACTGGGTGTGGTATATGAACAATGAATCTTGGAACACTGAAAAAATAAAATAAAAGTAATTGGGGGAAAGAAAAGAAAAAAAAAAGAAAAGAAAATTTTTACCCATGAAGGAGTCAAAAACAAAACAAAACAAAACAAAAACTATTCCTGCAATTCCAGGCCTTTCCACCAGGCGGACAAAGGAGCCACTGCACTGTGGTTAACTGAGCCAACCTGAATGAGCCCAGTTAGCTTTTGGAAAAATTAGGCTATTCATTAATATGTTCCTACAAATTAGATATGTTGGTAAGAGATGATATACACACAGAGAAAGGCTATAGCAATTTTTAAATAAAAATATAATATTTAGGCATAATATATTAATTCTTATTCAACCTGTGCAATGATAACTAACTTTATTCTGGTGTCCTCTTTTTACTCTTAAGATATTTACAAAACAAGTATTAGCTTTGGCTATCTACAAAAAGGTTACTTGTAGGTTATTCACAAGCTGCTTTTAGCTTTAAAATTAAAACTCTAGTAAATTTCCTCTGCAGGTTATGCAATCTGTTGCTTCCCAACTACTTGTTTAAGGAGGTATCTCCACTCAGCCCGCAGTGTCACATTTTGCTACTTTCTTTCTATTCATTGTCTCCTAAGGGGAGCTCAGAGTTTTTGTTTTCAATAAAACCTTAAACTTTCAAAACACTGTTAAAATGATAGCCTTTGTTTATTAAGCCTGGGAACCATGTCTTCTAAATATATTTTAGAGAGGAAAAAATCTCTGGATAAACATTATTCTTTTCTGTGTATACTTCCCAAAGTGGTTTCATTAACAAATATTAATAGATCCTTTAGAATTATCTGCTTGCTATTTGGTTGTAGATTATCCAAATCAGTTTCAGGTAGAATAAATGAGATAGTTTTATTTTTTAGTTCCTTATATAAGGCATTAAACTGTAATATTATTCTGTACTGTAATATGCCAAGTAAAAAAGCTCTTCCTATTGGTTCCAGGTTGAGTAAGTCACAGGAACTGAGCCTTAATTTTTAATTTTTTGTTTAACCTAAGTGTCCACAATGTTTCAGGTAGAAGATTAGGTTCTGGGGATACAGTGATAACACAAGACGAAGTCCAGGCTCCCATAAAATCTAGTGGAAAATGAGGGATAGAAAAATGAGAGTAATACTATTTACCCCACAGTGAAGCTTTCAGGATTAAAACTAGGTAGTTAACATGAAACTGCTTTGTCAACTCTATAAAATTAATTAAATACTAGATATTATACTAGAATTCAGGGTACTTTTAAGAATCCAGTGAGAGGAAGTATGAGTGTATTTATACATAGTCCACTTATTTTGAAGATGAAGCAGCCTTAGAGCAAAAATGTGACCTCCCACAGGTCTGATCATAAACTTTATAATTTAATTAAACATTATGCATTGCATTAAATTGCTCGATATTTGTTTGTGTTATGCAGCTATTTTAAAAGATGAAACTGAACTTTTTTTTTTAAGATTATTTATTTATTTATTTGTCAGAGACGGAAAGAGCACAAGCAGGGGGAGCAGGCAGAGCAGGCAGAGGGAGAAGGAGGCTCCCCGCTGAGCAAGGAGCCCGATACGGGACTCGATCCCAGGACCCTGGGATCATGACCTGAGCCGAAGGCAGTGGCTTAACTGACTGAGCCACCCAGGCGCCCCGAAACTGAACTTTTGAGAGATGATATGGTCTGCCCCAGGTCACACTCTCGAGGTGGTACCACTGGGCTGGAGCTTAGATTTTTTAGCTCGTAGATTCATGCTTTCTTACATTCTCGCCTATCCTATTGATCTTTACCTGTTCTTTTTAACATGCATGTATTTCATTACTATGAATGTCTATGGGCCTCTACACTTTGCTGAGTTGACAAAACAGTCCTGCCAGAGGCCTCTTCTTCCAGAAGCAGGCTGGGTGCTGTTCACATGCATGGGATCTTCACAGTTTGCCCAGTGGGGGCAATAGTTTTGTAGTCTAGATCAGGTTCATGTAGTAAACATCAGTTGCTGTTCTTCATGTTTAAGAAATGCTCAGAACATTTTTGGAGCATCAGCTGTGTGCAGAAGTCTGGGTTAGGTGTCTTTGAGAGAATAGAAAAGAAATGGTAAGACTGGGTCTCTGTTTCAAGGAACCCAGAGGCAGGGTCTTCCCCAGGCTTCTTGCCGTGATTCCTCACACCAGAAATGTCCCAGGGCACAATGTCTTATCATTTACTCTGGGTGGATCATGGCGCTGGATGTAGTAGAACTTGCATGACACCATTCACATTAAGATCTGGATTGAGCCTGGTGGTGGGTACTGAGGAGGGCACGTATTGCATGGAGCACTGGGTGTGGTACATGAACAATGAATCTTGGAACACTGTAAAAATAAAATAAAATTAATTAGTTAAAAAAAAAGATCTGGATTAAGTTCTTTCAGAGAAAACAAACAAATGCCAAAAGAACAACAATAACAAACAAATATAAGGCAGTGGGGCATAGAGCGTGTGTGTGTGTGTTTGTGTGTGTGTGCAAATGTGTATGCGATTGTGGTTAATCCCACATTATCTGGTAAGGAGATGTGTCAAGAACAATTTGACCCAAGCTGTCTTCTATTTCCTAAGTCTCTCAGGAGACAGAAATGTCTAGAAACTTCCCAGGTTTCAGTGTTCAACAAGCTGAGTTCTTTCTGAGGTCTATAACTACACCTCACATAAAGCACCCAGGTACATTTCTTTTTGTTCTGTTTATCATTTTCATATATTTATAAATCACTTAACTATTGTGCCAGTCAGTGATCTCTCGGCAGGTAAAAAGGCTGTAGAAAACACTCATGGTCCTTGCCTTCGTGAAACTTATGGATGTTTTTCTGGGGATGTCTGGTGGCTCAGTTGGTTAAGCACCTGCTTTTGGTGCAGGTCATGAGCCCAGGGTCCTGGAATCGAGTCCCGTTATCGGGCTCCCCACTCAGTGGGAAGCCTGCTTCTCCCTCCACTTGCTGCTCCCCCTGCTTGCGCTCTCTCTCTCTGTCAAATAAATAAATAAAATCTTTAAAAAAAGAATGTTTTTCTGTGTCAAGTATTTTGTAAGACTGTTTCTAGATATTGCTTTCCCAAATTAACACATTAACTGAAGGAAAGATAGCAAGAACTGTTACTGTTACATCTACTCATTCATATGAGGACCACCGATGCAGAATATAGATGATTTTCTTTATTTATTTGGACCTCAGATGCAGAGAAAGCTGAGCTAATTAGACTCTTTAATTCATGACACACTGTGTCCATCAGTCTGTGTGAAGCTTCTCTCTTGAAATATTACTTTTCCTCCATCATTCAGTCATTCATGAGATCTACTCTTATTCCCACCTTTCTACCATCAGCAGCTGCTTTAGCATATATATTCTTGGATACGAAAGTATCCTGGAAGAATATATAATGCTCTTTGCTGGAAGTAATACTTTTTCAGTTAATACATGTTGTTACTCTATATATTTTTTCTCTTTTTTTCGTAATCAAGGCTACATTTTAATATCTGTCCATATTATTGTATATCCTTGGAATTCAGTGCTCCTAGCTGCTACATAATATTTTGTCTTATGCATCCATCATCTCCTATTTATTAATTCACCTATCGATGAATGTATAGAGGCGGTTCCTACCAACGTGTTACCAAAAACAACAGTGTGACGTGTAGATCTTCTTAAATGTCTTCCGATGAACCCGTGAGAGTGTCTTAAGAGTATATCCAGGAAGAAGATTGTTGAGCCACTGGGCATTTGCATAGACATTTCTCTGAGAACTGAATGGTTGTTCTAGTTTATGTTATACCCCAGAGTATGAGCTTTCTTCAGCATCCTGTACTCTTGCCAACACTATGTATTGTCTGACTGGATGGTTTTTGCAGATCTGTTCGGTGTAAAGTGGTAAATTTTGTTGTTTCTGATGTGAATTTCTCTGATCGAATGTGACGTTCTGGTATTTGTTAACCAGTCAGATGAGACTTCTGACATTTTAGAATGATTTCTTGATTTTCTTATTAACGGATAGAAGTCTCTTGTATATTCCAAATCAATCTTACTTGGTTTTGGAAGATGCAACTATCTTCCCTCCATCTGTCAATTATTTGTGGTTTTTGTCTTAATTTTTATATATTTTAGCATGTTGATATTTTCCCCTAATGATTTATTTTTTGAGGGTTTTGTTTTAATGGCCCTTCTTCTTACCAAGATAAGCATTTATTCTATATTATCTACCATTTTTTTTCATGGTCTTTTGTTTCACATTTGTTTTTAATTTGGTTAGAGTTCACCATTAATTATCAGAGATGCAATTTTACTTTCTTCCTCAAAGTAAGCCAGTTTCCACAACAGCACATACTGAATCATCCACTCTTTGTGATGCCACATTTATTATACAGAAAGTTGAATTATATATTTCTGAGTTATTTATTGAGCTTTATTTTGTATTAATCTGTTCTTGTGTCAGTAGTATATTTATTATAATGACTTTAAAGGTGTCTTAATATCCGGTAGGATGAATCTCTTTTTTTGCCTCAAAAATTTCCCATAAGTTTTAAAATCGCTTTGTCAAGTTTGCCTGCAAAAAAACCTAGCATGATTTTTCATTTTAAAGCTGCATTGAGATATAATTGACATAAATAGCTGCACATATTTAAAGTACACAGTTGGATCAATTTTGACATTTGTATATAGGGTTGTATATAACCATGACCCAATAAAAATAATAAATGTATCCATCTTTCCTCAGCATTTCTTTGTATGCCATTATAATCACTTTCCCTACCCCCTGCTACCCCTCCAACCTTCAGGCAGTCACTGATCTGTTTTCTATCCCTACCAGTTAGTTATACCTGATAAAGTTATATACCTTATAACTGGCAACATTACTGAACCCTAATGTTAATTCTAATGCCTATCGATTTTATTTGGAGTCCTGTATAGAGTTAATATTTCTACATCTACAAATACCTATTATTACTTTTTTGTCTTATTGTATTTGTGAGGACTTCTTTTGTTTTTATGTTTTTCAGTAAATAATAACAGGCCATCCTTAACTTATTCTTGGCTTTCATGGTAGTATTTCTGAAATTTCCCTTCTTTTGTAATTTGATCTACTTTTTTGGGGTAGACTATCTTTGTTATGTTAAAAATATTCCCATCTATTACTATTTTTGAGTTTTCTTTAAAAAGGAACTGTAAATATATGCTGAGCTTTATTGAATATTTTTCTGTATTTATTAAAATAACGATATGATTTCCTATTTTTTCCACAGTGATACACCAAGTACCTAGATAGATTTTCTCATGTTAAACTTTGAATCCTTAGACTTATTTTTAATGTTCTGTTGGATTTAGTTATATAATATTTTATTTAGAATTCCTATACCTAAGTTTACAGGTAAAATGAGCCTATATTTTCTCTTCTTGATTTGCTTTTGTCTTATTTTAGAGTTAAGATTTACCTCTGCAATACATTTCATTCAAATTTCTGAGGTAAATCAGGCAGAGTTCCTTTTTTTCCACAATAATTTGTATAAAATAGGGATTTTCTATTTCTTTCTCTTTTTTTAAGATTTATTTATTTATTCCAGAGAAAGAAAGCAAGTGCGCATGTGGGGGATGGTGGGAGAGGCAGAGGGAGAAGGAGAGAGAAACTCAAGCAGACTCTACTTTCCAAGGTGGGGATGGATTCTACCACTGTGAGATCACAACCTGAGCCAAAACCAAGAGTCAGGACGCCCAAGCAAATGTGCCAACCAGGTTCCTTGGGAGTTTCTTAAAAGTTTAACAGAACTCATCTTTTAAAATAACTAAGCTTGGTTCTACTAGAGCTGGGAAAATACAATTTTTTAAATCATTTTATGTTTGTAGAGATTATGGGTCTTTCAATATTTTAAATTTCTTTCTGTGCTAACTATGACACTATATTTTTGCAGAAATGCATCCCATTTTGTCTGTCCTTTCATATTTATTAGCATATGTTCATTTAGAACATCCTTTTGGGATTTTAAAAATCTCTATAGTTACCTCTCTTTTTTTTTTTTTTTTTGTACGAACTTGTTTATTTACAGCTTTTTCTATTGCCATTGGTCAGTCTTATCAGAAGTTTATCACTTTAGGGGCACCTGGGTGGCTCAGTGGGTTAAAGCCTCTGCCTTCAGCTCAGGTCATGATCTCAGGGTCCTGGGATCGAGCCCCGCATTGGGCTCTCTGTCCAGCAGGGAGCCTGCTTCCACCTCTCTCTCTGCCTGCGTCTCTGCCTGCTTTGATCTCTCTCTCTCTGTCAAATAAATAAATAAAAAATCTTTAAAAAAGAAAAAAAAAGGTTTATCACTTTGGTCTTTGTAAGAGCCAGTTTTCGTTTTATTAATCTTTCATTGTTGTTGCCTATTTCATTAGTTACTATTATTTCCTTTTTATGTTCTTCCTTCTTGTTTTTTCTGGGGGAGCAGGATGGCTTTTTGAGGGGGGTAGCCTACTCTGTTGTTCTTTTCCTAGGTTCTGTGTTGAAGTTTGAACTTACTGTTTTGAGTTTTATGTTATGATAAAAGCATTTGATCATTTAAGTTTCCTGTTTCTCACAAGTTTTGATATATAGTGCTTTCTTATCCTTCAGTTCTCCATATTACATATTTTCCTTGAAAAGTCCTTTTTAACCTAAGATTTATGTTGTACTTTTTTTTCTGCCCTAAGTTTCTGGCTTATTTTGGTGATCTCTTGTTATTGATTTCTGATTTCATCATATTAGTGTCAAAGAATATAGTCTGTATGAACTGTATGAAATTAATTCTGCATAATTGATTTAGGCTTTACATATTTGCTAGTACAATCTTGCGGAATGTTTTATTCTCAAAAAGAATATATTTTAACCTCTGGGAAAAGTGGCAGAGTAGGAGGACCCCAAGCTCACCCTGTCCCACAGATACAAGTAGATAACATGCAGTTGGTGGGTGTGGTGTTGGCTAGGTTTGCACTGGTGTTCTAGAGAATGGGATCTGCAGCTGCTGGGACTGAGTCAGGCCTGGCTGGAAGGGGTGGGATGTGGTGTAAGCAAGTTAAGTAGTGAATACTGGTGCCATGCTAGTTCCCACAGGTGGCCATATTTATGCTGAGGGTGGGAGAGGGAAATGGCACCTGCCAGCTCCTTTGTTCCTGGAGGAGTCTCCCAGGTAAATCTGTCCCTCTGGGACACATTCTGCAATTAGTAAATAACTCTTCCTCCTATATCCCAGGCATTTTTCAAGCTGCTGCTTCTATGCTGTATCTCTAGGGGCTGTTTGATGTTCTGTCTCTTTAAGGGTGTGGACTCAGTTTCTTATTGCCCTCTGATATTTAAAGTTTGAGGCTTTACACTGAAAAAATAAAAAGTGGAAAAAAAAATGAAGTTTGAGGCTTTAAGGCCCGCCTGGTTGTAAGAACTCACAAAATTTGCCCCCTCTGGTTATCAAAGCCAAATACTACAGTGGTTTGTCTTCCCTGTGTGGGCTCCCCAGTGTGGGTCTATTTCTTTCCCCTCTCTGTGCCTGTGGCTCCCACCTGCAGATGGACCGTGAGTCTGATTAGCTCCCCACTGCATCTCTGCCCTTCCTATCCTCTTGGTGTGGCCTCTTCTCTACATTAAATTGTGGAGTTTGTTCTGCCAGTCTTTGAGGTTATTTACACTGATGTGTTATTTAGTGCCACTGCTGCCACTGAGACCCGTCACCTCCCACAAAGGGCATGCCCACCTACACGTGCTTTGCAGAGCATTTCTGGCTGCCTTGGCCTTGGCAGCTACGTGTCCCTTGTGCAAGAGGACTGGCACACACAACTTGCAGGCACTGTGCACCCTACCTGTGCAGGCTTTGCAGAGTGACCCCTGCCAGCCCTGTCTTGGTGGAGGAGGCACGTCCCCTCTGGCAAAGGACCAGTGCCACCTTGTTAAAAATGCATGAACTGCCCATTGCTTTTAAGAGCAGGAGACATAACTGACTTTCCTAACAGACATAAACAGACACAGAGAATTCGATAAAGTGAGGAAGCAGAGAAATATGTCTCAAATGAAAGAATGGGACAAAATCACAGTATAAGACCTAAATGAATGAATATAAGTAATGTGCCTAATAGAGAATTTAAAGTAATGATCATAAAGATACTCACTGGACCTGAGGAAATGGTGGAGGACATCAGTGAGACCCTTAACAAAGAGATAGAAAACATAAAAAAGAACCAATCAGAGATGAAGGACACAATAAATGAAATTAAACACACACTAGATGGAATAAAGGGCAGGCTAGTGGAAGCAGAAGAATGAATAGCAACCTAGAGGACAGAGTAATGGAAAATAATCAAACTGAGCAGGTGAGAGAAAAAAATTGTGCAGAATGAGGATTGACTTAGGGAACTCAGTGAATTTATCAAGTGTAATAAGTGTAATAAGTGTAATAACATTCACATTATAAGGATCTCAGAAGAGAGAGAAAAGGGGGCAGAAAAGTTATTTGAAAAAATAATAGTTTAAAACTTTCTGATCTAGGAAAAGAAACAGATATCCAGATCCAGGAGGCACAGAGTTCCCCCCAAATTCAATCCAAGAGGGTCTACACCAATACATATAGTAATTAGAAAGGCAAAAAGTAGTGATAAAAAGAATTTTAAAAGTAGCAAAAGAAAAGAAGACAGTTATATACAAAGGAAACCCCCTAAGACTGTCAGCAGATTTTTCAGCAGAAACACTGCAGGCCTGGAGAGTGGCATGATATATTCAAAGTACTGAAAGGAAAAAAAAATCTGCAGCCAAGAATACTCTATCTAGCAAAGCTGTCATTCAGAATAGAAGAAGAGGGGCGCCTGGCTAGCTCAGTTGTTAGGCGCCTGCCTTTGGCTTGGGTCATGATCCCAAGGTACTGGGATCGAGCCCCACATCAGGCTCCCTGGTCGACGGGAAGCCTGCTTCTCCCTCTCACACTCCCTCTGCTTGTGTTCCCTCTCTCGCTGTGTCTCTCTCTGTCAAATAAATTAATAAAATATTTAAAAATAAAAAGAATAGAAGGAGAGTTTCCTGGACAAACAAAAGCTGAAGAAGTTCATGACCACTAAACCAGCCTTAAAAGAAATGTTAAAGGAGATTCTTTGAGTGGAAAGGAAAGACCATAAGTAAGAGTAAAAAAAAAAAAAAAAATAGGAAGCACAAAAGCAGTAAAAATAAGTATATCTGTAAAAATCAGTCAAGAGATTCACAAAATAAAAGGATGTAAAGTATGACACCATATAGCAAAAACATGGGTAGGAGAGCAAGGAGTGAAGAATGGGTTGAAACTTAAGCAACCATCAACTTAGTATAGACTACTATATGCAGAAGATGTTATATATAAACATAATGGTAACCACAAATCAAAAACTAGTAATAGATATGCAAAAAATAAAAAGAAAGAAATTTAAGTATATCACTAAAGAAAGCCAACTTATGGTAAGAGAAGAGAGCAAAGGAAGAAAGGAACAGAGAAGATCTACAAAAACAAAAATAACAAAATGACAATAAATATATACCCGTCAATAATTACTTTGAATGTAAATGAACAAAATACTGCAATCAAAAGACATAGGGTGACAGAATGGGTAAAAAAAAAAACAAGACCCATCTATATGCTGCTTACCAGAGATTCATTTCAGATCTAAAGTCACATGCAGATTAAAAGTGAGGGGATAGAGAAACATTTATCATGAAGGATATGAAAAGAAAGCCAGGGTAGCAATACTTCTCTCAGACAAAATAGACTTTAAAACAAAAACTGTTAACAAGGGACAAAGAAGGACACTATATAATAATAAGGGGCACAATCCAAAAAGAAGACATAATAATTGTAAATATCTATGCATCCAGCATGGGAGCACCCAAATACATAAAACAGTTAATAACAAATATAAAGGAACTAATCAACAGTAATAAAGTAATAGTAGGAGACTTTAACACCCCACTTACATTAGTGGACAGATCATCTAAACAAAAAATCAACAAGGAAACCATGGCTTTAAATGACATACTGGACCATATGGATTTAATAAATATATTCAGAATATTCCAACCTAAAACAGGAGAATACACATTCTTTTCAAGAACATTGAACATGTTCAACATTCCAGTACACATGGAACATTCTCCAGAAGTGATCCATATTAAGGCACAAAACAAGTGTCAACAAATTCAAAAAGACTGAAGTTATGCCATGCATCTTTTCTGACCACAATGCAATGAAACTAGAAATGAACCACAAGGAAAAATACGGGAAGAGCACAAATACATGGAGGTAATACAACATGCTACAAAACAATGAATGAGTCAACCAAGAACTCAAAGAAGAGATCAAAACATACACGGAGACAAATGAAAATGAAAATACAGCAGTCCAGAATCTTTTGGATGCAGCAAAAGCAGTTCTAACAGAGAAGTTTATAGAAATACAGCCCCACCTGGAGAAGCAAGAAAAATCTCAAATAAACAGCCTAACATTACACCTAAAGGAGCTAGAAAAAGAAGAACAAACAAAACCCCTAACTAGCAGAAGGAAGGAAACAGTAAAGATTAGAGCAGAAACAAATGATATATAAACTAAAAAAACAATAGAACAGATCAATGAAACCAGGAGCTGGTTCTTTGAAAAGATCAATAAGATTGATAAACCTCTATCCAGACTCTTCAAAAAAAAAAAAAAAAAAAAAAAAAGGACTCAAATAAATAAAATCAGAAACAAAAGAAGAGAAATAGCAGCCAACACCACAGAAATATAAAGGATTATAAGATAATATTATGAAAAATTATATGCCAACAAATTAGACAACCTAGAAAAAATGGATGAATTCCTAGAAATGTATAAACTACCAAAACTGAAGCAGGAAGAGATAGAAAATTTGAACAGACTGATTACCAGCAATGAAATTGAATCAGTAATTAAAAAACTCTCAACAAACAAAAGCCCAGTACCAGATGGTTTCAGAGGGGAATTCTGCCAAACATTTAAGGAAGAGTTAATACCTGTTCTTCTCAAACTTTTCTAAAAAATAGAAGAGGAAGGAAATCTTCCAAATTCATTCTATGAGGCGAGCATTAACCTGATTCCAAAACCACATAAAGATTACAAAAAGAAGAGAACTATAGGCCAATATCTCTGATAAGCATAGATATAAAAGTCCTCAACTAAACCTTAGCAAACTAAATCCAACAATACGTTTAAAAAAAATCATTCACCACTATTTGGTGGGATTTACTCCTGAGATGTAAGGGTGATTTAATATTCATGAAACAATCAATGTGATACATCATATCAATAAGAGAAAGGATAAAAACCATATGATCATTTCGATAGATGCCAAAAAAGCATTTGAGAAAGCACAACATTCATTCATGATAAAAACCTTCAACAAAGTAGGTTTAGAGGAAACATACCTCAACATAGTAAATAAACATAACATGAAAACCCACAGCTAACATCATACTCAATGGGGAAAAACTGAGAGCTTTTCCCCTAAGATCAGGAATAAAATAAGGGTGTCCACTCCAACCACTTTTATACAACATAGTACTGGAAGTCTCAGCCACAGCAATCAGACAAGAGAAAAGAATAAAAGGCATCCAAATTGGTAAGGAAGAAGTAAAACTTTTACTATTCGTAGATGACATGATACTATATATAGAAAGCCCTAAAGACTCCATCAAAAAAACTACTAGAAATGATAAATGAATTCAGTAAACTTGTAAGATATAAAATCAATTTACAGAAATCCATTGCATTTCCATACACTAATAATGAAGCAGTAGAAAGACAAACCAAAGAAATCTCACTTACAATTGCACTAAAAACAATAAGATACCTAGAAATAAACTTAAGCAAAGAGGTAAAAGACCTGTACTTTGAAAACTATGAAACATTAAAGAAAGAAATCGAAAATGCCAGAAAGAAATGGTAAGACATTCCATGCTCATGGATTGGAAGAACAAATATTGCTAAAATGTCAAAGCAATCTACAGATTTAGTGCTAACCCTATCAAAATACCAACAGCATTTTACAATACAACTAGAACAAAAAATCCCAAAATTTTTATGGAACCACAAGACCCCAGTTAGCTAAAGGAGTTTTGAAAAAGAAAAGCACAGCTGGAGGTATCACAATTCCAGACTTCAAGTTATACTAAAAAAGCTATACTAAAGCTGTCTTAATCAAAACAGTATGGTACTGGTACAAAAATAAACACATAGATCAATGGAACAGGATAGAAAACCCAGATATAAACTAATAATCGTATGGTCAGTTAATCTTTGACAAAGCAGGAAAGAATATCCAATGGGAAAGATAGTCTCTTTAACAAATGGTGTTGGGAAAACTGGTCAGCTACATGCAAAAGAAGGAAACTGGACCACTTCCTTACACCATACACAAAAATAAACTCAAAATGGTTTAAAGAGCTAAATGTGAGACCTCAATCCATAACAACTCTGGAAAAGAGAACAGGCAGTAATCTCTCTGGCTTCGGCCATAGCAACATTTTCCTAGATATGTTGCCTGAGGCAGGGGAAATAAATGCAAAACTGAACTATTAGGACTACATCAAAATAAAGATCTTCTGCACGGTGAAGGAAACAATCAATGAAACTAAAAGGCAGAGTACTGAATGAGAGAAGATATTTGCAGATGACTTATCTGATAAAAGGTTAGTATCCAAAATGTATAATTTATATGACTCAACACCTACAAAAGAAATAACCCAATTAAAAAAAAGGTAAAAGACATGAATAGACATTTCTCTGAAGACTTACAGATGGCCAACAGATATATGAAAAGATGCTTGGGACGCCTGGGTGGCTCAGCCGTTAAGCAGCTGCCTTTGGCTCAGGTCATGATCCCAGGGTCTGGGATCGAGCCCCGCATTGGGCTCCTTGCTCAGCAGGAAGCCTGCTTCTCCCTCTCCCACTCCCCCTGCTTGTGTTCCCTCTCTCGCTGTTCACTGTGTCTCTCTGTCAAATAAGTAAATAAAATCTTAAAAAAAAAAAAGATGCTCAACATCACTTATCATCAGGGAAATGCAAATCAAAACTACAGTGAGATATCACTTCACACCTATCTGAATGGCTAAAATCAAAAACATAAGAAACAACAGGTGTTCGCAAGAATGTGGAGAAAGAGGAACCCTCTTGCTCTGTTGATGGGAATGTAAACTGGTGCAGCCACCGTGGAACAGTATGGAGTTTCCTTAAAAAATTAAAAATAGAGCTATCCTTGATCCAGAAATCACACTACTGGGTACTAATCCAGGAATACAAAAATACTAATTTGAAGAGATATAGGCACCCTGTTTGTAGCAACATTATTTACATAGCCAATTATGGAAGCAGCATAAATAAAAGTCTATCTATCAATGAATATATAAAGAAGATGTGGTATATACATATACAATGTAATATTATATCAATTATATTAATATTATATATTATTATTATATTAATATTATTATGCTAAGCGAAATAAGTCAGTCAGAGAAAGACAAATACCATATGATTTCACTCATTAAGAAACCAAACAAATGAACAAAGGAAGAAAAAAAGAAAGCAAAAAAAAACAAGCTCTTTAGTTACCAGAGTGAAGTGTATGTAGGGGGTGAGGGAGAGGGGAAAAGGATTAAGAATACATTTATCTTGGGGCGCCTGGGTGGCTCAGTTTGTTAAGCGACTGCCTTCGGCTCAGGTCATGATCCCAGGGTCCCGGGATCGGTCCCGGGATCGAGTCCCGGGATCGAGTCCCACATCGGGCTCCCAGCTCCGTGGGGAGTCTGCTTCTCTCTCTGACCTTCTCTCCTCTCACCTGCTGTCTCACTCTCTCTCTCAAATGAAGAAATAAAATCTTTAAAAAAAAAAAAGAATACATTTATCTTGATGAGCACTGAGTAATGTATGGAACTGCTGAATCGCTATATTGTACGCCTGAAACTAATATAACACTGTATGTTAACACTGGAATTAAAATAAAATAAAATTTAAAAAGGATATGTTTTTCTGTTTATTAGCTGTTTAACCTATTGATAATGCTACTTGTATCTCATTTTCTCATTTTCTTTATTTGCTTGATCTATCACATTCTGAGAGAGGTGTGTTAAACCTCTGAATCTCTAGATTACTAATTAATTAATTTCCATGGTTCTGTCTCTTAAATACATACATATGTGTACATATATGCTATCTTTTATATTTTATAACTATATTTTATATTACCAATTTTTTAATATAATATATTATATCCTTTTTTAGACTTTATGATGTTTATTGTCTTTTTTTTAAAGATTTTATTTATTTATTTATTTGACAGAGAGAGAGAGAGAGAGATCACAAGTAGGCAGAGAGAGGGGGAAGCAGGCTCCCTGCTGAGCAGAGAGCCCGAGGCAGGGCTTGATCCCGGGACCCTGAGATCATGACCTGAGCCAAAGGCAGAGGCTTTAACCCACTGAGCCACCCAGGCACCCCAATGTTTATTGTCTTAAATTCTACTTTTTATATTAAAATAACAGCTTTTTTGGGGACTGATATTGTCCTTTAACATTATGTTTGCTTAAATATTAGGAATTTCTCTATCTCATTTTTTTTTTTTTTTACATATCAAGTCTTCTTTTCTGTTTCATTTAAAAATTTTGCCGTATTCTAATATACTATTTGATTTGTTTTTAAAAATGTATATGCTTATGTTATGACATCCCCAGTTAAAGTTTAGAACATTTCTTTTATCCCAGAAAGTTCTCTCTTACCCCTTTGCAATCGTCCATTTTCCAGCCCATCTCCCCCACAGCACTTCCCTCAGCAAACTCCAATATGACTGAAGTCAGTATAGATTGGTTTTGTGTATTCTAGTACTTCAGATAAATGAAATCCTCTATTCCATTCTCTTGTGCTGTTTCTTTCTGCTCAGTATAGTAGTTTTTTTTTGTTGTTGTTTGTTTGTTTTTTGTTTTTGTGTAGTAGTTTTGAGATCTAGCCTATGGGCATGTATTGTCCATTCTTTGTGTGTATTCTACAGGGGAAAATTATTGCCCCATGAAGATACATTTAAATGTTTTAAAAATAATAATAAATAAATAAGCAAACAAACAAACAAATAAATAAATAAATGTTTTTAGGGGGCACTGGATGGCTCAGTGATTAAGTGTCTGCCTTCAGCTCAGGTCATGATCCCAGGGTCCTGGAATCGAGCCCTGCATTGGGCTTCCTGCTCAGCAGGGGTCTGCTTCTCCCTCCCCCTCTGTGCGCTCTCCCTCTCTCTCAAGTAAATAAAAATAAATAAATAAATAAACAAACAAATAAACAAATGTTTTTAAATAGCCAGGATTTAATCAGTCAAATATACTAAATAAAGTGAGTGATAAGCTGGTCAAATACATATTTGGAGGACAGCATATTTTGGATCAAATATTTTCTAAAGGGAACATGATATAGAACGAGAACATGGATTTTATAACAGATAGACCTGATTTCTGATCCTAGTTCAAGTGCATGATCTGAATGGCACAAGGCAACTTGCTTAACCTCTATTATGCGGGATAATAATACATACCGGCAAGGATATTGTTAGGTTAAATGAAATAATATTTGGAAAGAACTTGACGCATAGTTGGTATTAAAATGGTTTTGTATTAAATTAATAAGATTACTTTAAAATTATACTAATGCTTATGTATTTGTTAAATTTTTAAAAAAAGATGTTTTATTACCTTTAAGATGCATGGCCCCTAAAACTAGCTTGTAAAAATATTTCCAAATAATAAACCTTGAGAAATCAATTGGAATTAGCTTATCAATTTCCTATGCATGAGTGTGTATGTCTAACACACTGAAACTCAATTAATTCTAAAAAGTAATTAAATACACGTATCTTGATGGACACTGAGAAATGTATGGGGTTGTTGAATCATCACATTGCATACCTGAAAGTACTATAATCCTGTATGTTAATTATACCTAAATAAAATAAAATAATTAGATATTTTAAAACTATTTTCCATGCATTTAATTTGCTTAGCAAACCTTCTCCCCCTATATTTGCAGTGGTAATTCTCAGCCTTGTCTTTGTCCAAATGATTACTGATGAGGGCATAGTAAATCATCAAGCTCTTACTGCTTTACTAAATTGAACTATCCACATGGGGCCAGCTTTTCATTTATTGTAGGAATTGATGGTTCTTCCTTGGCAAAAGGGTTATTTAAAAATATATGAGATCTCTGTTGGAGAGCGCAAGATTTCTACCTGATGCCAGAAATCCTGATTGCTTTTTGTCCATCTCTGTACACTTACTCTCTTCCCTTCAGGCCCCTACCCCTGTCAATTGGCTGGTTGCTTTGGTATAAATACCAAATACTCAGTGATAATTATAGTGGCTGATGTTTGTTGACCTCCTCCTATATGCCAGGCATTATTCAAAGAGTACTTTACATATGTCACTTCATTCACCCTATGGGGTAGGCACTCCTAGTACCCCTAGTGTCCAGAAGCAACAACTGTGTCAGAGGAATATGTGATAATTTATTCAAAATCAGACAATTTGCATCAGAGCCTACATTTATAATAATATTTCTTGAGAGTTTACTACATTGTAGCCATTAGGTGCACGCCATATGTTTACTCCGATCATCCCAACATGCCTATGACACGAGTTTCATCATTTACCAAATGGTGGGACTGCAGCAGGGAGGGCTTGAACAACTTGCCGACATTACGCGCGAGGAAATGAGGGAGCTGCAGTCAGGCTGGTTGGAGAACCTGTGCTCTACTGCCCCGCAATCTTATTACTCAACCAGACAAAAGTATTTACCAGACACTTAGTGTGTGCACAGTTTTCTGGGTACCAAAGAGGAATCATAGCTATGTTTTCTTTATTTGATGAAGTTACTGACTTGTCGGAGAAGTACAATGAAGACAAATGAAACCATTAGGGGAGAGGGAAAGGAGGGGTGCTGACCTCTTGGTTATAGAAACTGGAAGAAAGGGTTTAGAGAAAGAGGTGGATGTAGATTGGATGATTCTGTGACATCTCAATGAACTAGGTGTGGCTGAGGCTGGACGTTTAAGTATTATGAGTGATGAGGAAGAAGGAGGAGAGAGAACATTCTGGAATGTGGAATAACCTATGAACTCTCCATAAGCAATCTGTTTCTCATTTCAGGGTTAAAGCTCATTAATCTTGGCATTTTTCCTCATTAGGGAAAAAAAAATCAGCCTTTCAATATCTTGCTCTATAGTCCTTTCTAATAAGATTAAATGAACACTGTACGGTTTTTCACAAATCTTCCAATTCTTCATTCCATCAGAGTGAAAATGTTTCATGTCCTATGACATTAGCTAGAAAAGCTAATTTCCTTTCCCTTTAATTTTGGCAATACTTTCCTTTACATAAATAATGACAGGAAGAATAAAAATTCCTTATGACTCTTCAAATGTAAATTTGATTAAAATGACATCTCTTTATGCACACCGTACATTTATATGTTTTGGATCAAAGACCTTTTTTTGGCAGAATGAAAGAGAATTAGCAGGTTGCTTTAATGGAGAGTCATCTGTTTTTAAAAGCTTATAATAGAAGATGGTTTTACCTTTAATAACACTTAACCGGAAGATAGATTAATAATATATTCACTGAGCATGTCCTAAACTGAACTAATGATCTTACTCCTCAAACCTGTTCCTTCTCCTGTGCACCCTACCTCAGGTAGTCGCATCTCCAGTTGCTACCTCCTGAAGGTGAATCGGCCCTCCTCCCTTATTGTCCACACTCAGTAACCACTTGGGTCAGTTAATTTTCTCAGATCGTGTCACATAGTTCTGATGGATCAAATAATACAGGCCAAAGGGGATGTGGCCAAGTGGAGAGGGCACTGTCTATTGTCTAAAGAAGAGAGCATGTGCTTCTTACTGCTGGGCAGTGTCGTGATAAGGGAATGTGGCTCAGGACTGTAGATCCAGGATTTCTAAAAGAGGAGTTGGAAATTTCTATTTTATGTGAAGTCTCTGGATGGTAAAATCTTGGCGATGAATTCAGGCAAAATAAAATTACATTGCATAATTCAAACAAAACATTTATGACAAGATTGGATTTGCAAGCTGCCAGTTTGTGATGTTTTTGCCTAACACCATCCTTACTCTCCATTCTCACTGCTCCTGTTCCAATTCAGGTCCGTCCCGTCTTTTGTCTAAAATACTACAACAGTTTCCTAACTGTTCTCCTTGACTTGTGTCCTGTTCCCACTAAATCATCCTTCATCCTGGCTCCTGAGTGGAAATTTTAAAATACACAGTTGATCGTATCATTCCACTGTTAAGGAAAATAGAGCAAAATAAAGCCCATTTGATGATTGCTAGTGCCCCTTGGGTTAATTCTAGACTCTCTGGCCTGTCTGGGCCTTCTGGGCCCAACATTATATGGACCCTTCCAACCTTCTTGTGTTCTCCTGTCCTTGTGGTTTTCCCAGCCATGGCCTTGGTTCTGGCACACTGGACCACTTGTGATTCTTAAAAGTACGTGTAAATTGCTTTTGTATATTGCACATGTTGGTCCCTTGGCACAGAATATTCCTCTCAGGTCCTGCTTATCCTGCTCAACTCAAATATAATTTTCTCTGTGAAGCACAGTTCAAGGTATAGTGTTTGCTCAAAAAGATGAATGAGTGACCAGCCAATAATTTCTCCAGACCTGCTCCATATCAACTATCACCACTCTAGTAAAAATTAGTCTTTTCATTTTTGTTCATACTGTTAGTTTAGCACCTGTCACTGTGGTTTTGGTTAGAGGTACAGTGTGCATGTCTATTTCCTGTATTGAATTGTGGCCTTTCTCTATTCACAGATAGTAGCACAGACTTGACATATGATAATCAGCAAAGAAATACTGAGGCATACCGAGGTCTGGTTTCTGTTCTAAGAGTTCACTAGCATCTCTGTGAAGAATGGACTATAGGGGAAAAAGGTGGAAGTAGAAAAACTGGGTACAAGGATGTTGTGATGAGAGCTGGGACTAACTTGGGCAAAGGTGGTGGGAATGAAGAGGGCAAGCAGTGATCAGAATCAAACTATCTGTTAGAAGTGGAGCTAACTGAATTAGTTGATGAAGTGGAAATGGGATATGAGATTCAAGGGATGGGGGATCAAGGATACCTCCTGGCTTTTGGCCTGAGCAACCGGATGGATGATGGTGTCGTTTATCAAGATGGAGAAGACTTGGGGACAGTGAATTAAGGGAGAAGGATGTGAACTGATAGTTCTGTTTGGTCCACGTTAAATATACAGTGAAAATCAGACAACCGGAGTTGTCAAGTAGCAGTTAGATACATGAATCTAAAGCTTAAGAGATTAGTGGGCCCGGAAACAGGATTTCGAGAATCACTGGTTTAGAAGTACTACTGAAAGGCATGAACTGGGTAAGAACGCCCAGGGAAAGAACTACAGAGAGAAGGTAGTAGAGGAGAGACCCAAGCCACATTCACAGATTGAGTTATGAGAAAGGAGGAAAGCCAGCAGTCACGGTGTTATGAGTTATAGCACGAAATATTTTGGGTAGGATGGACTGATGAACTACATCCAATACTGTCTAGAGGCTAAGGAAAGAAACTGATGTTGATTTGGCATGTTATAGATTATTTGTGACTTTGATAAATGCAGTTCTACTGAAAAGAATAAAACCCCAAATGGACGGGGTTAAGGAAAGAACAAGAGATGAGGAAGCTGGGCTCTGCTTAGGAAAGAAAAAAAAAAATTTGATTTTTTTTGAAACGTATTTAAGTTTAAACACATTCAGATACTCTGTCTCATCTACTGTCAAAACATCTCACTATTCACAAAACTGTATGTAGGAATTTGTCGTTATTTGTTTCAAACATTTACTCAATATTTTACTTCCTGTACAAAACTTGTGTGTTGGTACACTCAGCCTTGTAGATCACACATCTTAGCTCAGTTCCAAAAGGACTGACAACAAAAGCTTAAGACACAAACATAATTTTGAAACATTCTGATTTATTTTGCTCCTGATAATACATGAGAAATTACTGATATATAAACTTCAGAAAGACAGTTTTATTAAATACCTTACAAAGTTAAGCTTAAGCAGTGAATATTTTTGTCACTCGTGTTTTTTTCCGAGTTTATCTTTATTCTGCTTTCTCTGTTCTTTTCTTGGCAGCATTGTTTATGTCATAAGATACAGACACGGCATGACCTTTGACTCTCCAACCAGATAGTTGCCATTTTGATCTGCCAGTCAAACTCAAGGGTCTGCCCTGAAAGTTGAGACGATCCATCACAGTTTGGACACTTGGGCAGTGTCAACTAATTTTAGTCTCCAAGGCTGGGATGATGTGACTGGTAACTGGCAAGGCACTTGTCCAGGGCCCAGCAAGGGTTACAACTGTCCTTATGGTTAACAACTGCACAAACAGGAACAGGCTGAGTTTGTGAACCTAGTTTCAACAAATTATTTGAAGTATGAGGCTATCTCCTATCTGTATTTATTATTCCAGCTCTTGGCATAACGAGGATGAAAAACTCTGTTTACTTTAAGCTTTTCCCATTAAAGGATCAGCGATGCTTTCACTTCCCCACTCTGTGTGTACATAACCAACCATATGCCTTGTCCAAGACACTACCCAAACAGAACCCCCAAACAACCCTCCACTCCCCCCCCCGCAACATGAGGTCCGTACAAAGAGCAAGTCTCCTTGGCTTTCCTCTTTCTCCTCCACTAAATTTGGGTGGGGGTGGGGGGGTAGGGGAGGGGGTGAGTGAAACCCTACCTTGAAATTGGAATAAATACATTAAAAAACAAATATAGGAAGTGAAAGGTTTAGAGCCTTGGCAAGTCTTTCCCCTCTCTTGTGAAATGCTTCTTTTGTGAAGGAGCCCACCCAGGACTTTAGACAATATAATGAGAATGTGTGTCCAGGAATCTTTGCGAAGGTTCTGGTAGGGAATGAGAAAGCCTGTTTGCTGCTTTTTAGTTGCCTTATACGTTGGACACTGGCAGCAGAGGATGACATGCAAAGAGATCTATTCAGGTTTTATTGCCCTTTTTTGTTTGGCATGCTCCCACCGGACTGCTATTGACTTGGAAGCCAGAGAAATGTCAACATGTCAATATTTTATTGGGTCCGTAGCTGCCAGGAAAGCAGCTTCCCAGTTTTTCAGATTTTGTGCCTAGTTTAGTCATAACCCACAATTATTTTTGGGGTCTGTGAGTGGATGACAATGACATCCCTTATTCAGTCTATTCTCATCTGAGACTGGCCGACTTTCATACCTGACTGAAACAATGTGTAACTAAACTCAAGGTATTAAGAACACAAAATAAGAATTTTTTTTAAAGATTTCATTTATTTATTTGAGAGAGAGAGAGAAAGAGCGGGTGCGTGGCAGGGGGAGAGGCAGAGGGAGAGGGAGAAGCAGGCTCCCCGCTGAGCCTGGAGCCTGACGTGGGGCTTGATTCTAGGACCCTGGGATCATGACCTGAGCCAAAAACAAGAGTCAGACACTTAACTGACTGAGCCACCCAGGCACCCCTCCCTCCAGTCTTGATGTGGTCCTTTTACCCTTTGACATGGAGGGAGCTACTTAGCTAGTTTTCGGGTCTTTTTCAGAGGGAATTATTCCATATATATAGCTGTAGATTTGTGTGCCCCTGGGAGAAGGTGAGTTTAGGATGGTCCTATGCTTTCATCTTGAACTAACTCCTGAAAGCATTTCTCTACTCTTTTCCAGTGACTAGAGTTTCTTTTCATGAAGTCTGATGCTATTCCATATCCCCTCTTTTATTTGTAAACTGATTTTGTTTGTGTATTTTTGTCTCTGTTTAGTTTTGCTTTGCTTTTTTTTTTTTTTAAGATTTTATTTATTTATTTGACAGAGAGAGAGAGAGAGCAAGAGAGGGAACACAAGCAGGGCGAGTGGGAGAGGGAGAAGCAGGCTTCCTGCTTATCGGGGAGCCTGATGTGGGGCTCGATCCCAGGACCCTGGGATCATGACTTGAGCCGAAGGCAGACGCTTAATGACTGAGCCACCCAGGCACCTAGTTTTGCTTTGTTTTGTTTCTTCGATACTTTTTTAGTGTCTTCTCCCAATACCTGGATGACGCAGTATTTCATGGAGACATGCTTGAATATAGATCTTTCTCATAATTGTTCAGGATACTTGGTAGATCCTTTTAAATCTAGAGATCACATTCTTTATTTTGGAGCAGTTTTCTTAAATTTTTTTTTAAATGTTTACTTCTCTCTAGTTTTTGTTTGTTGGTTCTTTCTGGAACTCCTATTGCTTACGCATTGACCGCCTTGCGAATAAAATGTCTAATTTTCGTAACTTTTGCTCCCTGTTTTCCATCTCTTTGTCTTTTTGTCTAATTTTGGGATATTGCCTCAATTTTACTTTTCATCTCTTCTATTGAAATCTTTATTTTAATATGTTTTACATTTCAATGAGTTTATTCTTGTCTGAATGGCCCTCATTATTTTTCAGTAACATTCTATTGTTTCATGGCTGCACTAGTTTATCTTACTGACAAATATTAGTATTTTACAATGGTCTCAGCTCTGTCCATTGTTCTGTTTCCTCCAGTTCTATTTACTTTTGTTTGCTTAGGTCTCTGTCTTCCAAGGGAGAGACTTCTCCAGAAAGTAAATTTCCACCATTTTGGACTAGGGAAAGGATTTGGAGGGGTTTCAATTCAGATTTTGAACCAATTATCCTGTTTTCACTTCTGTCTCTGACCTTAGCTTCTGTAGGAACGTCGTACCTCCGGTTCCTGGGCTTGTCCCAATTCCATGGCATGAACTACTTATGTCTTCATGGCTTCCTCCCCTGTAAGCATGTAGGTTTCTGAGTCCTTTTTGCTGTGAAATCCATTTTCACTCTTCTTTCAGATTTCCTTCTTCAATTTTTGTTGATATCTTCGTTTGCTTTCATTTTCTCTGATATTTTCTTTCTTTCTCTGATATCTTCCCTGAGGGTTATAACTTATTTATCTATCATCTGTTTATTGCTTTACTATCATTTTATTAGAGTTTCAGAAGGGAATAAAGATAAACATATGTGTTCAGTCTGTTATGTTTAACCTAAAGACTATAGTATTTTTCAAAAAACATTTTTAAAAAATTCAGGACATTTATTAGGTGCCTACTATATGCAAAGCTCTTGTTGGGAGCGGCTACTTAAATTTTTAACACTTACAATATATTTCAGTCTTCAATAAAATAAATCCCCCAAGTATTTCTGCTAAGCAATGAATACATTAAATAAGGGACTTTTTGGGGCATGTTTGAATGAATTGAATGAATACTGAATGTTTGAAAAGAAAAAATTAAACAGTATTAAGTTACAAAATGTTCATAAATCAGATTAATGTTCTTCCAACAGAGAGCTTTTTCCTTTTAGGTTTCATGCTTGTAACTGTATATGTATGTGTGTAAGCGTGTGTATGTGTGCAAACGCGTGAATGTGTATGTGTGTGAGTATGGGTATTTCTATGTGTGTGATGTGTAGACTGTGTGTGTACGTGTATATGCCTGTGTGTGTGTTTATGACACAGATAGAAAACTTTGCTGGTGATTCTAACAAGAACGTCCTTGTAATCCCTCCATGCTCCTGTTCCTCTGCTTAGAAACCTGGAATGACTATTTGTCTTGTAGATATTGAAATGCATCATAGTATAAAACACTTGGAAATAGCTCTGTTAGACATAAAGTAAACTGCTGCCTATAAAAGTGGGATTAATGAAACATTAGAAGCGAAGGTGTTTTCACTCGTGAGGCTTATGTTCCACTCAGGCAGGATTATTGGTTCTGGATTTGTTCTTGCTCCAGGAATTATACTGCTTTTCCATCTGAGAACCCAGTCGCCAGTTAAAGAATTATGCTGATGAGCTACCACGGGGTCCCCTTTGTTCTTTGCCCAGAGGACTGGTGGCAAAAAGGAAAGCGTCTCATCCTTCCTACTAGGGAGAGCGTTATAAAAATTAAATAAAAGCAGATAAATAAACTTCCATTACAGCTTTGCTGGGCAACATCAGGAGCGTTCACAGAACTCACCGGCTATCTAGTCTGCATTCAGAGATAAAATAAAAGACTTCTTTCAACCTGATATCATAAGGTTTTAGATAGCAAATATGGCATCCTTCAGTCTGGAGTAAAGAAACACTTACTTCATTCAACAGTTAAGCGAGCCGCTATCTGGCCCTCATTATATCTGTGATTTACAAGGACCATGCAGGCCAGTGTTGCCCACGTCAGCGACCACCAATATAAAATGCAGCAAATGGGATTTTTATCTTTCAGCACGCCTTGGAGTTGTTGCACAAGATACACTTCTCGGTCTGCATATAATCAATCTAACGTAAACCATTATCTCTGCACAAAAGACTAAGCTGAAAGCTCCTATGCTCAGGATCATACTTAAACGTGCCTGACGTTCATAGCTCCCTGGATTCCTCGCACAACCCTGGGCCATGCAATGTGCCTCGCGGAGACAGAGCTGCTCTGAATGTGAGAACAAAAAGGACACTATCTCATGAGGAGTTTGTTGACAGGCTGGGGAGTGAACATTTCACCAAAAATCAAAGGGTGATTTGTTCCCAAGCTTTGAAATTAACTGGTAAATGCTGGCATATCAGGAATGGGATTATTCTCAAAGCTCAAGCCCAAGGTCATTACTTTTTGTTTCTTGCAATTAAAAAGATATACATGGAGTCTTCACATTACCTTTGCTTGCTAGCAATATTATTTAGAGATTCTGAAAGATAGTTGAATGCAAGTATGTTAGAAAAAATAGTAAGAGTGGTATGTTTTTGGTAATGACCAGAATAGTGGGCAACTTACACTAGCATTTTGGCTTTGTGTATTTTTACATATTATTTTGCTTTTTAAAGTTCATCTTAAAAAACTGTCTTCGGGTGAATGTTCAACACATATTCTCACCTTTAATTCTTAGTGCTCTTTTGTCCTTTGAATCACTGAGCTCGTTTTCCCCTGAGGTAAGGAGCTTTGATAATCACACCAACAATGTGCATTGGGTCTGAAGCTCCTAGCCTTCACCAGCACTCACTTTGTAATGAGTGAATAAACATGTTCATTTTAACAGTAAATGGCACGTGAGTCCTGTGGTTCCAGAAGGCGTCTGGGAAGCCAGGCCACATATTAGATGCCCCCTCAGGCAGTTAACTTGTCCATAAATTGCTGGGACAGGACCTGTAGTCTCACAAATCCACTCTCATAAACACAAGAGAATCCAGAAAGGTGTGCATGTGGATAAAACTTGAAAAATGAAATTATCGAACGTTTTTGGGAATTCAGTATACGCCTCGTTTTGAGGAAAACTGACCCACATGATATTTAAGTCAATTTAATACATGTAAAATTGAAAGGAAGAGATTATTACCATAGTTTCTCTGTTTTATATATAGCATCTGGGTTAATGTTGATACTATAAGCATTAGGAAAAGGGTTGCTTTTCCTAATGAAAGAAAAGGGAGTAGATGAAATGTATCAAGTTCCTACAGATATCTGGAATGTTACACCAAAGAATTCAACATAATTGAGATAATCAAATTGTCCAAGTAAAACACTTAACACCTGTGAAGACATACTTTTCATTTTTCTAATAATCTGAAAAAAAGTAATTTTTCAAATAACCTCTGGCAATTCTGTGTCAGTCCCATTGTCTCTGGGGCATAACAAGAAGAGACTCCATAGCCTGGACAAGTCCTCTTTGGCATTTGTTTTCCATAGCCTTGAAGAGACTTTACTGACCATTCTGAGTAAGTAAAAATGCCACAATATTTATTCCCAAATAGCTAAACTGCTTCTGGCCAGCTTCTATTTTGGGAAATTACACGTTGCCAACATAAAGAATTCCCCACATCATTTCTGTTATAAAGCTATTCTTCATTTCCTGCCCTGTGGTAGAACTGTGCTTTCTCTCTTTCTTTCTTTCTTTCTTTCTTTCTTTCTTTCTTTCTTTCTTTCTTTCTTTCTTTCTTTCTTTCTTCCTTCCTTCCTTCCTTCCTTCCTTCCTTCCTTCCTTCCTTCCTTCCTTCCTTCCTTTCTGTCTTTCTGTCTTTCTTTCTGTCTTTCTTTCTTTCTTTCTTTCTAAACCCATAAAACTGGCTGTCTTATAGTGAGGAAGAGTAGGTAGTTATTTCATTATTTAGATGCCATTTTTTTCAGACAGTAAGCTGCCAAATCCATTTGAGTATTTTCCAAGAACCTACATTATTAAACTTACCTTTTAGCTGTCTAGGAGATATCCCAGAAACGTCATTTATTGGTTACAATAAAACTCATGGCTTCGACATAATTCTTTTCCTATAAAAATAAAGGTATGTGGTAAGGCAAGACACACTGGGAACGGCAAATATGTAGATCAAAAGCATACAGAAATGTCTCCTTCCCTTTCCACCCCATTACAGGCATTAGCAATGCCAGCATTTGCTAGGAAACCATCATGGCAGGGATGCTTAATGGGACCAACTTGACTGTGACAATTGCAGCTCAGTTTTGGTTATTGAAGTCCCAGTGCATATTGTGCTGATAGAGATAAGAATGAACGATAATTTCTGCTCCAGCTCAAATGAAGACCAGCCACTATGTAGCTGCGCACTCCTCTGATTGCAAAGACACAGTGGCCAGACTAATGAGAAGCAAGCAGGGAACATCAAACTGAGGCAAAAGGCAAGCAGCTTTTTTCCTGGGTTCAGTACTTGCAAACCTGTCTGCAGTGCTAAATCTGTTTCCAGCATTTCTAAGGGCCCAGCAAGACAACAGACAAAGGTCCACATACCATATGTTCCATTTTTCCATTTTCAGGAATAAGGGCTGATAAAGAGAAGGACAGCAACCGTTTGCTGAGTGAATAAGTAATCAAACAATAGCTAAAGGGAAGTTGAGGCAGGGGTAGGGTATTCCAGTCAAAAGCAACATGAGGTTATGAGAAGACTGGCTTTCAAGTTGCAGAAGGTTTACAATGGGAAGGTTAGAGAGAGTTTTCTTTCCAAAGAAATAAATAAAAGAAATAAAATGTGGATTCTTACTCAACCTCACACACTGGGGACTCTCAGCCACTCCTCCTACCCCAAGGCTCGGTTGGATCTTCCTGTGGGTTCAGGGATTTTAGGCGTTCATTTCACTACAGTTAAATTCCCAAAATGGAGAGCCTCATAAGTTCTGAAAGTGGAGTGTTGTGTGGGTGGCAGGTAACACAACTCCTATTAGTAGTTGCTGACCATGATCACGAACGGCCTCACTTTGACAGAGAACTTTCACAAGCATTTCTAATTCAAAAAATATTAACAATGGGAATAATAACTACAGAGTTTCAAAAAGTATATTATATTTGTAGCAAGTTTGTCATTTTCAAGAGAAAATTTGTTTTTTCGTTTTGGTTGTTGTTCAATTTTATATTTGTCTTTGTGTGTAACGATTTCCCTAGGGTGGGTTCCTTTGGTCACTCTCCTCATTGCCCAACAGTATGTGTTAATAAAAAATTATGCATTGAAAAAATAATTTTCACCACAGACCCACCAGGCAATACCATAAACAGGAAAACATTACTGTTCCCATGGCAACAAAGAACCATTCTTCTTTCAAATATATATTTTTGGACTTACCAAACAATCCTTTTTCCTTTCTTTTATAAAGTCCTTAAAAAAATAACTAGAATAATGCTAAGGTCTTTCGTGAACATTGAGAATATCCATGCTTCCTAGGATTTTTTTCAATGTCTTTGGGAAGTAATGGTTGTACACAAATGCAAGTAAAACTTCAGATCACAAGCAGTATTTTATTACACAAGGAGAGAAAAGTGCTGTTATTTAATTTTTCTAAGTTTGCCCAATGGCGTCTTGTTACAGGGCATCTGGTTATTCTGTCATTGCATTCCACATTTCTGATGGATGACTTAACACATGTCTACTTTGAACATTTCAGACTTGGAAAAGTAAACTCTACAGTGAGTTACCCACCACCTCCTCATCCATCACTGGAGTAGGCAGTTGTGTTTCACAGTATCATCTCCTTCAGAGTACTGCCAGACTCTGGAATATGGTGTGGAACCGGAGAGGGGTGCAAAAAAGACCAGATAACAAAGGTTTTGTATAAGGTGTCAGTTGACAATGCACCTTAAATAATCTTGTTACTTTAATATGTCAAACTCTTTAAAATGTGTACAAATTTAGAGGAGGAATGTGATAAGAAGAAGAGGAAAAAGAGGAGGAGGAGGAGGAAGGGAAAGGAGAAGAAGAGGAAGGGGAGGAGGAAGGGGAAGGAGAAGGCAAAGGGGAAGGGGAAGAAGAAAAAGAAGAAGAAGAAGAAAAAGGGGGAAGAAGGAGGAGGAGGAAAAGGAAATATTGCCTCTGACTTGGATTTAAAAATTGCAATACTGTACATGATTTGTTTGGGTGTGGATTGGTACTTGTTCTTAATTTGGGACCAAGAGTAAATAGAAAAAAATCATGAGAGTCAAATATACTCATCCAGGGTGTGAAGATAAGTGGGGAATTAGGGGATGATGATTAAAGAGTAGGAAGAGAAAACAACTTTGGGGAAATAAGGAAAATATTAGGAAGGAAAAATAGATATGTCTTGAATTCTTTATCAGTATTAATGAAAGGTAGTATTTTTTGAGGGTCAGGTATAAATGCTTTGCAGGTAATATTTTATTTAATCCTTACAATTCTTGAATTATTATCTCTCTTTTAGAAATAAGAAGTCCCAGGGAGGGGCGCCTGGGTGGCTTAGTGGGTTAAAGCCTCTGCCTTTGGCTCAGGTCATGATCCCAGGGTCCTGGGATCAAGCCCCACATCGGGCTCTCTGCTCAGTGGGGAGCCTGCTTACCCCTCTCTCTCTGCCTGTCTCTCTGCCTACTTGTGATTTCTCTCTCTGTCAAATAAATAAATAAAATCTTTAAAAAAAAAAAAAGAAGTCCCAAGGAGATTGGGTGACTCATGTGGACTACGACAGTTAGCAAGTGATGGGGATGGGAGAGACTCACATGGTTGAGTGATGGTGGTTCCACCCTCAACCACCACATGACCCCACCTTCTTCATGCTCCTTAGAAGAAAGTCGATTTTCTTGAGTGAAATGCTCTACTAAAAAATGCTCTCCTTAGCTACTTGAGTGGGATCATATACACCACACATGGGGTAAATCCCAAAGTCGCTCTTCTAGAGCTGGACCTAATGTCTCAGTCAGGACAAAGAATGGCTTCTACGGAGACAACCAGTATCCTCTGCTCTTCAAAGTCCTGGCAAGGGATGTGACAGTTGTTGCTTGCAATCTATAGAGCTTTCAAAAGAAATGTATGTATCACCTCCAAAAGACAGAGGCCACTTGGCGTAGGGAAAAGACATAAGATCTCATGCGATGCAGATTCTTTTCTAAAAAAAACAGTACTTTAGCAATCTTGAAGTTAGATTTAAAACTTTTTTTTAGATTTAAAACTTTTTCTATAAAAAAGGGACATTGTGTTTTATTCTCTTTGTAGCAGAACCTCCCCCCTTCCCTTGCTTGAATCATAATATAGCTGTATTTTCCATGGAGCGGGTCAAAAACTATTAAGGACTATTTCCTCTTGATGCATTTTAGCCTCACCCTGAGGGGTTTTTGCAGTTTGTGAGTATGGAAACTGTATACATACACTCACAAACCCACATTTGACCTTTCTCTGTATTTTATAAAAGTCTCGCTCAGGACAATCTTGTAAAGAAGATTAACATATTAAACTCCCACCCTTCATCTTTCACTGCTCCTCTTCTCTTATCCATTTCCATTCATATTTTAAAGGTAAGGAAGTGAAGCAATAAAATAAACTCCCAAGAATCTCCCATTGACTTTGAAGTGGGGCAGACCTAAGTTTAAATCTTGGCTCTGCCCTCCTCACTCTGAAATCATGGGAAACTTTCTGAACATTAGTTTTCTTACTGGCTATGTGGGGCTGTTGTGAAGAATAGTTAAGAAAATGTATAGAAATGTATAGAATATATATAGAGTGTATAGAATGCGTATAGAAATGTATAGAAAAACCTGTACATGTGTATGCCCTGCATAGAGAAGGTACTTAATGAATGATGGTCCGTTATTATAAGGAAGTTAGGGGCCAAACTGCATTTAGACCTCAACACCTCCCCGTATGCAGGCTCCAGCTAAACCCCACAAGACTTGTTTTCCTAAACAAAGCGAAATCTTGGGGGAAATGGGTTAATGACAAGTCTTCAACAGGGCTGCCGCGTTAAAATTTCTTTCTTCCTACATCTTTTTCCGTTTTGTCCTTGACCAGCGCCACCTCCCAAGTGATGAGTAGGTAACACATGATCTATGAAAGAGCAGACTCTCCATTTCTCTCACCACTCCATTTCTCTGGAGGAGTTGAGAAAAAGTTGGTGTTTTCAGAAAGGGTAATTAATATTGAGACACAGCCTCTGCTTCAATCACCTGCGTATCAATCAACTTCTGCGGGGCCAGAGTTCAATTAATTGATGACACCCTGGAGACACCCAAAGCAGTTAACGAGTCTCTAGAACTTCATGAATAAACAAGCTGCAAGATCCGATCTCCCATAAATTCTCATTGCGGGGTTCCATCTCCTAATTTATCCTTCTATGCGAAATACCCCTCTGTTAATGAATACTTTGCAAGAAGAGAGCATAGAAGCTAAGTATTGAAAGGTCACGGCATATCAAAATGAAACATGAAGACATAGTAGTTTTTATCTATGACCATCGGCAGATAACATTTTGTTTTAAATCCTATAACACAATTCATTTTTAAGAGAAAGCCTCTCTTATTGGGGAAGTTGCCTAACGTAGCCCTCTTCTCACCGGCATGCCTTGTAGTGTTTCAGCAAGTTAGTGTTTATGTCCCCCAATGTGATATGCTGGAAAGTTGTGCCACAATGAGCCATGGCTCTATATGACAGCCTCAGGTGGAGAGAAGTTGTCCAGAGGATAAGAGAGCTGCTGAGTAATTAAACGAGGAGGCCATTAGACCACAGTGACTTCCATACCTTGGTAGCCTACGTAAGCAAACTGAAACCTAAGCCAAAGCCAGTCCCCAGAATCCGGGAAAATGAAACTTAGAAACAACCAATCACAAAGCACCAACTAGGCTTTCCCAAATAGGGCAGCTGCTCAAACTACAGTGAGTCAAATAAATGCCTGTGCACTCCTTCCGGAATCTTCTTTATAAAAATCTTGCCCCAAGTTCCTGTAGGAGAAGCGCTTCTCACCACTCCTGGTTTTCGCTGCCCAATTGGAATGGAGTGTTTGTTCAAACTCCTCAAAATTGTAAGTGTCTTAGTTTATCTTTCAACAGTTCATTTATGCCACTTGGTGAGGGGAGGAAAGCTGGGTAAACCAATACTCTTCTCTGGCCCTTGACTCAGAAGCTGAATCTAAAGCACCTTGGCTGGGACTCTCTTCTCATCAGTCTCTCTGGGAACCTCCAGGGGTTCTAGAGGTTATGCTCTTTTTAGGGCAGAAAGGACAAAAATGATAGTTGTACCTGATAGAGAAATTGAAGGTGGAAATTATGGAGGAAGAAGACTTATTATCCAGGGACAAATTCTGATTTGTGTCTTTCTTTTCCATCATATAGTTGATCTTTAAACAACGCAGAGGTTAGGGGCGCTGAGCCCCGTGCAGTCAAAAATCCACGTGTAACTTCTAACCCCCAAAAGACTTAACTGCCAATGGCCAACTATAGACCAGAAGCCTTACTGATAATATAAACAGTTGATTAACACTTACTTTGTATGTTATATGTATTATACACTGTATTCTTACAACAAAGTAAGCTAGAGAAAAGAAAAAGTCATTAAGAAAAGCATAAGGAAGAGAAAATTCGTCTACAGTACTGTCCTGTATTTATAAAAAGAAATCTGCATAGATGTGGCACCATGTGGTTCAAACCCATGCTCTTCAAGGGGCAGCTGTACTGACCGGCATCTCTAGTAGTAGCTTCCGTGAACCTCCCCCCCCCCCCCGCCCCAGTCGCTACATACGCTGGATGGGATCATCTCCATTTCTGTCTCCGAGGGAATAGTGGGGAGGCTGCTTGTTCATCCCTGCCCTTTTTCAACCTGCAGCATAGCTTTCAACCTACTGCTTTTCCAGTCTCATAAATATTTTGTTTATTAGCCCATGTGATGTTCGCCTGTCTGACCCTCTCCTACGATGTAAGTCCCTTGAGGTTAAGGTTAATGTCTTTTCTATTCTGGATTTAACCAAGCACTCAGAGCCATAAATAGGGGCTTACTATCAGTTTGTCTTGCAGCCCTTTTAGGCTTTCCTTCTAGGTAACATATTTTACTCTCCAACTTGTATTTCAATTCTGTGCCTGGTTTTAGGAGAGAATACTCTTCATAGAGTGATCTGGTCTGTCATCAGTTTTTGGAGGCACACTGACATGTAAACAAAATCAATTTTTCTAATCCCCAATAAAGTAAACTCTAGCACAAAAAAGTTCAATGTGCTTCAGCTTACACTGAAATACATAAATATTTCTGCGTCTCGTAAGAAACAACACTAGGCATATTGTAAGCCATTTGGATTTGGCATCATTCATTTTAGTGTTAGTGTTTCATTTAGAGGCAGATTCCTGAAAAATAGAACCATGACAAGACACCTTTTATAAATCAAAGCCATGAAGTCACAAAACTGTGGAGTTGTGAAATCCAGGAAGAGGTCAATGGGGAGGACTGAGCCATATCCTGACTTTAATAACATAACGAGCGCAGGTCAGGCTTCCAGCCCATGTTCCTCTCCTGGGTGCTCCCTGAAAAGGGCTTCAGGATCAAGGTGAGACCCATTAATTTCATTTGCCATTTGACCCATTTTTTCATTTGACCCATTAATTTCATTAATGCATTTTGTGAGTTTGACCGAAAAAAAATTTCTTCCATTTTTTCTTTATTAGAAATCATGAACATACTTAATATAACCAGACTCATCTTGCATAACAACTACTAGTTAACCTTTCACTAAAACGATTTTTGAAAGGTTATGCCACATTTTATTTTTCAGTCAATTTTTTTTTCTCAATATAACAACTCTTTCACTCCAAAGCCCACTAAATAAACATTGTTAGAAGTCATGATTTGTCATTATAATTTCAGGCAAGGACTCATTCGCCGATTTTCTGGACAACAGCAGGTTCTAATAAGAGGATATATCATATGGAACAAATTTGAATTGTGTGCCCTGAGTGGATGAACCCAAATATTTTGCTTTGTGAACATCCATCAAATGAGAGGGACAGAAAAGTAGTATCTTCTATGATTCTCCCATCCGTGGTGTGTGTGAGCTATTTCCATGTTTTTCAAAGCCTTCTTGTGCTCAGTATTTATTTTGTTCTAAAGATGTATTCCTGTTCTATAACTTCTTTTAGTGCAGTGTGGTAATTTGTTGCAATAATGGCATCCAACTCGTTCAAATTTCCTTTTGCCCACAACTTTAGGTAGTCTCCTTCATTTGCAAATCATCTGTGCAATGGGCCTTTTCGGCTACTCTTTGGAATCCTGAGACCATCTTGTAAAGAAAAAAGCTCAGGCTAACTTCCTGGAGAATGAGAGACCCATAGGGCAGAGATGAGCCATCCTAGTTGAGAAGTTCTAGACCAGTGATCCCCAGACCAATAGCAATGGTGTTACCCGAGAACCTGTTATAAATGCAAATTCTGCAGCTTCACCCTAGTCCTACTGAGTTGGAAACTCTGAATGTGAGGCTCAGCAGTCTGTGCTTTAATGTGCTGTCTAGGTTATCCAAGTACATGCTCAAGTTTGAGAGCCGTCCTCTAGACCAACAAGCCTGCCAACTGCTAAACACACGAGTGAGGCTATACTAGACCAGAGGTAAGCAAGGAACACAGCCTCAACCATTTGATCACACATTGTACATGACTGCTTTTACACCACAACAGTGGACTGAGTAGTTGTGACAGGGAAAACGGCTTGCAAAGCCTACAAATTCACATCTGGGCCCTATATAGAAAAAGTTTGCCCACCACTGTTCTAGACCAACAAGTTCCGGTTGAGTCACTAGTTAACAACAGGGATTAGCCAAGCTAGTCTGGACCAAAAACACAGCCCAGTTAACCCACAGAATCATGAGAAATAATAAGTATTATTTTAAGCCATTGAAATTTGGAGTGTTTTTGTCTGCATTAAAATGTGTAGGATACCAAGAGTGCAAAAAAACATCGCCTCTGAAAGTTGAGAGCTAACTCTCACCACCTTCCAGAAAATGATTGTCTTACACTTAGCCTCCAGCCTTCCCACCTACAATCAAGCTTTCTCTTTTTCCTTTGGCAAGTACAATAAATCTTCATTACATTACATTTATGATCAAACAGTATTTATTTGCTTGTAAATTATTGTTATTTATAGAAACATTTCATCATTAATTTGATATATTTTACTATCTGCAAAAATCCTTTGGTATCTTGCACTGGAATGGAGCATATCATTTTTCCCATTAAAATTAATGGAAATATTTTTTTATAATTTAATGACTTAGCAGGGTTTGCAGAAATGAATAAAGTAATTAAAAATATAAAATCTAGAAAGAAATACGTTAATGGTTATGTTTTGCAATGGGATCATGTACGTTTTTATTTTATTTATGTTTGTACTTTATTTTCCCGTTTAAAAAATAATGAATACATACCATTTTAAAACTAGGACCACCCCCTATCCTAAACAACAGATATTACTCACTTGTATTTTTTTTTCTTTACTTAGACTAAGTTGTGTCATGTGTTCCAAAATATTACATATGCAATTCTACATGAGTAATGCCTCTGGGTTTTACCTTTACTGCTTTATTTATTATTGAGCATGGGATAAAGCCTAATTTGAGACATAAAATAGATAATCCCAAGTTAATTTCACCAGAAAGGCCTGCCTCTTTGATTTGGCAATTATATATGGAAGTGAATGAGACCACCCACCCTAGGGAGAAATTGAAAAGAAAATATATTCTTTGGTTGGTAGTGTTCTTCAGCTTCTGTGAAAATGGAAAAGGAAGAAATGGGTTTTAATGAGGATAGGAAGGTCATAGCAAAGTACATTTGGTGGCGGAGGGAAAGGCAGGTTCAAGAGCATTGCTGAAGTAGGGGTGAAAATTTGCCTTTTCTGTTATCCTTTTAAACCTAGATTAGATCACCGTCCACCCGGTACTATTTAGATGAAGGGCCCGCCAGAGACAGAGGGATGGACAAAACAACCTATTGACACTTCCGATCTTGCAATTTTGTGAAAGTAAACCAGGAGTATGAGCTTTCACAAATAAATTTTCTCCATTTGTTTCAACTTCAATGTACTGACTCCGGATTATTCGGGGAAGTGTGTGAGAATCTGGCTCTGGGTGGATCCCTCCTCATGGGCAGATTCCTGCAGAGTATTTATTTAACAAGCCAGCTTCTATGTTGCAAGCATTACCGGATAGCTTGCTGATTGCATCACCCCGCCCAGCTCAAACGGAGTCATGAATCTAATCAGATGGCACCGGCTTGTTTCAGAAGTCCAAGGTGGACCTTGTAAATTCAGGCAGCAGTAGATGTGGTGTATGATGTTTAGTGCTGGAAGTTACAGGAAAACACATTCCCCAACACTTTCGAAAGGTGTGGAAGTGAAAAAGAAACCTTATATTTTCAAATAGATTAGGAAAAATGGAAGTAATTTGTTCAGAGACCTTTAAGATAAAGCCAGCTTTCTGCTTTGGTAAGGTTATAAGATCTTTATGAGGCAGAAGATCTCATCAGTTTGCTAGTACTCCAGATGGGAATGCTTGGGCCTGATTCAGAGAGAAATGCCTGGAAAGGGTCCAAATTCCAAGCTGGGGAAATAGCGGGAATTGCTTTCTTCTGACTATGTTCAGTGTTTTTAGTATAAATCACTTATCAGCCAGAGGTCCTTGTAACTTATGTACTAAGGTATTTTTTGTGTGTGGAAAAAAAGGTACCGGGATCAGGGGCAAACAAACTCGTATCTTTCATAAAGCTCTGGTATTCAAAGCTCTTTTGGACACAATTACCAATGATTTTCACCACCCAAGATGAGGTGAACAAGCAAGTCTATTAGAGCTTATGGTCACCTCAGTGCTGAGATGACAGCTGTCACTCACATAACAAAATCTCGTATCGCTACAATATCCCTTGAGTTATCACTGTGTGTGAAAAAAATTCCAAGCTGGAAAGGTTTGGCTTGATTAACGATATTATTTGGGGGCTTCATATTAGTGTGAAATTACCTGGAACTATTCCCAAAACACCCTAGACACCCTCCTTCTCCTTTTGGAACTGATTTTTCTCAGGATTTCTTTTTGGCAGCGACTTAGGCTAAGATTACCCAGGGCTCTTTGGGCCGGCAGGGAAAGCCAATCTCTTGGTTTTTCTGATCTACAAACAAAGCTTCTCTGAAACTGTTTCAACTCTTCGTAAGAATTTAGGCCCATTAGTAGAGTGTCTGGTGATGACCTTTACAGATCTCATCAAACATACTAGAAGGGTGAGTAAATCAGGGCTAGCAGGTATGTGGGAGACTCAGCCAGATGCCTCTTGGAAGCCAGTTGCTATGGTTATGCGTCTCTAACTGAAGGTAGCATCAGCTCTCAAGATTGGCTAAGAAAGCAGGCAGAAGGCAGATGGGCATCTGATCTCAGGCCTGGCATCCAGGAAGTGCCTCCACGGTGGTGCTGCACTGCTGATCAGTCCTGGCAGGTGTTTATCCACTCCGGCAAAACAATCCCCAGTGCCAAACCCCAGAGAGTTGTCTCTTGTGCATTGCATGCTGAGGAATTTACTGTAGTAGACTTCGTAGGAGCACTCTGTTCTGCGAGCTATAAAGAATATTAGACATTAATTCAGAAGAAAGGAAAAACAGAGGCTCTAAGAAAGTGGAAGTTCATGCAAATAATGGGGCTAGTTCTATAAGTAACTCCAATTCCAGTGTTCTTTGTCTAATATGCATATAACCTTCATCATGAGTGGAAAGTATAAATATGTCCCAGGTAGACATGAGATCTTAGTGTTCTAGAAATTATTATGTGACTACTGTGTGCAAGGCACATTGTTAACAGAAAGTTGCAAGAAGCAGTCTGAAGTCTCAGGGGGAGGGACTAAAGGTTGATGGCTAATAACAGTAGAAGTTAGAAGGGACGATGGAATTGGACAAGGCAGGAGAATCAGTGTGACCTCTTATATGTGAGGACATGTTACTCTCAAGTAGAGAGAGGGTGCTTTGAGCTTGAGTTTCAAAGGCGCCCATAAAAGCCTTATGGATTTTGCTCTTTGTTTTAGTCTTGACTTTAATTTTAAGAAAAATCCCTTCTGTAGACTATGATGATCGACAGAGTGATTATGGATCCATTTAGTTGGTAACTCTTTGGGTTTGCCAATTTATATTCAAGTGGCTTTAGAATAAGAAATAGAACAAAGGAGCTATATAGGAGTCAAATCACATAAAATCTGTCATAAGAATATTCAAGTTTATTGGCTTGTGCAGTTAATTGCCTCTGTTTTTAATGACTTAATAATTCTTTAGATGCACTGTGTTTTCTATTTTTATTCCCAATGACGTACTATACTATTTTGGACTATAAATCTCATCTAGACTCAGTCAGGGGTGGTTCTATATGAATGGATCGGCTACTTGTTACAAAATGAAAATGGCTATTTTATATAAAGAGGAACCATTTACAGTACTCCTCTCTGCCAGGGCTGCCATCTACAGCTGAGTAGGCTGCACACTGGACAAGAGCACAGGCATCTCTGGAGAGGCACAATACTGCAACCCCATATGCCACTCATAAATTTGAAGTGGCTCTGTTGACTCCTAATTAGCAAACACATCATGATAAACCACAGAGTGGTCTTCCCAAACCATCCCTTGATTCTTCTCTGCTTTAACCTATATGAGTTATACAGAATGATTGGGACAAGACAAAGTGATACCCTGTACCAGTGGATGAGTTAGGATTTGACCGGGGAAGTAAGACAAATCTGAATGACACAGAAGAGGGGATTTATTACAAAGATTAGATCTCACGCAATGATGACAGCTGGGGAAGAATTCTCTGGAAGATATGCCGCTGTATCTGGTGTGGGCCCGAAGTCACTGAAGGCCAGCAGGGCCAGCGGTTGGAATAAAAAGCTAGAGATGAAATGAAGGAGAGCAAAGACAAACTGGAAACTGTGGGGACAAACTAGAAGCTACCTAGGCATATCGGAACCTGCATCTGTCTCTCACTATGTGCAACCTCTGTACCTGGGAAACTTGAAGAAGTAGCCAGTGCTTTTGCCTGAGCTTCATTTGCAGCAGGCCAAGGACTTGGAGAAATTGGAGGAGGGGATCCAACGGGAGGAGTTGCGGGCCTGGCTGCTGCTTCATGATGACAAAGTGAGCAAGCCCATGAGTGACTGGGTGACGACGGGTGTGAGCTATCATACCTCCAGGCTGTAACACCTGCCTCACTTTTGTCTTCCAAATCTCATGCAAAATTTCTCTTGGGCTCTGCTTAACCAGGAGCCAGATAGGAGGGAAATTTTGAGAAACACAGTTCCAGCTCAGCTAAGTTGACCCATTACAAAACCACAACAGATCTGGAAATTCTTGTAGAGACAGTGAGTCACTTTATATTTTTTGGTAGGGAAGTTAAGACTAGGTGATACACATATAAATGTATAAACTTGCTATTCTCACTAAATGAGTCAGTCACAGTGAAAGAATAATTGATTTGAGTAGACATGGTTAATGGTATTTTTTATTTTTAAAAGTGCCATTCCATTCGCCTCCAAATGGAGCCAAAGCTTCTATTCCTTCCATTCATAATTCTGTCTTAAAATGAGATCATGAAAGAGAGCTCAGCAATTCATCTTGGCCACAACTTTGTCACCTGCACTGAGCTGGATTACAGTCCATTCATTTATTGAGCAAACATTGTTCCACATTCTGAGATGATCGAAATATAGTCCCATCATCCCTGACATATGAGTTAGTCAGTACAATACTGTTTGAGATCTGCTCAGGCTGAAATGCAGCACCAGGTATAATAGGAGTGTCTGGGAGAGCTGCTCTGGATGGATGAATCTGAACTTAAATCAAGCATTGATTGAGAAACAGTATGTTTATTTTGAGAGGACCCTAAAAGGCAAGTCAGTGAGGCTGTAATGTGTGTGAACTTGAACGTCCCACTAATTTCAGCCTCCTCTAACTGACTTCCGAATTATACCCAAAAAGGAAGAAACATTCATCAACTCCACTGGAAAAAGCAAAGAAAATAAAGAACATTTGCAGTTTCCTTATAGTCACTAACCACTACAAAGGAAGGGAGATGGATATTTACCCTTTCGGAAGTCAGAGTTGATGTTTTGAATCAGACCATTCCTAAAAGTGATAATCAGAAAAATTGCATAATGGTTGTAATAAAAACATAATACAGGTAAGACCAGCTGACCCTCTTAAGCCAAGCCTCACATGGTATTATTGCCTAATTTGGGGGCCATCTCAGATCTAGAGTTTGGCACCTGGCTTTGCAGTTTAAAGGTCTAGATTTTGTTATTTCTGTGGTAGTGATCAGGCTGCAAGGAATTGATTTAGGTCCCAAAGACATAGATTCATTCATAAAGCTAGTAAGTTATAAATCTAAAGACTTCTTAATGATCTGCACTAACGAGAGTAAATGGAGTTGGGTTTCTTTAGAGATATTTGTGTCAAAATAGATGAAATACCACTTCTTTACTCTACAAATATTTGTTTTTATCTAAAAAGTTTGATGGGCCCCCCTCCTCCCATCTCCCAATTTCCCTCCTCAGTTGGGAATCCCAGAAGAGAATTGTGTAATGTGGGGGCCTGTTGATTCTGTCCAAGGTTGGTAGTAGAGTTCTATTCTGCTTATGGGCTCAAGTACCTGGCAATAAATTGGATATGAAGGCATTTTTATTGGATGGTTCAGAATGCAGAGAAAGTAGTGGCAGTTTGAAGAAAGTGGGGAAGTTTTTAAATAGGCATTATAAAGGAGAATGAGCTGACCAGGAATAGTGGTGGGAGGATGGCTGAGGAGGCCAGTGGTCATGAACTTGTCCATCCTCCTTAAGAACTACTTCATCTGCCCACAATTGTCTAGAGAAGGCAGGTGGTTGGACTCATCCAGGGTTGGGCTCTGCCAGGCAAGCAGATAGAGGGGGAGGAAGGCTGGTTGAGTGCCCTACTTCCCATCCCAGATAAACTTTATCTGCCCTGTTCTGAAGAGTTAATTATCAGCATCTCAACAAACATTGAATGTCAAAATGAGGCATCTTTTTTTTTCCTCTAACCCCCGGGCGAATTTTAAGTGTCCTTTCCTAAAGTACAAAAGAATGGAAACTAAAAGCAAAGATTTCTTGCTGAATTTTAAGACTACTTGTTTCCAAGACATTTGGATTTTGGAAAATGTTTATATGCAATGCCGTGTAGTAATTCTAGCCACTTTGTGACTTACACTTTTTAAAAAATCTGAAGATTTTATATCCATGGAAAAATTTACAAACATTTACAAATCATTTCAGTGATGAAGTCCAGAATAAGAACTCATTAGATACTTTAATGATATCAATTAGTATTTTTGCCCTCTAATATTATTGCCCTTTGAACAGCATGTTGATTTTATTTTGGGGAATAGCTCTTCTACCCTTTTGGGGCCTCTTGGTGGAGAATTAAAACAAGGTCCTTTGTCTTCTAACTAAGATGGAGTCACAGGGTCCAAGTTAAGCCAATCAGATTTTTTCTCTCTGGATACTCAATTATTAGCCAATTTACAAAGATGACAGAGGAAGAGGTTGGTAGATGAAATGGCTGGAAAGCATTCATTTCTGACAATCAGTAAAGGAAATGTATCCATATGAGATGGTTAAGTATTTCCTTTTGACTAAATGCCAGAGCCATCTGTACTAGCTCTCGTTCTTATCCTATTTCTGAGCCTTATCATCTGGACTTCCAAAACTCTTTGTGGGGCGCCTGGGTGGTTCAGTCAGTTAAACATCTGCCTTCAGCTCAGGTCCTGATCTCAGGGTCCTGGGATGGGAGCCCCATCCCTGTGGTCAGGCTTCCTGCTCAGCGGGAAGTCTGTTTCTCCCCCTCTCTGCCCCTCTCCCAGTTCCTTCTCCCCCCTCCCTCCTGCTCAAGCTCACTCTCCGTTTCTCTCTCTCTCTCTCTCAAATAAATAAATAAAATCTTTTTTAAAAAGAACCTCTTTTGTGATCTACCCACTCTCTCTCCAGAAAATGTTATTTTTAATGTTAGTCAAATTTGTTTATTATTGCTTACCAATTAAAAACCCTAAGAGTATCCAGCCTAGTTCAAAATTCTGTACCTCAGCAATGTAACTTTGACAGGGGACAGGATTATGATGATCAATATTCACTAGAGGAATGATTTCTGATTTAGTTGTTACATGTAGCAAGAGACTCTTAATTATAGGAAACAAACTGAGCTTTGCTGGAGGGGGAGGGATGGGGTAGCTGGGTGATGGACATTGGGGAAGGCACATGATGTAATGAACACTGGGTATTATTTAAGACTGATGAATTACAGACCTGTACCCCTGAAACAAATAATACATTATATGTTAATTTATGAATTTAAATAAAAAAGGGGAAAAAAAGAGCCATCTAGTAAGTCTCAAGCTGTGTATTCCTCTTGCAAAAGTGCAGGCACTGTTCCTTGGTATTCTAGCCCCCAAGCAACAGTTTTCTCAATTTTATTTTATATTGTAACCTGATATAAATATTTAAGGATTCAAATGTAAGATTTGTGAAGGATTCTGATAAGGTTCCAACTGTGAAAAAGCTGGATTGAGAGGACTTTTTTTCTACAAGCACAGGATAAACTTTCTACACATCACCAGCCAATGATAACTAAATTATTAATTGTTAATGCTTCTTGTGTTAGATTCTTTAAACTAGACTCAGGGTCCAGTTTATTAAACTTACTAGCTCTGAGTGTCATGGTACACAAGCCTGGAATGTCAAGATGGAAGGTAAAGGTGGTAGAAGCATAGAAAAGACTTCTTTAATTTTATTAGTTGTCTTCCGTTAAGCTTCCTGGCTTAACAGATACTAAAGTATCATTAGAAGGTTGAAATGAAGTATGACTATTTCATGAATGAGCAATATCTCTTGGGTTACCAGAATAGCAAATCTCTTGGGAAGATAAAAAGAGACTAGAAATGTAAGCAAACAAGATCCTGAGGACATTTATACTTATAAAATATTATCGAATTCATTTGATCTTAGTAATTAACCTGTCAGGTATTGCTCCTACAGGACAGACTCAAAGTTAGTCTACCTTATATTCAAAAATGACTGCCCTTTATCTTTCCCAAACTACAAAACCAAACATTTGGTGGATTACCCACTAAGGGCTATGCCAAATTAACCACAGACCTGGTTCTCCCAATCTGTATGACTGTTAAGAACAAGTAGACTTTTGATCTTTTAAGTTTCATGAATGATCCAGTTGACTATGTGTCTTTTATCAGAAACCACCTTGATCTTTTTCCTTTTATAAGCATATGGGACATAAATAATAAAAACTAGTTCAAAAGACCCTACTTTTCAGCTCTTCTGTTCCTAGATTTGGTTAAAAATCATCTTATGTGTGCATTTCCTCCTTGCAATTTCCAAATCTGTTCATGACCCTGCAAAGGTTTTTGTGTTTGTTACTTTCTGAGGATGTGGAGGAGAGTAGCTAAATCTAATCAGGAAATTCAGTCTCACCAAAAGATGGGTAACTTCTGAGAAATCCAGTCTATCAAGCTATTTTCTTATATGTTTCTAGCATGGCAAGTAACACCTTCTGATCTGTCCCTAATGTGTAATGAATGTTTCAATGACATTTTTGTTGAGGATGGGAGAGGAGAACGTTTGAAAAAAAATGCCTGTTATATAATTCCTGAAATAAGAGAATTAGCTTTAAGTAGTAAGAATTATGAATCAGAAACAATCCTTCCTTTCCTTATTTGACAAACAATTATTGAATGCCTGCCCTGTACCAAGCAGTCCCTTTAGGAAAGGAACTCAACAAGTAAGAAGTAAATGGGCGATTAAAATGCAATATGGGAAGTTGTGCTAGGGGAAAACAGATGCTATGGGCTCTCGGAGAAGGGACAGGACTCAGGTGCTCATAGCTAGGACATGAAAGATTCAATCAAGTAGGGGCCTTCTTAGTTCAACTTAAGGGAAAATGAAGGGAGCACATATTACAAAGCTACAAAGATGAGGCTCAAGGGGAACGTCTAGGGAGGGAACAAAGGATGGGCATTAAAGGCAAAGAAGCAGTGAAAGCAAAGAGGATAAATAGTTCTCAAGTTTACTATGCAGGAGGATCTGGGAAATTTCATTGAAAAGGCAGCTTTTTTGGTCCCCATCCCAAATATTCTGATATAATAGATCTGGAGCAAAGTCAGAGAAGCTGCATTCTCTTAATTTAATAAGTTTTGTTTTTTTTTTTAATATTTATTTATTTGCAAGAGAGAGAGACTGGGGGGAGAGGCAGGGGGAGAGGCAAAGGGAGAGGGAGAGCGAGAATCTCAAGCAGACTCCCCGCTGAGCACAGAGCCCAATGTGGGGCTCCACGTCCAGACCCTGAGATCGTGACCTGAGCCAAAATGAAGAGTCTGACTCTCTACAGACTAAGCCATCCAGGTGCCCCCAGGAAAGCTGCATTTTTTTTTTTTTTTTTTTGGAAAGCTGCATTTTTAAGAAATATCCCAAATGATTCTGATTCAGGTGATGACTTCTGACTTCACTTTGAAAAACACTTTGTGTTGTCAGAAGTTCTCTCTGAGATCGGTCTCCTCTGGCTCATGATCCGGATCTTCCCCGCGATCATATTTATGTGTTTTCCCTAGCATGGAAATTAATGGGCATTTCACAAATTTCTTCTAAAAAGATGCTTTCATTAAAAAAGAAATCCAGTAAGCATAATCTCCAGTTCCATCCATGTTGATGCAAAAGTTGGGTATTTATCCTTTCTGATGGCTGAGTAATATTCCATTGTGTATATGGACCACATCTTCTTTATCCATTCATCTGTTGAAGGGCATCTCGGCTCTTTCCACAGTTTGGCGATTGTGGACATTGCTGCTATGAACTTTGGGGTACATATGGCCCTTTTTTCACTACATCTGTATCTTTGGGGTAAATACCTGGTATAGCAATTGCAGGGTCATAGGGTAGCTCTATTTTTAACTTTTTGAGGAACCTCCACACTGTTTTCCAAAGTGGCTTCACCAGCTTGCATTCCTACCAACAGTGTAAGAGGGTTCCCCTTCCTCCACAACTTCTCCAACATTTGTTGTTTCTTGCCTTGTCGATTTTTGCCCTTTCTAAAACTGAAATTGTTAGCATGTGTGAGTGTGACCTTTCCAAAAGGGTAGAAATAAATTCCCTTGCCCATGTTAGAAAGAATGCACGAATAAACCACCAGTTCTTCCCCCCCCCCCAAAAAAAAGAAAAGAAATCTTCCAACATTTTGAAGACATGACGTGTCGATGGCTGAGGCCTCTCGGCCCTGTCCTTGGACAGCAGGCTGCACCCACCAGTCTCGGTAGAGCCCAGATGTGCATGGCTCCCTGGGTAACATGGATGCATCAGCGGGACAGCAAGTGTGACCTTCGTTTCAGAGAGTCCATTTCTTAGCCCACATGTCCTCGTCCGCAAGTACCTTCTGTGACCCCCCGGAGCATGTGAAAATCTCTCTGTAAGCAAAGTAGGCTAGTGTCCTGGCTTTGATTGAGAATGGGACTAATGGAAGGCATCTTGTGAAGCAGTAGCTCCCCTCAGCAAGGCTGGACCCTAAAGTATGATTTATAGTAATGTCACTCTCTTCTGTAGTTTGCAGACCTCTTTCGCTGCACAGCGAGTTAAACATGTCTTATTAACACTGGCAATTTTAGCACTTCCTTCCTCATGTCGTCATAGTAACTTCTCTAAGATTTCTTGTTAAGGCATAAGTAGAAGATATTGACAGACTGCAGAATCTTGCTGCAGGCTTTCCCAGGACTGCCCACTAATTGCTCTGGTTGAGTAAACTCGGTGAAGCCGAAGATTCAAACACATTTTCAAACATACTGCTTTTAAAATGTGTTTCGAATGAATCAGATCTGTATTCCAAGAGGCTTTATTTAAAAAAAAATTATGAGCCATTATAAACACACACACACACATGTATGAGAATTATGTAATAAACCCTTTTAGCTCCATTACCCAAATTCAAGACTATCAAGATTTTCCACTTCTGTTTCTTTTGACTGTTTTTTTTTTTTGCTAAAGAATTTTAAAACAAACTCCACATGCAGTGTTGTTTCCCGCTTCCTTATGATGAGTATATCTCTTTAAAAATGGGCATTTTCCTACCTAACTACAGTGTCATTATCACCTTTAACAACAATGATTCATCAATACCATCTAGTTCCTGATCCACAATTAAATTTCATGAAATGTCTCAAAATGCCTTTTTCCAATTGCTTAGTTTAAATCAGGATCATGATGAGATCCACTAATTAACAGCTTCATTTTAGAAAATGATTCTAAAAAAAAAAAAAAGAAAATGATTCTAGAATTGGGCTTATGAAAGTGGCCAATCTCATCATAAGGTTTTATTTCTCTGGAACAAGCAGGGACTGCATTGATTCTTTTTTGTTACCCACTTCCTCTTTCCTCCGCAAATTTTGGGATCAGGAAAAGCAACTTATTTTTCTCATGCCATCTTGCATTTCATGTCTGTGAGGCTTAATTTTAAAGACAGGATTAATGTAAAGTTAAATTAAGCCACCTTCACAGGGACCTTCTGATCCTCACTTGCAGTTTTTATGATGACAATGGAGGGAGCCAGGCTGGGATTGGTTGTGGGCTTTGCATCCTTTGAGGAAGCTTAGCAGCAATTCCCCCATGCCTTCTCCTTGAACTACATTTCTGCAAGGTAGGGGGATTCCTGATGCTCTCTTTGTTAGGCTACGCTCTAGAAAACCCAAGACCTGCCATCCAATTCAGGTATTTCTAGTTAAGGTCAGTGTCAGAGTGACACAATACAAAGATCGGGGGGTCCGTTATCCCTGATTCAAATAGTAACTCTGTCCTCACCAACTAGACTAGAAAATTACTCGTCTTTGGACTTCAATGTCCACATCTGTAAAATGGGTATACTGATGCCTATAGGAGAGGTCAATTCATGATAATCACATAAGATATTGCATGACCCACTACGATGGGTACTGAACGCCTCGATGCTACTCCCTTCCTCTTCTCCCCTTCCCTCGTAAACTGCTAAAGAAATAGGAAGTCTGACAGCATCTTATAAAATGTGTTTTGTGGGCCATAACCTACTTTGGAGTACTTTTCTTGGAGGCATTTCTCTTCACTAGTTCCTTCCCCTGGTAAAGTTACCCTAACTTGGCAAAACTGACATGTAAATGGGACGGCTGTTCCTGGTTTGAGGAGATAATAAATGTAGATGTGTGGATGGTTTAGAGACAGTTTACATGCTGGTTTAGCAGACAAGCCTCCAGAGGCCTCTTTATATCCACACTGGCCAACTGCAGCTTAATCTGACAAGGATAATGTGCAGAATGTAAATATTACCATTTGTTCCATGTCATCTCAGATCAGACACTGATTTGCAAATGTAATTTATCATGTCTAAAGAAAACCAAAATGACAGCTCTTACCAGTATTTGGTATTTTTGTGTTAACAATAGTTCATTTATGATTGTTATTGTTTCAGGCAGAAAATATGTCTCAATATGTTCTGCTGACAATGTGGGCTTTTATATCACAAACCTCTTCCAGCCTTTTCCATCCTCTCCCTTGTTGCACGCGATTACCCAGGCCGGTCTTTTGATTGTGTGCTCCTCTTCACCACACTTTTCATGCCGCCGAAGGAAATATTCTGAGAATATTCCAAGTTCTGGGATCTATTTTGGAGGCAGACTGGGTGGTTGATGTAAAGACTGAGAGCGACATTTGCTCTAAAGCACATTTTGTCTGTTTTCACGAAGGACCTCCATCACAAAGGAGATACCGAAAGCAGCAGAATTATTGGAAAAACTGCCCAAAGCCACGTAACAGATGAATTTGGGCTGGCCAATTCGTGACTCTCGACCTCAAGGACTTTCCACCCAGTGGGTTGACCAAGAAGCCACAATATCCAAATCGTGTAGTTCTTATGGACGGCAGAATACGAAATCTGTCCCCAGAGCAAAGCCATCTCTCGGTACAAAAGAAGAGGGTTCGCTATGCTTTTTATATCGCACGAGTTGCCATTAGTTGACAATTTGTTCTTCCTTCTTCTCCCTCTTCCAGAATTCTCGAGAGTTGGCAGAAGACTCTATTTTGGCAAGCTGATGAGCCCTTTTATCTTTGCACCACTGTTCATTGTCCAGCAAGCTATAGAAAGATCAATATGTCCTTGCGTGACTGCTGGTTGAGTTAGTTGGATGCCAGGAGAGAGGGAGGGCAGCGAATTGCCACTGACCCTGGCATGCTGTGTTTCAGAGAGGAGGCCTGCCAATCCCTGTAAAACATTCATGACATCTCAGAGGAACTACGGGATCTTTCTGCCTCACTTCTCACATGGAAAAACGGAGATTCGAGTATCCCCAGATGGGAGGAATAGGTTTTTGTTTATCTTTCCCTGAAAACAATGTTCCACTATAGAATTGACTCTGGGTCCTGTGCTTCTCCCGATGGCAAATGACACCGGAGATAAGAATAGAAAATGTCTGGGAGGGGCCGGGGGCCCACAGATAACACTTCTGACATCTTGATTGGAAAAGCTCATACAGCTGCTTTGATTCAGTACAGCTAAATTTCTAAAGATTTCCTTGACCTTTACTTAAACTGCTTCTCAGACAGCCTATTTTTGTTATCCCCTGATGAGCTAGAAGGAGCTTATAAATTAATCACAGTGTGAATAAATCATTAAAAAGTGCAAGATAACTGATGAAGAGTCCTGAGCTGAGAATTATCACCTGGTTGATGGCAACAGTGGAGACATTGTTCGAGGGGCCAGGAGTTGGATTTCGTATATTTTGTGCTCGTTCTTTAACTGCTGTGGGCCGTGGTTGCTTTAGGCGTGCACTTGGAAGACTCGCTGGTATTAGCACAACTCGAGTGCAGCTTTTGGGAGTCCCTGCACGAAAAGGCTTAGCTTTGGAGTGGGCTGAATTTTTTTCCTGAACGTCAGCGTCCGCAGGGGCTTTCCTTAACGCCTTGCAGTGGTTTTTGAAGTTAAGTAGATATCACCACCACCACTGCCACCAATGAACAAATACAAAAAACCTCCACCTAACTCCACGGGCAGAGGACTCGGGAGGTAAGATGTAGATTACAGTGAAATAGAGAAAGATTACAACTTTACATTTCTGCCAAACATAACTGAGATTCAGTTTCTGTTAGCCTTAGATGGGTAGCTTAGTGTAACGGATATAATCCCAAATCCACTCAAGAGTGTTTGGGATTTGTGTGATTATGTATTCAACTTCACTTTATTATTAAAAGAAGTATGTTACCTAGTCTTCCTGATTCGCAGTTATTTGTTAGACATGTATTACTCTCCATTATGTAACAAAACTCAAGCCTCCCAACTATGAATTTTCCAATCCTCCATCATTTTACAGATTCCAATTATTTTGCATTTTAGACACTGCTTCCGTAGCTTCGTAATTCCCACAACAACTCAATATTGAGTGTCTGTGCCTCAGTTTCTTTATCTGTAAAATGGAGATAAAAATATTATCTACCTGATAGGATTGAGTTTTTTTTTTTTAAGATTTTATTTATTTATTTGAGAGAGAGAGAGATCACAAGTAGGCAGAGAGGTAGGCAGAGAGAGAAGGGGCAGCAGGCTCCCGGCTGAGCAGAGAGCCCGATGCGGGGCTCGATCTCAGGACCCTGAGATCATGACCTGAGCTGTAGGCAGAGGCTTTAACCCACTGAGCCACCCAGGTGCCCCTAGGATTGAGTTTTAACTGAGCTAAAAGTGGTATAGCACAGCATGGTAAGCACTGTCTATGTAAGTAATTTTTAGTATTATTTATTCTTTACCCAGCACTAGTGCCAGGGTGGGGGGTGGGCTGCCGATATTAAAAATTATAAGTCATCAATACTTTTCTCTGTGATCCAGCTGGGGAGGGATACCAACAAATGTGACCTAAGTGCAGATCAAGACCTGGAACCAGGTGACTATCATAAGATGAGGGGCAACACGTGGGAGTGGGGAGTTATTCGGAGTTGGTATATTTAGGAAAGGCCCCTGGGAGGAAAGATACAAGCCTATCCGAGGGATAGGTTGGGTCGAAAGGGCAAGAACAGTGACACTTCAGACCTGGTAGCACAGGATCAAAGGCTTTTGTCAAGGCTGAAAGTGGCATTCTTAGGGTCAGATTGCAGCCTTCACTGAGTGGAGAGTGCCTCGGGTTGGGAGTGTGGGTCAGGCTGGGAAGTTCTGGGAGAGAAGATTCTTTGGATAGGCATGTTGTGAGACTTTGCGTGCCAGATTGAGGAATTTTGGATTTAAGCCTAAAGGTGGCGAAGAGCTATTTGAGAATTTTGAGCAAGACAGCAACCAGATAATAGCAGTCCTTAAGGAAAGCTATGGTGTGGAATGAGACCCTAGAGAAATGTGCAAAGATGGACACATAAGTCAGAGCACAAAGGGATCGGGGTTTAGATTTTAGAATTAATGTTTTGGTGTTAATAATGACCTATTTTCAGGGCACTTGGCTGGCTCGGTCTGTAGAGCATGTGACTCTTTTTTTTTAGATTTTATTTATTTATTTATTTAATTTATTTATTTTAGAGAGAGAGTGTTCTTGAGACAGCATGAGTGAGGGGAGAGAGAGAATCTCAAGCAGATTCCTCACTGAGCACAGGGCCCGAAGCGGGGCTCAATCTCATGACCGTGAGATCATGACCCCAGCTGAAATCAAGAGTCAGATGCTTAACTGACTGAGCCACCCAGGTGCCCCAGTAGAGCATGTGACTCTTCATCTTCCGGTCATGAGTTCAAGCCCCATGGTGGATGAAGAGCTTACTCAAAAAAAAAAAAAAAAAAAGGAATTAAAACTAGTAACCTGTTTTCTAAAAATTGCTTAGGCAGATGTCTTTGAGGCCACCTTGTAAGTTAGATAAATTACCACTCACATCTTAAAGGTGAAGAGCTTCAAGTAGAAAGAGTTGAAATGGCAGAGTCATCCTTAGACTTGTTCATTAAATATTTATCAAGTGCCTGCCGTGTTCCAGGTTGTATGTTATGCCAGTGATGAAATAGAATCAAGAATATTTACGAACTCCAAGAAAAATTAGGATGACTGTAGAAAATGGGTATTGGGGAAATGTTTGTAGAAAAAGTGAATAAAAGAATGAATGGCTATACCAATGCTTTGGAGCAATACCATACTAAAAATACCAAAGCATGCCTTTAGGGTTCTAATTCAGTAAGTAAGCACACTCTATTCTTTCTAGACAGTTCAAACCATCATAGGTCAAGTTTATCTGAATAGCTACTTGGAGGGTATATTAGTTTTCTACTGCTGTCTGAACAAATTACCACAAACTTTGTGGCTCAAAAGAACACCCATGTATTATATCACAGTTTTATAGATCAGAAGTCTGGTGATATAGATCTCATAGGGCTAAAACAAGGTGTTACCAAGACTGTATTCCTTTCTGGAAGCTCCAGGGAAGAATCTGTTTCCTTGACCATTCAGGTCCTTGGCAGAGTTGAATTCCTGTGATGGTAGGACTGGGGATCTATAACCAGCAGGTCAGCTGCGCTCCATGCCCAGTTTCTAGAGGCATTCCCTGGCCTGTAACCCCTTTCCTTCTTCTTCAAAGTCAGTATGGTGGGATGAGTCCTCCTCACCCTTTGAATCTACCCTGCCTCTTCTTGCTTCGCCTCTCATTGACTGGCTGATAATTCAGGATAATCTCCTTATTTTAAGGTCATCTGATGAGTAACCTTAATCACATCTGCTAAGTCCCTTTTGACTATCACTTAACATATTCACAGGTTTGGGGGATCAGGATTGGGACATATATGAGGGGCCATGATTCTTTCTTCCACAGAGTAGAATGAAACGTAACACTTAATAGTTAAGATTAGGAGTTAGATACTTCTTTCATTAAGAATTGTTAACGGAATATTTCCTAACCTCATCTCCTTATCCCATCCATATACTATATCATATTTGAGGGAGAAAAAAGACAGAAGCACAGATTGCAAAAAATACTACTTTATTTAAATATTGAAGCTTTATGGGCCAGGCAGAATGCCCTTTGTGTGTAAAGAGATTTTCAAATTCAAGTGATACATTTGTTCATCTCAGATAATATCTTCTGCTAAATTCATGGAATTATACTGGCTACTGTGGGCATATACAAAAAAAGCCTTTGTTCTCAAGTTGACAATGTGCCAGATGTGATTACTCGTGCAAATAAATTACTACAGCATAAAGAAGCGCCTCCTACTAGGTGCTACCAAATATAGAGGATAGAGAGATTATCTTTCATCTGAGAAATGAGGGATTAATTCATGGCATTTAGGCATTGAGGAATAGGTAAAATTTCAACAGCAGAGAAGGAAAGAGGGTTTTTGTTGGCGTAAATTTGGCTAAGTAAAGTTCAGACCTGGGAGTCTATTGTGTGTCTTTAAGTACTTGAAATTCTTTCGGACTGAAAAAAGGGTAGGTAAAAAGTCTTACTGGTATAAAAAATAAAGTGCTGAACAGATTGGGAAAAAATGCTACAGAGGGTCACATTTGTCAGAAATGAAACTTTGGACTTTTTTCCCATAGAGAATAGGGAGGCACCAAATGCATGTGGGCAGAGCAAGCACAAGATCAATGGCAGGCATCAGGAAGAGAACTGTGTCCCTAACAAGTAAAAGGGAGAGGATCAAGAGCTGGGTGGTGAGGAGAGCTGCCAGAAAGCACTTAGGACAGAAAGGACAGGAGGGAGTCAACGAATGACTCCCTAGCTAGAGTGGAGACAATATGAATTGATAGACAGACAAAAGGAGAGGGACATGTAGAACCTAGAACAAAAAGCCATGTGGCAGCAATTAGAGGGGAACCATAGTGAGGGAAAGGTTAAATCCAGGAAAGTTCTAAGGTTTTAGAGCCTGGACAGGAGGCCCTAGGAGAATAGAAGTGCCATGAATGGAAAGACAAAAGTCAAGAGGGGAAGGAGTTTGGGTGGAGAGGCAGAGATGATGAGATTGGTTTTGACCCATAAGCCTGAGAAGCTGGAAGGAAATTCAAGTGGAGGTGCTCAGTGTAAGGGAAAGTCCCAGCAGAGATGGGATAAGAGCCCAGGAGCAGAATGTCTATAGTGATGGGGCAAGAACAAACTGATGACCAGAGAAGATGGAGGAGATTCCCCATGAGCACAATGGCATGGATGGATTTCAGAAACAAATCTTAATCTTAGATGCTAGGAAGGCACCAAAGAGAAAAGCAGACATTGTGGGCTAATATCTACCTCCATTTTATATTTATGACTCCCCTTGTTGTCCGCAGGCACCTTTGGAAAGGAGAGAGTCAAGGTGTAAGACCAATTTAAAAATTGATTTTTTGTTGTTGTTACTGGGAAAGCATTCTAAGACCAGAATGTGGCTTAACAAGAGGGGGAAAAACCCATATGGAATACTGACAATGTTAAGGCAAATTGTTTAAAGCCTAGTTAGGTGAGATGGGAGATTTTAATTTCTTAATTTTATTTCCCTTTCAAAAAATCATCTGAAACATCCAAAAAGGATAAGTGCATGTTTTGTTCTAGACTAGAAATTCCAGCAGTGGGAATCCTATGCATGGGAATCCCCAGTGTATAGCCTATTGTGAAATAATTCGAATTGTCCGTAACGTTTCTCATGAGGGTAAGATGCCCAGCCCTGAATGTTAACTGACAAGGCTGTAGATTTGCCCACAGCATCACAGCCGAGTGGACAGGGAGAACACCTTCCTAATTACTACCAGGAGACCAGCGGAACCCCCTCAGCGAGCAGGCTTCAGGAGGTTCACTGGCGTTGGGCAGCAGAGCGCTCTCCTGGAATTAGTGAGTGCGAAAGGAATGTGCTGGGAGCCCCCATCTACTGTTTATCTGGGAGGGCCCCACAGATAGGGAGCTTGACAGTGAAATTCTAACCCTGAAAACTAATGAGATGCCAGCGTTTCCCTGCCTCGCTGAGACTGCCGGGGTATCTCGTCTTACTTCATAGGGGAGTGACTGGTATTTGAGCCCTGATAACAGCAATCTCGGTGTTGGGGCTGAGTCAGGGAGGACATTCCAGAAAAGCAAATGGCTGAGAAAATAGCTGGCCGGCATGAGGACAGAGGTTCAGGACCTCGTGCCAGCTGCCATCGGGCAGGCAGGGGAACAAGGCACCAAGCGGGGACGGCAGGACCCTTTCCTGGAGGAAGAGCAAATGCTCATAATCTTACGTTAAATAGGTCGGCGAAGAGAAGAAGGAAATATGTTTGGTCTCTGGCCTACCATCACACTAAATTTTCCTGAGGGATTTTTCATGTCACTGGTGGGCTGCTGGAGCAGAGAGCCTGGGCTACGGAAATCCTGTCTGATTACAGTTGCCTCTTGAAAATCGGATCTGTATTCAATAATCCCACTAGGATAACCAAAAGGAAAAATTATGTATTACACTAAGCTTTCTCTGGACACTATCTGTATTCTTTGTTGACTTTTCACATGTGGCTGTTTCTCTAGTGTCTAAAAAAAGATTCTCTGTAGAAAACTTCACACTGGCCAATCCTTGATTAGATCGAAGTAATGAAATTAAAAAGCTGCTTACGTGTTCCCCTTGGGTAAGATTGAACCGAAATCTGTGTGGGAGGGAACACCAAGACAGAAGACCATGTAGGTTGTATTAAAAAACAGCAAGTACAATATTTGGTGAATGTGTTTCTAAATTCTAGCTTCATGGGTCACCTTAGGAAGAATTTTAAAGAAGTTAAATGCACTTGTTAGACCAGCATCAAGGGATGCAGTAACACTGTGTACACAAAGACTAGAGGTTGGGTAGGACATGGTGGGTGCGCTCAGAGGGTTTCGAATTGAGCAGGTGGGACCCCAGCCCAGGCTCTGAGCCATGTCTCGGGGCCTGAACAGATTTTTAACTTTGTGTCATCATAAATACCTTAATGATGGAAAATTAGCTTTAGCAATGTTACATATTCCAGGGTTTCACATTTATTACCTTTCTGAGGAATACTAACACTTCTCCACTGATGACAATCCACTGTTCTTTCTTTTTTTTATTGTGTTATGTTAGTCACCATAAAATACATCATTAGTTTTTGATGCAGTGTTCCAAGATTCACTGTTTATGTACAACACCCAGTGCTCCATGCAATACATGCCCTCCTTAATACCCACCACCAGGCTCA
>CM052886.1:66195287-66233584 GCA_028534135.1 Potos flavus
ATGTCCTCCATGTTATTCCTTATGTTCCGCAAGTAAGTGAAACCATATGATAATTGACTTTCTCTGCTTGACTTATTTCAATCAGCATAATCTCCTCCAGTCCCATCTATGTTGATGCAAAAGTTGGACAACCCACTGTTCTTAGACAAAATGTACAACTGGTTTGGGATTCCCCAAAGGCTGCACATCCCCTGCTTTCAAAGGTCTCCCCCCACCCCAACAATGGGCTGGCTATGTTCTTCTTCTTCTTTTTTTTTTTTCAAGATTTATTTATTTATTTGGGGGGGGGAGGGAGGGAAAGAGAAGGAGAGGGAAACTCAAGCAGACTCCGCACTGAGCGTGAAGCTTGACACGGGGCTCGATCTAACAATCCTGAGATCTAGACCTGAGCCCAAACCAAGAGTCAGATGCTTAACTGACTGAGCCACCCAAGAGCCCCAGGCTTGCTATGTTCTAGTTCTAGTGACTTCGGCATTTAGTCATAACTGCTTTGCTTAATCATTTTCCAGAGTTTTTCACCTTCTTTTGCTTTTTGGCTGAAAGTGTCTGAATTTCACTGGCAGAGGGCTTGGCAAATATCAAACACCCATGTGTTATGTAAGCAGTGAATGGGTTCATGGTGCTTCATTCACCAAACTATCTCACAGAAGCAGAAGGCATTATTTTTAATACGCCAGACCACTTAAGTTTAGAGGCAATGTTGTTTTCCTGGAAGATTTATAATAAAGACAAAGAAGGGGAGTCAAATTCCTCCTTTATAGCCAAGCAGTTACCTTTTTGTTATACCGGTCAATTTTCTCATGTCAATCTTGTTCAAATCCATAGTTTGTGCTGAATTTCCTGAAGTCTGCACCCATTTCTCAGAGAGGCCTGGTGAACATTCCTTCATTTGCTCTGAAGCCCAAACCCAAGGCCAGACATGGTTTATGCACCTATCAGGCTCAGCGCCCTGTTAGTTCTTTATTCCTCCCCATGTCACTGTATACCCACCAACAGAGACATTTCTTAGGCAATTACCCCCTTTCTAGGACTAGATTTGATTAGAAATGCTTGTACTCAAGGAAACACTGAAGATGGAGCTTTGGTTTCCCAGATAAAGGAAAGGGTGTTAGAGATGCCTTGGTCTATACTCGCAATATTCCCTATATTAAATGTATTTATAATGTTTTCTTCTCAAAAATGTGCAAAACAGATATTACATGTATTTGCGTGCTTTACCAAAGAAAATGAGAATTTTATTTAAGGAAGAAAAAAGGATAAGAATATTCAAATTGTGAAGAGGGAAAAACATGTTTTGATTATGGATTGGTGGACTGCTGAATTAATTTTAAAATAACTATAATAATAATTGCTATTGTATATTAAGCATTTACCCTCTGCAAAGTATCATGCTAAGGACTTTGTGAGCATGTCATCCTTGGATTGTATGTGTTTTATGTCATTTAATTCTGACAAGGATCACAAAGTAGGTAGCATTATATTTTCATTCTATGTATGAGGACACTGGAAATTGAGAGAAGACATGACCAAGTAAACAGGAGAGTTGCCTTTGAACCAAGACCCATCCAGCTCCGGAACCTGCCCTCTCACACCCTAATCTGGCTGCTTTAGAAGCAAATTGCTTAGAAGACATAGAGCAATATGTATGAATAATTAAGGGTATGTGCTTTTTGGCCAAAATAGGTTTAGAAACTTATTCCCGGGTAGGGAGTCTTATTATTAAAGATATTGTCAGACCATTTCTTTCCTTTGCAACTGGGAAGGTGTTTGAGAAATAAATATTTCTTTTTAGCCCACACTTGGATGCTTTCCTTATAGTTTCAAAAAGTGTAAATTCCTGTTTCTCTGAGCTGGAGAAGGGAAGAGTCGTTGGCAGGTTGAGAGCTAGATGACTAGGGGAATAAACCATAGGATGTTATGGCCACTAGGCTTCAGGTGACCTCTGCAGAGCTGTGATAATAGCAGAGGATCCCCTGGTACACTTCCTGCTCCATGTGCCGTGAAGGCAACCTCAGTCTCCTTTCCCACTAGGTCCACTATTTGGCCTGGGAACATAGCTGAAGCTCCTTCCGGAAGTGCAGTGTTGGGATATCCCATTCTCTTCGATCCTAGCTTCCATAGGAGGCTCTCACTTTGTTTGAAATAGATGCATTTCTGAAGAGTTGACTATAATTTCGTCTTACTGATCCACATTTGAAAGGTAGTGTGGTGATGCACTGTTTCCATCTGTCTTCTTAATAGTTTGATGTTAATGATAAAATTGCAAGGAACTTAATATCCATAGATATTAAGATATTTAAATTAATTCAAGACATTAGAGTCAAGGAATGCTATGGTGATGGCTTTTATGTGAACATTTGTGAGATGAATAACCTCTAATTTTTTTTAAGCTCATTGTTCACTTAGCACGTTTTCTTAAAACAGAATGCAACTGTATTAGACTGCCAGGCAATCTACTAACTAATAAATATTCATATTCCAACTGTAAAGTTGGACACTTATTCATCCTTTCCAGTGCTCAGTTTCCTCATGGTAAGGAAGTAGGATACATAAGTCACCAGATTGTTGAGAGGGTTCGATGTACAATTACGTCGTCAGTACTGGCCAATGATTGGAGCTTGATAACTGATGGTTCTTAATAGCAATCAGCTGAAATTCAGAAAGTTCTGCCTGAGAGTACACAGCTCTTTGATTTTGGTCTCAATTCCAGCATCTACTATCTCCGTGACCCCTGCTATGTCGTCTCTAAAACGGGAGCGACAATTTGCTTGTCTAAAATTTAAAGGACTAGACCAAAATATATTCATATGTTTGTTCTAAGTCTCATATTAACTACAAGATTTAATTCAAATAGTTTAATTTAGAAACTAATAAAAACCAGTTGCTTGGCTAAATCCAGTACTTGTTTTGTAATCAGTTTATATTGTCCTGTAATTATCACCACCGTTACAGAGAAACAGGATGGGCTGTTTTCACGCATGCTCATACACATAGATAATCCTCTTCTGTTTTTTGTCAGTAGTATTTTTCCCAAGGCCTTCGTTCCTTTCAAATTCATCATATTTCTTTCTTTCTTACCTTTTTGGTCTTCTTTTTCACCAAGAAGACTAACTTAAAAAATGAGTTTAGCATCTCAGCAGATTTTGGAGTTGTGGTTAATTCTGTGCCCTTGTTCATTTATTAGAAGCCCCCGTTTCTCTCTCCTCATCCTTTTCCTCCTGATAGATTTGCCCTCCTAATACTCTTTAACCCTTTGGGCTTACCTTATCTCCTTTGGCTCTTTCATTTCTCTTATCTCTATCCTGTTAGCCTTAACTGATGTAATTTGTTTTCCTTGGGTTTCCTCCTCTTCTGTAAAGACGTGAACACTTCACTCCGAATATTTCTCACCTCTTGCATTAGTCTTCGTCACGCTTTTCATGAAAGTTCATAGCCAAGTCCAGGCTTTTCTCATAGTTCTGGATTTTCATTCCTCTTTGCAGAGTATCATATTATACTCAACAAAACAGACTCCAGCCAATTTGTTTTAGATGCTGTTTCTCATTTTCTGATATGACATTGGTCTTGGTATAAGATTTTGCCTGAGCAGTTCTGAGGAATATTCTGTCCTGTGGCTTGGGCTGTACCCTATTGAGCTGGCTGGAATTGGGATCTAGTGTGTGTGTCGTTTCTGGTCTACCTTTCAGTCTGGTTTTGGGGAGGTCACTATGGCTCTGTGGTCTTCAGTAAAGTACCAGATTGGATATGTCACTATTTTCCAGATCCAGACTCCTAACCATCCTTGAAGACAACAGTTGGATTCTAAGTGCAAGTCTGAAATTTATTTATAAGACTGCATAGGTAATCTCGTTTCCTTGCTTTGGGTTAGAAATTATTTCAAGTCATTGTGGAGTGGAGATCTTGGATTAGAAGCTCAGACTATATATATTTATATGTGTCTCAGATGAACAACATTGACAAATATAGGTAATTATATTTAACATATCCAGTTAAGTTGAAAACTTTTTTCCAAACCCATGGCCCATGGCTGAGATGAGGGGGAGGAGATAAATGGAATCTTGGCCTCAGGAGCATTTGGGAACTGCTGGGATAGATGGTCCCAGAGGTCTCTGCTAGTTCTTTGGTTTCATGAGTACATGGCTCATTTGGGGCAGGCTGGAATTTATCTGAGGAGGAAGCTGTCAACTCTCAGGATCTTGACTCTGTAGTTGAGTGGTGGGATGGAAGGCAGGAGGTTTTGCTCTAAGAAAGGGTCAATTGTCATCCTCTCCTTTCACAACAGGCTTGACCTCACATAGGCTAGTACAATCCTTGGGAATTTATTTAATACTCTGGAGTTAAATGTGAAGCAAATGTTGGTTCAAGCACATTTTTGACCTTGTCTTTTCTTTCAGTTTTCAAGCTACCAGGAAAACAACCCAGGGAGAAAGTTTTCTCTCTGTAGGTTCTGTTGATTGGGGTGACAAGAATTTGATAAGTTACAAGGTAACCACATGAGTTACAAGCCTGGAATTTAGTGCCATGTGGTTTCTCAGGAAATCTCAAAATTGTTGGCTAAAAACCTTTGACTCATCCATGGAACAAGGTGTCATAGGTCTTACAGAACTCCATGTATGAATCTTCTCATCTTGAAGTCTGAAAAAAAGATGGAGCAAAGATATTCCCCCCTTTTTTAATTGTTAAGAAACTGGAATAAATGATCAGGTAACAATTAATTGGTGACCTGTTTATAACATATATTTGCAACATAAAGTTGAGGTTCTAAATAATAACTATATGATATAGAAAGTCATCGTATTAACATGAAAATAATAGAATGTTCTATGACATAATTTCCAAACATATCCCTGGTAATTAAAGAAAGTATATGTTAATGGTATAATGAATAGAAACAAAAGGTAAAGGTAAAAAGGAAGGTATTCATTTAAATGCCTATTGCCATAACATAGAGGTTAGGAGTAAGGAAATTTAGGAGTAAGGAAGGCCCTGTAGAGAGAATGGCTGGGTACAAATCCTAGCTTCACAACTTACTCATTGTATGACTTTGGACAAGTTACTAATTCTGCTGTGCCTCAGTTTTCTCGTATGGTAAAATGGGGGAATAAATTAGCAATAGTGCCCACTTTATAGATTTGTTAGATTAAAATATACATACATATAAAGCACTTAGAATAGTACCTGGCACAGAGTACACACTCAAGAAATATAGCTTGCTGAGTCTACGTACATTTTTGAACAATCAGAAAAACAATAGATCAGTGAAGAAATAAAATGTTTTGGGGAATAATTTTTAAAAATTAACTATTTATGTGGGCAACATCAGCCTCCCCCAGGCAGTCATATTTAAAAATTATTGATTGAACAACCAATATTTTGTGAAATGAGCCAACACATATGAGTTAATATAGAGAGAGATTTTAATATTGAACCAAGTTTGTGTGGAGTCATTTAGCTCTTGTGTACAACAGCAACATATGAAAACCAACATATGACCTACATTATGAAATACCAATAATCAGAGTAAAACTAAAAATGCTGGGAACCAAAAACACACCAACCTAAGAACATGTATAGATATCCAGGTTTTCATGTGCAGATATACTTTCCCTACAGTAACTTTGTAGGCTGTGAATATAACTGTGTTTTTTTATTTGGCTTTTTTTTTTAAGTTTTCTTTATTTAAGTAATCTCTACACCCAGTGTGGGGCTCGAACCCACGACCCTGAGATCAAGAGTCACATGCTCTTCCACTGAGCCAAGCAGGTGCCCTGATTATAACTGTTTTGATTTGAGGCACACTGTGATTATAACCGTCATCCTAGTTAACCATATAAATGGACTTACTGGTTACTAGGGCTTAGTGCCTGGAGTTACAATTTGCCCTGCATGTTTCTATGGCTGTTTTGGACCCCTAAAAACAGTGGGTCTCAAATCATAATGGTCTTAAGGTTAAACTTAAGGTTTATACCTGACAGGTGCTAGTCATCCATTCCTTCATTCAATATAGGAACACTGGCTATGTATCAGGCATGTGGGGATATGGTAATATATTTGGAAATAGGAAGGACATTCCCTGCCCTTATGGGTCTTACAGTTAAAGGGGAAGACAAACATATCAAAGTTTTATAAGCAATCAGATAATTATAATGCAGATATATGCTGTGATGGAAATGTCCAGGTGTTATGAGGTTTGTATCCATAGAGGTGGGGAAAGGCTTCGCTGAAGAAGTGGCTAAGTTGAGCCCTGAGGGAGAATGAGAAGTTAGTGAGGTGAAGGATGCAGAGCAGGGGCAGGGCAGAGGAGAGGAACAGGAACAGCATGCGGGAAGGTGTTGAAGTGAGAAGGGACCACGAATCCATTCTGGCTGGCCTGTGGCCAGTTGGGAGAGTACTCAAAGTGGGGCCTTGCGGGCTATGTTAAGAATTGTAAATGGTTCTAGGGGCACCTGGGTGGTTAAGCATCCGACTCTGGATTTTGGCTCAGGTCAAGATTTCAGGGTTGTGAGACCGAGCCCCCGGTTGGGCTCCACACTGGACAAGAAGTCTGCTTAAGATTCTCTCTCTCCCTTTCCCTCTCCCTCTCTCCTTCCTCCTCTCTGTCCCACCCTCTCTTGCTCTCCCTCTCTCTAAAAAAAAAGGATTTATATATAAGAAAAAGAATTTTAAACGATTCTAGAAGCAACGTCAGCTATTATGAGTTCTAAGTTGAGCTGGTCATTATCAGGTTAACAATTTCTAGAGGTTGCCTTGGCTGTTGAAGACAGAGTAGAGGCCATGGTAAGAATGAAGTAGGGAGAAAAGTAAAGAGGCTATCTCTACAGACCAAGAACAAGACTTTGGGGACTGACTGGATATAAATAGAAAGGGAGGTGTGAGTTTGACTCAGCTTTCTTCACCAGAGTCTGAGGGGGTGGTGTTGCCATTTACGGAGATGGGGAACGTTGGTGCAAAGAAGGCTTGGGGGGTTCCACGTACACGTGCTGACCAGAAGCCCACGTGGAACTGCAGGGTGGACAGCTAGGTGTGGGTCTAGATCTCCACAGAGGTCGACGACTGGCCAGACAGTATAAGGTCTGAAGTGTCCACTCGGATTCGTTACTTAAAAGTACTAGAAGCCTTGACCAGAGAAGTTTTACTGGAAACGGTGGTTTGACAAAATTGACAAGGTATGGTAATTGAAGTTAATTATGACTTTATTGTTTGCAGAAGGATTCAGGACGAGACACAATTTTTAAAGAGTAAGAAAGGAAAACTAAATTCTCCTTTCTGTAGTTGTCCATTTTCAAAGACAAGGGTCAGTGCTCATATTTCTTATCTCTTTTTTTGTAACACATTTTCATTCCAACCAATTTATTTTGCAAGTAATCCTAAACTTTAAAGGTGAAGCCCACAATGACTTAAACTGCGTTCTGATGTTTTATTCCCTGTTACATTGCTATATAATTGCTGCCTTGCTGCTTATGTGGAAGTTATACCTTCCAGATTTGAGGGCCAGGTTATTGGCTTCCGTCTATTTACTGGGGTTTCAAACTCAAATACAGGGCCAGGCATGTACCTAAGTGGTTTAAGTAAGCAGAGTCAGGGAAGTCATGGGAACTGTGATGCTAGCTCGCACTCGCACGCCGATCTAAAGGGTCGACCGATTCTCAGCCTAGGCCGTCTGCCGACACCACACTGAGGTGTGGGCCTCCCTCATATTGCCAGATCTCTCCATTTTAAAAGGAGCCAGATACTCGCATTTTTGCATGACCTCTCCTGATTTTTAAGATCGTTGCAACTAAATATATTTTTTTAAAACCCTCACAGCCAGGAAAAAGAAACAAAAAGAAGCAAAAACCTTGTCTGCTGGAGTGATTTGGCTTATGGGCAGTCAGTTGGCTCACCCTCTTTGAGTTATTTTCGTACAGCATCTCATTTATTGCTCTAAAGAGAGGTTACTCATCAGTACAGTCATCCCACATTCTGCCGATGGGGAACATTCAGCGCCCCATCTCTTAAAATGTTCGAAGTTTTTGATAACTGTGTAAAACAAACCTCATCACATTCCTCCGTAATCAGGAATTTTTACTCTGTTAAAAACACCTCGGGGATGATGAAACCTAAATGCCCTCGCAATCCATCGCTCTTGGGACTGACTGTCAAAAGGAGGCCCACCTGACTGTTCCCGCTCAGCAACACTCAGCAGTGTGGGTCTCAGCCTGGCCTCCTGGAGTCCCCGGTCCAGGGAGCAGGACCCCCCAGGGCCACGCTGGGTGTTGAGGAGGCACTTTCTTCCAAAAGCCCGTAAAACAAATGATGGGGTTTTTTTTCCCCTATAATGTTTTCAGACTAAAAAAGAAATTGCACAGCCCAACTCTTGCTTTAGGCCAATTTGGAAAAATTACCTTCACCTTTTCCCCTCCTGTCCTCCTCTCCGCTCCCCGCCCCTCCGCAACAGGTTCTGGTTTTGGTTCCCTTCACGTTAGGAAAGTGGCGATAAAACTGTGTATCTTACAAGCCACCAGCACTTGACTGGTACTCCAGAGGGTCACAGAGTAAATAGGTGTTTGATTAAATGGGTGTCTGAAAACCTTGGAAACCTTTGAAAGATAGTGTCAGAGGGCTGGCCTCGTGCTTCCAGGGAAGCTGTTGTAGCAGGCGGTGTCCTTTCTCCTTTCATCAGCTTACGTTAATGGCTTGATAGCGTTTCTCGAAGTTCGTTTAGGGGAACGACTGGAGCGAGGTTTTGAACAAAATCGAGGCTGTTTTTCCTCCCTTTCTGAAGGTGATGTCTTTAGAACTTGCTAATTAGAGAGCAGAGCAACAAAGAGATGCCTGAGTCATTGTCTCCAAAGCTAGTAAAACTAAACTCTGAAGAAAAAATATTTTTTTGGAAATGCTCGCAACTTAGTCACTCTGTTAAAACACAATTGACATAACCTCTTTTCCTTTCAGGCCTCTCCTGAAACAACAGTTAAAGGCATGAGTCAAGCTGAAGGCTCATTCTCCCCGGTTTGTTGGGCATAATGGGGTAATTGCCCAGACTGTCATTAAACTGTTTCCATTTTGATGATTGATTCTAAAAGTCTCAAGGTGGCTCCAGTACTTCTTTGGACAAGTCTTTGAATCATCTGTCCATCCAAAGCACAATTTCACCAACAACAGTGATTTATTTTTAGAAAGGGAAGAGATGATTTTCCTTTTGAACAAAAAAATCTCAGCTTGGAATTCAAAGATCTGGGCTGGAAATCTGGCCCTGCTCCTTATTAGCTGTGTATCCTTGGGCTCCTTATCTAACCTTTATGAGTCTGTTTTGTTACTTATGTAATTACTCACATAATTCCTAACTGACAGGATTGTTGTGAGAATTAAATGAGGCAATCATTGTGAAAGTACCTGGTCCAGGGCTTGGCCCAAATCAGGTGTTCAATAAATGCATATTCATTGATTCGTTCATTTATATGCCAAACAAATGGTATTTCTCAGGGTACCTTGGCGCTCTTTGATCTTAATGAGTAACATCAGCTACAAAAAGGAAAAAAGATGATTCTTCGTATTTCGATTTCGTCCACTTGAATAGATTTCCATCAGTATCGTAAGGAATGTCCTTCCCCAAGAGTCATCCTCCCTTCCTCAGTGCTCCATGCTTCTGCCTTCCACTTGCTCTAAGTGTTTATTTTGTTTTTTTCCATCTTAAATCTACTGATAAATGTCAAATCAGTTTTTATATTTCCTGGAGATGTATTCTCTTCAAGCATATACTCTCATTTTTAGGGAAGTCTTTATATCAGCATGCCTTTTGGAGGATCTTCCCACTCCCCTGACCAAGCCCGTCTTAGGAATGAGTTGTGCCGTGGCCCATGGAAACTGACCGAGTGGGCAGCTGTCCAAGCCATACTCAAGAGAGGCTGGTTTATTTTCTCTGAGAGATTTTCAGGGATGCTGGGGACAAACTCTTCTTCTAGAATGTCCTCAAATGTTTCATTTTCCTGAATGGCCCAAATTGTTTCTTTCGTAAGTTAGATAGTTGTTCTAAACCTCTCCTCATTGTTGAGTATTCAATTTAACCCTTGTTGTTGGATCACATTTAGTTGAATTTAAATACATAGGATTCCTAGACTCACTTTTCTGCTGATATTTTCTATCTCAATCTATTCTTATTTGGTACTTCGTGTTTCATTCTCCAATTGATTGAAAGTCACCCATCTGTGTCCCTCTTTTCTTCTCGTTCCCATGCCACTATCTAAAGGAGACATGGGCCGGGGTGCCTCTGTTACCATCTGAAGTGGTGACAGTACAGGATGTACTTCATTGCCTCTTGTCAGCACTCTGCAGGAGCATTTTGCTTGTGTTGAACTCAGAAATCAGATTTCAAGGTGACGATTGTGAGCTTTAGAGTTGCTTATGGACTTTTTTGTTTGTTTTGTTTTTGTTTTTGTTTTTATCTTCAAAATCTCCTCTTAATTTTAGTTTCATTATTCTCAAAATTCCTGGAGCCTTTCGCCCGTGGATCTCAATTCTGTGTAACTTTTGACTATGGAAAAAGATCTGGAAAATGAATACAAAACAGTGACTATTTTTAAAGTTAGGTATTTTTTTTTTTTTTTAAAGCAGAGGAAAAGAAGAGATATTTCTGCTTTTATTTCAGGACTCATTTCCATCCAGGGATTCTCTAATGTATGATGACATGTTAAGGACACATCACAGATAAACCCAAGCACCATGCATGGAGGAAGAGGAGAAAAAGTTGAACTACATGTTTTCACTTCTCTCTCTCTACCTTGCTAAAGAACCTACCTATAATTTCTATAGTAGTTGGGGGTATTTTTCTTTATCTTTACTTTTGGAACATGACAGAAGTAATACAGTGCTAAAAAAACCACTTTGCTATCAATAACTATCTAACCTTTTGGCAACCACAGAAGCGTATGAACATTTCTTGAGAACCAAATATTTACAAGGCATGGAACTGTGGAGAACACAAAGATAGGGGGAGCCCTGTCTTCAAGGGACTTGCGGTGCTTGGGGGCAGATATAAATATCTAAATAATATATAAAAATCCCTTCCAAGGCAGTTGGTTACACACACGTTGGTAACACACACCATCTGAATTCTATGAAGATTGCAGGGGGAGGGATATAAGAGGGTTGCCCCTGGCTGGAGAGGTTATTCTAGACTTCTGAAGGAAAAGAGCGCTGAGGATGGGTAAGAGTTGGGTGGGCAGAGATAAATAGGTATTCCAGATAAAGTAATTGAATTGTCTGGATAGAAATGAATAACTGAATGAAGAACAAAATGAATAATTTTTAAGAGCTAAGAAAAAGAATTTTAGGTAAATGCTGTGAGAGAGTTTAGTGTTGCTGCTATAAGATAAAATTTAAAATTTCCATGGAATTTATACTTAACCATGATGAAGAGAGTTCATACTACAAAATGCACAAATACAAACAAATGTCAGATGATGCAATCCAGATGATCAATCCAGGCTTCAGCTGTTTGTGGTCTTTGGACAAGAAGAAGTGTTCAGTATCAATGTAAAAACCTCTGAAATTCAGCCAAATTCCTCTGAAAATACTCGCTATCTCTAGTTTCTGGGGTTGAAGGAATTTTTGATTCCGGACATTTTAATCACAAGATAATTTTGCTCCTATCCATGGCCCCCACTGGGTAAAAGTTGACAAATCCTGAGGTGAGAGAGGATCTGTGTCATCCTTGACAGTTTTCTTTTAAACTGAGAATACTCCTCTGCCAAGATAGCCAGGCAACAATTCCGTAGAATAATGCTGCTGCCCGGTGCCTACAGACTGATTGGCATTGCAAGGGCTAACATTCATGAGAATCGTCACAACCATTCACTGAAGGCTGCCCAGGCGCCGGGCACTGTGCTAGCACTTTGCATGCACCGTCGTAGTTGTGTTTGCTCTTCCTGGTGATGGTAGGAAGCTACAGCCATGCTCATTTTACATATTAAAAAACAAAGGATGAGAAAAGTTAGGGAAACTATGCAGCGTCTGAACAGATTCACATTCAGATTGAAACCCACAAAGCCTGTGTTCTTTCCATTTGGGATTGGGACGATATGCTAAACTTAGTTCATTAATTCAGAGACATATTCACACCCGCTAAAGGAAGGTCTTATTGTTAAGCAAACAAATTAACCGATAAGTAAAAGGCACAGCCATTTCATTTTCTTTCTGTAGTGCTTCCTAAAAGTCTTTTGTCAGGAGTCTCTTTCTTTGAGTGGAGTATGGAGAGCTCTAGGCCCTGCTAACAAAAACATACTTGGTGTCTGCTGAGGCTGGGACTTCCAGTACTATGTTAAGTAAGAGTGGTGAAAATGGATATCCCTGTTTTGTTCCTGACCTTGGGGGAAAAGCTCTCTTTTTTCCCCATTGACATGATATTAGCTGTGGGTCTTTCGTATATGGCCTTTATGATGTTGAGGTATGTTCCCTCTATCCCTACTGTGTTGAGAGTTTTTATCATGAATGGATGCTCTACTTTGTCAGCTGCTTTTTCTGCATCTATTGAAAGGATCATATGGTTCTTATCCTTTCTTTTATTAATGTGATGTATCACATTGATTGATTTGTGGATGTTGAACCACACTTGCAACCCAGGAATACATCCCAGTTGATTGTGGTGAATATTCTTTCAATGTACTGTTGGATCCAATTTGCTAGGTTTTCGTTGAGAATTTTTGCATCTATGTTCATCAGAGATATTGGTCTGTAACTCTCCTTTTTCGTGGAATCTTTGGTTTTGGAATCAAGGTAATCCTGACCTTATAGAATGAGTTTGGAAGTTTTCTTTCCATTTCTATTTTTTGGAACAGCTTGAGAAGAATAGGTATTAACTCTTCTTTAAATGTTTGGTAGAACTCTCCCTGGGAAGCCCTCTGGCCCTGGACTTGTTTTTTGGGAGATTTTTGCTTATGGATTCAATTTCTTTGCTGGTTATTGGTCTTTTCAAGCTATTTTCTCTGTTTCAGTTTTGGTAGTGTATATGTTTCTAGGAATTCATCCATTTCTTCCAGATAAAGAAGATGTGATATATATTATATATATATAGATAGATATACATATCTATATATATAGTATATACACACATACACACACACTGGAATATTACTCAGCCAGAAAAAAGCAATGAAATCTTGCCATTTGCAGCAATATGGATGAACTAGAGAGTTTTATGCTAAGCGAAATAAGTCAGCCAGAGAAAGACAAATGCCATATGATTTCACTCTTGTGTGGCATTTAAGAAACAAAACAAATGTGGGGGGGAAGTGAGGCAAACCATAAAATCCTCCTAACTATAGAGAACAAACTGAGGGTTGACAGAGGGGAGGTGGGCAGAGGATGGGCTAAATGGCTGATGGGGATTAAGGAGGGCACTTATTGTGGTGAGCACTGGGTGTTGTATGGAAGTGATGAGTCACTTGATTCTACTAATATTACACTGCATGTTATCTAACTAAAATTTAAATAAAAACTTGAAGCTACAAAAAAAGAAAAGATTTCAAAAACATACTTGGGAAATGCTGTCACAAGGCAAAATGTGAGACCCTGCCTTAGGGGAGGAGTTAGCTTTCATTCTCTGCTGGTGTTTGCAAGTAACACCTGAGAAAACTAACCGCACCTACACCCAGAGTTCTGCCAAATTCCCTGGGAGGGTTAACAGATTGGCTATTTTATTTGCAAACATTTTAATTCGAGGAGATTTATTTTCTAAACCCTTTCATTAACTATCCCAGAACTCTAAGATAAGGGAGAAGAAAAAGAGGGAGAAAGGTAGGAAGAGGAAGATGAGGAGGAGGAGGAGGAGGAAGAAAATAAAGTCAGATTGGTTGGGGTCATCTGAGGATTTTTGAAATTCCTTGGTTTTGTTGATGCATATTTTCCATGCAATTCTTTTTCCAGTTATAATGTCTCAGTTGTTAAGAAAGAAATTTGCAATAAAATGTTAATTTTCCTCTGACATTTCTCAACCCAAAACTTGTCTCCAGGGGTGTAAAACACAGTGTCCCACTTATATCATAATCAATCATGTCACATGCTGTTTATTAAATGATCTCTTATTAAATTTAAGCATAAGATGTTAAATGTAATTCGTCAAACTGTTGAATCCCAGTTGTTAGCTCAATACGTTGACGATATTATATAGGAGACAAATAAAGACAATGCTGAATTTTAAGGTACTTGGGCCTTAAACTTTTCTGCAGTAACGATTCTCTTCAGATGATGCAAAGTCATCTATAGCCGTTGATGTTCCTTACATTTTAAACAGTAAAGTCATGTTTATGTCACTGACGTAGGCAAATACCATTTCTAAGTGTTGGCTGCTGATACGACGCATCTGATGCACTTGTGGGGAAAAGTAAACATTGCGTGTGTCACTCTGCACTTCCCAGGAAGACAGCACAATGCCCAGAAAATGCCCTGCGTTCATTTTTGTATTTGAACTTGTCATTACAGAAGTCATGTTGCCACATGAAGGGTTTCAACACTTCCCACTTTCACCAAATATTGAAATAAAACATATCTGCATTCAGAGTTCTCTAAATTAATAACAGTATTCATGTTTAAAAAAACAATAAGTAAAAACTGGTAAGTCATTATTAAATTCAATAGGAAATTACCTAACTAGATGAGAGAACTAGAGAAAAAGTACTACCTCTTCTAAGCCCTGTAGAAATAGCACTTGACTATCCAAAGACCAGAATTGAGGTATTCCATACTAAATATATTTTTCTAAAAAAAAATAATTGAGGACAACAAGATATGCTTCCACGTCAATAATAAATTGTTTCACATTTACATGTGCACTTAACAGATATGTTAGCTCTTTGGCCAAGGTCAGGAAACTGTGGGTTACAAATGAAGCATGTGTTGGATGAACAAACTAAAACCACCGAAAGGTATTTCCATGGACTTGAAAAATATTTTTGAGGGAAACATTAAAAAATATAGCTCATTTGGACCAGATCCTTTTGATTTTCAGTTTCCTTTTTTCCCAAGTCATGGAATAAATTCTTTGATGGAACATACCAGGTTTGCACAGGCTAATGAAAAAGCCACATATACTTTTTTCCTTTTCTTTTTTTTTTTAAATATGAGGCAAAACTCCTGGTTATGTTGTTCAAAGAAGACAAGAGCCTTGCAATTAGGTTCATTAATGTAAGTTAGAGTCTGGTTTCCTTTACTCGTGGCTTCTAGAGGAAGATCGAACTCTATCCTCATCTAGTAAAAATATCAGTTTATAATGAAACCTAACTCTTTGATGTATTTCTTTGTAGGATTTGCTTTCAGAAACTTTTGATGCTTTGCTCTATCTTCTCCTATTAGTGCTTTTATCTAACCCCAAAAAGTCACCCTCCAAAGCAGACACTCTGAAGTCCCACTGGGCTCCCATCAGTCCAGTAGAGAGGGCTGACATGACATATTAGTCTTAAATCCAAAACATATGTTTGGAAAATGCCTAGTTTCCTGGCAATAATTACGAATGCTACTTGGCAGATTGGCAGCCACATAAAACAATCGTTAGTAAATCCTATATTTATTATGTTCCCATTTTATGGAAATGAAACCCATATTACAAATATGTATAGGAAACTGGACCCAAAGTGATCACAGGTAGAGTCAATTATGATGAAGATGAAAAGAACATCGATAGTTTTTTCTAATTCACTTTGCTTATCCCAAAAAGGTCTCTTCCAAAAGGAGCCACATCAAAACATTTAAAAATTTTCTTCCTATTAACTTTTAAAACCATCTTGGATAAATGCCCTCCTCAGTACTCATTTGTCAGTGTGGCTCACTGAAGAGTTCTGGTGTACAACTAATTGAGATAAGATCTTGTGGTCACAGGAGACTTTTCCTTTGTAAATGTTGGGGAAAATATTCCAGACATATAAAAAGCCACTTCAAGTTTTTTATGAATACATGCTTATGTTATATTGTATTGTATTATATTATCGATATGTTATACACACACATACACATACATATTTAGGGATACCTTGCTCTAAGAACACACATGTCTAGCTACATTTTTTATTAAAGTACTGAAGTAATTCCGAACCAGATGGAAAACATCCACTGCCTCAAACTTCCCACTTGTAATCTTGTGTTTTCCCTTGGGATCCATTGGACTTCCTTAAAATCTGGCAAGTAAAGAGTTAATGGTTCAGGACTCTGCTCCATTGTCTTTTCTGTTCAGTGGGTACCTGTGTTGTACTGGTTGTTACATATCTTGAATATCGCTTCTACACGCAAGACTTGCCTCATGTGCGTGACCTAGTCACACACAAAGTAAGGAGACCCTCTCATCTGAACAGCAGCTCAGTCTTGGTGATGTGGAAACCACATGGCCAAGAAGGCTATGAAACCAGACAAGCGATAGCAAGTGGGCAAACACACCCACATTACTTAGTTATTAGTGAATATCCTACAAAATGCCTTGACATTTCTTCCCTAAAGATATAGATAAACAGACTGTATCGAAAAGCAGCAGATAGCTTCCAGCTCAGAAGCTACTGGAAAAGTGACGAGGAACATGAGGTGTACGTGGACCCAAAAACGTAGCTGGCACACTTTCCCATGGTGCATCTTTCATCTATAAAAGTGAAAAAGCAAAAGTTTCCATTCTCCATTTGACTGGTTCCATGTGAAATAAGCCAGTCCATCTAAGCAATAACATTTACTTTGTTTTTTAAATTGCTGACTCTATGAAAGAAAATTCTCTTTGTTACAAAGTTCAAATTCCAAATAAAACTGAGATGGGGAATTCAAAAGAGTCCCTAGAGAAAATGTTTTAAAATTAGAATCATCTTAGAAATATGCTAGGGACTAAATATGACATGAATTTTTATCCTTTAATCTTTAACTTGTATTTTTATCTTCTCATTTGGTAATATTTTCAATTTAACTTTAGAGCACTTTTAGCCTTTTAAATAGTAGTTTGTACATTGGTAAACAATACTAGTTTTACTCTTTCATTCTACGTATATTTATTGATTCTGCTTAGGGTTTTTACTTGACTTTGGTAGGATATCCTTCCAACTCTAGACATAAGTGCACTTTAATAAGAAATCAATAATTAAATTTAACAACCATGTATCGTGCTCAGTATTTTGTCACATCATAAGTATTCATTAATTCAATTGAGTTAAAGTGGTTTGCCATTTACTAGTGGTTTCTAAGCAACCCTTTGTGAGTTCTTTTTTTTCCCCTTTGTGAGATTTTTTTTTAAGATTTTATTTATTTGTGCGTATGTGTGTGTGTGAGAGAGAGAGAGAGCGAGCATTAGTTGGGGGAGGAGCAGAGGGCAAGCAGACTCCCCACTAAGCATGGATCCTGGTGGAGAAATTGTTCCCAGGACCCTGAGATCATGACCTGAGCCAAAATCAAGAGTTGGTCGCTCAACCAATTCAGCCACCTAGGAGCCCCACCCCTTTGTGAGGTCTAATCATGATTTGGAGGCTCCAAGGGAAATTCATTGATAATTATATTGATTGCAGTGAATGATGGTGGTGATATAATCTTGTGGTTAAACACAGAAACTCTGAAGGTAAAAGACAAACAAGCAAAACAAGTTAGGTCTACTCCTGACTTTGCCACTTACTAATGCTATGACTGTGTGCAAACTATTTTAACCTTTCCATGCCTCAGTTTCCTTGGCTGTAAAATGGGGGATTGAGGGATTAAATAGAATGATGCATGTGTCTGACCCAAATAAATAAATGGTAGTAGTGGTAATAGTGATACATTATTATCATGAACTCTGAAGACAGCTCTTCAGAGAGTTAGGATAGCAAGTTTCTTATCAGATCGGATAGCAACTGAGTCTCACATCCAGAATACAATCTCAACACTGGAAAGTGTTCATCAGCTGAGAAGAAATATTAATTTTGACTCTCTTTTAATCACCACCTCTTCACTCTGTGGGTGAAGGAGGGATTCTTGCCCTGGGGTTATGGGGATGGCCAAACACATAATGCCCGACACTGGACAGATGAGATCAACAGCAGTTAGTTAGTCACATAGACTCAGACCCCAGGGCAAGAGGACATCACATGTCATGAAGGGTCACATGAAAGATGTACTCGGGTACGGAGTGATAAACCAAGGGCTGCAGAAGTTTCAAGAGGGTGAAGGGTCTTGTTTCCACAGGAGGAGATGATTGACTTGTTTGAATAATCCCTCAAACTGGCAGGAAATTGAGGCCCACTGCTCAGAATAAGCAGGCACTGTGCCTGGTCCCCCTGATAAGGAGGGTCATACAGCTAGGCGATCTCATCCACAGGAACAGGGGAATTTGTGATTAGGCCTGAGGATTGCACCAGGTATCAGGGCAATACATAATATTGGGATTTAATATAGGCCTCATATTACATGTCTTCTCCATGATGTCTTTACTTGAAGAAAAAAAAAAAAACCTGAAAGATACTCAATTTAATTGACTAAGTACTGCTAGGTATAGGAGTTTTAAGATCTGCTGAGATCACTCCTCTAGGTATTGCTCCATCTCACTCATGGGATATCATCCATGGCTACATCAACATGCTTCAGAGTGAAATGGACACTTTGGCCACTCTCCAGGTATTTTGGGACAGGGCAAGATAGCTGGGTGAGAGAATCCAGGTCCACAGATACACAAATACTCTAATTCTGTGCTAATGATTAATTCAGATGACCCATCTACCAGGGTAACTATATGATGACATGACCAATAATGATAACACTTTGTGGTTTAGAGACCAGGCTGCCAAATAATACTGCTCTCCATCTACCCAGGATTCCACTTCATGTGGCTGCCCAACCAGCTATTTCTAGATGGCAGAAGAACAAACAGCTAATTGCTTTCTCCATTTTGTTATCTCATTGCTCTAAAATATGCTTTCCCATAGGAAATAGGCTTTGCCTCAGTGAGTCAAAGGTTAGGAGTCCTCATTATACTATTATTTAGGGACACATCCAAGAATAACCATACTTTTCCTTGTGACTAGCACAGCATCAAAGTCACTTCTTTTACCAAATATTTCCATTTTTAAAGGTTGAAATGTTTTGAATGGCCAAGATGTTATTAGATATTCATTTTTCTTGCATCAGTATTGTTTCTCTTGGGTATACGAATATGGGGACATTTTGATTTTTTTCCCAGAACTCTTTCAAACACAGTGTTTAAATCTTAAGTACAGAAATTAAATTCTCCAACCCTCAGCAGTTGGCCTTGAAGCTTCTGTCAAGGGATGAACCCAGAGCAGCTTGATGGGTCTGGGCAAGTGTTTATAGTCAGCACCTCCTAATTCAAAAGCCTAGAGGTTATTCCCTTTCTGGTTTTTTTTTTTTAATTCCTCACAACATAAGGGCTTTAGTGTTTTACATTTTCATTAGTATCTCCATCACCAATTTTGTAGGAGACATGAGAGAAGAAAGAATTTTGAACCATTAATTTCACTATCTTAGCAACTCTGGTAAAATAGAAAAAGAGAAAATTTAACATAAAGAATGGCATTGGATTATTGTGGAACTCACTTAAACCTTCTTACCTTCCCCATATAACCTGATAGAACTGGCTTTATGAAATGGTGTCATTTACAGAATGACATGTGGCATATAGGAAGAGAAAAGAATGTACATAGCAATTTATTCAATTGGCTTATATCAACTAACACTAAAACAAATCAGAAATTAAGTTTTAGCATCTACTATATACACAACATCAAAACATAGATGATCAGCTCTGTAGTATGTATCATTTCACCTAACTTCAAGAATTTTAGTTATCTGACTTGTTATACAACCTAATTAATTTCTTTGAATCACAATTATATTCCAAAATGACAGTCTGTAGGATACTATGAATTAATGAATAAACAACCCAAAGAGCATGTCTTAAGAACTTAAATATTAAGAGCTAAACTAAATAAATCTTTAAATTCTAGAACTTAGACACCGTAATGTAATCCTTGCTTCAATCATGAACTAACCAGAAAAAAATAAATTGGAGTATTTACAACAGAGGGGATTTAATGTAGAGCTTGATTACATAGGTGATGGAGAATCTGATCATTTAAACAGAGGATGATGAGTAATTAAATTTTAGCAATTGTAAGACATCATTACCATTCATAAGCTGAAGACATTTAGGAAGGAAGGGATATTAATGATGCTGATAGCAAGGGTCAGGAGCTGGCATCATAGCCATTGCAGAGTTGCCACCACATGCTGAAAAGAAGAGAAGAAAGATTCTGAATTTTTCCAATTCTGCTATCCAATCTCTGGCTATGCTTCTCATTGGCCAAATCCCTTTGGAAACCAGTTTATATGATGTTAGGAACATGTCTCGCAAGGGCCAGTAGTGCAATTCCCCTGCTCCACCTCCCCTCACCTCCCAATCCTGCAATCTAGAGCAGAGCAGGAGAAGCAAAGCAAATGGCCGTGGTGGCATAAGAGCCTGTGACTGTCGTTGGCACAATTCTCATATTTTTCTGTAGATTCTAAGCAATCAAGAATGCTTTCACCAACATGTAAAAGTGCCTAATTATGAGCTCCTTGTCATGAAAAGTATATGGAGCCAGCTATGCAAATCCTTATGGAAATACTTGGGAAATATTTTGCAAACTCAGTCGTCCTAAAAAAGATTTTGTGACCAAATCATGTCATATGCTGGGGACTTGATGCAGGTCTATACCTTATAATAATGTTGTCATGCTAGTGGTTAGGAGGGTATTATATAAATGCCGTGAAGCCTTTTGTTTTATAGAGTTCAACTACTTTAATAAAAAATAATAAGTGTAATGGTTTTTCTTTATTAAACATGTATGACCATGTTGACCATGATCCAGTGCTTCTGAAATGTTGGAAATTCACTGTTGTTTCTCTGTAACCCTTAACAGTTGTACTTTACAGATGATCTATTTATCATCTTTCTATTTATTGAGAGTTTAGTTTATTGAGATCCTTTAAAGTCCTTTTTATTGGACCTCAACTGCTAGAAACATTTCTTTAGGTTCAACATTTGATGTCCTTTTACTCAGCTTCTTCTCTTAACTGTAGAAAGATATTGCTGTGATGTGGGAAGTCCAAGCAGGTAATTTAAAATAAAAGCTTGTTTGGAATTCATGACATACTTAGGATTTCAGGATAGGCAAATGTGCTACTCTACAGTATTCTTTCCACCACTTAGGACATACCAGATTGCCACACATACACAGAATTGTTCTACCGTGAGAGAGAGTTAGCAGATGCCACAAACAGAAGAATCATAACTTCAAAGATTGTTTGGTTAATTTAAAAAATTAGATGAAATTAGGATTCATAAATATCTCTGTGTTACAAGTTTATTTAATTTTAATATACATTCATTTGCCAATCTTTACATGGAGAGTTAAGAACTTTGGGTTGAGCAGAATGGAGTTCTCATGATTTTACTCCTAGATACTTTACCAGTAATACTTTATCTAGATTCCTAGTCTCCCAGTCAAAACTCTTATTTATAGCTCAGTAAAATTTAAAGACAATTACAAATTATTTGAGGGCAGAAAAATTTTAGATTTTTATGTTTTCCATTTCTTTAACAGTTATTTGCACATATCTAATTTTTGCAATTTACTTTTATCAGATCTTTCAAAGATTTAGTTTTCAGAAAATAAGCAACTTTCTCTTCACATCCATGTTTCATTAATTTAGTTTACTTACATACATGATAAAATATTAAGAATAACAGTTTTAACAATGAACAAAATAGACTCATGGTGAGCATACAAATTAATTGGTGGGAAGGAACATGCATTAGCAAACTAGAGATTAGATAGCATTGGCCACAAATATTCAATGAGCTCTGTGGTTTGAGTAAGTATGGCTTAAAAAAGGAATGGAGACACAGTTAAGCTAGTGAGTGCCTTAAAAAGGCTTATCGAAGGTTAATAAATAAATAAAGCTTCTATATAGACGTGAAAGAAGACATGGAAACCATAAGGCAAGAATGAACGCTATGAAAAATAGTATTTCTAAAATAGAAGCTTTAGTATTTAAAATCAAAACTCACTATAGTTCAAGGCACTTGGAACTAGTGTATTTAAGATATTAAAGATTAGACACAACTATTGAGAGAATTGGTGACCTGAGAAATAGACAAGAGAAATTATTCAGATTGTATGCAGAGTAAAAGAGATGGAAAATATGAAAGAGGAGATAAAAGACTTGAGGATAGAATAATAAGGTCCAAACATACACCTATTTAAGGTTTCTGAAAGGAGAAAATGATGAAAATAAGGAGAGAGAATATTTGAAGGAATGAAAGAATGGAGATTTGCCAAATTGAGAGATGACATGAGTCTTTAATACAATGTGTTGTACTGAGTCTTGAGCCAGATAAATACAAGTGAATTAACATCTATAATAATAAATAATAAATTTAATGAATATGGAACACAAAGAGAAAAATCTTAAAAATTGCCAGTGATAAAAATTAATTACATATAAGGGAATATGCCTGGACTAACAGCTGTCTTCTCATGAGCGACAGTAGATGCTAGAGCCCAGTGGAATAATATCTTAATAATGTGGAGGAAAAATAAGAGTCAGCCTAGAATTCTATACCCGGGTAAACCATTATTTAGGCAAAGGATGACCAAGGTAACTTTGGACAGATTAAAAAGACTATTTATAGGACTACGCTAAGGTAATTAGTAAAATCTATACTTTTCTAAGAAGATAATTTTAAGCCCCCTCTCCTGCTCCCTAAAAAATGTGGAAAGGGAGAGGCAACAATGAGCAATGGACCTGGAAAGTATATGGGTAGATTTAAGTAAGCATTGAGTATTACTAATAAGAGTAACAAAAAATAATGACAGGGGATTCAGTGGGCAGAATAACGCCACCCCCCTCCTCCCAATGCCCTAAACCCAGGAACCTATATATTTTCTTACATAGTATAAAGGAATTTGCTAGTATAATTAAAGTTAAAGACCTTGAAATGAGGAGATTGTCCTGGATTATTTAGGTGGGCCTGACATAATAATATGAGTCATTAAAAGTTGAGATCTTTTCCAAGGTGCACTGAGAGAAAGAGATGCATCAGTGGTAGAAGAGTCACAGAGAGGGACGCCTGGGTGGCTCAGTTGTTAAGTGTCTGCCTTTGGTTCAGGTCATGATCCCAGGGTCCTGGGATCGAGCCCCGCATCAGCCTCCCTGCTCAGTGGGAAGCCTGCTTCTCCCTCTCCCACTCGCCCTGCTTGTATTCCCTCTCTCTCTGTCTCTCTCTCTCTCTCTGTCAGATAAATAAATAAAATCTTTAAGGAAAAAAAAAAGGAAGAGTCACAGAGAGATGCAGTGTGAGAAGGACATAACTTGCCATACCTGCTTTGAAGATGGAGGAAGGAAGACAGAAGCCAAGAAATATGATGGCCTCTAGAAGCTGGAAAAGATAAGGAAACAGATTCTCTTCTAGAGCCTCCAGAAAGGAATTAAGCCCTACTAACACCTTTATTTTAGCCTAGTGAGACTTGTGTTGAGCTTCTGATTTATAGAACTGAAAGATAATAAAATTGCATTGTTTGAAGTTGCTAAGTGTGTGATCATCGGTTACAGAAACAATAGAAAATGAATACAGGGGTAAAAGGTAAAACTAAAGGCAACAACAAGAAGAAACAGAGGCAGGGAATAGAAGAATTCAAATATTCTAAGTCCCTTGTAATATTTGTAAAGATTATCAAGATATTGAATAATGTTAGATTTTGTTGAGTGAAGTGGGCAAGTTAAAAATTAAATACCTGATTAGATACTGAGATTGGTCAGAGGAAAACCTAAAACTTCTATATGAAATAATTAAATGTTGTTTTCTTAAAAGCATCAAAAAGCTGAAAATATAATCGAGACCTATGAGGCCAAAAATCGAATCCCAGAGATAAGGGGAGTCTTGAAGCAGCTTTTGCTTTGAGATGATCTCTCAAACCTCAGTGACTTGCACTTTTATTTTCATTAATTTCTACGATGGGATTTAAAAGACACAGCCCAGGCCTTCTCAAGGAGGGAGCCTACTAGGAGATTCTCTGCCCTTAAGGCTTGGACTTTAAAAGGCTCCCTTCATGGTGAAATGGTGAATGAAAAATAAATCTCTCTACCCTGCCATATTCAGGGAAAGTTGCTTCATTCCTGTATAAAGCAAGGGGTGAAATAAAATTCACCTGGGATTTGTATTAATAATTTGCTCCTCACATGAATCTTCCACCCATATTCATATCACTTTGGTGATTAAAACCAACAAATTTCAAGCTGTAAATTTAAAGTGGTCCCACACATTCAAGTAATAGTGACTGATAGAACCATGCAGAAGCAAAACTAAATCTTACCTGCAAGACTGAATCTTAGTCCTAGATTGCAAAGATTGCCACAAATAATTCTGTAAAGAAAATGAGTAGCTCCTGAGCAGACGGTTAGGTGAGGCATCATGGGTACACGCAGGCAGAAGAGACAGGCAATAGAAAGAGAACTGCAAAGACTTTAGATATTGGTATTTTCAGCTACAAATTATAGAATGACACATCTTGAAATGAGGGAATAGGAAACAACCGAAACCAACCAGGCAGCTTTGAATAAATTATAGCAGAGGGAGGCCTGAAGACCAACCAGAGGGCTTCACTCCCAGGTTTCTGTAGCAAAGACATGAAGAGTAGTACATATTCACTGGTTTGCCCCAGAGCTTTGTCAACTGCTATAAATCACAATAAAATCCACAGGGAGCTTGGTTATCTTGACGTTCCATAGAACTTCACACTGGTCACCAATATCGATGACATCACAGTAATTGGATATGCTAAGCAACAGGAACCATAAAGCATCTCATAACATATCTAACAAAGGATGTGCAAGACTTTTATTGAGAAAATAATAAAACATTATTGTAAGACTTAAAGAAATAAAGCAGTATACCAGGAAAAATCTATATTACAAATACATCAACCTTTCCACATTTTATCAATAAATTAATGTAATTCCTATCAAAATTCCAGAAGGATTTTTGTGAAACCAAAACGTTTACCTTAAAATTTATATGGAAAAATAAAGCACAGAATATCCAATAAAAATTGAGAAAAAAATGAGTCAGGAATTACACTACCAGGAAATAATTGAAACAGTGTGGTATTGGTATACAGGAAGACAAGCCAGCCAATGGGCTGAGAGAGAACTGAGAAACAGACCCATCCATTTATAGAAACTCATTTTGTGATGGATCTGGCATTACAAAGGAATAAAAAAAAAGATGGACTACTTAATAAATTTTAATGGGACAACTGGCCATTGATAAAGGAAAATGTAAATTGGATCTTAAATCCACAGCATATACAAAAATTAATCTAGATGAATAAAAGACATGAATGTGAAAAGCAAAACTTGAATATCTTTAGAGAAACAACACATAAGAGTATCTTTATGACATCGAATAAGAAGAAATTACTTAAATAAGACACAAAGATTAGAAGCAAGAAAAGAAGAGTGGTTTAGGTGACTACATTAAAATAAAAATTCTATATCACAAAAACCACAATAAATGGAAAGATAAGTAATAGATTGGGAAAATATAAGAACATAAAAGCAAAATATTAATGTCAAGAATATATAAAAATTCTCCCTAATCAACTTTTTAAATAATAACCAAACAATCCAATGGAAATTGGTCAAATATATATTTCAGGACAATTCACACACACAAAAATACAAATGGCTAATAATATAAGAATAGATAGTCAACCTCAGAAGTAATCAGGAAAATGCTAAATAAAATAAGGCATCACTTCATACTTATCAGACTGGCAAAAATGTAAAAGTCTGAGTACAAGTGGTGAGGGGATAGAGAAATAGAAACTCTCTGGGATGTGTATATTGGCATAACTGTGGAGAATAATTTGTTGATTTCAATAAAGAATATGGTGTACACACTCTACAGCCCAGCCATTTTTCTCCAGAGTGTATATCCTAGACAACTCCCTTCCTGCGTAAGGAGACACATTCAAGCCACTTAAAGTGTACATTTACAAGTATGACTGTTCTTTTGGACCCTTGAGGGATATTAATATAGAAGATTACCATCTTCATCATCATGATTATCATCCTAAATCTGGACTTTATTTGCAGAAATTCCCATAGCACTGAGTACAGTAAGTGAGACAAACATAACCTTTATCTAGGAGGACATGAAAATTGGCAAGCGCACCCACACACGCCTGCGCGCGCGCGCACACACACACACACACACACACACACACACACACACACACACAACCTATAAAAGCATTTGACAAACTCATAAACTATTTATGTAATGAACTCCTAATTATCAGTGGTAATGGAATACAGACCTGGTACCATCCTGGAGAGGGCGATTATTATAAGACCCAGACCTTATTTTAGCCAATAATTTCAACCTTCTTTCCTGTCAATTTTTGTGAAACTTTTATTTATTGAAAACTCTATTGAGGTTATTACCCTAGTCAGTCTGTGGTGAAAGGCTGGAAAAACCAACAAAGAGCTGAAGAATTTGAGGTCACCATTTTTTTTGTCTAAGTACTTAGCCACTTTAGGGTGAAGGAGTAAGGAGGGAGCTATTGTTCGCACAATGTTGTCAGTTCCCAATTCTCAAGTGAAAAAAAAAAAAAAAAACTACTCCAAGTCTCATTTACTTTGCAGTGTCCATCAGGTTTCCCTTTTTGCTGATCTTCCAAATGAAGAATTGAGCTTTTTAGTAATAATATTACTGAATTGGGAAGGAAGGTGGATGAGCTGAACAATGATTATGAGGTCATGTTTATTAGCTATCAACCTACAAAACGAATAGTCCTTTCCAAATGCTCTGCAAAGGGGTTTGTAGTCTTGGTAACATTGGATCAGAAAAGTTTCCCAAAAGCTCCAAACTTAAACACTGGACACATGGGTAGTGAATCCATGAACTATAGTTATGTAAATGCGAATAACCACCAGTAGCAATATGCAGAGATTAAATCAATGATTCTCTGCAGCACACAATTTCAGGTCTCCAAAGAACTTCCATTGAGCCCCCAATTCTCCCAACACTGGATTGGCTGATTGCTGCAACTCTACTATTAAAGATTCATTTTTATGGTATAAGAGTTCCTTCACTGGCAAAATGTAAAAGCTCTCCAGGAAATGATTGCATTAAGCATCTGTCCTTTAAATCATAATGGGAATGAGAATACAGGGCCACCTCTACCTTCAGTTTACAAGTAATCAATTTTAAGGTCTTTAAAACTCAGCTATCATAGGTATTCAATAATTTCATTATTTGAAAGAGATCTGGGAGAAAATTCTTGTTAGGTTTTTATTTTGTATATCCAGACCTCAGGTGATATTTCCATGTTTGAATCTGGCTTCCATACTAGAAATACTAAATAAGAAATGAAAGTGTATATTTATGTGCTTAGTCCCAGGTTTGTGTACCCATATATTCATCTGTTTATAGCAATTAAAGATCGTAACAATTACATTTAGTAGAGAAAGGTGTCTTTGTTGCCTTTTAGTAAAAATTTGATTACATAGAATAAGTGACCGTCATTCTAGATAATCTTATTTTCCAATTAGCTTAAAATTAATCCCTTAATTTCTGAAAAGGTAACATATTTAAAAATGAAAATCATTGTAAAATGAATGTCTACCTGAATTAATGTTAGCATTAAGTTTAGTTTTTATTAAACTTGGGTTTTTAAACCTTTATTTCCTGTCAAAATTGAAATATAGGAAATGGAATACCTTAAAATCTATTCAGTTTTCAAAACAGAAAATAATATGGGAGAAAAACCAGTCATGTGTAATATCCTATATAAAACAATCATCGTTAGGGGACCTGTGTGGCTCAGTAGGTTAAGCGTCTGCCTTTGGCTCAGGTCATGACCTAGGGTTCTGGGATGGAGCCCTGCTCAGCGGGGAGTCTGTTTCTCCCTCTCCCTCTGCCCCTCCTCCACCCATGTGTGCTCACTCACTCTCTCTCTGTCTCAAATAAATAAAATCTTAAAAAAATATAAAACAATGATGGTTAGAATTTTGCAGTACTAGTTTATGTACTCCCAGTCTTTTCTCATGGACATATGTAGTTTTAACATAGCTATAATCAAAATGTAAATAAAAACTTTATACTGATTTTTCACTGAACCTTATAAGAACAACTTTCCATGTTTCATACGGGCTTTATATCTGTAATTTTCATTAACACTGAAATATTACAGTGACTTACTTAATTTTCCTATGGTTGAATACATAGTGTTTAAATGCCACTTTTTGATTTGTAAATGGTGCTGTTGTTAATCTTCATGAATGCAGCATTTAAAAAAATCTAAGATAGATTATTAGAAATAAAATTCTGAGTCAGAGAATGTGAGCATTTTTAAAAACTCTTGATACATACTGTCAACTTGCCTTACAGAAATGTATTTTTACCAATTTACACAGGTGCGGTATTGCACTGGAATTCCCATTATCTTAGCAGAGTTCACTAAATATAGTTGAATCTTTTTCTGGTCACTATTATGAATATCAGTGATATGTGTAGGCACAAAGAGTTAAAAGGTCATGAATACCTGAAGAAAGTCTGGAACTTGATAAAAGACTTGGTGATGGAAAGCAGTTTTTCTTTTCTTTTTCTCCTTTCCTTTCCTTTTCATGAGGAGGAGGGGTAGTACCTTTTCTTTTTCTTACTAAGGTGGAGCGAAGTCTGGCATATGAATGACTTCTGGTCAATCTATTAAAGACATGACTTGCTACAAAACTACTAAGTCAAAGCCAAAGCAAACTCCCTTTGGATTTTACTTTCATCCTCTAGAAAATCAAATTATGTCCTTCCTTGTTGCTATCAATGTCTTTTGATTTGTGGGCATTATTAAAAATATAATCTACGCTTACTAAGCAACTCTATTGGACGGCAGGCAGCTCTCTGACAGCTTGCATCCAGATCTCAATCCTTGGTTTGGAGATGGAGCCAGACCCTAACCGTATTTCTCAGTATGGTGCCATCATTGTGTTATAACAGAACTTTTGCTACATGGTTCTCGTCTTTGGTAAAGCTGACACATGCCCTTAGGGGCTTCTGATCACTACTTGGGACTTTTCCTCCCAATCTTCAGAGTCTCTTTTGTCCTTTCAATATTGGATTTCATTATCTCTACTTTCTACCCTTTCCTGAAGAAAATCTTGCTGTCCCATTTTTTTTTTTCTAATCCACAGACTGCTGCCTTCAGCCACCTACTCCCATGTCTTCAAATCCCAGTTCCATCACTTACTAATGGCATAAACTTATACAAGTTACTTAACTTCAGGCTTAGATTTCCCAATGTATAAAAATAGAAATAATATTCCTTATCACATAGGGTTGTTTGTGAGGGCAGAAGGTGTGAATCTCATTCAAGAAATGAAGGCAAGAAATCTAACTTTATTTGCTATAATATACATTGATTTTTGCCTCCAATTTTTGCATGGTCTGGGGTGAATTTTAACCCTCTTATCATTGGACCCACTCACATAGAGTTGGGAAAGATTGCACGTTGCTTGGAAAATGGGGAAGGCGGTATGGACCGAAGTCTTCAGAGTTGCATGAGTATCATGGACATTTTCTATGTCTAAGCCAACAGTGATGCCTGGAGCACACTAGCATTCTACTCTTGTGCCAACTTTAGGATGCGGTCATCTTTGACAAGGCCAGGGACCCAGTTCCTGTGGTCATCCTAGATGCACTTCAGAGCTATTCCTCTACTTTGGGTGCTTTTGCCCTGGAGAAGAGCCTTTGGTCTTTCTTGCTTGGGAATCACAGACTTCTCCCTCCACCCAAACTGGTGTGTGTGTGTGTGTGTGTGTGTGTGTGTGTGGTGTTCAATTGCTGTTTTGCCTGGGAAAAAAACTTTCACTGAATCTTTTTGAACCCATAGCTAAAGGAATATTAAGAAAAATGTTCAGCTTTTTTAAACAAAATCCAGAGTCTTGTTGGCTGCCTCTGCTTTCTGCTCTTGCCTGAGGAAATAACACACAGAGCTTGCTAACTTTATGAATGAGTGAAAGTAGACATGGCAAACATAAAGAGAAAAAACACCCAATTATCAATAATCTCAAAATATTATCTAGCCAAATGGGGGTTTAATGAGATTCCTCTTACTCCCCTGCCTTCTTTCTGTATCTCTCTCTCTCTTTTTTTTTTTTTTTTTTTTTTTTTGCTTCTTCAATTTCCTGCTTGTTACAGGAAAAAAAATGGTAGTGGGAGGGGCAGAATGGTCTTTTATAACTCTCACAAGCCAATCATAATGCACCTTTTCTTATAAGTAATGAACTGACCAATCACAGTGTATCTGGATTTTGGCTTCTTTCTCCTCTCACTTATTAGTTACTGAAAATTCAGGACTGTTTCATAAGAAATATTTGCTCATTTTTCTGGCTACTTCTGGGCCTGGAATTGTTTTAGAAGCCTGAAGGTCCTGGGAATCTAGACACTGGGAAGCTGGGGTTTTCTGTGTTAAACCTCTCCGTGTTTTCTCAGGATGAATTGACCAAAAGGTTCAATGTAGTACACCACTTTTACTCTGTGGGCACTTAACAAATACTTGTTGACTAATTGGCAACAATTCCTGGTTTACTTGTGGGAAAATGGGGGGTAAAATAAATTAGGCCACCATGCTTCCTCAGTCACCCGAGGGAAGAGTTATTAGTGGCTACACACAGTAACTGAAAATAGACATCTGGTCAGGAAAACCTGAAGAAAGAGGGACTACTGGGGCCACTTTCAGTAAACACTTACACAAGATATTTCAGTAATATGTGAAGGGAGTGTCTGAGGTAAGTTTTCTTTGGAAATCATTAGAAAAAGCCCTTATTACCAACAGAGAGGTCATTGAAATGGGAATTACTAGTTTAAAATATGATGTCAGAGAGCTTTCTCTTTTCCAACTCAGAACTCTTTCTGCTCTAACAAATGGGAAGCTGCTCCAGGAAGTAGCCAATCTTGTTTTAAGGAATTCGAAGCAATATTCAGGGAATAATAGTCAATACTTATTCATTTGTCTGACAACATTAATGCTGTTATACTTCAGTACAAATTAAACTATAGCTAAATATAAGCTTACGATGAATTTCTCTCAGAGTCTAGACTTTCCATTATTTTGGAAGAATAGGTGAACATATGTTCCTTTCTATCCATGCATATTTATGGTCTCTGGATAGAAAGCCTTTTTCTAAGATGAGGATCTTGCCCTGATGCCTTTAGCCAACATTTGGGGTTCCAGCCAAAAATCTCAGGAAAGTTGACAGCCTGGTTTATCCCTGTAGGGTATTAGTCACCCTATAAAACTTTAGAAGTATTTATATCGGCTATACAAAAACACCTCTTCTATCTGAGGGAAAGTCAACCCTTTTCACTTGACTTGAAAAAAAAAAACACAAAAAAACAAAGTCAAGCTGTAACGATATAAACCACCATGTATGAAAGATCGCCTTTAAAATCATCTATAAATGCTGGACCTCCTGATTTCCACATGCATGTGTAGTTCATGAATGACGTGCACTTTATTTCAGTTTATTTTAGCTTGTACAACAACCAGAGGAGCTGTTCTGGGGTCACCAGCTGCCTTCTGCTTGCTCCAGCTGATCAATAGTACTAAACAAACGAGGAGGGACAGGAAGAATGGAAGGGACGTCACTTGGAGAAGGGGAGAGTAGTGTGACTAAAATCTCCTCATTTCTACGGTTGGAGGAAATGTTTTATGCCAATGCATGTTTTATGTCAATCAAACATATAAAAGTTACTGTGGCTGCATAAGGCCATAAAGATGCACTTTTAAACTCTTAAAAATAAGGTACCATAATTACATCTTATAGAACCATGTGTCCCATGAGTCTCTTTGCTATTTTTAAGATACCCATGGTGAATGAGGTAAAGCAAGGGGGAGGGAATGGGGAGACAAACCCTTTGAGTTCTGTGTGCAGAAAAATGCAAAAGCTGTCCAGATTTGCATGGAGGATCTCTCTCTCTTTCTCTCTGATTTATTAACTTTAATAACTGTGGGATCTCTCTCCACTTTGGTTTTGAGAACTGAAGTCATTACAGTTCAAGAATATTTTTTTCCCCTGAAGTAATCTCTGGTGGTGTCAGTCATCTGGGAAAGTGAAATAGCTTTCTTTCTTTTTTCTTGTTTGCTTTCTTTTAACCCTTAACTAACATCCTAGCCATTTCTGCTTGGAAGTTGAACTTGTACGCACGCGCATTCACCGCAATGGCGCCTGCTCAGCAGTAATAAACTTAGACGACAGAAATGTTTGTAGTTGAAGTTCCTAGTGTTCCTGAACAGATCTAAGGGGCTCATTTTGGAGAAGGAGCCCCAGGAACAGTGGAGCTGAGCAGAGACACTGTGAAAGTGATGGGATCAGGCAGCCGTTGAGCCTCTGTTGCTTAAGGGGTAGCCCATCTGGAGCTGGGACAGTGTCCTCCTTCCGAGCCAGGGAGATTCCATGCCTGCCTCTCTCTGCGATGTGCTTCTTGGCTCTATGCCTATGTTGAGTTTGTCCAAAGCTTTGCTGGGCAAGAACAACTGCCTAGACTCAGGAGTTCATGAATTATGAAGAAAGCATTGGCTTTGCCTCTAACTACTGATGTCCACCAGATACTTTCCCCTGTTAGTTTCATTTTATCTTCTGTAAAACAACTAAATTAGACCCGATGATTATAAAGCAACTTGGAACAAATCTTCAGGTTCCAATTGAACAAATCTTCAGGTCCAGTTGAAGACAAGTGTCTCCAGTTGAAGATAGTAGTGGCCGGAGATGGAATGCTCTATGTGATTCCAAATGTATATATCTCAGTGGAACAGAATTCTCTTTCTGAGCATTAGCAAATAGGCTTAATCAACACAGTTACCTGTCCCATCAGAGAAGGCGTGCATATGGGACAACACTGGTTTGATGCTACTGTCATCATGGAAAGGCCTTAGACGTTATGATTCATCTCAGTCATGAGAAATTTCCACAAGCCAATTGGATCTTACTTGCATAAACAGAAAGAAAATGAAACAGTAAGAATGGAAAAGTCCATTTAAATTCAAGAATTAAGTAAACAGTCTTCTCTGAGTTCACCAGGGATGAAGACAACAAAGGGTATATGAACAACTTAAAGAGTTAAGTTATGAAGTCCCTGCCATAAGCACATCAGTGTCACCATCAGGAATCTAGTGGCATTTCTGGTTGTTCTACCACCTCAATTGGATAAGAGGCGATTCCTCAAAATTTGCTTGGTAAAACCTAATTGTTTTCTTAGTAGGTTGGAATCTTTTAAGTAAAGGATGATTTGTAATCAAGTATAAAAATGTTTAAAAGAATCAAATACACAGTAGTAACATTTTGATGTTTAAAATATGTGCATATATTGAATCATTTATATACTTGCAATATGTAAGAGAACTTTACCTGTCAAACAGGTCAGTTTTTAACATTTTTAATTTACAATGAATAATTGAGTAACTGCTTTAGACCTGTGATCTTAAGCTGAAATTTTACTAAGTTTATATACAGTGTTATTTAACAGAAAGTAATTCTCATCGTTTCTAGAAATTTTAATCATTAAATATATGAGTTATGTCAGTACTTGGGGAAGTTTTGTTTGCTAAGTCAGATAATTGAATTCTCTCCCAAAAAAGAAATCAAATATATTAAATGTACATAATGCATTTAATATATTTAAAGAAATTTTATTACCAACTTTATAAATTATTTAAAGTCTCTTAAAAGTGACTGCTGAACATTTACTGGACTTATAAATAAAATAATAAGATTTCAAGCTAAACTTAAAAACTTAAGGAAAAACTAGATTTTGGATTTATAACTTCAATAACCCAGATAATAATTTTAAAGCTAAAGAAAGCCTCATAAAAGGTTTTTTGAAGTGCACAAACACATCCTGAAGAAAACCTCACATTTAACTATTAATATAGCTTAAACTGACTTACGTCTAATGCTGAGTGTTTAACCTTGACTCAAAAAATACATATTTTGTGAGTGTATTCCATGCAAATTACATCTCTACTTTAAAAGCTCGACCCCCTTCTTCCTTGCCCAAAGGCAGAATAGGCTGCATAGCTGTGATCTATATTAGCCAGCTAGCTGCTGTTGAAAAGCATATCCGTCTTGAGTCTATGGATTAAACAAAGAAATTCCTTTTTGCTGATATTTAGTGAGTGCTTCTCTGGGACTGGAAGGGTGGAGTTCCCAAGCCATAACTCAGGAACCCAAGTGGTTTTACCTTATGGCTAAGTCCTCTGGGTCATGCATGTCCAAGATCAGGGCGAAGAAGGGAACCTAAGAGATGGTGCAAGAGGCTATGAAAGCCCAACCTGGAAGGGCACACACCACTCCCACTCCCTCCCCATTGGCCAGAGTTAGTCACATGGTTAGGAAATGAGCCTCTTTGTCCAGGAGGAAAAAGAAGTGGTTGGGTGTACACATAGCATGGGCTCTGCCATACTTCACAGGTTAATTTGCTCCTCCAAAACAAATCCATGATATAAATGTGTTATTTTCATAGAAAATATTGATTGTGGTTTGGGTGGAAGGAGATAGTGCCACAACAATGTACATAAATGAACAAAAGAACGGGCAGTGAATTTTACTCCCTTACACTGAGGCCATCAAGCTTTTAAGTGTTGATTCTGTTAACATAGCAACAAGTGCAGGGGAGACTTGGCAGTTATGTGATTAACAGAGGCATTCTTTTTTTTTTTTTCTTAAGTTTTTATTTTAATTTCAGTTAGCTAACAGTGTTACATTACTTTCAGGTGTATAATACAGTGATTCAACAAATCCATACATCACCTGGTACTCATCACAAGTGCCCTCCTTTTTTTTTTTTTTAATTTTCTATTTTTTCAGTGTTCCAAGATTTATTGTCCATGCACCACACCCAGTGCTCCATGCAATATGTGCCCTCCTCAATACCCACCACCAAGCCCTCACCCAACCCGGTACCCCCCTTCCCTCCAAAATCCCCAGTCTGTTTCCCAGAGTCCACAGTTTCTCATGCTTCATCTCCCCCTCCAATTTCCCCCAATTCACCCTTCCTTTCCTTCTCCCAATGTCCTCCATGTTTTTCCTTATGCTCCACATGTAAGTGAAACCATATGATAATTGACTTTCTCTGCTTGACTTATTTCACTCACCATAATCTCCTCCAGTCCCATCCATGTTGATACAAAAGTTGGGTATTCATCCTTTCCGATGGAGGTGTAATATTCCATTGTATATATGGACCATATCTTCTTTATCCATTCATTTGTTGGAGGACATCTTGGCTCTTTCCCCAATGTTTATAATAACAGAGGCATTCTTTTTTTTTTTTTTTAAAGATTTTTATTTATTTATTTGGCAGAGATAGAGATCACAAGTAGGCAGAGAAGCAGGCAGAGAGAGAGGGGGGGGAAGCAGGCTCCCTGCTGAGCAGAGAGCCCAATGCGGGGCTCGATCCCAGGACCCTGAGATCATGACCTGAGCCAGGCAGAGGCTTTAACCCACTGAGCCACCCAGGCGCCCATAACAGAGGCATTCTTGAAAGGATCCCAGGCCACACTGGATCGTTTGGGATTTGGGTACCCCTGAAATGTCCTCTTTAGTTGTCTGTATACCCTAAATTTAAAAAATCATTGCTTTGTTATCTCTTCATCTTATGTCCAGTAAGTCCAGGCTTAATCACAGAATAAAGAAAGTAAAGATTTTCCCCAAATGCCAGTGTATGTTTTGGAACTATTTTTCTTTTTTTTTAAAAGATTCTAAAATTTTTATTTATTTATTTATTTATTACCTTTTTTTTATTAACATATAATGTATTATTTGTTTCAGAGGTACAGGTCTGTGAATCACCAGTCTTACACAATTCACAGCATTCACCATAGCAAATACCCTCCCCAACATCCATCACCCAGCCACCCTATCTCTCCCCCGCTCCCCAGCAGCCCTGTTTGTTTCCTGAAATTAACTATTTTTCTAATAAATCATTTAGGACTGACCCAAAGATTTCACTTCAATAGAAACTACTCCCTCAGAAACAGATAAAACACAAGAGAGGAAAAAACTTCACTACATATACAAAATTATTCATTTATTATTTCTTTCAATAATAGTGTCTATATCATGAATGATTGGTTATTTTAAGCCAAAAAAAAAACTTGCTTGACTTTTCCATATTCTTAATAATAAGCATGTATTAAACACTTACTATGTGCCATATTATTAAGCATTTATTTTGGGTCATGCATTTTCATGATTTCTGAACCAAATTAAATAGTCTGGATAAATCAAACCCAATTCTGTTTTTTGTCTGATTTACATCTAAACACTTTCTAATATAATTATATCTTGATTTATTCACTCATTGTAAAATCATTTTCTGTGTTATTACTGAGTATCAAATCCTGTCAGAGGCAATGTGAGATAACAAAAAAGTAGTCCTTATTCTTGAGAAGCTTCATTTCAGAAACCTCAGAACTAAGTGCTCAGAACTAAAATGCCCTAGTTACAGTCCCAAAATATCTGTTATTCTAGAATGTAGGTTGGCACAATAGAGTAAAAATAGTCCCAATTTGGGATACTTTAGGCACATTAACTTGGGAACTTGGTCTTAAACAATTTAATTCACTAAATTTTGTCTAGGAACATTCGAAATAGGCAGCAGAACAAAACTTAAAAATCTCCAACAGGAAAAGAAGTTTCTACATTTGTCATAAGAACTTCCACATTGCCAGAATCCATTTGCAATAAAAAGCTCTTGCAACTATGAAAAATCCATTCATTTGGGTTATTTCACTCATGTAAGAGTTATTTATGGTTGATACTTCAAAGTATATTCTTTCCAGTATCATTTTAAAAATGAGAATCATTCTGCACTTATGGATATATCCTGGCAAGCTCAAAAATTCTATAGAATAAGATGACAGTGTCCTCTGAAAGAACAATTATAAAGAATTATAGTTATATATATATATATATATAACTATATATGTAGTTAAATATATACTGGTTATTAGTCACCCCATTTTGCTGATGAGTACATTTTGCTCAGGTTAATGATTTTGTTACAAACTTAATGATAACAGGTTGGGGATATCACGTTAAGATAGTGCAGTAAATTCATAAGATAGTGCAGTAAATTCAAGTGTTGGTTTATCTCTTTATGCTCCAAACACATAGCAATGGTAGATGACCTCTGAAAAAGAAAGTAAAAAATGATTAGTCAAGCTCAAAAATGAGACCAGTATCACTGTGAACCAGAAACAGAACAGTGCCCAAACGTAGAGCAGATGAACCATATGTCTGCTGGGTTCCAAGGAGCTTCCAGAAACAAGAAATAATAACCAGGAATCCAACCGGTGTTGACTAAATGGGACCAAAATTGTTCCAAGGAAGAGGAGAACAGAGCCAGATCTATTTTGCATCTTTGAAATCCTTGATGATGTAATAATTTCTCAAATTTCTTGAAGAGAATTTTGTTGATTTGATTCAAGACTTTTTATTATTTTGATAGGGAGAAGCAACTTTAGGGGCTTCTAGCTGACCCTTCCTCCCAAAGAAGTCATTTCTATGCAGGTCTAGGAACTAATATGGGCACTCTACACATACCTGGGTATGTCTCATCCAGTTAGACATTCAGGCACTAAGAAAATATCCTTGGGGTGGGGTTCAGGACCCTCTGGATAGACCTAGATCAACAATCCATTTTTTACTTCACTTCTATGACTGTTGCACCATCGTGTGATTTCAGGCCCCTAAAAATTAGCAGCAGTTCAGAGCCAGTATCCAATATTCTTTTTTTTTTTTTAAAGAAATGTACCATTTATTTATTATTTTTTCTTTTTTTTATTAACATATAATGTATTATTTGTTTCAGGGGTACAGGTCTGTGAATCATTAGTCTTACACAATTCACAGCACTCACCATAGCACATAACGTCCCCAGTGTCCATAACCCAGCCATCCCATCCCTCCCCCTACTCAGCAGCCCTCAGTTTGTTTCCTGAGATTAAGAGTGTCTTATGGTTTGTTTCCCTCCTTGGTCCCATCTTGTTTCATTTTTCCCTCCCTTCTCCCCATGACCCCCTGTCCTGCCTCTCAAATTCCTCATATCAGAGAGATCATATGATAATTGTCTTTCTCTGATTGACTTATTACGCTTAGCATAATACCCTCTAGTTCCATCCATGTCATTGCAAATGGCAAGATTTCGGGGGTTATTCCAGTGTGTGTGTGTGTGTGTGTGTGTGTGTGTGTGTGTGTGTGTGTATATATAT